>JARYHS010008074.1:296739261-297389158 GCA_031002005.1 Vandiemenella viatica
AGAAAACAAAACGCATATTTAAACAAATCTACACAGTTTTCTTCACCTTTCAATTCTAAGAAATTTTCGGTTAAAACTTTTTAAAAAAATCTGGGGAAGAATATTCCTGATTTCTGACCAACAGAATCATCATAATTTTCCGAAATGAGTGAAAAATTCTACGAGTTGGAGCACAGAGGACTAGAAATCTGAACACGGCTAGAGAATTAAAACGGATAGATGAGACGACATTCTTTACTTGTTTTTGGTATTAATGCGATTAAATGGCAGGACATCTAAGATTTCTGGTATGGAGAATATAGAATAATTAGCGAAGAAGCTACAGTATCTATAGAGTTACTGCTATATGAATTGTAATGAACAAGATACTAACATAGATTAGTGTGTTACCAAGGGTACTATACTCTATACGATAATTTGGGACAACAAAACCTTCAGAAATGCTTCTGTGATTTCTTAGCATCTCTAACAGCAAACACGTCTCCAAGGTCCAGAAAGGCGAAAGGCTCGTAGCCCCCGAGTAATGCAAAGCGCAGTTCAGAGGCCCACGAGCCTTCATGGCAAACTGGCGATCTGTTTAGCTCTACATTCGTCTAAGCTCTCACTGCTCAGGGGGGCTCCCAACCACTGCTCGGGGGGCCCCTAAGCACAACTCAAGGACCCATCCTCAGCACAGGGGGCCCTTACCAGCAACACAAAGCAAAAAAAGGTCGCCCATCTGGCCTGAGGGCCCAAAATAAATTTTTTGCACCGGGGCCCTTGTTGACCTAGCTACGCCACTGCCTAGCAACCATCAAATCAACACAGCGCACTTAGGATGACTGATGGAGATCTCAATATCACCACCGGCAGATAGGCGAGTGGTGCAAGAGGCACGGTTTTCAGCTGGAAACTGAGTCCAGCCTAGCAATTAGATGAAATCCTCAACGGTTCTACTGAGTGGAGGAGGTTCACCACTCAGCGGGAGCTAATAAGTAGTGGATCTGGACAAGGAACTCAGAGGTGGCACGCTTCGTTGACATCGAGATCGAGGTTATTAGAGGCGGGAAAAGTCTTTGGGAAAGGAACGAGAAGGAATTCGGCAATGTCCTTTTGAAAGAACCATTCCAGCATTCATCTGAATTGATTTTTGGAAACAATGGAAAACCGGCATCTGGATGGTTCGCGTCCTCCCGAATCCGAGGCCAGAGCGTCAACGCGTGCCCATCTGGTTCGGTATGTGGTGCTCGTAACGCGGACAGGAAACATTCCTCGAAATGGTAACCACCAAGAGAGAAGAAATAGCCGGACGAATAATACGAAGACGACGACAGCATGAAATAAGACTAAATGGATAGGTTCTTCGAAAGTGTTACTTGTAGCTACTTGCAATGTAAGAGGTTGTAACAGCCCTCAAACCTAGACTTGAAATGTAATTGTATTTTATCAAGCATTTGTAGTAAGCTAGTGGTTGAGTGAATATGATTTTGTATGTTTGTCTTGCAGTTTACTGTAAATAGGTGTAAATGGACCTAGTTTTATGAAAATAAATTATTTAAATTCTATTTAATATGTTTAAGGACAGAACTACACAAGAGAATTGCTTAAATGTATGTAATTCCAAGTAATAAGGTGAGCTACGATGTTTAAAGGACGATTTACTACAGTTTAAAATGATTTATGTGGATAATTTTGTGTTTAAATAACTTTAATTTTCATTTCTGAGCATTTCGTAATGATTGTAAATGATTTTGAATAGTTTTTGATTGTTTTTAATACGTTTAAATTGTCTAAGTTTTGTTGAAGTTTGAGAAATATCTGTCGGAAGCCTTTGTAATGTTCTGGAACTCGCTATGAAACTTATATAAAGCGAGCGGCAAAGACTCAGGAGAAAAAGTTTTGCGTGAACAGTTTTTGTGTATGGCAGTATTGTCCTTGAAAACAGTACTGAACATGGAGGAAAGAAATATATGGAGATGACGCAAGGGACCTTCACCAAGCATTGAAGTGACGCCGGGTGGAGGAGGAGTGGGGAGGCGTGGCCGCCATATTACCTATCCATATAGACACGGGGAATATGTACAAAAACCTCATGGGGACTCTAGGATAAACGTGACGCCGCAATATGGTGATGGATTATTATGTAACTCGATGAGACAAATAAAAAATTAAGAATAAATTTTTTTGATATCCTGCTTAGTTTTAGAGATATTCTGTCCCAAATGTGAGATGTTTTTGGTTGAAATTCAGAAGGAAAAATTGGTCAAAGTCAAATATGATGATGGATTCTTATTAAAAAAGACGAGACAAATAAAAAATCTTATATATAAAAATCAATGTTTGTTTGTGGGTTTGTGGGTTTGTTCGTCTTCTATGCATTCCTATACCATTTATCAGATTGCAATGAAACTGTGGAGAGTTTTCGAGTGTGCGTCTGCGAAGGTTCCTGTGAAAAAAAAATTCCAAAAAGTCACCTCCTATTCCCCATAACACCCCATAATTTAGGCAATGCCACATTTTTTATCCGATTTAGATGGGAATTTGTACACTTATACTTTAAAACAAACAGAAAAATACTACCTATATATGGTTCCCGAATATTCATCCCCTCTCCCCCTTTCCACCCCAATAATGTTTTCACCCCATAATTTAGGCAATACCACATTTTTTATCCGATTTAGATAGGAATTTGTACACTTATACTTTAAAACAAACAGAAAAATACTGCCAACATATGGTTTCCGAATATTCATCCCCTCTCCCCCTTTCCACCCCCATTACGTTTTTACCCCATAATTTAGGCAAACCACATTTTTTATCCGATTTAGATAAGAATTTGTACACTTATACTTTAAAACAAACATAAAAATACTGCCTACATACGGTTTCAGAATATTAATCCCCTCGCCCCCTTTCCACCCCCATAATTTTTTCACCCCATAATTTAGGCAATACCACATTTTTTATCCGATTTAGATAACAATTTGTACACTTATACTTTAAAACAAACAGATAAATACTGCCTACGTATGGTTTCCGAATATTCATCCCCTCTCCCCCTTTCCAACCCCATTACGTTTTCACCCCATAATTTAGGCAAAGCACATTTTTTATCCGATTTAGATAAGGATTTGTACACTTATACTTTAAAACAAACAGAAAAATACTGCCTACGTATGGTTTCCGAATATTTATCCCCTCTCCCCCTTTCCAACCCCATTACGTTTTCACCTCATAATTTAGGCAAAGCACATTTTTTATCCGATTTAGATAAGGATTTGTACGCTTATACTTTAAAACAAACAGAAAAATACTGCCTACATATGTTTTCCAAAGCGCATCCTCTCTCACCATTTCCAACTGAAAATGAATGAAACAGCAGTTTAAAATTTATATGTAAATATTGTTTCATTTAATCTATGTGCCTACTCAAGTCCAGCAATAGTGAAGCATTGCCGGGTCAGCTAGTAAAGAATAAAATTTTTTGATATCTCGCCTAGTTCTCGAGACATACTGTCTCGAAAGTGAGGTGTCTTGAGTTGAAATGCAGAAGAAAAATTTCGCAAAAGTCAAATTTGATAATGGATTCTTATGTAACAGGACGAAAAAAAATCGAAAATAAACAAAACATTTTTTCGATATCTTGCTTAGTTTTCGGGATATACTGTCTCCAAATTGAGGGGATTGGGTTGATATGCGGCCTGGACCAAAAATTAATTCTCCCAAAGCCACAATGAATTACATGGTGGACATGCAGAATGGATATTTCAGTTTTATTACTACTACTTGTGGTTAGGTTGAAATGCGGTCTAGACCTCTAGACCTAAATAAAAATAGTCCTCTTGTTACCATACATCGTAAGATTAATTGGGAATAGCTGGAAGTAGTTTACATCGCGATACACGTTTTGTTACTAACATGGTTCTCATGAAATTACTAACAATAATAGATAAATTCTTTGTCCCTTATATATGCAACAACAAAACCATTCTGATACAGACCTAACCACAATATCCACTAAATTGCTGCTACAGAATCAAACTATGTAGACACATCCACACACGCGTATTTGAATCGCAAACAGCATTTGGGGTAACAACATCGTTTGCTTCATCAAGATTCTTAGATGGCACAAGATGGCATTATAAAATACTTAGACACATTAGAAAATGAAATAATCACAGCATCAAATACAATGTGAACTTTGCATTTGTATGGATTCACAATATAGCCGCTGCGCCACCGTGCAAGCGCAGTATCAGCCGAGAGTTAGAGGCGGCGTCACAGATTTAACGTCATTTCTTTTCCATATATTTCCTACCTTCCTCCATGATGCAAATAGTATGTACCAGGTTATTATAAGTCTAGCTAATGGTTATAGAATTATTATTTCTTAGTACGTCGTCTTAATCAGAAAGTGAATAAAAGATATGATAGCTAATAAATCGCGCTACAAGGGTAGCAAGAATAGTTTCCAAAAAATTGTGCGCGAGGCTATGTTACAAGGATCAGAAGGAATTGTATTTAGGTACTGTGTTCTGAATCGCGATTTAATCACATAGATTAAATTCTTCTAAGCGCTAATTTATTTTATCCTTTGTTATTATGGAGGTCAGTGATATTTCAATGCACTGTCCGAACGTTTCATCACCAAGTAATTTAAACTTAGTGCTTAGGTCCTTGTATTCAGTTGTCTTATTAGCTTAGAGGTCTAAGGCGCAAAAATTAGTATCTGGTTCCCGAGAAGTAGCTTGGGTTCAAATCCAATACCTGACAATCATTTTTTATTCCACTTGGCATGTTTATGGTGGATCAACATGACACCCTCACCTCTCGTTACGTACTCCCAGGGTCAATATACAGAGGCCTTCTTCACCAATCGGCCTAGTTCAGTCTGCTGCTGCGGCTATTGAAGTTCAAGTAAAACAGCAGTGACGCAGAACGACTCACTGTTGAACCGGCATCTAAACTAGAATTTAAACCAGTGACTATAATCGAAAAACTTGGGTGAAAGTGAAGTACTGGCCCAAGTGGCCAACACAATAGTGAGCACTTGCAAACGAGTGTTTCGCTTAGCGACCACACAGTTGCTGGGGCAAAAGCGTTTTGACTTTTCAACTGCCTTTGCCGTACTTCTCAGTAAATCAACATGGGAAAACCAGATCGACGCTCACCTATAGCGATCAGCACCATCAACGCCATGAAGTCATGGAGTGTTCAAGTTTCAAGTACTACAACAAGTTTGTGAACACGATGTCTGTAAAATTGCTACAAAACTATTCTCGTTGTTCGAAACAAAGACTAATAGATGTGTATATTGACACTGTATATCTTTAAACGAGCAATTCTTGTGTACATATATGTTCGAACAAGGAACTCATATCTTTAAAGTAACAATTCATTTATAATAGCCAAACCATGCGAATATTTTGTGTAGTATCGTGATCAGTCACCGAATGGTAATATCATAATGAGGGAATAATTAAATGCATGTATTTATTAATGAAAGGTATTTTATTTTGAAGAGTAGTAATAAATATAACTTTTACTGTAAAAAATTGTTTAATAGTAAAACATTTAAAAAGTAGATATTTAAAAAATATTGGCCTTGTCAGATGTCATTTTTTCAATCTTCTTTACTTTACAAAACTTTTTTTGAAAACAATATTAGCAGTTATAATGTGATCATCGTCGACTTTTTGACCATATCGCTCATTTGCTGCAACAGTGACATAACTAAAAAATGACCTTTATTGAGTTATGGCCAAAGGATGATCCATTTTCGTGTATACTTTTAGTTTGTAGAACGACACATTTCAGCTTCAACTATTCGCCGAGAGAGAGCAGGTTATGTCTCTATTGTTTCTCAACAGACCGCCCTCTAGTTTACTCACAACACTGTCATATATCAGTTGAGTTTTGGCTATTGTCAAGTAACATAGTGACAAGTTTCTACAAGAGCGGCGTATTTTTGTTTATGACGATATTGTGTAAATGGTAAGATTATTCACGTTATATTTACATTTGTTCAATAATGTATTATATCAAATTGTGACATTCTTTTTCAAATAATCTGCTTAAATGCCTTTAGTTTTATTCCTTAATGTGTCGTTCTTGATGCAAGCCACCTTGTTTGTTGTTGGAATATTTTGATTTATGACGTTATTACAAAATACCATACTGCATAAACTTAATCTAGACTTTGTGGTTTGAGACGATATGACGTTCTTGAATGGAATATTCTCCTCCAATATAATTTTCGTCTTATATGATTCACACTTATGTCACTCTTGTTACTAAAATGTTACTATTAACGCTAAATGGGACACTTACTTAAAAAAAATTGAAAGAATTCTCACATTTAATTAATTATGTACATTAGAATAATAATATGTGGTTAACAATTAAAAAGAGTTTTCTAATTCAATGTCGAGGTTTTAACTTTTTTTTAAGTCTTTTATTTTAAGGAAATACTTAAAATCAAACCAAAATAAAAAGAGTGGTGGAAAAGATGACCCGTCAAGCTGTAGTTCCTTGAGTGATGACTCCTCGAGCAGTTCTTCACCCAGCGAATCGTCAGATAAAGATTCTTCAGAAGATTGTGACGACGAGGTAAACGACAACACATACATACCAACAAACATAAGTGAGAGTGATAGTGGAGATGGATATCAAAATTCATACGAGAAATTTGAGAATGCAAACCTGGTTCCACGATCGCCCATTAATACGGAGTTGGCTGTAGACAAATCACTTTCAGGAACCCAGGATGCTTCAGTTATGACAAGTCCACTAAAAAAAGGTACGAAACGCAAAAGGGAAGAAGATAAATGGAAAAGAAATATACTGAAAGCATGTAGGAATAGTGGAAAGGCCTACAATATGCATACTAAAGATAAGAGAATTCGAGAAGAACGAATGGTAAAACCTCCATGTGGAAAAAAATGCAAGTTGCAGTGTTCGCTGAAATTCTGTGAAGATGAAAGAAAGAGACTGTTTTCTTCCTATTGGAATTTAGGTGACATTGAGAAGCAGAGGCAATTTATAGCGAATTCGATGCAAACAGTTAATCCCAGATACCGATATATTCGCGTGGGAGGAATGAGAAGTCAACGTAAAAACAATAATGCTTTTTATTTTAATCAAAACAATCAAAGGATTCGAGTGTGTAAGCTGTTCTTCAAAACAATTTTAGATATAAATGACCGCCCAATTCGTACCGTGTTGGAAAAACAAAATAAACTTTCTAATGTTCTATTGGAACCTGACAGAAGAGGTAAACATGGTAACCAGAAATTTTTAGATCCAATGATAAGGGAAGGCGTGAGGCAGCACATAGATTCGATACCGAAAATTGAAAGCCATTACCTAAGGGCAAATACAACGAGGCTCTTCATTTATGGAAGCAAATCAATTGCAGACATCCACAAGGACTATGTGGCTGTCTGCAAAGAAAAGAAGTTACCTTTTGCCAACTATAATTCATTTTATACAATATTTAAAAAAGAATACAATATTTCATTTTTCGTTCCGAAGAAAGATTTATGTGAAACTTGCATAGCTTTTGAAAATGCAGACAGTAAAGGAAAAACAGAAGTTACAAGAAAAATTTAACCAACATCTTATCGAAAAACAATTGTCAAGAGAGGAGAAAAAAACAGACAAAGAAAATTCAAATGTTGTGGTGGTTGTTTATGATCTACAGGCTGTAATGCAGCTTCCTAAAGGGGATGCTTCTCTATTCTACTATACATCCAAATTAAATGTTTTCAATTTCAATATGTATGACTTGAAGAGCAATACATGTGATTGTTTTGTGTGGGATGAAGCAAACGGCCATCGAGGTGCAAATGAATTAAGTACATGTGTCCTTCTTTATCTGAAAAAGATTGCTGCCACAAAACAAGATGCAGATGTTATATTTTACTCAGACAACTGTGCAGGGCAGCAGAAAAATAAATTTATGCTTGCTCTTTACTTATACGCCACACGTTATTTAGGCCTGAAATCAATTACATACAAATTCTTTGTTAAAGGCCACTCTCAGAATGAAGGTGATTCTATTCACTCATTAATAGAGAGAATGGTAAAGCGCATTATCAGAAGTGGACCGTTGTATACTCCTGATTCTTTCATCTCCGCAATTCGATCCGCAAAAAAACCGGAGAACCTTTCCATGTCAAAGAATTATGTTACAAGGATTTCTATGACATTAAAGCTCTGACCGGAGACATAGGTCCTCTGAACATGACAGCATTCAAATTAATCAGAAGTAAAGGTGCTTAAAGTCGTAAGGGATTCTCCAAATTCTGTTTTTTTATAAATACTCGTATGCAGAAGACTTTAAAGAGGCAATAATAATCAAAAGGAAGAAGAAAAGTTGTGACTCAGATATCACATTAAACCCAGCATTTAATTCAAGACCGGGTATTTCTCAGAAGAAGAAGGAAGATCTCCTAGGCTTATTTCATAAGAATGCTATACCAAGCTTTTATAAATCTTTCTATGAAATGTTGTAATGTTTGTGAAGCTAATTAACTAAATGTAACAAGACTGAACCAAAATTACCTGTATGTGATAACGTTTGAGACTGAACTAACATTTTCTGATGCTAATAATTACCATAATAGCTTCAGTGCTCATGATGATTAAAATATTTTTATAATCTGACTGAATTAAAATATTAAGTCATTACTTTTTTTACACAATGTTCCTTGTTTGGAAAATAATTTTGTTGATTTTTTTCCATAAAATTATTGTTTTTTTCTTATACAAGCTCTCAATATAGTTTCCTTTTTTTAATATTTTCTTTAAAATTTGTATTTTCTTCTTGAGAAATTTGGAAAATTAAATTAAGAATCTTTTGATGAAATTGTTGTTTACCAAACCAAAATTCCCATTATTTTCAGGTATTGTGAATGTGTGACATAACTACAAATTGAAAAAAAAACATTTACTGTCTTGCACTAATTTCTATTCCAAAAACGACACATTTTATCTTATGCCATGATATAAAAACATTAATTGCAGCAAGAATGTCATAATTCAAAATGTGGATGATTGTAAGGATATAAAAGAAATCTCCCTGTGACCTGCAGCTGATATTGTACATTTTCTGTTCTATTACATTGTGTTCTTTCTCTGAAACATAGATATAAGTTTTTTTTCTAGTGAATGCATAAAGTTATTAGACATGAAACATTTCAACTGATCCTCCTGTAAAATTGAAGTTTTTGAGTTCTGTCAATGTTGCAGCAAATGAGCGATATGTGTGTTAAACTCAAAAATATAATATTAATGAACGTAGAAACTCATCAAAAAACGACGTACGGGTGTCCATTTAAAAAAAATAGGTCCTGATAAGTACAATTCTACTTTTTGAAGCGTCTGACATTCTGCTTTATTAATATTCATAACGAAGGTTATTTCTATTGGGAATTACTTTCTTATCATCTGGAAAGGCACAGTTGGATCAGCAGGTGTGAGATTAATGCGAGGTATGAGCATAGTTTTACTGGAGTGAATGAATTTAGCACTGATGATGTACTCGTCTAAGTGAATTACCACTAATCTTGCACCCTGATACCGAGAGTGGTGGTTGTAACGGTTATCGTTCTCGCCTCGCATTCGGGAGGACGGTGGTTCGAACTCCCCGTCCGGGCATCCAGATTTGGGTTTTCCATGGTTTCCCAAATCACTCCAGGCAAATACCGGGATGCTTCCTTCAAAAGGCCATGGCCGAATTCCTTCCCATTCCTTGCCCACCATCCTTTCCCGTCTCTAAAGACCATCGCTGTTAGGAGACGTTAAGCAGTTAAAAAAAAGTAATAATCCCTGATTAGCATTAAGATTTCTATTTATACACAATAATAGCTCTTTTCCTTTAAACGTAACTTATGAGGTGGCAAACCAGACGATCTCGGAAATGGTTCTAGCGATTTGGATGAAATTTTATATGTAGATAACGTTTTACTTTTCAAGTTTGTGAAATGATTTTACAAAAAAGATCAATTCTTGTATTTGGTATATAGGAAACTGTTTCTAACCTCATATCGTAAGAAATTTTAGTACTAGTAAGCCTACTGATGTTAATTAAGCTTCTCTTTGGTTAGAGAAGGGAACTATGCACTTCAAAGAGCCTAAGAAGCCTTCAAGAAAAAGGTTTAACTTTAATCTTGAATATTGAACAGAAATCTAAAGATGCCGAGCGAGGAATCGATCATCCAGGTACTTGTTAAATAAAAATAAATATAGATGTTGAGAAGAAACGCGACAACGATTATTATTTAAAATGACAAATCGAAAATCGCCAATCTGAGCTCCGAGCAAAATACCTCATTTGTTACTTGAGACAAATAAATTAACCGCATTGTTATTAACTTTTTTTCTAACTCTCTCTGCCGCTCTACACTACAGTTACAGGTTAGGTAGTTTGCGGACTCATTTTATATACTTATTTTGAGGGAAAACTCTGTAATAGGGGACTTAATGTTATCTCAACATTTAAGGTTTTAGTGATTTTTTCAAATACATTTTTATATTTAAAAATTACTATTATGATTTTATTTTGGGTTTTGTATTATTGACAGGGGCACTTTGAATTTGTGCATTCGTAGGGGTATGGATGTTCCAATATGCTGTAACCTGGTTTCCTGGAATCGAAGTTTTTTTCTATTTTTGAATATAGATTCTTCGTCAACTTAGTTATTTCTTCTGTAAAAGTCGCATTGTGCAGTTCTCTTATAGATGTGTAGTGAGGGGCATTTAAAATTTGTCTAAGGAATTTGTCCTGCACCAATGTATATGACACAAGCTGGATTTGCATACTGTTTCCCACAACATCCGTAGAACATGTATCGGAAAATTACCATTCTGTAAATTCGTAAATTTTGTTTCCAGGTTGTGTCAGGTTGATGCTTCGCATTATTGAGCTCAAATCTTGGGAGAGTCCAAATCCTCCTCTTCTACTAATTACATGTTTCTTATATCTCAACTTGGTATCAAGTGTAACCCCCAGTTACCGATAATTGGTAACCCATAAATTGGAGTTCTCGATTAAACTGCGGTATTTTCCATGTGAAATAAACGGCTGCACATTTAGTAGCATTTATTTGGACCTTGTTCAGCTTGCACCGTGTCTTCTGTTGTTGTAACGGAGGTCATCTTAGCGATCGCAGAAGCGGATGTTGTGTTTCATATCCGCAGATGTGATGTTTTGAGAAAGCGGATGTAGAAAAATAAATTTATTATAATTTAGATTTTAATATTTTTATGGAAAATAAACTTAAAATCAAAAAAGTATATTTTTATCACAAATTCTACACTTTGCGTAAGCAAAGTCTATTTCCGTCTAATAATGTCATATAATTTTGTGCATCTTTCAATAGCAAAAAACGTTTGATGATTAACAAGTGAATTAAATTATATACATCACACCGCAGGCGTCAACAAAACAATCTTTGTCATACAAATTTTGCGGAGTTGGCGGGTAGATTAATTGAAACGTGCCCGGCATCCGCCTTTCCACCGCTCTAGCGACCCATTTACAGTCCAATTTTGTAGGACCTACTATGATTCAATTTTTCCCGATAAAGGACTCTTGTTGGACCATGAAATGGGTTGCAAGACGTGTTGGATGTGGTTGTACTCCAAAATAAACCAACACGAGCTCCTGCCGCCCAACAAGTTATGCGAAACACCCTACGAGTGTGCGTTAACGACACCGGTGAGCCGAGTGAAAAGGACTGCTTGGACCTCTTTTAGCAACGTGAATGAGTAAGCGCATCCCACGGTAGTTCTACTCGGATGTCCTACAAGTTGGACGGTAAATAGGGCGCTCTACTTTATAAGTAAGTTCAAACTTATAAATTCGTTCTTAAGGTGGTCATACACGATCGCTCCATCCGTCCGTCCAAATGGAGCTATGTCACTCCACTATCGTTTCGATCCATATGAATGACATCCAAATGGAGCGACCTTTAGGTAATAACATCGTTCAGTTCATTGTTACCTTTATTACAGTATCGTAAGAAATGAAACAACCACGTTTCTATTAGCTAAGCGATGATAGGGCGATTTTCGTACAAAGAGAAAGAAATATGTATATTTGAATCGAAAAACAAAACATCCGCTATACTTCGCATTAAAAGTTGCGGATGAGAAAGCGGAGGTAGAATTTTTATGCGGAAGTATCGCACTTGCGGATGAGTAACTCTGTTACATCCCTAGTGTCGACCAGATGTATATACCGTAGTGCCGTCCGCGAATTGTGCCAGGTGAACTAGCAGAGTAATAGGTATCTTTTTGACATAAATACTGAAGAGTTTGGGTGATAGACGAAATTCTTGAGTTCTGATAGGAAGCTATCTCTCCAAAAGGAATTTCCTGTCGGTGTGATGTATTGCAGATCGTTGACCCTCGATAACTCTAATGGCTTTCTCGGAACCCAAGGTGTCGTTAATTCTTTTTAGAATGATCTTTTTTAGTACTTGAGCCATGGGGGATGACTGGTCTGTAGCTGAGTGGATCAGCATGATTTTTCCCTGGTTTTGGCGCTGCTATAACGTTTACTAACTTTCCAGTGCTCCGGAAAATAGGATTTGTTTAAACAGGCGTTGAATATCCTTGTTAATAACACAATGCTTTAGTAGGCAAGTTCTTCAAGTGTTGGTTTGTGATGTTTTCGACACTGACGATTTCCCGATTCCAAGACGTTTTATTATTCTCCGTACGTTTCCTGGAGTTGTAAGTTCAGGTAATTCTTCAGGAGGTTCTGCCAGAATTTTTCTACCAGTTGTTCGGTTTTCTTCACGTGTTGTTGTTCGTCTTCAAGCAGTTGATATTGAGGTGCTGGATACTGAGCTGCAAAGCTTTCAGCAAGCACCTCTGCTTTTACAACAAGGACAAAACACGGTTGTAAAGGTTCAGTAACTGGTATATTATTCTCCCAAGGTTCTTTCAAGGTTCTCACTAGTTGCCATAATAATAATTCCGTGTGGTCGAAAGACCTGGTGACAGTGTTTCTATTGGCTGCGCATTCCGCCCCTGTTGTAGCCGCCTTAACCTTACCCGGCAAATTTACCGGGTACAGGGGACCTACAATTTAAAGTGGAATCCGAACCACGGAAGCGTTCTAGCGTACTTCACATTACACAGCAAGATGTGCTAGAGGTGATGGCCGGGTCATGGGCTCATGAAGATCCCCACCGAGATTGAGATTCGAACCGGGGACCTTTCGTTCCCCAATTAGCCACTGAGACACCAGGGTATCCTTGTCAATGCCATTACGACTGTTTATTGAGTCAATTATTATCGTATTCACTTAGACTTTTATAGAAACATCATTAGTGACAAATCCGCACTAAATATCTACATTTACGTTTGATTTAAGTCGTTTTGGAACAAGCAACTCTAAAATGTACGTGACGCTTGTTTTCTACTTAAACTTTTCGATTCAGTGGTTTATTACCTAAATATTTCTACTTTTCCCGCCAAACACATTTCCCCCCTTTTTATGAAAATCATTTGTCAAATCACACAAGTTGTTTGCTATACTGTGCCAGTTGTTTGTCGTTTTGTAAAAAACCTAAAAAAAATCAGTAACTATTATCTTGGTTCAACGTTAGGTTTTATTAAAACGACGCGCCTCCACCCAGAGAACCAAGATAATACATACAGTGACCGTGGAAGCTTTCGTAATCAATCAGTAACTAACTTGATAAAGGAACCGAGTATGAATTAATTGGAGGAATGGAAGTGTGCTGGAAGAATATGTTGGCTGTGAGGCCGCATGGATGCTGGAAGAAAATTTCAGAGTAGTAAGTCCAGGCTAGTGATAACCATGACACAAAAACTTGGCATTAGATTTCAGGAGTAAGAAAGGTGTAAATTCTAATTTTTTTTTGGTGAGGGAAACTCTAAAAATATTTAATACTAAATTCGAAAAAGACGAAAGTACTGTAAGTGGAGTAGGGAAAATTGCGCCGAAAGAATTTAAGTTAAAAATTCGTGAAGCGTGAAAGAAGATGATTAGAGAAATTGACACCGGGGCATATGATTCATCGCAAAACAAATAAAATCAAAAAATGTCGTGTGGTTTTGATCATTTGCTCATGTGAACTCGCGTGAATAGGATTATATGGGAAAAAATGGGGGGAAAAAAGCTCACGTCGTCATTCCAATATTCAGGAACAGCAGGGCATAAAAAAAGGGTCTCTCAGTGCTACCAAGCCGATCTCAAGGGGTTGGGGAGGGGGGATGTCCCCCACCGGGTACCTCGGATATCTCACCAAATGCTCACCCCGGGGGGATCAATTTACGAAAAAATCTGTTCACCTAATTAATTAGGCAATGTTAGAAGTAGATAAGAGTGCTAGTTTCATCCAGAGACTCTGTCCCCGGATACGACAACATCCACTACTCCGCGCTGCGGCATCTCCCTCAAAGATCAAGAATTCACCTACTACAGTTGATACGGCAGCTGTTGTCAGCAGAGAAACTTCCAGAAACATTAGCAACAAACATGATCGTCCCAATTTTGAAACTAGGAAGGGATCCCTTGGACCCATTATCCTAACATCCTATTGTTTTGCTATCTTGTGTATATAATACAGCAGAACATCTCTGGAAACATCGCTTGGAATGGTGGTTGGAACATTCTAATCATCTTCCAGTGTCACAATTTGGATTTCGGAAATCTCGCAGCACTACAGACGGTTTAGCCATTCTCACCACAAACATCAAAGACTCAATCCATAACCACGGATACATATTTCTGGATATCTAGAGCACCTCTGACAAGGTACGTGAGTGGGAGTGCCACACAAGCGGCCGCGCCACCCTTCGCTCTCGACGTTTAGTTCGTTTATATCGGGAAAAACGAAACGCAGATCTTTCAAAAGGCACAATGGTGGAAAATTAGTGTTTTAGTGAGTGTGTGAGAAAGTGGATCAATAATCGCTAAACAAACACTTGTTCTGCGAATAATTATTTGGTTTGCGATTTGTTGTGGCAGTCACCGGCTTCGCCGCACAGTTCAATGCCACGCGACGTCAACATGTTGACAGCTCAGAGGTGTCCAATAGCTGCAACGTATGTAAAAGTCGCTCGCAATTCCATAGCGACGGCTTCCTAAAGTGCAAATAAAACCATTGAAATCCCAATGCTAGCTGAAAAATATGAAAATCTGGTCGGCTATTTAAATGAGAACTGTGGCAAAAAATTGAATGAAACATTACAGGGAAATTAAAGACAAGCTTGCTATTTGGGCGGTTTCCTTCATAGAAGGAATAAACTCAGAACTAAACAAACAAATAGAGAGGTTAAATAAAACAATTGAGGAACATAAGTCAAATGGAAACACAACTTCTCGGTCAAGCTATGCTGCAGTGGCCAGTAAGGCAACGAGTTTAACAGAAAATAAAAATCACACCCGCGGAAACAAGTTCTCTTTTCGTGAGTTCTAGATGTGGCGAAAAACCGAAAGTAAGTGTGGAACAGATTAAAAAAATAATCAAACCATCAAATGACAAAATTAAAATTAATAAAATAAGGACTACCAATAACTCAGTAATTATCGATACAGACACTAAAGAGGATGTCAAAAAACTGATGAAGCACAAAGAATTAAATGAAAAGCTAAAATGCGAGCTTCCAAGGAAGAGGAGACCATTGGTATTCCTATATGATTTACCAAAAAGTCTGGAAATAAATTATTTAGTAGACAAGGTATACGAGGAAAATTTTGAAGTAAAACTATCAAAGGAGGAGTTCGTAAGCGGTTTCTGCCCTAAATTTAAGACAGGACCCCGTGAAAAGTCAACCATTCATCACGTTATAGAAGTAAGACCAGCAATGTGCAAATAATCATTAGAGCGACATAAAATATACGTGGAATTCAGTGCAATAAATTGCAGTGATTACACCGTGGTACCAATTTGTGTCAAGTGCAGAGACTTCGGACATGTGAGTAAACACTGCCAAACAGACATAGAGACTTGTAGTTATTGTGGTCAGAGCTGTCACAAGCGTGACCAATGTGATAAGAAGTCTATGCCTCAAACGTGTATCCCTTGCCAGAAATGAGGTAAGTCATGTAAAACAAAGGAAAGGATTGTACCACGTATCAACTGTTACTGCAACGCCTAGTTAACAGAATAAATTATGGCTAGTCTACAATCCAGTTGCAGGATAGATCAAGAAATGACGGTGATTATAGCAGACCTTATAAACAGAGTCGTCGAAATGGCAGTTGGAAGAGTGGGAATGAAAAATCAAAATGAGAGAGGCAATCCCCCATGTCATAGACAAAGAAATGCTGTAAGAGTCGAAACATTTAGGAAGAAGAAGATGGAAATACAGAAAATGATGGTGAGCGCCGGCGTGCAAACAGATCGGCAGCAGTTAATAGACGAGCATTTGGACGAAATTTCCTCCACCGCTAACTCGACTTATTGTCAGCGTTTTGTTAGAGGCGGTGGGCTTGGATATTCAAAGAAAAGAAAATGAATATCATCTTCGCAAACCAAGTATGCGTACCAGCCAAATAAAACACCCGAACTTTGTGATAAGCAAACTGAATCTCATTACTGCGGATCCAGCGTTATTGTACGCCGGTTTTGAAAATACACTTCAGCTAACTAGACTCGAAGATAATACATACATATGCAAGTGAAAGTGCATACACTTTCACTTGCCCTCCGACATTTAACAAGAGTCCTCCATCCTGGCGATAAAAACATGACGTTCTCACAACCTTCGGCAAGTGACAGGATGCAACTGAGATCACTAAATCTGCAAACAGATCAATCTCAACTTCTCACTCTAGTCTACAAGATTTTTTGAGAGAAGAGAAATATTTGATCCTGAGGAAACATACAAGCAGTTTGTCATAACCCATGGACGCATTCTGTTAGATACAAAACTACCTTGGCCCCTGTGCAATGTGAATTAAAGACACCCGTAAACTCCACGTTAAAAGTTACTCAACTGAATACTAAGGGAAGCGCCAGCGCCATGGTTCTATAAGAAATCAGAAGGGTGGCTGAGGAATTGAGATCAGATATTATTTGTTCTCAAGAATCGTATTCTTGGCAAGGCAAAATCCCGTATATGCCTGTAACATCACGAATAATCGCGGAGGGCAATAACTCAATGGAAGCAATAATCGTTTTGAATTAACAAATACCAGTTATAAAAATTACGCAGTTATGTGATGAACACACGGTATGTGCTGAGATAGAACAGCATGGGGAAGCTTCATAATGGTAAGCATGTATTTCCAGTACAGTGACGAGATCTTCCCATACCTACATAGAATACGTCAGATAGATGCAGCTCTGGGAAATTATCCACTAGTTATTGCAGTGGACGTCAATATAAAGTCTGCTATTTGGCACAGCAAGAATGCTGACAGGAGAGGGCAACTTCTAGAAGAACTATTAAGCAAATTGGGACTAGAGGTTTGAAACCGAGCACATAATCCTCCTACTTTCTGCAACAGTGATGGCGCAAGAACAAATATTGATGTATCAAATACAAACATTCATGCGGAAAATCTGCTTTGGAGTTGGAGAGTGCTTGACAACATGACAACAAGTGATCACAATTTGATTATCTATGAACTGGGCAGAACGCAGACAGAAGAAAGTAGTGACAACGGAAGCATTAAAACAGCATATAACATCAGGAAAGCTGCAAGGGGAAAAGTTAAGGAATGTGTTCATTCCAACAGATTTGCCAGAAAACCACTTCGATTAAACAAAGCCGCAAGAAAGCTGATATCTGCAATACAAAGTGCCATGAAACGGAAAATACCACTAAAAAAGATAGTAGATTCCGCTGACAAAATATGGAGAGAAAAACTTTAGAAACTACGGCTAAACATGAAAAGAGCGAAAAGAACGTATCAACGAAGCATGGTGGAAGCAGACAGCAGTATCCGCCTTGAGTGCTACGGGCAGAAGAGGCAGATTTTCAAAGAAGTGATGAGAGAGACAAAACAAAAATGCAGGGAAGCTTTCGTGAGGGAAAACGTTTTGAACAATCAATGGGGTATTCCTTACAAAATAGCTGCAGGTAAAATCAAGCCTCCCACAATACTATCCACAGTAAAGAACTTATGGACGACTAACCACGAATAGGAGAGACTCAGCGTAGGAATTATTAAAAGTTTTGCTTCCTGATGACAAACCAGAAGAACAAGCTACACTACGAAGGATCATGTGGCTGCCCTGCTGGAATTAAGAGGAATGAAGTAATAATATACCCGAAGAAGTAATAAACGTGATAAACAAAATGAAAAAAGGAAAGGCTCCCGGTCCGGATGGAATTCCAGCCGAGCTTCTCCAGGAGCTAATCATAAAATTAACCCCGTCATGTGCAGACTCATGAACGAATTCCTATATCAGAGTGGAATTCGGGGAATATGGAGAAACAGTGAGGTGGTAATTCTAAAGAAAGGAGACGTCAAGGATCCTCTTCTACCGAAATCTTACCGGCCGATTTGTTTATTGAATGTGCTTGGCAAAGTTCAAGAGAATATTCTATGCAAAAAAATACAAAACCACCGGGAACTTTAGGGAATTAATCCTAGTCAATATGGATTTAGAACAGGGATGTCAACAGGGGATACCATAAATCAGTCGATGGAAATAATTTGTAGCAATACAAAAAAGTCCGTAGTGGGCATATTTGTGGATATCTCGGCGGCATTCGACAATTTATGGTAGCCTGACTTGTTTGAACGGCTGAGGGAGATTGGTTATCCAAAAAGATTATTCTTCACCTTCTGGGACAATTTGCAGATTTAGAACTGCTTCCTTGAGATGCCATAACTCGTTCATCACGATGACCCTTATTAAAGGATGCTCGCAAGTTTCGGTTTGCGGTCCCATATTCTGGGATATAGGGAAAGAACCAGTGATCGAACTATTACAAAGAATACCTGAACTTCTAGCTCTAGGACCTTTTTATTACTCGTGGAAGGAGCTATAACAGCAGAAATAGAGCACAATAGTAATCTGGCACTTAATTGCCACAGCCATTGGTGCAGTGAAGTCAAACTGAGTTTAGTTCCACATAAAACAACATTTACGTTGCTCAAGGACAAGCTGGCTGGAAAACCTGCTATAAGAATCGACGGCAAATCAATTCATAGAAACCCTGTGTGCAGGTACTTAGGCATTCAATTGGACGAACGTTTGAATTTCGAAACCCACTTAGAGAATACAATAGCATGAGCAGTGGCCTCATGAATAAAATAATTAATATTGGCCATCGAAAATTAAGTTTTCCAGTACAAACAATAAGACTATACCATAACACAATTTTATCATTTTTACTGGGCTACTCACTCAGCAAGTGTGTGGGCAAAGCATCTAAGAAAAATAAAACTAAAACAGTGAGTCATACCTGTCCAACGAGGAATACTTTTAAGATTGACAGGAGCATACAGAACCGTGGCAACAAATTCATTAACTGTAGCCATTGGTGTATGGCCACTGGACCTTGTAGTAAGGAAACGGGATGCCATATACTGGCTCAGAAAAGGGAAACAAGATAAGGTAGCAGAAATTGTGGGCAGCGAAGCAACATCGGAGATGCACATTTGGAAGCTCATATTGGCAGAATGGCAAGAATGGAACAACAGTGAAACAGGTCGAAGAATGAGAAGTTAAAGTTGAAGTACCTTCAACCCTCTCCCGGATTGATACACTACATTACAGATCACGGGCCATACAATTGCTGGCTTCGAAATCGAAATATTGTGGATTCAAGCAGGCGCGAATGTGGTGAAAAGAGTACGCCGAGCAGGTGGTATGGGAATGTGAAATAACAGCCAGTTTGAGAGAACACCAACAAGCTCTGCTGCAAGGGAGGAGAATATTCGACATACTACGCGACGAACGTTTGTGGCATTTGTGGAAGAGGCAGCTGATATTCCCTCAAAATTTTGGAAGGAGTAATTTATAGAAAGGAAAATGCCGAGCGAAATCAAAGGCCATAGATAACAGAACAGGAGAACAGAATTACAACTCGTGGAATAGGGGATCTAATTCCTGAAAAAACTGCAGAGGGAACAATAATGCTGGAAGTCTGACTTTCACAACACCGAATTGACGGAATAAATCTACGACAATGAGCAACGCCAATCGTCGGAGGAACTTCAGTGTGCTCCAGAGAGACTGTCTTCTGAGCGGCAGCTGGGGACGTCTTTTGCATTCCAGTAGGTCAACTCATGATGGCCCGGGCGGCTGACATCGCTGCCGGTTCCGGGGGACTCTACCTTTGGGGCGCAATCAACAACACCAAGAATAAATGAACGTTAGTTGAACCGAAGTGCGGTTCTAACAATTGGTGGTGGTAATAGCAATATTAGTAGTAATAGTGGTATTAGTAGTAGCCTAATAGTAATGTTAGGAACAACAGCAGTCGTAGTAGATGTAGTAGTAGTGATGGTACCCACTCTGTTTAATAATAGTAGAAGTAATAGAGATACTGGAACTTGAATCACAATTTTCTTGTCTTCATTGTTTATAAAATGAATAAGTTAGATATATAAGATATAAATATATATACATGTAAAACAATGGAAATAAGATCCCAGATTAGATACTAGGTGCTGGGCTATGTTGTATATTGGAAAATAAATCTTATATATAAAAATGAATCGCAAAATGTGTTGGTAAGCGCATAACTCAACAACGCCTGGACCAATTTGGCCAATTTTTAAAAAAAAATGTTCGTTGGAGTTCAAGGATGGTTTTTACGACGAGAAAAAACGTAAAAATTGGAAGTAAAATAGTTAAAACAACACTTTTCATTTCCCTCAATCAAAACAAAACAAAGGCGCGTTAGGATTATCTTTTGTTTGGCTTCAAGTTGATTAGGCTCTATGGATATTAATCTATGCCTGCGTGTGATCAGCGAAAATAATATCACTGACGTATGTGTTGTTATTATTTCCGCCGTGCGTGGCATTTTCTTTGCTGTTTTTAAATTTTCGCTTCTCTCGAAAACCAATAGTGTGTTTATTTGTTCAGTGTGTTTACATTTAGACCCAAGCCGCCTATAAGACGCGGGCGCAGCAATTTGAGTCGAAGAACTCGAAACGCTACAAACCAAGCTAATTATCAATCTAATCGGACTGCACAGCAACGTGAAGAGCGAAAAGAAATCGAAAGGATTAGGATATTACAATCACGTGTAACGCGTCGTTTTCAAGCTGCTCTCAGTGTTTCGCGAGCGGCTTTCAGTTACGATGTTTCAAGTGACTACTGTTCCTGCCAATGCGTTGCTATTGGATCTAGAACTTAGTTTGTACACATTATAAGACGTTGGAATACAAAAATGAATTGTGTTGCGCAAATGGCAAAGTGAAATTAGAGCCATTGGTTTCCACACCAGAGCCATTGTACTCATTGGTTTCAGGAACTGTAAAGGTTTTTATGGAAAGAAAAAACGTAAAAATTGCGAGGAAAATAGTATAAACAACACTTTTATTTCCCCATACAAACCATTCAATCAAAACAAAACAAAGGCGTGTTAGGATTATCTTTGGAATTGCGAAATTATCGATCTGGAGAAATATTTTCGTAACAACTCATTGAAACTGGTAATGTAGACGTTTTGCTGGCTGCATTACATTTCCTGTCAATTTTTGTCAGTTTACTGAATCAAAAACCGAGCTCATACAAAAGGTGTTCCCAAACGTCAATCAAAATTACAGATCTGCCAAAAACACGGATGTTAATGAAATAAATTTAAAAATTCAAAATGAAATTGCCGGTGAATTAAGGACATACAAATCAGTTGATTGCTCAACTAACCAAGATGATGTCGCAAACTATCCACCAGAATTTTTGAACTCACTGGATTTTCCAGGATTGCTGCCGCATAATCTTCAATTAAAAGTTGGATCGGTGGTCATAATGTTGAGAAATATCAACCAACCGCGTCTTTGTAATAGCACACGGCTAGCAGTGAAAAAATTACTGAACAATGTGATCGAAGCAACCATTCCATAGGGAAAATATAAGGGAGAAGATGTGTTGATACATCGCATTCCAATGATAGCAACTAACGTACCATTTGAATTTAAACGACTACAATTTCCAGTGCGGCCTGCTTTCTCTATGACCATAAATAAATCCCAGGGTCCGTCGTTGAGTGTTTGCAGCGTTAATATTGAAAACCCATGCTTCTCTCATGGAGAGTTGTATGTTGCCTGCTCTCGCGTTAGAAAACCGTCAGCTTTATTTGCTTATGTGCCAGGTAACCAAACTAAAAATATCGTGTACCATAAAGCATTACAATAAAAATTTCATCACATTATTACTAACGTCTTGCAGTGTACGAAATAGATTTTTTTTAAACTGCTTTACGTCTCTCAACAGTGAGGTCTTTAGAGACGGGAAAGGATGGGGGCAAGGATTGGGAAGGAATTCGGCCATGGCCTTTTAAAGGAAGCATCCCGGCATTTGCGAGGAGTGATTTGGGAAACCATGGAAAACCTAAATCTGCATGCCCGGACGGGGATTCGAACCGCCGTCCTCCCGAATGCGAGGCCAGAACGCTTTCCGTTACACCACCACGCTCGGTTACGAAATAGAAAACTTATTTTTGTAAGTAATTGTTATTTATTATTGAGACATTAAATCAATAAAGTGATCCCTGTGAAATACGTTTTATTTTTTTATTTTTTCTATTTGACTACGATAGGACAATAACTTTTGACAGAAAGAAGTCTGTCGGGGCAGCTAGTAAGGTATAAATTCCTGTTCTCGTGAGAAAATTACAAGTGATTTGTCTTCCACCCCCTCTTCCCCCCTCTCGGTTGCTAGGTTTCTACTCCACTCTCCATCAACGCACGATCTATGTCCGCAAGAAAAATAGTTTATTATTTGGTCTATTCGCCATAAATCGAGGAAATCCACCGAGCTCACTGCTATACAATATATATACCAGCGATATATAGAAAATAGATCAAAACCCTGTAATACTTTGATGACGTTTGTATCTACGCCTATTCCGCTTGTTTTTGGATAGCACGTACGTGGATCTCTGAAACAGTAACAGGACTCACCAATTTGCTGTCTTTTTATCCCTTCAGAAGTCATCCATAGTGCTGTTTACACTCAAACGAAATTCGTAGCCGATAGAACGAATTCGTCTGGGCCAATGTGACCTTCCAATATGCTCATTAGTACAATTCCTTGGCCTTATCATGAACAACATATTCTCCCAGACAGAAAAAGTGGAATTTATAACAGCAAGGAGTAGTGGAGTACCTCTTCCCCTACAGATCATTGATAAGATCGCGCATTGAATATGAAAGCATCTTTTATGGAAACTCTTCGTAGCATTGTGTATATAAACTATGTCAGCTACAATATCGTGCTCTTCGTATCTGTGTAGGAGCTATGAAAACTTCTCCAACCAATGCCCCCACTGAATTGCCATTCGATCTTCACCGACAATATCTCACAGATAAATATCTACTAAAATTGCTTTTTTTACGCAGCATTCACCGCTATCGAATCTTAAACAATAGCACAGGGCCATTTTGAGAAAGACGGCGCCCCCCCCCCCATAATGCCCTCTCATGGTCTATAGTCATTTTAACCTCACATACATAGCGGCGCTCATAATGAAGGCATCTATTTTACCAGCAATCTCTAAAAATCTTACGAATGTTCTGCACCAACTCTCCGTACCTGCGTCCGATCTCTCAGCTCAAGCGGCAATCTGTCTTTACTTCTATCAACGTTTTTTACACGGATGGGTCCAAGACACAATATACAGGGTAGTGCCGGATTCCGAGGACCAACCGTGGAGCATCTTTCCCCCTCCCAGTAGAGGTTTCAATTATAGCAATTAAGGAAGCAATCCACTACGGAATGGGCCAAAGTTTCATTCTAACTGATTCCAGAAGTGCTCCGCAGTGGGATTTTTTTTTAAATCTTATATCTTTAAACGAGCAATTCTTGTATATATATATATATTTCGGATCTCGGAAACGGCTGTGTTGATTTGGATGAAATTTGTTATTTAGATAACGTTTTGACTTTTAAGATTACCTAAATAGTTGTCTTCCCTACAAAAAAGCGAGTTTACAAAATACGAACAATTTTGTCACTCCGTATATCGAAAACGGCACTAGCGCCATCTCGTAGACAATTCAGGTACCAGAAAGCCTACAAATTGATTTTCTTTGATTTCAAAGAATAATTAAACGAACAGTTCTTGTATACTGGCTGACCCGTGGAAATATTAACACTGCAAGTTTAATTGTAAAACATTTAAAAAGGAAGATAATTAAAAATTTATCAATGGTTTTATCAGAAACTTCTTTATAAAGTAATCATCGTTTACTTTTTGACCGTAAAAAGTGGTTGTTAGTTAGTCATTAAATACTACCTCCTTAATTATAAAACATCTTTCGATTTCTGTTCAATGTACAAGATTTCGAGTAGAGTTTGATAATAAAGTAAAAAGCCGCGTGCGAGTGCACATACGAAAAAAAGGGTTGTGATAAATAGAATCTTGCCTGTTGAATCGTCTGACCTTGTGCTTTATTAATGTTTATAACGAAGGTTACTTCTTATGGGAATTGTTTTATTAGCATTTTGAAATGCTGATCAGAAGATGTGAGATTACTGCTGCCATGTATGAGCATAGTTTTATCAGAGTGAATAAATTTAGCACAGATGATGTTCTATTAACGTCACAACCCGATGATGAATTCTTATAGAACTCGATGAAACATATCGAAAATAAAGAATAAATGTTCTTGGTTTTCGAGATATAGCACGTCAAAAATCATTTATAGGTATAGTTCCTTGTGCTTTTGGCGACGTTTCTTCTGGTCCAGGCTGTATTTCAACCTAACAACAACCACTAGGTACAAAATAAAACATTGAAATTACATTTCCACCATATAGACATGGTCATTTTGGTGGATTTTTTTTCTGGTTCAGGCTGGAGCTAATCCTAACCTCTTCACTTTTGAGATATAATATCCCGAGAACTAAGCGAGATATCAGAAAAATTCCTTTTTTTCGATTTGTCTCGACGAGTTTCATACGAATTCACCATCAAACTTGGCTATGGCGAAATATGTCTTATGGTTCAGGTCGCATTTCAACCAACCGCGTAAATTTTGAGATACGATATCTCGAGAACTAAGCGAGATGTATATAAAAAAATATTTTTTACTTTCAATTTTTCTCGTCGAGTTACATAAGAATCCATCATCAAGGGTTATCGTAGAATCCTCTGAAATACCACAAATCTCGCACCATTAATTAATAGGGCCTATCAAACTGGCATTAAGATTTCTATTTTACATAATAATAGCATTTTTTTAAAAGTAATATGTGAGGCGGTCTCGCAAATGGATCTAGCGATTTGGATGAAATTTCACATGTAGATAACGTTTTGCTTTTCAAGTTTTTAACACGATTTTTTTTAAAAAAAAAAAAAGAAAAAAGAAAGGAGCACATTTGTATTTGTTTTCTCGAAAACGGCTCTAACCTCATTACGTAGAAGTTTCAGGTACCAGTACGCCTACTGATGTTAGTTAAGCTTCTCTTTGGTGAACTGTGCACCTCAAAACGCCTAGGAAGCCTTCAAGCCTTTTACTTTAATCAAACTTTACTCGAAATCTTGGATATTGAACAGAAATCGAAAGATACCGAGCGTAGATCGGTCACCCAGGTACTTTAATTTAATTGCAATGGAGCACAGGCTCCGGTGGCAATTTCCCTACACACCCATCTTCCCCCTATCCTGCACCTACCTACATTTGCCCTCTACAAATTTTATCTTTAAATTTTTTAAGTTTTCGGTAAATTATTCATCATTCCCTTCGGTAACTCACTCCAATCCCTGACACCCTTACCTAAAAAATAAAATCTTCTAACACCCTTGAGCCTGAAATCGAGTGCCAGCTTGTGGTCATGGTCATCTTTTCCCATCCATGAACTACTTTTCATACCTACTGCAATATCTTTCCATGCCTCATCGCTAGTATATGCCCTGTACACTCCCATGACCCTCCTCATCCTCCTCCTGTCTTGCAATGAATCCCATTCCAACTCCTTTATCATATCCGTCACTGATTGCATTCTGAGATAATTTCCAGAAACAAATCTAGCAGCCCTTCTTTGCACCCTCTCCAACTCCCGTATTTGATACGTAAAATGAGGGTCCCATACTACACTACCATATTCGAGCAATGGTCTGACCAAAGTTTTGTAACCCAATTCCTTGACTTCTCTCGTACATCCCCTCATCACTCTCTCCAACAAGTGCAGAACTTTGAAACCTTTTCCTACCACCTGTCCTATGTGTCCTGCCCAGTTAAGTTTGTTATCAAAAGTAATTCCAAGATATTTACATTTCAAGTCTTCAGCAAGCAATTCTTTCCCCATATGTTTTTCGATTTTATTTGTTTTGTCAATAAAAATAATAATAATTTTTGATCATCATTCTCTAGTACGGGTGTAAATTTAGATAGCACACTCTAAGGGTTTGCGAGAATTTTTATGTTAATTTTTTTTTAGAAAATTTAATAATAATAACTGTATATTGTAATAGATTAGTTTATAGACTCAGCCAGAGGTTAGTTTTTATAAAAAAAAAAAGTATGGTGTGAGATGTAAGATCATTAGATTAAGCAAAAGATTGTTTTTTAAAAAAATTGTTAGATAAGAACATGGACTCAGCCAAATATCAGTTGAGAATTTAATTAAGTAGAAGTGAAACAGTGCTTCGGACCCATCACCATTCATTTCAAAATACGGGCATATTCACACTAGTTTTCGAGTGGCAGTTGGGCAGTAACAGTTGTGTGGTTGTGTAAAAGTTTTTGAAAGAAATGAGAACTGAAGTGAAAATTATGGGACATCAAACCACAAACTTTCAGTTTTTCTTCGTAAAAAAAAAAAGACTTCAGCCAGTGGTTTGGGGCTATGTAATGTCCAGCCTCTGCTGTTTTTAATATTTCGTCGCCTCGCAATATATTTCGCTCAGCCGTTATTTGTGACATGGCGGAGTGTGGAATTCCAGCGAGGCGGCAGGTTGACAGCGTGGCTAAATCCTTTGTTTGTTGTACCCAGGTACAGAGGGCGCCCCCGACTAGGAGGGGGGTGAGTGGACATGCAGTAGCGAGGGGCACTTCGGGTTGAGATCCCGTGTATTACGCACGTGTGTATTTGTGGATGCGGACTAGCACAAACATGGAGGCCGTGTTTTTGTCACGACATCATTTGTCGTGCTGTTTTTCCTAATGTGCTTCCACAAGTGAACCACCTCAATTGCCAGATGGAGTTAAAAGTGTTTCGCCACAGTCAAAGAAAGATCAAGGTCACCGACAGCCTCCTGCAGTTACGATAAGTAACAATTACATATTATAAACATTTTTACCCAGTACGCCCAAACTTACGAAGTTTCTTGCTCCCCCTAGCCGGGAACATTGTGTTTATTGTTTTGTTTTTTTGCTTCTGTTCATTTTATTTGCTGGCTGAGTTTTATTTTTTATGTAATGTTAAATAAACATGTTTGTTTTTCTCAGTGATAATATTTCTAATTTAATTATTTCTTTAAAATTCTGCATTCGAATTTCCTTTTTGTAATTACCGTGTGTAAGCTCAATTTACATCCTTAATGCAAACCAAAAAAAATATTAAAAATACAAATTTTTACAAATAAATCTTCCATCTCATGCACAGAGAATGTGAATGTTTAAGGTCAAAAGAACCTAGACATTTGAATACTACGCCTCCATTCAGCCAAAACTCACCTGGTATAAAGATTATAATGCAAAAAGAAATTTTCTGACATCCATCATTCGAATGATATTAGTACATGGTGCTTTCCAACCATCTTTATAGAATAAAAGTGGTGGACTCCCCACTGTGAGATGTTGACTAAGAAGACGTTGTCACAATACAATAGGCCAGCGACCTCCTATTACAGTGTATTTAAGTTTATGTATCGATAATCGATTAATCGAAAAAGACATGGTTGTGTGAGTATTGCAGTACGTCTGTGATAGTCGTGCGGGAACAGTGACGGTAAAACAGTGTTCAGGTGTTTATTTCACGATGATTTGCCCGATCCAATTGGATAAGAATTTCGCGCAGCAGCGTCGGAAAGTGAATACTGGCTTTCGCATCAGCTTCGTCAAACAAGCCAGGAGACATTGAACTGCATCATTGGAGAGTATTTACCATGTACATATTGGCTGTGTGATTGTTGTGAGTATATTAGCCAAACTAATGACTGTATAGACTTTCTCAAACTTAAAAGACTTCTCACACGGAAGAACTTGCGATCTTCTGATTGATATAACTTTTCGTTTTGGTGGCTGGCGTGTTTGTATCTGTTAGAATAGACGTGTGTATCAGCATACATTGACTGTGAGAATGTAATTTTGTCATTTCATATTACATGGATACTGGGACCATTCAAAGAGTTAGAATAGCCCGAAAATACGCTTACCAGCCAACCATGGCGACCGCATTAATAAATATATCTAAACGAAGTCTAGATACTATCCATCTGGTTGGTCAAATACAACTTAGTAATGGCCATTAATTTACTACTATAAAACAGTTGTTTTATATGGCTTATGCCTGTGACAGGACTGAATTTAAAATATATATAAAATCAGTTGTTTTATGTCCGTCTTAAATCATACTTTTTTCAATTACAAAAAATATTCTTTTTACCACAAAACTTTTCTAATCAAACTAATATCGCTTAAAGCAACTTTTCCAATATAAGCATTAACTCTGCTTACTACAACTATCCAAAGCTATAGCAGCTCCTGATAAAGTTTTTAAGCGACGCACAAATAAACATCTAGGCGCCCAATGTGATATATGACAATCCAGAAGTAATATATAAAGTAATACTGGTGAAATGGTCTCTCGACTAGAAACCAATAAATAAATAAAATTGAAAAATCCGCTCTCTGATTTCAGAATGAAAGATTTTAAGCTTCGACTTATTTTTATCTAATAAGTAAAGCTGTTGAATATTATCGTATACATTTCATAACTAGGGAAGAATCAGAATCATTTTACCTTTCTTTTCCTTTACGTTTATTAATTCCAGGAAAGTATAAACTAAGGCGTTTTTGTAAAGCACTGGGTAGATATGACCCCATGCTTCTAGGTGGGCATCGAAGTTCGGGATTTTCCCTGAAACATATGATGAAATGTTTAAGATTCCTATTCAGAGATATCATGGTTTTATTAATTGCATATGCTGCAAAATAGCAAAAATCATTTTATATGAAGCAAGAAAGTTAACAGTAAAACTGAAAAAGGAAAATAAATGTCTTTGCTTACACTCGGAGCTCTGTGGTGAGAATAGTCTTGTAAGAGTTTCGGTTCTTTTTTTGTGAACCTTAGAATTTTCTCACGCAAAATATTCTATACAGGTCAAAGCAATCGTATTGTAACAAAAGAGTTATAGTTTCTTTTGACAATCTGTAGGTATTTGGTGAAATGATTTTCACTGCCATTTGTATCACCATGTAGGCGCCACTTCGTACATGAGGAAGACGATGCCATGTGTCAACAAAAAATCCTCCCTTCTTTCTAGGTACCACTCAGCAAATAATAATGAATCATTCAAACGAAATTCTTTCAGTTACCAAACCATTGCCCGTTGAAACAGTGTTCTTTTCGGAAGGAAAAATTAACATTTAACTAATCTCTTGTCATCCCAAGTAAATTACTAAATCACCAAGTAACTAACATGGGATAGCATGCACTCAAAAAACTGCTGTGAAAAATTATCATAATAACAGGTTTTTAAGTAATTGATTGCTTATGAGTTGTTGGTAATATAATTGATATTGTTAATAGGTGTGTGTACTGTTCCACATAAACAGCAACTAACATTATATAATATGTAGTCACAAATTACAGTGAAACTTATCGTGGTAACTGGTTGGTAGGACAATAACTGGGTATTAGATGCTGGTAACAAGTGTGTACACTGTTCCACATAATAAGTATTAATTAACTCGGGATTGTATTTGTAGATTACAGGAGATATTGGTTATACTAATGGGTTGTAGCTAACTTGTTGTCAATATATAATAATATTATCAATTATATAGTAATATTGACATTACTAATAAGTGTATGTACTGTTCCACATCCCCGAGATTATTCTCACATGGGATCAAAGTGAACATATCTATCTATCTATCTATCTACCAAATTGTGGTGCTAAGGGTTAAAAAGAGAAGTTTGTGGGCGCATCTAAAGAAATTAACAGTTAGGAAAGATGGTAAATATTTTAAGACAAGAGGAATCGGTTAATTTGTTAAAAAAGGAAACAATGAAACAGAATAAGTTTAGAAGTGGATGAAAATTATAATAAACGAAGCAGATATTTGGGGACGTAGATTTTGAAGGGCATTTATTGGTTCAAAGACTATAAATGAGGATAGGTGATATGGAAAACAGCATCAAAGTAGGAGGAGGATGTTAAAAAAAATCTTATACACCGTACTACACGGTAGTGTGGCTGCGCGTATTAAGGATCCACCAAACTGGTTTGGGGAGATTAAACAGGCTCAGGTTTGAGTCCTTTACCGACCGTCCTAATTGCGGTTTTCAGGTGGTTTTTATAGTCACCTAGGCGAATGCTGGGAAGGTTCTAAATTTCCGCTTCATAAACTACACATTTCATACAAAAAATACACATATCACATAAAACATAAGTTAGACGAATCACATGCAGATGGCAACACAAGTTCCTCCCATTGCTCCAGGTACTGACAATCACTGATACTAAATACCCAGTGGTAACATTGAACAAATTGTTAATTACAGGTTATGATGAAAATCAAGGTCTGCGTGACTCGATAGAGTCCATTCGCAGATAATAACAAAAAATAAGTCATGCAACACCTACTTACTTCAAGGAAAGGTCAAAAGCCTGTTCCGATCTCAGTTTTCTGACCATATCTTCATATGTCTACCAATATTCCAGAGGGATGGTATTACAAACTTAGGAAATCTGTAATTATGCATCCTTAGAACGTCGTCAGTTCACTTTGGCCTTTTTGGAAGAAATTCCGTCATTCAAAGAGTTTTTCCTGAATTCTTCCTCAGATTCGGTACTGCCACTATTTTACAAAATTTGAGTCTAATCTACGCTTTTATCTTTCAGTAATCGTCGAATGTATTGAAATCGTGAAGTCTCTTCTTCACTTCCTTATCTTTCTTAAGAGATAATTCATAGCCGAGGTAGGTAAAGCTGGAGACTTGATATACTGGTTGATTGTCAATCACTATTTTGATTCTGATAGGATAGGATAGGATTAGACAGCTACCGATTTTGATCTTTATTAATTACGTTTCGCGTTATATATCATCTATACATATGAAAGGCAATGTTTGTTTGTGTGTTATATAATGGCGATTTTAATTAAAAAGAAGTAAATAAATATTGTTTAAAAGTACGGTCATAGAAGGCAGCTGTAGAGGCAACGGAACCGGAGCAACACGGCATAAAGTGGAACGCTGACTGTAGCGTCAGCAAAATCGCGCCCCAGTCACACGTGAAACAAAGGGTAATGAACGGATTTAAACGTGACCAAATGAAAAGAGGTCTAAACTCACGCGGCGGCTTGCGAGAACATTTGGAGGCCAATGACTGAAGTAACGCGCCTACTTTCTAGAACATTCGGGTGCAACGACTGAAGTCACATGCACGGGGCTATAAAATGGGGGCAGCGAAGTGCCTCGACCTCACAGGTTAGAAACAAGACTACGCAGTCACTATATTAGTTTAAGCAGCGACGCCGAGACTTAGGAAAGCCAGCCGGGTCCCCTCTTCGCCATTGCTAAAAAGTGTACTCTTCCAGTCTGTTGGAACCAGGTAAGTGCTCCTGGATACTTGCTAACGGGGATCTTCTAGCAGTGTAACCTCTCTATGGAACGGGTGTAATAAGTAGGGAAAGATATTCGAAGCCTTTTCCTTATTTAGTAACCTGGTTAGTTCGTAAAGTCTCCTGAAGATACAGCCGACTGTAGCAGTCGCTGGAGGACTTACAGGAACGAGAGCTGAAGCAGAGATAGTAATCCAAGTATGTGCCATAGTAGGAAGAGTTGCCCACCATCTCAACCATCCTGTTAACAAATCGATCAAACCCACAAAACGGTCGATTACAGTTACTATAGACTAAGAAACTACAGGATTGATTATTGTGCTTTTTTATTTAAAGCTATTGAAATCCTCGATCTGACCATTAGAAAGAAACCATCATTCACTCACAAGAAGAATTAGTTCACTGCGTACGCCATGTGGTACAGTTAAAACGTTTCTAATTTCAATGGTATTGCCATTCTATAGGCAATGTACGTATGCGTGTCTGTTATAGCCTAAAAAGCTACTGCACTGATTGCATGTTCGTATGTGTATCCACTATGCGCGTTAAAATACTGTACAAAACGATCCTTCTGCAGTTGATTTTGTAATAAGTAGAGACCGGATTATATGCAACACAAAAAACTAGAAATATGCATGAAAAATGCTTAAAATATGAATGAAAAATGCTTAAAATATGCATTAAAAATGTAAAAAAAGTAACAAAATATACAACATTATAAAATATAATAACTAATTTTTAGAGTTTTATTTGAAAATCAGCATGGAATTAGTAAGTAGTTGAATAACATATTTATAACTTCGATAATTAATAATAATTTAACTTTTTTTTACTTTTGTAAATGTAAAAAATCGGGTACTGTTCCAAATATTTAATAGTAATATTGTTTCCTCGATCTCTCAAAATATTTTTATAAGTATATATGGAGTGTTCCATATTCACTGATATAACTGGGCAGTATTTGAAATTGGGTGCTGTGTTATTAGTCATTGTTTCTGGAAAAAGTTCACCGGTCCCATTACTAAAACTATCAATATGACACAAAGGTTCAAAACCTGGGTTATTGTTCAAAATATTTTCAAACTTCACTTTAAGTTTACACAGAAAAACCTTTGTCAATGGGGATTTTATTCATTAATTGAATAGATTCAGTCACGTCAAACTTTTGAGTTTCAAGCTTTTAATACTCGCAGATATATGGGAGAAACGAATGCAAATGACAATTATGGTTTTAATAGTAGAATTATTAAATGCTTCCTTGTAGTGACACACTGTCTTAGCCTCTCCACTATAAAAATCATTTACTACACCTTTAATGGTCTCGAAATGTTCATTGTAAAACAGTACAGCTTCAATTCACGTCACCCATAGAGTTACCACTCACTGATTCCGGAGGTAAAGGCACATTTGGCATTTTTTTTAATAGGCATTATTACGGGAAAGTGCCTTAAGAAACCATTTCTATGTTGATCAGATCAGTTTATTTACATTCCCAAAGACGGGTCGTAGTTTTTCAGCGAGTCATCGTAGACTAAAGCTGTGCAACTAATAGGTTATAATGTAAGATATATTTTAATAACTAGGTACACTACCGAAAAATATTGTAAATATAGCAAAAATAAACATCATCACTAAGTTTTAAGTAAAATATGCAATAACCGGTGAAAATGGGCTTAATATGCAAATGCATAGTCAAACATGCAAATGCCTATAATCTGGTCTCTAGTTATAAGATTATTGGACATTGAAAATGGGAAAATTGTTTCATGGACAATTATACGTTCACACTTGTGTGTAGGAAAACCAAGGGATTTTGTGTATAAATGTGAAATGGAATCACCAAAACAATTGTTTATCGAAGAGTATTGCAATGCACTTTAAATAATAAAATTGTAATTACAGTTTGTGTAACCCATTATATGAAAATAGTAATATGTATGTAAATATCTAATTTTAATAAAACTTGATATTAAAGTTTCAATTGTGTTCATTCAATCTATGTGTATACTAAACTCTAGCAATAGTGCAGCATTGCGGGGTCAGCTAGTATATTTATGTATGTGCTGTTACTTATTTTTAGTCCAGAGTGAACATTTTCTTTCAATTTCTTAAATAGGTCATCTAAATATATATTAAAAAGCATTGGAGATAAAGTACAACCTTGTCGTACTCCTTGGTTAAATGTTCTCTCTTCTATTATTATCTATTCCACTTCTTTGATAACTTGTATTAAATGTTTTGGATATCCATTCTTTCACATTATTTTCCATAATTGAATCCTAAATACTTTATCGAATGTCTTTTCATAATCTACAAAAGTTATATAAGTATTTATGTTAAATTCTCTTCTCCAGGCAGAAAATGTTAACCATAGATACGGGATCTTCCTTACTAAATCAACATCGTTCTTCTAATAAATGAGCATGTATTGCCTGTTACTATTTTTGTATATATTTTGTATCATGTATTTAACAAAACTAAATCCTCAATAGTTACCACATTTACTTCTGTCTCCTTTCTTGAATAATGAAATAGCTTTTGCTTTCCACCATTCGTCTGGAATGATTTTCTTTATCCAACAGGAATTAAGTGTAAATTATTTTATCGTTTTTAGATAAGACTTTCACTTTTATTTAATCTAACTTAATTCAATTGTGATGGGGCACACAAGCTCCAGTGGCAATGTCCCTAAATCCACACCTTCCCATGTCACGAATTTTCACTATCTGTCTTCATCCGCCCTTTACGAATTACAGCTTTAAACTCCTTCGATGTTTTTGGTAAACAGTCCATTATTTACCTTGGTAATTTATTCCAATCCCTGATTCCCTTACATACGAAAGAAAATATTCGCACTCCCTTTGACTGAATTATGGCGCCAGGCAGTGGCGGCCGAAGTAATTTGCTCAGGAAGTGACAACACTGAAAATTTGATGGTTTACTGATCGTCATTGTTGAAGTGAAAGGTGTCTGGAAGAACAGCTCAGAGTTGGCTAAGAATCTCATAACTAAAAAATCTGCAACGTATGAAAGTCTCATTACCTGCGTGTCCTGCCGGATTAAATAAATGATTTTGAAATCAATCAATGATAAATGCTTTAAGATTGCATAGAAAGTAAACAAACAATGACTGATTAGTGAAAAGCCGACGAATTGACCTACAGTCAATACTGGATTACTCAACAGACACGACTAAGCAGTAGCCTCGAGCCTCCGAGTTAACTTTTTTCATTAAATAAAAAAATTAATATAAACATCCAAAATAAACAATCAAAGTAAAATGAAAAACATTAATTTTTTTCGATTTTATTGTTGTGTATGATATTAACAAAAATAATTTTCAAAATTTATGAAATGTAAAATTCGTTTGTTTAGTTGAACGAAAAATACAATCAATTCAGTTAGTCATCTACGAAACATTTTATTTGTACTTATAAAATTCAGATAACTTTTTCAAAAACAGAGGGACCATAATTTAAGTACCTAGGGCCCCATACTTTCTTAATTCGGCACAGCCTTCGATGAACACGACGACAGTGACACACTGTTTCCAACAGTGGAATACATTTCGCTTGAGAGTCGTTTTCTGCTACGTGCATGAATAAACTTGAGTAATTCTCTTTCAAAGGAACTTATACATTAATAAAGCTTATATACTAGCGTTTCTAAATCTTTTTCAATCCAAGTACCAGTAAATTGTCAAAAAAAGAAAAATGCTGCGGGCCACTAACTTAAATCGTCCTAATTTGTTTTATCTATGTGTGTATTATGTATATAGACATTTTTTGTAGTATCAATATAACATAATAAATCTAAAACCATGTTTAGAATTCCTACGGAAACACAGTTATGCAACTGAAGTGAACCATTAAAAGTTAATTACTTGTTGACCAGATTCTTAATACTTAGCAAACCATATATATAAGTAACACTACAGACTGGAGGCTACATTATACCACCGACCTACATGAACAAAAAAATAAATCTTAATATATATAAAAATAGACGTGTGTTTCCCTATATTTCGCTTTTCAGCCGCCACTACCTAGCACAGATCACTGGTGTCTGTGTGTGAAAATAGCGTAGTTTCCCATCGTGCACAGCGTTGGCCGAATGCCAGTAACTGTGGGGGTGTGGGAGATATGTTGGTTAAAAGTGGTCTACACAGGGCATTTTCATATTTCGACCAAAGAGTTGTATATCCCTATACTTCTCTTTCCAGCCACAACTACATAGGATAGAGCATTGATGTTTGTGTGTGGTAGTAGCACAGAGTCACCAATCGATCACAATGTTGGCCGAATTTCGGTAACTTGGTGTATCACTTTTCAGCCAAAACTATCTACCGCAGATCACTGGTGTTTATGTGTGGTAGCAGCAAAGCGTCACCCATCGGTCACAACGTTGGCCGAATTTCGGTTACTGTGGGAGTGTGGGAGATATGGTGGTTGAAAGTGGTCGATCAAGGATATTTTCATATTTCGACAAAAGACATGTGTGTCCGTATATTTTACTTTGCTGCCTAAACTACATAGCGCAGATGTCCAGCGTTTGTGTGTGGTAATAGCATCGAGTCTTCTATCGTGCACTATGGTGGTTAGATGTCGGTAGCTGTCAATCCAAATTCTTTACAAACATGAAGTCGAGGGCACCAGCTAGTAAATAAATGAAATAAAAGTCGCTAGATCATACACCCTTTACTTTTGTTTATTTCACCACTCGTATATTGCTAACCCTACAACGTACCTCAGTCCCTCAAACCTATTACAAGACACTCAGAAAACCGTCATTTACTTAATCCTTAGACGAACAGCACTCTTTTCGATGCCATCTGGAAATGAATAGATTCTTTGCCGAGGAGACGTAGTTTTAAGTTGCCACGTATTCGCCCACACCCAATCTCATAATTGGTAGGATTTGATGATTACATTGCCAGATGGACTGTCAAATAGAACATTTCATAAATTATGTTTGTTGTGCACGAACTGATCTTTCGATCATGTCCCGGCTATGTTCGATTTATTCATCTCTGGCGATCTAGGTGTCCACATTATTTGTTGGAATTGTCCAGAATGTTCCTCAAACTAATCGTTCACGATCTTGGCCCGGTGACAAGGTACATTTATGAATGGCTGCAAATGGTCTCCAAGTAGCTAAAAATAACCATTTACTGTCAATGGTTGGTTCAGTTTGACCAGCTCATGCCATGTAACCAGGATGGAGTGACCACAAGCTTTTGCGGTACCTTCCTGACAACCGGTGTTCATGGCCCCGTGGAGTCTGCGCCACACTCGGACTCTACTATCAGTTCTTACCAACTGGAATCGTGACTCATCTGACCACAAACCTTTTTGCAGTCATCTAGGATCCAACCGATGTATTCACGATCACATAAAATGCGCTGTAACCGATGAAGTTTTGTTAGCAGAGCCAGTCTCATCGGTCTTCTATAGTAATATACATTAAAGCCAAGTTTCGTTGCACTGACCGCACGAACACGTTCGTCGTACGTCCCACATTGAGTGCTACTGTTCTTTGATGCAGCGTTGGCCGTCTGTCAACAGTGACATTTCGTGGCAAATGTTGCTGCTCTTGGTCATTAAGTAAGAGTGGTTGGCCACAGTATTGTTCATGGTGGGAGATATACATATTTACGGCACATTCTTGACGCTGTGGATCGGTGAAATCCAAAATGCCCAATGAATCTAGCGCCAACAACCTTTCCTTGCTCAAAGTCTGTTAATTCATGTCATTCGGCCACACTCACACCACAAAAACTTTCAGCTCAAGAGAATACAAATAAATTCCCCAACACAGCAAGGCACATTTATACGTTTATTCCGTGGTGCTACCGCCATCTGAATATGACAGGTATATGCGTAACTAGCGGGTAAGTAGTAACCATGGCAAGAAAAACCGCAGCATTTCGCAAATAGAAACAACATGTTTCAGAAATGCGTACACATCCTTTAAGGAGCCGCAGCAAATTATGTCTGTGTGCGGTACTGTGTTAATAGGTTTACGTGAGAGTAAGTGTTGATTTTTGCTGGAGGATGTCTGTCTTTATGTCTGTGTGTTGTGAAGCAGAGCCAGTGTTAGGAACGGAGGAGGATAAGCGTGGCAAATGAACCCCGTGCCCGTCGGACAGTGGTAGAGCTAAAAATAAAATAAAAAAGGTCGCCCATCTGACCTGAGGGAGGGCCCCATTCGATGAATTTGCCACGGGCCCCAACCGGTTACGACACTGCTAAGAACTTTTACCTGGAGCCCGACAATACTAGCGCTGGCCCTGTTGGGGAGACTTAGTGTGTGGTCGTGTGAATTGATTTGGTGAAATCTATAGGTAAGTTGTAATGTCTGTGTGGATGTGTGTATGATACCTCGGAATTGACAGGTGATTAACGTCGAGTATACACATCAATAATAAACTAAACCAATCCTTTGTCACATTACACAAATTTTACACAGTGTTAAATAACAAACTCAACATTAAAAAGCGAATACTGCCTATAAATTTTTTAAAAAAATGATTTTACAGCCGTTAATAACATACACTTGTACTAGTCGCAGCTAGTTACACAGAGTACAAATATTTGAAAACATAGTACTCAAACTAGCAATGAACGCACCATGGTATGTACACAAAAGTCAGTCACACAGAGAATTAAATTTCATTTACACCTGTGAATTAACAAAATAACAAAACAAAAATTTCGTCAAGCGAATCAATTTACTACCTGGTGCACAATTTTATGAACTAGAAAAAGGAACGGGTTAAATTATATTAAAGAAACGCCAGTAGTGTTAATACACCAATTCCGCATCAAATTCGCACCGTACTAAATTACCTCTCAGGTTCGTAACAAAATTCGCAATGCCTGCTGGATCTGAACTTCAGGACACCCATTGTAAGCAATTTACCATAAATCAATAATTCGATTATTAAACCGCAGAAATTTGATTGAATGCTTTTTATGTTGAATTGAAGAACATTTGTCCCTAAGATAGATACATTAATCTAGGAATCTACAAAAGGCATGCCACTGCAACTGATACCGGGTTCGAATCCAATAGTCGCTAAATAATCTTCATCCACTTCTTGAGCGAAATTCTAATAAAAAATTGTACCATTACACGACAAATACATTAGCTCATTGTTCTTGATCTCTGGGTTCATACCCAGCTGCTAAAACGCAATAACTCTGGGCTCAACCTCGAATCCGAAACCTGGCAACAAAGTTTCACAACAACTGCAAGCATTTAGGACAGGACAGGTTCGTATCCCGGACACTCGGGTCATGAGTTCAACCCTTGTACCATTACACGAAAAATATGATCTAGAGCCCTGATTTCATACTTCGCTAGATTCAATGCACCTATCCGATTACTTAGAGGGGTTGTAATTGTGCGTTGCTGACTCTTTCTTTCAAATACCCGTTTACTACACATGAATTACACTGTTTAAAGATTTTACTGTGGACAGTATGTACAGTATATACAGTAAAAACAAATTCAGAAACCATCAACCAAGACATGCGCGTGATACGTCAACATATAACAGTAAGAACAATTCGTATGGCTTTACTACTCTGGATATCCCAGAAGGGTTCGGCCGCCGACAGTCAGAGTATCGATTTTCTACGCATCCGGAGTTTGCTATGAAGCCCAAATAGCCGCTTATTGCCTAGAGTCACCGTGTACACTTATATGACGCAGGACACATTTATAAATGTGTTGTTTGAATTGTGCATGGATAGTACCAGAGTAATGATAGTGTACATGTTCAGCTTACAGCGCTGTGTTTCTTTTGTGTTATATGCAAAGAGAGACGAAGAAGGGAGAAGGTAAAACCTGGTGCCAGTCCATTCAGGCCTCCTCTTTGAAAGATACCAAAGGCTTAACGTCCCCATCCAATGGTCGAATCACTATCAATAGTGTTGTTCACCTTCACTCCATACACTCTGCGGAGAGGCTGAACCCAAACCAGGTATCAAGAAGAAAAGGAAATGAAATACCAAAATCTTACTCTTCAGTACTAACTGAAATGTGAAGCGATAGGATGATTTCTGAGATCTTGTCGAACTTAGTAGTCAGTCCTCGAATAGTAGCTCATTTTGGCTTACGGAATGCGGTGAATAATTGTATTTCTAGACAATGATTAACATTATTCTGAGTACTAACACTGTACTACCTTAGTTGGAGGTTTACTCAGTGAGCAGTTTTTCCTCTGCACACCTATCCCACTATTACGGGATTGCCATATCTGGGATACGACGTGTTGGGATTTTGCCGGCTTGTCATTGAGCCTAACGCCTCCCAGTTAAATTTCCATCAGCCTACAAAAGTGTAACTATGTTCTGTGTACAATGTAGAACCTTAACGTCAAAGTCATTTTCTCGTATCTTAGAATTTTTCGGAAAGTTGCGCGTTAGAAGGAACAACCTTAATGCTACGAAAACTTTAAGGTTTTGTACGATTATCAGGTGGAGGAAGTATTTCCGATTAAGGGAATAAAATGTCAATACCTCTTGGAGAGCTTTACTGAAGTTTTAATAACTGATCAAAGATATGTTAAAATTTCTAATTCTCTTGCCTATATTCCACAAATATAGCCAGACATACATTTGTATCAACTTAACTCGTAACATAAAATTATGACTGTATCAACAATGATTTTCGCGTTCGAAGAGGTCCCGCATCTCTACCACATAATTATCTTATTGCTGACTACAGACGAAACCAGACTTGTAGCTTCTAACCCAAAGTAAAATAAAATTTTCGACCTGTTCCTCGACTTAACCATACTTGTAGCTTCTATCCCAAGGCAAAATAAGTATGTTTTGAGCTATTCCTCTGGCTATCAGCTAAGCAGATTCCTAGCATAGATTTTATGAGCGTTACAATTGACACGCCTAGGGGATTGCTGTTGGAGGTATCGTACAGCCTGTAATACAATACTTATCCTTCCAAGAGTTGATAGTTTGTCTTCTTTTTCTCTTAATATTGATTTAGTCTAAGATAAACAGTGTAATTATTCTTCCGCTATACAAAGTTCGATAAACGACTCGGCATATTCTAGATTGACTTCGTTCTGTTAAAGAAGACCCAGCATTAAGAATACTGGAGGTTTATAACATTCTCTGTGAACATGGGAAATTCTACACAGGCACACCATCCGTGGCGTTGAGATCCGTTGGACTGAAAAATAATAGCAACATTCACATGTTACAACTAGAGAAGTTGGTGGGCGCTGAAGATCTCATTGGTAGTGTCCATAAAATGAAATTTGAAGACGATGATAGGGATTCCCTTATTTTTGGTAATTTCAAATAAAAGATGCTGTAGACAATACTATTAATCGATAAACAGAATTCTTTCTGAGTGACGCATGGAGACCAGCACTTTCAATCCTCAGCCAGGAGCGCAGCAAGTTTAAGGCTGAAATGAATACATAGTGGTTTGCCATTTTCCACAATCTTAAGCAAACCCAGTTTCACTCTTTCACCTTCTTGCATCACCCACGCGACTTTATTAAGGCTTTGGAGCATTTGCACTGACTTGTATGTATGAAAAAAATTATTTAACAAATTAATGTAGTGTTTAAACCTATGTTATCTAATTTAATAGATTTACCATCTGAAGGAGCAAGTACCGATGGAAGTCAGTTGCTTTTCAGTTCCAACGAATGGAATTTGGATTTTGTTAATAACTCGTCAACGTCCAGGTCATTAGAGGCTGGAAAGGACTGGGTTTAAGGAACGGGAAGGAATTCAATTATAGCCTTTTGAAGGAACCACCCCCGTAATTCGCCAGGTATAAAAAAACACAAATCTGGCTCACCGGACGGAGAATCGAACCCGCGCTGACGAAAATGTTTAAAGTGTGTTGTTGTGTTATTTGTGCCGTGTCCAAGTATGAAAAAGGGAAAGGATGAAACTAGGTGCCAGCACTTCATGTCTGCTTTGCGATAAAACAGAATTAACTAAATAACTGGCCTCTTGTTCTGACGGAGTCGTTATCGATTCTTGTAAAAGTCATAGTGTTCCATTGGTTGTGTGGTGATCTCAAAACGTCACCACATTTTTTATTGGAAGGGACGATTGAAATGCAAAGATTTGCATTGGGTGACCATGCCTACACCGATCGAATTCGGTGACGAAGGGATTCCAGTTTGGCGCCGCATAGTCGCCTGGCCCGAGCAGACAATAGTGCGGCCTGGGAATGCCCAGGCCGACACAGGGTGGCCACAGTTGGTGGAGGCGGAGAACAGGTCCGCTGGAGCGAACATTGCGGCAGAACGTGGCAACTGCCGCGCAGTGCTGGTTGCTGCGAAAAAGTTTTATTTGTATGTGTGGATGCTGCAGCACCAGTGAGGACTTCACATGGTACTGTACCATCCCTTCTGACTGAAAAGTGTTGACATTTCGCTGCCATAGTGATTTAAAAGCCCAGTACGACCCTGACATCAGTGAAAATTGCGTCTCCCAACATGTATTTGACTTCAGTGAGCTAGCCGTGGAACTTGTACGATTATTGATAAACGAATGTTAGTCCTTCTGGAACTGAACTCCAGAAACCATGCATACAAATCATGTGTGTCAATTTTGTAAAACTTCATATTTAAATATGTTTCAATGGTTTATGCTAGAATAAAAATTCGATGGTTTTAAATAAATTCCTCATTCTAATATTCAAATGTAAGGCAGAACTCTGTTCCCTTAATTTTCCTCTTTTGGAATGGCGCCCTTGGAATGAGTTTCATAGTAATTAATTAAATAAGTTAAACTGAAAAATCAAAATATTCTAATTAAAAAGAGCTCATTAAGAGACGAGAGTAGACAGAGCATTTCATTGGCGCCCAACGTGGGGCTTGTCTATATCAGAATGATTAAGGTTCTGATACTAAATCATTATTGGCAGTGAAAGATTTATCAAAAATTAATAATAATGCATATCAGCTTTAGCCACGTTTAAAATGATCAATCGGGAAACAAGAAATGCATAGCGTAGACTCCTAATTACTTATTAAATTTTGTATGTATTTTTTTTATGTTTTGAGTTGGCAGTATGGTAACAATATTGTTCACTGTCGTTCTTCATTGTTTTTATTCGTTTTGTTATGGGAATGATCAAACTGTTTTGACCAGTTATATGTGATGATAATTCTTGTGTTAGCTCGCTTTTGTAAGAATTGCTTGTGTTCTTTTGTGATTATTTTTGTTGTTGTTCATTCGCTCTCGTGATGATTGCTGATGTTCTTATGCTGGTGATTTGTATTTCTTTCTGTTTATGATAGTTTTTGTTTTCGCTTTGTATTGTTATATACAACTGTTCTTATCAGTTCTATAAGATGATGATGTGTGTTGTAGTTGATAGTGCGGTAATTGATTCATGTTTTGGGGCACGTTATTAATATCGCGGTGAAATTCATTTTATATTTTTGAGGGTTGTTAATGCCGGAAATAACTTTTAGTTTCGTTTGTTGAATAAATTTTCGTTGTGGATAAATTGTTGGTTTTTGATGAGAGCGACGTAAAACATAATAGATTCGTATGAAACTTCGTTCTGGGGAAATCGCGAGTGATATTTCTGTGAACATTTTAGACACAGACACTGTCACTATGGAAACACAGGAAGAAAGTTTTGATAATGAATTCCACCGTGCATCTACTGAGCTAATCGGAGATTTAGAATCACGAGAAGCAGAACACACACAGACTCACAGTGTAGGGAGCACAATACAACAGCCGGATGTTTCATTAGAAAATAATCACACACAGATATCGGAAGCTAAAGAAATCACACCACCGGAACTAAACGCGTCATTGTTGACAATGATTTTACAGAAATTGAATACTTTGGAACAAAATGTCGTGCAACAACGTCAAATATCAGAAAAGAATGCCGCGGAGTGTCAGCGATTTCTAAAAACACAGTGTGACGAGTTTAAGATGGAAATTAAACAACAAATCCATACTGAATTGACCACGGTTAGTGAAAAACTAAATGAAGTCACGGAGCAAATGTCTATTGTAAATGCCCGACACGAAGCGATGTGCTCCAAACTTGATGAAAAGATAGATGCTGTCACATCGTCTCTGACTGTTGACATGCAAAATCTATCTTTGCGATTTGAAAGTGGTTCAGTCACAGGTGTGGACGATAACTGTGACTTGTGAGGATCTTACAAGGTCGCAAGAAGCTGTCACTTGTCGGGTGACCAGTTTAGTAGATAGCGTAGAGGGGTTGCGAATCGAGGCAACACGAAACATCGATGCGCTGATCACGTTAATCGTGAGAGTGCATGATGACGCAAACAGTCAGCATTTGCAACTGACAAGAGAGGTTACTTCAATAAGTACCTCGGCAATAACCTTGAAAGAGGACGTGTCTATTTTGAAGCAAGAGCAAGTAAAATTGCGGGAGGAGTTCCGTGCGGTGGAAGAGAAAAGAAGGTTGTTGGAACAGAGGTAACAGGACCAATTCATGTTGACATTCCATTACCACGGTTTGGAATGAAGAGAGGAATCAATCCTTGTGAGTTTCTGACTAACCTCGAGGAATATTTCCGTATAAAGGCCATTCCAGAATCCTTTTGGATGACCTTGGTAAACCAGGCACTTGACTTCCAAGAAAGGTCATGGTTGGCCATTACTTGCGAAGCGAGAACAACCTATGCTGAGTTTAAAGAGGCATTTCTACGGACGTATTGGTCTGTGCAAGAACAGTCACCATGCCTGCTCCGAATCTGCCAAGGGAAGTACGATCCACGCGAGCACGGTTCAAGAGTGATGTTTGTAAGAAGACTAGCAGTACTCTCGCGACTCCTAGATCAGCCTCTTAAAGACCAGCATTTCATAGCAGCTGTTTCCACGCATTTCTCAAAGCAGACAAGGGGTCTTACTAATCCAGTTGTTGCAACTACTTTGGAAAGGTTTCCTTGATACTTTACAAAATATAGATGCAATCGAAGATGGCCCACTAGGCAACTTTTACCATCATGGAGGACAACCGCATAATAATAATAATAATAGGAACTCAAATAGGGATCACAATCGCAAGCCCTACAATAAAGGGAAACAATTTTACAATGAAAATCGCCGGAATGACTTTAACCATGGACGTAACCAGTCACAGGGGCAGCAACCGCGTGTAAATGCTATTGTGCGGGAACAATCTCCACAGCGAAACTCTTCGCCGGTTTCAGCCGAACCATCGCAGGCAAATGCGTACGAAACATCTCAGGATGTGCAAGTGTGCCAGCAATGAGATTTTCCAGGGGGCACCAGTAGCTGTAATAAAATAATTATAGCTAACATTAATTATTGGCGAGGTGAAGGGCCGGAAGGAGAGATGTTGGATGCCGATTTATCAGAAAATACCTGTCCCAGGAAGCCCGCTAGGTGTCCCCATATTGATGTTAAAGTGCACGGAGTGCGCACTAGTGCGTTATTGGACGCGGGATCATGTATTACCGCTATCTCAGCGAAGTTCCTAAACCACTTAAAAGTATCATGTAAGAATTTAAAGGTCATTCCTGCAAAGCCAATTCCGGTGGCACCAGCATTCGGTGCGAGGGAGAAAACGGTGGATGAGCAGATACTGTTACCATTGAAACTGTCTGAAGGCACTTTGAACATATTAGCTCTTATTATCCCAGGGTTGGCCCTCGATTTGATCATTGGGAGTGATGAACTGGAAGCACATAAAGTCATAATAGACTGGGGAAGAAAAATGATAAGCAACCTGGGACCGCAGACCATTTTCTGGGAAAATTCGAATAAAGCGGAAAATGGGAAGGAAATATGTTCGAATGCTGTACACTTAGGTGATGGACTAAATAAAAGAAACACACCTGACCGGCATAAATGCGTTGTTGGATGAGAGAAACTTCGTGCACGACGCGATACAAAAGTCGATACGGGAAAATCAACATCTAAAGCAGGATCAGAAGATGCAAGTGAACTCCCTGATGGAAAAACACTTGGGAATATTCTCGTATAGGCCGGGGAAATTTCGTGACATGTCCCATAAGTTTCGAGTGACAGACACTAGCCCATTGCGAGGATGCACATACCCGGTGCCGCAGAAAATGCGGGTAGCTGCGAGAGAGGCGATTGAGGCGCTGGAGCGCGAAGACATTTTTGTGGCTGCTCCCTCCCAACATATTAATCCAATTACACTGGTGAGCAAACGAGATGGATCCATTAGGATATGTCTGGACGCAAGAGCACTCAAAGAGAGAATTGAGAAAGACGGGGAACGATCGGAGGTGATACCGGATTTAATATCAAGGTTTCACGGGAAGACATGGTTGCCTACACTAGATGTGACTTCCGGGTTCAACCAGCTGGCACTTGATCCAAGCTGTAGTCCTTATACCGCGTTCCTTTTCGAAGGAAGGCAGTTCCAGTTTTTACGCGTCCCGTTTGGATTAAAGGACAGCTCTTGCGCATTTGTTCGTGCAATGAACACAATTCTACCACCATCAATTAAGCAATTTTGCATCGCTTACATCGATGATTTACTCGTTTTCTCGGAAATGTTTGAGCAACACCTCGAGCATCTAGATCAATTATTCACTGTGCTCAAGTCAAATGGACTCACACTTCATCCAGAGAAAGCCACCATATGTAGACAACGCGTAGAGTATCTTGGGTTTGTCATCACGCCTAGAGGGGTCGAACCGTCGCCTGATAAGATCAAGGAAATAGTTAATATATCAGCGCCTACGAAGATAAAAGATTTAAGAAAATTCCTAGGCATCTGTGCTTATTACCGGGGAAATGCCACTAACTTTGCCAAAGTACTGCATCCATGCTATGATTTATTGAAAAAGGGTACACGATGGAAATGGGAGGAAACCCATCAGCAGGCCTTTGAATACATTAAACAAATTTTTCAACATCTGTTTGGCACATCCTCATTTCTCAAAGCCATACTTCTTATACACCGACGCGTTAGCGAACTGGAAATGATGGCTATACATTTCGCCACACAGAAATTCAAGGCGTACTTATTAGGGTGTACCACATATCTGATGACAAATCACCTTGCCCTGACTTTTCTGCGAAGCGCCCGCTTCACTAGCAACCGAATTGCTCGATGGGCCATGTTCTTACAGCAGTTCGATATCCAAATAAAGTATTGTAAGGGGTCGGAAAACATTATAGCGGACTGGTTGAGCCGACATCCAGGAGATGGAGAAGCTGTAGAATATGGACATGGGGATCTGAATGAAGTACTCATAGCGGTGTTAACCCTGCCGGCAGGGAGGAGTATGAAGGAGTTGAAGAAACGCTTAATTGAACAACAGTGTGCTAGCGAATATATTAAAATGATAAGAGAATACCTCACAACCGGAGCACATGGAGATAATGTTCGTGTGAGAAATGTTGCGTTACTCTGCACCCTATCAGAGGACGTATGTTTCCGACGCGAGAATGCCGTCAAACCATGGCGTATCTGGTTACCACAAACCATGTACCGGGAAATGGCAAAACTATATCATTCTCATCATGGACACCCAGGAACGGAAAGATTGTTTAAAATGATGACGTTAGAATATTACGGCGATGCACTTAAGAAGGAGGTTGATATATGCACAAAGACCTGTGTCGAGTGCCAAAAGGTGAAATGAACAAACACGCGGAGAGAGGGAGAATGACACCCAATTGTTCCTGATAGACCTAAGCAATTAGCGTGTGTGGACCACTTTGGACCCTTGCCGTCCGTACAATTTGGGAAGAAGCATATTTTTGTGATGTTGGACGCGTTTTCCAAGTACATTAAGCTGTACACAGTCGCGAAGCTAAATAGTTTGGACACCCTGAAGATCATTTTCGAGAGGTATGTGCCAGAATGTGGAAAGCCATCGCGCATCCTTTCAGACCATGGCTCAGTGTTTACCAGTCCACGCTGGCCGAAGACACTGGACGAAGCAGGGATAAAAGCTGTATACAGTTCAATAAGGACTCCTCAAACCAATCCTGCTGAAAGATATATGAGACAGTTGGCATTGTACTTCAGGTTTCTCGTAGGAAACAAACATAATTCCTGGGTGAAGTACGTGCCACAAATTGAGAAATATTTTATTGAAACCGTACATTGCAGTACAGGAAACATTGAGCTGCATTTTGGTAAACGGGTCATGACTTATGCCGAAGAGCTTGTGAGGCACCCGAACTCAGATATTGTCGAAAGCCATGAGGAGGCGATCAAGCACACGAATATTTGATGCAGAAGGCAAGCAAACGTAAGCAATTGCAAGACAAACGTGGTAAGCAGGAATACGAAGTAGGACAAAAGGTTTTGGTGCGGCAATTACGTATATCCGATGCTGACAAGATGACAGCTAAATTCTTTGATCTATTCGTAGGCCCGTTCGAAGTTATAAAAGTTACCGCTCCAAACGTCTATGTGCTGCAACCGGCAGACGGAGAAATTTACGGGACTGTCAACGCCCGCAATATCAGAGCATTTTATTCTAGGTAACCACAAGTAAACAATAATGCTAAACTGGTTTACAATGTAGCAATAATTGTTAAGTCTACATACTCATGTCCTCAAAATTATACAGTTTGCAACGCATTTAAATCCACTTGTCCACATGACAAAGAAAAACAATTTGTTTAACAATATTTGAAGTAGAATGTTCAAACATACTTTGATACGATAATTTCAATTTAAAAAGATGAGTTGATAGTGCACATGTTTCTATTGTTGAGTTTGCTATTGGGTTAAAAATTAAATAATCTTGGTAAGAGAGTTTATGTATAGACAAGTGAAAAGTCTTGTTAACCATTTGATATCGTCATTAAATGTACTACACATTTCTAAACTTGATTACCATCCATCAGAGAAAATGATACACAATTACTAAGGGGCGTGTTAAACAACTCTTCTAGGGAAGGAATAAACAACACTTCTTAAGTCTTAGTAGATGATTACTGAAGGAAGAAAGTTACCTTAATGAATTTCATTTGTTTGCTCGGACGAAAGGAATAATGTCGGAGTAAATAAGGCAACGGATATGACTCAAGTGGCTGCAAAATTCTCATTAGTGGCAATGATATATAAGTCCTCAAAGTAATTAAAATAAGCGCCCCAGCAATCCGATTGCATGTTTCAAGGTTCGGTGTGATAAAACACCATGACCTCTTTATTAATTTTTTTAGGGACTCGTTTCCCCATGTAATTCTTCACTAGAACTCAAGATGCTAAGATCTAGGACTGTTGTGATCATAAAAGAATAATTAAATATGTAAGTCTATGGTAGTTGTAAAGTAAAGCAAATATTAAGTAGTTTTTCCACACTTTCTGGGTGCGCGGAGTTAACTCAATGTCTTCTCCACTATTATTTAATAATGTTTTAATCAAATTATTCGCATTATCAAATAGAATAGCACTTCTCAACAACAACAAAAAAGGGTTAATAAATAAGTTCAATAGAATTGTCTTCTTAATTGGAAATCTATATAATCCAAGTATTTAAAGCAAATGTATGTAGTTTGAGAAAATAGATGTTTATAATTAGAAATATATTGATAATGAAGGTAAATTAAACGCATTTTTTAAAAATTGTAAGGCATTATGTTACTAGATAATTAAGGTTTTTTTTATGGAACTAAAGGTTCACATGTTGGTGAACATATTTATGCTAGATGTTAGGAAAAAAATGTAGATTTTCATTGTTTGTAAGGATGACAAAGCTCTAACTTTGGATGTGGAATTATTTGTCATAATGAATGCGGCTGAAGCTGTTACCAGAACTAGTGGTAACTGATTATAGTTTTAGTGATGTCTATATATACATTTAAATTTGAATCATAGTGTTATATATATGTTTTAGTCTGTGTTATGTACCCAATGGTTAATTATAATTGATGCTATTTGCTACACATAAGTGTACACAAGGTTGGCACATAACGGTTCAACATTTGTATATTTCACGTTATAAGCTAAGCATTTCTTGTATCCGTTGGCCAGACTGATTTAGGAAAGTGTTAACATTCCATTTGTTGATAGGTTGCAAACATAAATTTTTTCTACAGTGATGGCGATTAAGACAGAGTTATGCCAGTAATGATAAATGAAACACTTTGTAAGAATATAGATATAAGAAAAAAGGTAGTTTCATAAAATGGAGTTCTGTGAAGGAACAAATCAAATTAGCCAGGAAAGATAAAGACAGACTTTAGATGAACCATCCTAATATAAAGTGATTCAAGGAAGAAGGCGTGTGACATAAAATTTTATTTCTTTGTTGCACAAATAAAATTTTAATGTGGACCGGAGGCTATGTGGTGATCTCAAAACGTCACCACATGTTTTATTAGAAGGGACGATTGAAATGCAAAGATTTGCATTGGGTGACCATGCCTACACCGATCGAATTCGGTGACGAAGAGATTCCAGTTTGGCGCCGCATAGTCACCTGGCCCGAGCAGACAATAGTGCGACCTTGGAATGCCCAGGCCTACACACGGTGGCCACAGTTGGTGGAGGGGGAGAACAGGACCGCTGGAGCGAACATTGCGGCAGAACGTGGCAGCTGCCGCGCAGTGCTGGTTGCTGCGAAAAAGTTTTATTTGTATGTGTGGATGCTGCAGCACCAGTGAGGACTTCACATGGTACTGTATCATCCCTTCTGACTGAAAAGTGTTGACATTTCGCTGCCATAGTGATTTAAAAGCCCAGTACGACCCTGACATCAGTGAAAATTGCGTCTCCCAACATATATTTGACTTCAGTGAGCTAGCCGTGGAACTTGTACGATTATTGATAAACGAATGTTAGTCCTTCTGGAACAGAACTCCAGAAACCATGTATACATATCATGTGTGTCAATTTTGTAAAACTTCATATTTAAATATGTTTCAATTGTTTATGCTAGAATAAAAATTCGATGGTTTTAAATAAATTCCTCATTCTAACATTCAAATGTAAGGCAGAACTCTGTTCCCTTAATTTTCCTCTTTTGGAATGGCGCCCTTGAAATCAGTTTCATAGTAATTAATTAAATAAGTTAAACTCAAAAATCAAAATATTCTGATTAAAAAGAGCTCATTAAGAGACGAGAGTAGACAGAGCATTTCAGTTGCCATCGTTTTCCACTACCACAAATTTATCTTCACCAATTCACTTGGGAACAAGTAGGCCCACCTATTTTACTGTTATTGAATTCTTGATATTGATGTTGCTTGTTCCTGCAACTTGTTCCCTCATGTTACCCAATGTTTCTCAGTATTTTTCAATGTTTATGTCAACAGAAACAAAAGTTCCTTGAAGATGACTGTTTCCAGAAGTAGCGGTAAAGATGAGAGGAAACAAAGTAACATTGGTAAACATTATCGTGTTTAAAATTGTTGTTAGTTTGGTGTGGACAGCTTGTTCCGTGTTGCTGTTACATCAGTTGTTGAAATCTCACAAAAATATTCGAATGGACGAGTGAAAATTTAATATATTTAATTGAATTATATAGAAATGCAGAGAGTTTGTGGAATCCATGTGATTCAAACTATAAAGATCGGAGATCGGCTTAAGAAACACGATTCGTGGGTGGTATTAAGAAAAGCAACTGGTGCAGATTCGAAATAAGTACATCAAAGATGTATATGAATCTCCAGTAGTTAGAAATCTTAAAGTCAACAGCAAATGTTCCTTTGGAGATATTGCGGCTCTGTAGTTTGTATTTTGTTTTCGAATAAACTGTTCAGTTTTAGAAAGTAGCCATTCTAAATCAGTGCTACTCATTCGAATACAGTTTTTGATGTGTCCATCCTCAATATGTCCTGATAACACATAGTCTTTAAAAAAAAAAAAAAGAATCCATGAGGCATTCAACTCAGTGTTGATTTCTCTCCAAAAGACTTGGTTTCATCCAGCATTTGCGATTTCTTTTTTCTTTTGACTCAAAATAATCATAAATTTCAGCAGCTGCTGACAAAACATCACTGTCGCACCATGTCATCGTATACTAAATGAATTATAATTGTGACAAATTTTTTATTTCGCACAGAAAAATAAAGATTGTTGCTCTTGGTGTGGACGGGTAACAACCGTAAACAGTAACACAAGTAAACTGTTCCTAAATTAGGTTTTTTGGTGTGGACGGAATGTTTCTGAAAGTTGCGATCTGTTTCTATTTCTAGAAACAGACCGCAACTGTTTAGCAACAAGAAGTTCCTCTTTGTTCCTCTGGTGTGGACGCGCCTTTAGAGGTGGGAAAGGACTGGGACAAGGAATTCAGTTATGCACCTTTTGAAGAAATAATCCCAGCATTCACCTGGAGTGATTTGAGGAAAACTGTGAAAAATCAAATTCTGGATGCCTGGACTGTCATTCGAACTCACGTCTCTGTCAACTGTGAGGTTCAACACCACCAACACCAAGACCAACGTTCCATGAAATAAAAGAAAATGAATCAAGTACAATTTATTTATACTTTCTCATATCCAGGAATTCAATAGTTCTTGTTAACAATATTATTAACATCATTCAATACAATTATATTTAAGGCTGTTTACAGTAGGCTTAGTTGTGAAGGTGACCTTCCCCTTCTACCACCACAAAGAATACCTTTGTACGCCACCAGTCAAGTTGACCTCCACACCAAGGCCAAGGCCATCAGGAACATTTGATAAACCCCTCTGCCTGCCGCTTTCTTATCAGTCCGCTGCTCTCTCATCAGTCTGCCGATATGGGTCGCCAAGTACTATTCTTCTCGTCAGTGTACCAGCTGAACGCAAGAGATTGTAAACGGCCGACATTGGGCCTGTCACCAGAGCATGATTTCGAGCCTGTTGTAGTGTTTGATAAAGTGAGATTCAACAAAGTGACACTCAGACACAAGGAATGGAATGAACTGATCCAGAACTCTGACAAGGTTTCAGATTTGTTCACCAGCCGTACCCAGTCTAGCGTACTACTGGGCGAACAATTTCTGGCGTGAAAACTGTAAGTTTTCGCTACAACATCGATCTTATCAGCAAAGTCTTCTTCGGTGACTCGACATGGTGGAACCTCCTAGATGCGCAGCATGCAGTGAGGGCCGTCTTGGACATCAAGAAGAACTATCTAGTTTCAGGGTATTACAAGGAGTTTATAGACACATTAGCCGAAAAAGTGGTAGGTGACTATTTAATTTAATATAATTTAATTGCAATGGAGCACATGCTCCGGTGGCAATTTCCCTACACACCCAACTTCCCCCTATCCTGCACCCACCTACATTTTCTCTATACAAATTTTATCTTTAAATTCTTTTAACGTTTTCAGTAAGTTATTCATCATTCCCTTCGGTAACTCACTCCAATCCCTGACACCCTTACCTAAAAAAGAAAATCTTCCCACACCCTTGAGCCTGAAATCGAGTGCCAGCTTGTGGTCATGGTCATCTTTTCCCATCCATGAACTACTTTTCATACCTACTGCAATATCTTTCCATGCCTCATCGCTAGTATATGCCCTCTACACTCCCATGACCCTCCTCATCCTCCTCCTGTCTTGCAATGAATCCCATTCCAGCTCCTTTATCATATCTGTCACTAATTGCATTCTGCGATAATTTCCAGAAACAAATCTAGCAGCTCTTCTTTGCACCTTCTCCAACTCCTGTATTTGATATTCAAAATGTGGGTCCCATACAACACTACCATATTCGAGCAATGGTCTAATCAAAGTTTTGTAACCCAATTCTTTTACTTCTCTCGTGCATCCCCTCATCACTCTCTCCAACAAGTGCAGGATTTTGAAACCTTTTCCTACCACCTGTCCAATGCGTCCTGCCCAGTTAAGTATGTTATCAAATGTAACGCCAAGATATTTACATTTCAAGTCTTCAGCAAGCAATTCTTTCCCCACCTTAAAATCATAATCAATCTTTTGTTTTTTATTTGTGTATCTAATAAGCTGACTCTTCTTTGCATTTATCTTCATCCCATGTTTATCAACCCAACTAGATATCCTGTCCAGATCACCCTGCAACTGTTTAAAGTCCTCTATCGTTTTGATTCTTTTATACAGCATTATGTCATCTGCAAACAATCTAATTTCAGATAGTAAACAATCAACACAATTATTCATTAGAATATAACCGAAAAACTAATGTGGAATATGTGTCGTACAGTTCCACGTTGGAATTTGCGCTTTTAAGAAATGAAATCACCGCGTATAAGAAACTACTTGTTTATAATGATGTTAAAAATATTGTAAATGAGAATTTTAAACATGGAAGGGATGTTTCTGGCCACCGTGATGTAATATGATAGTAAATAAAATACATTGTAACTTATTTTGTCTTTGTTTTCTTATTTTACCTTAACCTAGTAAATAAGAATTATGATCCTGGATAGGATGTTTATGGTACTACATGCATGTGAAAAGTATAAATAAAAATACATTGTACTTGATCAATTTTGTTTTATTTCACACGCCTTGCATTTAAAAAAAAGTTCTTTATATAATTATTTTTCATGAGTTCTTGTAGTGGCATCTTAATTCATCACCTACATATAAGTCTTCAGACTTGGTTGTTACGCGTTATTCTAGGTTACCTGTATGTATAAAGTGTCAGTTTCCACGAATTTCATTAGAAAGTGTTAAAAAAAAATGCCCAAAACAGTTAAATTTTAAAAACTAATCAAAATTAACAAAAATTCGTAAAAATTATGTCAATTATCTCCATGAATTAAGTTGGCGGTCGTCTGCATCATAGAACACAGTTTTTAGGTTAGAGTAAGTTCAAGTTAGGTTAGTCCACCCGCCTTATTTGTATGGTAGGTTGTATTACGCTATAGCTGTGGACAGAAGAATTGGCGGGTCAGTGTTAACGCGCTGTTGCCGTACTTGGGGACAAACTCGCGATGCGCTCTCTTTCTATCACCTGAAAATTGCAACGCTGTGCGGCCTGTGTTGCCTAGTCCAAGCGGCAGCCCACCCCAAACCTTCCACCTCCCTTTCAACACACAAAAAATGTGTGAACCTGTGAATCGGAGTTTGTGTCAGTGTGAGGGTGAGCTTGCTCGAGAGAGAATATTTTGATTTTAGCGTTTTGCGATTTAAATAATTCGTTTTAGTTATTTATTAATTACAGTAATTTAGTGTCCTAATTTTACCGAACAAAAAGTGCAGTAAATTGTAATAACGGTAATTTAGCAAGAGAATCGTGCTACTAAAAATGGATACTCAGGAAGAGACTTATTCTCCTACTCCAGGTGTTTCCGGACTAACGACTCCAACAAGACGCACGTCATCGACAGCAGAACCACCGCGGCTGAAGAAGACAACAGAGTTTCGCCGGCAGAGTAAATCTATCATTCACAGTGTATATAAATATTTCAAACTCCTTGTGGACAATGATGGTGAAATTTTGTCTTCTACATGTACGCTGGTAAGAAAAGACTTGAAAAATATGGACGTACTTGATGTTAATGAAATAAAAAACTGTAGTGATTTGTTACCGCAAAAAACAACCATATTGCGAAGAAATTTAGGGAATGTACAGGCTATTTGCGCTGAAGCTTGTGGTGTTAGTTTGAGAACTGTCCAGCGAGTGTGTCGTGAGGGAAAATCGCCTACGTTTGTTTCTCCAAAGAAAAATGTGAAACAATACAGCACTATAACAAAGCTTAACGACTTTGACAGGGACATTGTCAGGAGAACAGTACACGAATTTTACGACCGTGGTGAGTACCCTACCTCAGAAAAATTAAGAAAAATATTAAAAGAGAAGATAAATTTTACAGGATCTGCACGATCTGTAAGACGCATATTGAACAATATAGGGTTTAAATACAGGCGTCAGAATGATGGTAGGCGATTTTTGCTTGAGCGAAACGACTTAGTGTCCTCAAGAGTCAAATTTTTGATGAAAATGAGCTCCCTTCGTAGCTCAGGTGACACGCGACCCATTTTTTACTTAGATGAAACTTGGGTAACTCAGAACCATTCTTTAAAAAATATCTGGCAGAATTCAAATCAAAGTGGGGGCTTAAAGGTACCTGTCGGAAAAGGGGCAAGGCTAATTGTTTTGCATGCGGGTTCAGCAAAGACAGGCTTTCTCCAGGAAAGTAAGTTGGTCTACAGATGCAGCAAAACCAACAAATCTGAAGATTATCACTCAGAAATTAATACAACGACGTTTAAAGATTGGTTTCTCAACAGATTTTTGAATTTTTTGGAGGAAGGTTCTATCATCGTCATGGACAACGCCAAATATCATTCGGCAGTGATAAACCGAGCTCCAACAACCAAATCGCCGAAAGCTGATATAGCTGCTTGGCTAACAGAAAAGAAAATTTCGTTTTTGCCTACGGAGACTAGAGCTGAGATGCTGGAGAAGGTTCGCATGAATAAAGAAGAACCGGTGTATGAGTTGGATGTACTTGCAAACGAAAGAGGACATGAAGTAGTCCGATTACCCCCTTATCATTGCCAGTACAATCCGATAGAGCTCATTTGGGCCCAAGTCAAAAGAGAAGTGGCGGAGAAAAACAACACTTTCAAAATCGCCGATGTCGAACGTTTGTTGCATAAAGCCTTGGAAAACGTCACCGTCGAACAGTGGCAGAAATGTGTTTACCATACCGAAAAACTGCAAACAGAAGATTTCGAAAAGGAAGTGGTCCGAGATAATGTAATCGAGCCTCTTATAATCAACCTCAACGAAGATTCAACGACAGAGAACGAGAGCAGCGAAGAAGTGGAAGATGATGATGAAGAAGAAGGCGTTGATGGAGATGAATAATGACAAGTAAGGTATTAAAGAACATTTAACATATTACGCAATAAACTTATCAATTACTGAGCAACTTTAATAGCTTGTACTTAACAGTTTAAGATACTATAAACATTTGCTGTGTTAATGTTATTTAAAACCCCAAACTCATATTTAACTTGTTTTATTGTTGGTAGTAAGTTACGATATTACTGTTGGATATTATTAATTTTGCTTAAAAACATTTGGCTTTCTAATAATATTCATGATGACAATATAACATTTTTGCTTACTTTTATTATGGTTGATTTTTATAAAAAGAACTGCAGTGGCCATACTTCTTTCTACATATACATTTTTGGTATACAGCAATTTTAATTCTATAGTCTATATATATATATAATTTTGTCGTCAATTTTGCAAGTTTTTCAGTGCAGAGGATAAGAAAGTATAATTTTGATTTTAGTTGTAAATAAAATTTAATACGTGCTTAGCCACAAATAAAATAAAGAAGAGTAATTCAATACGTTTTCTTAATTTCTCGAGAAAGTATTCTTCAGTTATATCAAATGCATTTACACGAACATAACTTTCTTAACGAAATGACATAAATCAATATTTTATCACAAAATTTCGATTATAAATTATTTAAAATACAGTATAAACTATTACTTCAAGTAAAAAGGTGAATACAACTGTTAAGCGCGTGGTTTGGCAACGGCGCATTCTAGGAGACCCGCCAATTGTTCTGGCCAGCACTATAGTTCAATGAGACTCAAGGAATGTTAGATTAAGCTAGCCTAGGTTACAATGTAAGTTTAGTTTACCCTAAATTAATAAAGTCCACCATCGCTTAACGCTAAGCTAGCATGACACAATGTAACAATCTCCAGTAACTTGAATTACACCTATCTCCTATGCACTATTTTGCTTGTTAACTGCATCTCAATTACATTTTCCAAAATAAGCTTCTCCTCAGCACTCAAAAATAAATGTATTCCATGTAAAAGAGTGTAATTATTCTAAACCAATCTCATCATAATTATTATTATTATTTTTTTTTTTTTTGCTGTATTAAAGCTGATAACACTGATGTTACAAACTACGCACTTAGGAAACCTCTTTTAATTTCTCACTAGAAAACAATACTACCATTACCGTCAATGATTACAGTAATGCCGAGGCATCTCGTAACCCTTTACAACCTGATCAGAGGGATGATTGATTGGCCCTACTGAATACAGCTCTGGTAAGGTTGGCCTATGCGAATGGACAAGCCCGATGTTACAGAAGTGGACTTGCTGCCGGTCTACGAAGAAGGGAGAACGATCGACAGACTTACTTAGGTTGTACTCTCAGCGCCACACGTGTATTGTACTTCGACCTGCCGATCGGCAAATTTTTGACTGAACAGACAAGTTCGTGCGTGGCTACTTTTATTACTCGTTGTAAAGCCTTACAAAATTACATGTTGAAACACTAAAACATCACACAGAGTACCCTGCTTCCACTGAAGTATATGATACGGCGGTTTCGTGGCATATAATTCCACTATAACATTTGCATAGCACATACATAATGAATCGTTCGAAGCGAATAAGATTCGTATTTGGTTGTCATGACTTCTTGCGTTAAGGCCCTAATCTTCTCATATCATATGGCGCGGGCTGTTCTAATTTAGGAGGTGTCCACTTGACCTCTTTCTGCGCGGAGACTTGTCATTTTTTATACATCATCACTTGGTCGGGCTGACATTTGTGATACGTCAGTTCTGTGCCCCAATATTCTATAGTGACATCTGCTTGATATATATGTGAAACTGTTAGGCGCTATCCAAACTAGTAAAAGTTGTGACTTTTTGACAGTCTGCGTGGAGTGACCCCTTTACCTATCAGATGATGCTGGTTGTGCCAAATACAACATTTGGTATTATAAATAATGCCATTTCAGTTAATAACGATGCTTGATTTGCGTAATTAATAATAATTATAGTCATATCTATACTACAAGTTGTAAATTGAAAAGCGTTTGTCTGTCCTTTTGTCCAGGTATCACGCAAAAATTTTCACATAAATTTGTTTGAGGTTTTCACAGTTACAAAGATTTAAAGTCTGCAGTATGTCTTACGACTCAACATGACCGGGAAACGGAGCAAGCAATGATAACTCGTACGTAGCGAAAACAGATCGTTTCCTATACTTCACACTACATCTTAGTTCAACACTCATTTACGAGATATCTACCATCCGAGATATCTATAACCATCACACTATAACACAGACAAACATTCCACCCTTTGCATTCTGTTTCTGTTAATATTTTTTTTTTTTTACTACGTAGCTGGTTGGTTATTTCTATAGTATTCTGTAAAATACTACGTTAAAACACACGGAAAGCCTTAAATAAACCACTACATCAAAGATTAACAACACTCCAATAAGCAATAATTATTTTACAGCAATGGTTAAAAAGATACTATATTACAAATCTTTAAATTGAAATGAATCACAACTGAACGATTTGCCTAGTCATTTATTTTCCCTTTTCTTAAATTATTATTCTTTTATATACTTTGAGTGAAAATTCCCCAACCTGTCTTCTTTTACGATTTACGAATTTTAATTTTACATCCCTTCAGCGCTTTCCGTAGATTATTCATCACTTCGCTTGGTAATTTATTCCAATCCCTGCCCCCTTACTCACAAAAGAAAATTTTCTTACTACGCTATGCATGAATCGAATGCCAGCTTGTCTCTATGGTCAGCTTGTCCTTTCCATGTATTGCTCATAATTCTTCGACCAATATCTCCAATATATTTATGCTTTGCTACCAGAAGAAAAAAGAAAGGCAAACGGGTTACTACACTCAGCAAGGTTTACACAGGTGAAACAGCAGGAAAATGCTAGTGTAATAATTAACACGTCAGGGCAATATTATTATAAAACATGTCAAAATATAGGAGTATGAACCCTCTGATCGATATCGAACTAAGTGTCCGCCGATGCGCTTTACTAATTATAGCATGTGTGACGTGATATTTCTTCTCGAACACGATTACGCGTTGGTGTCACTTCAATTCAATAAGAAACTTGCTTCCAAGCCCGCTAAAAGTGACTGGATGAAAGCAGTGTTACGGCAATTAATTTCCTAGAAGTTGCTTTACTAAAAATAATAGTTATCAAGTAACCGTCATTACTTTAACGGTGGTGACATATACGAATTTCTTAGCTAATTGTAACAGCAATATATACTGACAGATAATATCATGTAAACATCTACATCGAACGAAATAAATAAACAAAATACACTCTCTGGTAAAAAAAGTGAAGCTTTCACGCAGTCAGTTCAGGGAGACATATGCCGTGGACGAGCAATGTCCTGTTTAAAAATGACACCACGATACTGTAGCATGAGAGCTAACGCATGAGGATGCAAGATGTCCATGACATACCGTTGTGGCGACGGAGTTCCCTCAATTATTACCAGCCGTGACGTGAAATTACTCCATGACGCCAGGAGTAAGAGCTTCTCCAAAGCATTGGAAGAAGCTCTCTCCATGTGGCGGCCATACTCGACGACGGTGGTCAACCGAAGTAGTCCAGAAACGCTGAACACAATTAAGGGCATCGCACTGTGTTCAGCGATGAATCACGGTTCTGCAGAATCTCGGATGAACATCGTCGGCGAATATGGCGGCGCCCTTGGGAGAGGACCCTTCTTCCAGTTTTAGCGAATCAGTGCATGGATCCAGGCCAGAGAAGGTGCAAGGTCGTGCTAATATGTAGGTTCATAATGCGTAATACAAACTGCTGTCTCCTCACGCTCGAGATCACTCAGTTAATCCTATAACCTTTCATCTCTACTCGGACTGGAGCTTCCCTAGTCTCGGTGAACAAACGTAGGCTTGGTGGACAACGAAGTCTCGGCATTGCAGAAATGGGGCATAGTTGTCGCATGGGTATGATAGGCCGAGCGGAGACTTTTTAATTTCACACTTAATACGACAGAGTGGAGAGAGGGAGGCCGTGATTGTTCGCCTTGGCCACCTGCCTACCCCTTAGAGGGTAGTCTGCAGGCATATTGCCAAGGAAGTAACTGAGCCTTAGCTACTGAGAAACTATAGACACGGCGTAATCTCACTGATTAGCATTAAATATTTATATCAATATAATCATACTTCTTTATCTATGGAGAGGTGACTTATCTCTTAGGAATGATAACAACACATGTTAATAACTACTGGTTTATTACACTTCAAGACAGATCGGCGTACATGTTACACTATTGGCTACATTGATCAAAGGAATGATTTGTCACTAGAAATACTTTATGCTGATTGGTTAATATTCATTGATCTTCCATTAGTGAACTATTACTGACGTTGCGCTATACTGATTGGTTGACATATTAGCTATATTTCATTGGTAGACTGATTACAGGGCAAGGCACATTAAACCCTATCGAAATGAGTGACTGTTGGCGAATGCATTAGATTCCTATCTAGCGGTGGACATACTGTTATGAAGACGAACACGCAAGCAGTGGATCAAGCAAGATTTAAGTACCTGTTAGGTGATGGATGATCTTGGATGTTGTCGAGTCCTGAGATGGAAATGGACTGCCGAGTCCGTGGTGGATGTTGGAGTGACTGGAGCAGTGTGCTCCCAGTCTACAGGAAAATTCATTAAGGATTCTGGTGGGGATAAAAGTTGATGTTAATTGGCTCACTAGGACTAAGTGGAGATGGTCAGGGCGGATTTATACTGCGAGGAGTGGGGACTGCATAGTGTAGTGGTTTCCAGACTAACGTAAGCTTAGTAAAGGTATTCTATATGCTGTGTGTTCCCTCTAGTAAGCACTTCCACACAGTCGGGAAACTGCTGCGGTGTACAGGCTGCTGAAATTTCAGTGAGGCATAGCCTGCGATAAGAAACTGGCATAACGCGGTTGTAAGCTATGTACTGAGTTACAGGCGTGTGTAGCAGGGACTTGCTACGTGCTCAACTTGAGACTTCCGTGCTTGGTTACAAAAGATAACATTGCCGCAGCGTGAGATCTGGCTCACTGGTACAACTGGATGTGAATCAGAACTACGATGAATTTGAATAAAGGCTTCAGATCCCCTATACCTTAGAATACGCGAACCCGCGACATAGTGTCATCCTCGCGCATGCCGCGCAACAAAGGTGGAGATCAGGGAAAACGGAACAAGATTGTACGGCAGTGGCACTCAGGAAACAGTATATCAATGGCTACTATCAATATTTTGCTGAGCCACCGTAGATATAATGTGCAACGTGTATGTGTTTGATAAACTATGTAACGAAAGTATTACAAACCGTGAAATCAGAAAACAATGTAATGAAAACCATAATATAAATAGGTTATCTACGATTACTGACATACTTAAAGTATATATCGAAGTCATATTTAGTGTACTATGATTTATACTATGGCTCCAAATATATGTGACGTCTTGGATGGATTTATATCAATTTACGACATTGAACGCACTTTAATAACATAACTGAAATCACTCTCATATCTGACTTAAATAACGAAAATATCAACAAAATGATCAGGAGAAAGATTGTTCCGCTTTTCTGAAATGAAGAAACCAGCTATGCTCAAAGGCCGCTCGCTTGCAGCGCTTGTTCTATATTAATTTTAAACACCTAAGGGCACTTTTTTTGTTCTAAGTAACCACTTAATAAGTAGATTGTCTACTTATCGTCAGAGGATACATAATCCACCTTTTCTCTAGTAACTTTACAGTTGTCCTTTCTTATGCAGAGAGCATATTTGGATAACTGAACAATCGCCACATATATGTTGAAATGTGATGCAATCTGACGGTTTTTTACTCTTTCATTAACATAGTTTAGTGCCCAATCTTTAAGTATCCGAATTTTCTTGAAGTAAACGTATGCAATCTTATAAAATAATACAACAGCGCTTAGAAAATAACAATAAGAAGAAGATACATACTCCACATTCTAATTTTTCAGTTACTTGTACGGAGCGGCTACCAGCGTCGCTTTGTTACCACACAGCACATGAATAACAGATTGAGCCTACTGTCAAGCTCGAGCTTACGTCCAGGTTCGGTCCTCTGTACTGCATTTCTGGCATTTGGCCGGCAGAGGTCGCTCTGACCGGTCGCGCGATAAACCGAGCGAGCCTAGGCAGCGTTTGCATGACTGTAGATCATAATGCCAAGTTCATTGAAAAAATGACCAGATTTTGTAATCACTGAAATAACACCATTATATACTCTCAACCCGTGAAGTATCATTTCGTTTCTTCCCACTCTTCTAGGTGCTTGACATTGTTAGCCTGCCATAGAAGCCTGGACGAGTCACGTTTAACGTTACGGACACGACGACACATTGACCAAGCTGGCCTTTTGTTAGAATTAATAACGCTGACACTTAACAGGATATATGAGACCCTAATAATCCTTCATCACCTGATGTGTAGGAGTGGAGCTTCATAACTGCAAATACTTAAGAGCGGTAAAGGGGGGCGTCCGTTAATTAGGTACATGTGGTGTTTTTCCGGAATTCCGCCCCCCCCCTCTCTGATGAGATTTTGTGAGATCAGGCAGGATTCCCCCCCCCCCTAAGAGAACGTGAGATTTTGACAGGGCGTCCCCTCCCCCTGCTGATCGACCTCGTAATTTTTTCAGACTTTTTTTAAGCTCTCCTGCTTCCGAGGTGGCTATACCCACCCCCCTCCCCCTAAAATCGGTATTTGCGTAGTTTCCAGGCCTTATACCCACCCTCAAGTCGACATCGGGACCTTTTATTTTAGCTCTACTGTTCAAGAATTTCAATAACCTCACATGAGTTTTTCGTCGATCCTCATCCCCCTTGGTGAGATTTCGGCGGACTCCCCCCTCCCCTATTTCATCTCACGTAATTAATGGACGCCCCAACAACTAAAAAAATTATTAATTGTAATTACCGGAGTTCTAGCGAGTGATAGATGTTTTGGAGGTCCAAAGAGTTTATAGTTTCGATTTGCCAATGGGCCTGAATGGTGTGACTTTCGATAGCCGTAAGGATGCAGCGTTTGACAGATGGACGCTATTTGAATCACGTAGTCGGTAGCATCTGAATTACCGATGAGTGGCCGATGAGTAGCACTTCTGCGTAAAATGTCAATTTTTGATTGTTATCAATTTTGTCAGGAGAAATGCACTTTTAGTTAGGCTGGGCGTCATAGCAAGGGGATGTAGCAGGGGAGCGTTACAACCATGCGAGTCACCACCTGACGTCATTACGTGAAATCACCGACCTAACGGTACTTACACAAGAAACTTCAAGCCCTCCCTACTCAAAAACCATTGTTCCTTTTTTTTAAAAATGGATGATATTTTATTTACTTAATGTAATTTTACCTACAAACAGAATTGTTAGTTAAATTACTGTAACGTACCTCGTGTAAGAGACACAGCATAAAACGAGAATGATTTTGACCGCTTTCTTCATTGTGAAGATCACACACCTACAACATGAAACGTACCTTAAACAGGAAAATTTTTATAGTAGTTTTTGCTCATAACTTAGATATTATTCCACATAAATCCAGCAGAGGAAGTTCGCATTGTGGCAGTGCTGAAAAGGAAACTGAAGCGTTATAAAAGCTAACAAGATATTTTCTGAAAAAAAAATCCATGAATTAAATTTACACTTACTGATCTTGAGCAAGTTAGTCAACCTTCGCCGTTGTCGTTCTTGGGGCTTCAGGAGTGTTAAATAATGTTGCCAGCGCTGTGAATCTTTTCAATGTAGGTGACAACATTGTAGTACAATAACTGCACCTTTCTGGAAATAGGAATTATGATCCCTATTGATGGGGGCGAAACATTGTTTTGTTTTTGTTTCCTTTATCGCTGATTTGATTGAACAGAGTATTTATACTTGTATTTTTCAGTTGTCTAAGTTAACAAAATGTGGCGCATGCCTTTTCTTTGTTGATACTATAGTACAGGAGTCATTTAATGAGTTAGTACCTGGGTGACCGATCTTCGCTCGGTATCTTTCGATTTCTGTTCAGTATCCAAGATTTCGAGTAATGTTTGATTAAAGTATAAGGCTTGAAGGCTTCCTAGGCGTTTTGAGGTGCACAGTTAACCAAAGAGAAGTTTAACTAACATCAGTAGGCTTACTGGTACCTGAACCTTCTACGTAAAGAGGTTAGAGCCGTTTTCGAGAAACCAAATAGAAAAGTTGCTCCTTTTTTTTTTTTTTTTTTTAAATCGTGTTAAAAACTTGAAAATCAAAACGTTATCTACATGTGAAATTTTATCCAAATCGCTAGATCCATTTGCGAGACGGCCTCACAAATTGCTTTAAAAAAAAAAAATATCTATTAATATGTTAAACAGAAATTTTAATGCCAGTTTGGTATTAATTAATGGTGCGAGATTTGTGGTAATTCAAAGGATTCTACAATAACCCTTGATGATGGGTCCTTATGTAACTCGACGAGAAAAATTGAAGGTAAAAAATATATTTTTTTAAATATTTCGCTTAGTTCTCGAGATATCGTATCTCAAAATTGACGTGGTTGGTTGAAATGCGACCTGAACCAGAAGACAAATTTCGCCACAGCCAAGTTTGATGAATTCGTATGAAACTCGTCGAGACAAATCGAAAAATAAGGAATTTATTTTTCTGATATCTCACTTAGTTCTGGGGATATTATATCTCAAAAGTGAAGAGGTTAGGATTAGATCCGTCCTGGACCAGAAAAAAAATCCACCAAAAGCACTATGTCTATATGGTGGAAATGTACTTTCAATGTTTTATTTTGTACCTAGTGGTTTTTGTTAGGTTGAAATACGGCCTGGACCAAAAGAAACGTCACCAAAAGCACAAGGAACTATACCTATAACTGATTTTTGACATGCTATATCTCGAAAACCAAGAAAATTTATTATTTATTTTCGATATGTTTCATCGAGTACTATGAGAATTCATCATCAGGTTGTGACGTCAATAGAACATCATCTGTGCTATATTTATTCACTCCGATAAAACTATGCTCATACCTCGCAGTAATCTCACATCTTCTGATCAGCATTTCAAAATGATAATAAAACAATTCCCATAAGAAGTAACCTTCGTTATAAACAATAAAGCACAAGGTCAAACGATTCAAAAGGCAAGATTCTATTTATCAGAACCCGTTTTTTCGTATGTGTACTCGCACGCGGCTTTTCAGGAATTTGTAGATGTATTAATATTTAATTATGCACTTTATTATCAAACTCTACTCGAAATCTTGTATATTGAACAGAAATCGAAAGATGTTTTATAATTAAGGTGGTAGTATTTAATGGCTAACTAACAACCACTATTTATAGTCAAAAAGTAAACGATGATTACTTTATAATGGGTACCGGTAATATTAATTTCAAAGAAGTTTCTGTAAAGTTATCTCCTCTGATAAAACCATTGATAAATTTTTAATTATCTTTCTTTTTAAATGTTTTACAATTGAACTTGCAGTGCTAATATTTCCACGGGTCAGCCAGTATACAAGAACTGTTCGTTTACTTATTCTTTGGAATCAAAGAAAATCTATTTGTAGGCTTTCTGGTACCTGAATTGTCTACGAGATGGCGCTAGTGCTGTTTTCGATATACGAAGTGACAAAATTGTTCATATTTTGTAAACTCGCTTTTTTGTAGGGAAGACAACTATTCAGGTAATCTTAAAAGTCAAAACATTATCTAAATACCAAATTTCATCCAAATCGTCACAGCCGTTTCCGAAATCCGAAATATATATATATATATATACAAGAATTGCTCGTTTAAAGATATAAGATTATAATAATTATAATAAACGAGAGAAGTAAATGGAATGGCCATATACGCTGGTAATCTTATATTCGTATATTTCTTGATTTATTTGGTTTGTGAAGGCATAACATACTGCCTTGGAACGTTTTACATTGATCATAGATGACGTAGACATTGGAATGTCACGCCACATTCGGTGTTCATAATAGTCCAGAAACGGGGTCACAAAAGGGCATCTCTCAAACATTATATCAAGTAGAAGAATATTTTTTCTTATCTTGTATATATTGGTGAGATTATGTAAAAACCAAGTTTTCGAACTCAGACACCCTCGGCTCAATTTCCTGTTGCCAAGAAACGTCAAAATGTTGGTACTTTTTTCAGTTTTTCGTCTATAATTCCTTCCTGATGAGTCCTAGTGAAAAATACTTTATTTCCAGTTTGAAATTTCTTACAACTTTTGTAGTACAAAGTTTTTTCTAAACGGGTGAGCAACAGTTCTTCGAAAACCAGCAAAATTTCACACTTTTCTGAAAACTTGACTTTTTACCTACTTTGTCGCTCAAAATGACGTGGAACCTCTGATAATTGATATATATGTATTTCTTTATGACATAGTATATATATGTTCTATAATTTGATTACTGATAGTCAATTAAATAAAAATATGGCATTGTTGGCCGGGAGATTTCGAAGGATTGTTCGGCTGCCAGGTGACAGTGTTTTCGATTCACCGTACAATGCATGTGTACTAACCAGCTAATAGTACCGGGTGTAGGGAACCTACAGCTTAACGAGAAATCCGAACCACAGAAGCGTTCGGTCTTATTTCATATTACACTGCAAGCTATGGCAGAGCTGAAGGTCGGTTTAATGGCCTTTGAAAATTACAGGTGAGACCAGGATTTCGATACCTTCATACGCCTTAACCACTGAGCTACCAGACCGCTCTATTACTGATGGTGTTTGCACCAGTTTGAAAAACGGTTTTGCAAAAATGTAAGCATAATGATATGCCACAAAGTTTATTTACACAGTCAAAATAAACTAATAATAAGTCAAAAATTAGTTATAATTCTCTTTCTTTTCCGTTTGAATGGTTTGAAACAGTTTTACAATTGAATTTGTTCTGTACTTCAAGGGAACAAAATTGTATCTGTATGAAGCATTTACATCTCTTCAAGATACAACATCCAACATAAAAACTTTTGTTGTGGATGCATAAGGTGATGTGTCAATGCCAAAAAAAAAAAAGGTCGCCCATAAATTTTTTGGGCCGAATTTTCGAATATTTCTAAATTTAAGCATCCATAGCCGGAGGCAGCCAGGGCTACTGCCGACAGGGGAGCCCACACAACATGTATAGCCTAGGGGCCCACAGAGCCTAAATGCGGCCCTGTGTGGCATTGTAGTGGAATCCTTCGCTCCATCTGTGGAAAATATGAAGCCTAATTGAGAACTATAGCTCCAACAACACAATTTGAGGTGGTAGTTAGGTTGGAAAGCATGTGGGCGCATGGTTACAATTGTCTCAGTCTTGTTTATTACAATAAATACCAAATACAATACAACTTTACACAACAATATCAACAACTCCAAACATAAGATTTCCACACTATATCATGTAATAAGCTTAATTACCAATCGGTTACTTAAAATTCCCCCAAGATATACTTATATTAAATAACCACAATACTAGTTGGCCTTAATGATCCATGATGGCCCAAGAGTCCAAGGATTTACACACTTAAATTTACTTATGTCTAAACAACAATTTAATAATGGTAGAATATCCGGTGCTATAAGTTCCTAAACAGGATTTCCAAAGATCGAGCTTCTCAAGGCACTTATATCAGTTGAGCTCAACCAGCACTGGTCTGTTTTAATGTTTCAGCACCCCTCAAGGGTACAGACAAACATACATACACTGTTTCCCTCATGTGAAAGAACAGCCATTAGTGACATAGATTGTCCCACGCAATCACGAACACCAAACCGAAAATCTCCAATTGCACCGAGGAAGCAGAAAATACAACGAAGTTGAATTGTCTGAATACCACGAACTCTCTAACAGTCTATCCACTCGTGGAACATGAAGGCACAGGTTGCTCCAGAAGGTGCCAAAGCGCACACTTTACGAGGACACCCCAAACTGCCATATAGTCTGGGCATGTGAGGCGACGACACAGTTTACGGCCACTCAGAACTGCTTGTCAGACCAGGCACCGTCAATAACCCCTCGTCGACGGCCAAGTATCACGTTGCTCCGCCTAACTGCTGCCCGTGTACGGAGCACGTCGCCTTCTTCAACTGCCGCTTCCGACACCGCCACTGCCTCCTCAGACTGTTCACTTCCTAGCCGAGACTGACCGCAGAGACTGACCTCTTTCCCGCGCCCGGCGATGGAGGTCCAACTGTCGGTATTGGTACTGGTACTGCTAACGGTTCACTCTTCTTACTGCCTCTGGTACTGGTACACTGACGGACCGAGCGGCCGCATTAACTGCCTCCCTGGGCGCCTGCTGCCCGTCCGGGCCTTACGCTTCCCGACGACCCAGGGAGGTACGCCGCCTCCGACAGTCCACGCAGCTCCGACACTCTCTGCAGCACTGACGTTACTCCTTCCTCACTGGATATCGCACTGGCCCTCACTGGTACACTGACGGACGGAGCGGCCCCATTAACGGCCTCCCTGGGCGCCCGCTGCCCGTCCGGGCCTTACGCTTTCCGACGACCCAGGGAGGTACGCCGCCTCCGACTGTCCACGCAGCTTCGACACTCTCTGCAGCACTGACGTTGCTTGACTGCTTATCCGACTGGGTATCCAACCCGCCTGGTACTGGTACACTGACGGACGGAGCGGCCACATTAACTGCCTCTCTGGGCGCCCGCTGCCCGTCCGGACCTTACGCTTCCCGACGACCCAGGGAGGTACGCCGCCTCCGACAGTCAACGAAGCTCCGACACTCTCTGCAGCACTGCCGTTACTTGACTGCTTATCCGACTGGGTATCCAACTGGCCCTGCCCGCGCCGGGTCACAGCTTATATACCCCACGCTATCCGGCAGAGGGCACTACTCCACCGCGGCGCTGCCTAGCGGAGCAGCAGGCGTGCGACAGAAGACAATCGCTCGCCAGATGGCAGAAATTCCGCCACAGCGCCCCCTAGCGAAGCGGTGGGCTGACGGCAGATGATAGCCGCAGCGTGAAGATGAGCCGCGCACGGCTCACAATTATATTTGACGGATACCAATGTGATGTTGCGAAGAGAGGTATAAAGTCATATGAAAGGTTTAGTCATATGAAAACATCAGATACTTCAGCAGACATCGTTTTCAGTGAGGAAACGGGGCTGCAGTGACGCAACAAATGAGAGCAGCAAGAACTGTGGAATTTTGATACTAATGTAAAAACTGAAAACGGAGGCATCCAAGCTCAACAGACAAAAGAAGATGCAGCTGGATTTATTGTTGACACAGCTATTTCCCAAGTAGTAAAATCCGACAGAGTATATTGTCTTTCTCGCTCGACTAATGGGTCTTGGTAGCACGAGAAGTTGTACTTCCATAAAACAAGTAAAGGCAAGGAGGCAGGTGTGTGGTACTCAACCACTTCCTTCATGTTTGAACCCACACATATCCTCTTCATCCATACATTTATAGGAAGTGATACAATATGATCATTTTAGGCTATGGGAAAGAAAAATTCTGCTGCCTCATTTAGGACCAACCACATATGAAAGTAATATTCATGCTAACTTCTCAGACCTCTTAGCCTCCAGAGACTAGCATCTGGAGAACACGCAGGGGAACAGCTCAACTTGGAACGATACGGACTAATTGCTTGTAGAACATTGGAGGGCTCAGATACGAAATGTTTACGAATTCTGCACAAAAAAATGCATTGAAGCTAGCACGGTCGGCCCCAACATCAGATGCGCAACGTTTACTCAGTACGCACGTGCTACCAAGTGCAAGCATGGCTGGATCGAGAAACTTACCCATTGCCATGGGGATGAAGGAAAGGCTCGTCCAGCCTTATTCCAGTTACAATAATAAAAGACGCTGCACCTGAGTTTATTCCGAAGGTTTTATTATGATCCTGCAAGAAACCTCGTATTCCATCATGCAGCTGTCGCAAATCAGGACTGCACTGTCCAGCTGCTGGCAAAAACTGCTCTGGTCTGTCTCGTGAAAACATTCCTAACACTTAAGTACGATAGATGAAGGAGAGGAACCATTCTTCGACCGCGAGGAAGCTTCTCCTGATGCAATGGATGATTGAGAAACAATTCTAGGTAAGGGCACTGATAAGCCGGGGCAATGCAAACGGGAAAGAAATTGATTTATGCCCAATTTTTTACTTATTAGGAATTTATTATGACTTAATGACTTTGTGCAATAACATTATGCATTCATTTCCGCTCTATTATCATCAGTAATAGAGCGGTCTGGTAGCTCAGTGGTTAAGGCGTCTGACTGGAAATCGAAATCCTGGTCTCATCTCTAATTTTCAAAGGCCATTAAACCGACCTTCAGCTCTGCCACAGCTTGCTGCGTAATATGAAGTAGACAAGCTGTAGGTTCCCTATACGCGGTACTATTACCTGGTTAGGTAAGATAGCCACAAAGGGGCGCATTGCGCAGCGAATCGAAAACACTGTTGCCTGGCGGCCGAACAATCCTTCGAATCTCCTGGCCAGCAATGCGATATGATTATTGAATTGACCATCAGTAATCATAGTTCAATACATACATATACTATGTCATACATAAATATGTATATATCAATTATATATACAGTGGTTCCAGGTCAATTTGAGCGACAAAGTAGGTAAAAACCCAACTTTTCAGAAAAGTGTGAAAGTTTGCTGATATTCGAAGAACTGTAGCTCGCTTAGTTTTGAGTTTAAAAAAATCATTGTACAACAAAAATGTAGGAAATTTGTTCTCTTTCAAACTGGAAATAACGTATTTCTTCCTAGGACTCATCAGGAAGGAGTTATAGACGAAAAACTGAAAAAATTACCAAAATTTTGGTGTTTTTAGGCCACAGAAAATTGTGCCGAGGTTGTCAGAGGTCAAAAACTTGGTTTCTGCATACTCTCACTAATATATACAAGATAAGGGGAAAAAAATCTTCTATGTGATATAATGCAAGATACAAATTCCCCGTTACTGGACTATAACTTCCTACAAAAAATATTTTTAAGTTGCAATGACACTTTCACAATAGGCCGATTATTCAATCAGCTATTATACTGAGAGTTGCAATGTACGTTCGTAAATGAGAATACTGCTAGATTAATAACAGCGTTAAACTGTAGATCTCATTAGAACTTCCAGAAGGCCTATTGAAGCCCATCAAGCTCTTTTTTTTTTTTTTTTTTTTATTTTATTGGCACTTGGTTACAAGACCATAAAGCCAGCACAAAGTTACATAATTATTACATTGTACTACTAAAGATTATGAGTTTCATATAACACCATCTTCAAAACAATTTATAATTATACATCTAGAGATCATATTTTTTAAAAACACTTGAAGTTATTACAAAATAGTATATTATAGACAATAAAAGTTTTTTTTAAAAAAAAAAAAAAAAAAAAAAAAACATACAGCCATTTAACAGTTTAACAAAGGTTCTTACGTCCATTTACGTAACTTGTCTATCTACACTTTTCCTTATCTCTATTAAGTTAAATTATTACAATCTTATTGAATCTAGGATACTGTTAATTTTGCCATGCTGGTTGTTGTGCTTGCGCGGATATGGGGTTGTGCTGTGGTTTGGGCTTTGGGTTTGAAGTATAGTCATTTCCTGTTTTAACTTCCAGGGTTGGCTAGAATTCTATCCCTCCATCTTTTAAGTATCTGGCGAGGATGTTAAGTACTACTCTGTTGTTGCTGGAAAGAAGGAGGGTTACGTTTGTCGGCAGGGGGAAGCCATTCTTGGCAAGATCTTTCATCATTTGGTCCTGGAGTTGTTGGTATTTATTGCATGAAAAAATTATGTGATTGATGTCTCCTATTGCCTGGTCTGAGCAGTCGCAGTATGGGGAATCTCTCAACCCTATTCGGTGTAGGTGGCTGGGGAAGTTACCGTGGTTAAATCGGGCTCTCGATATCGTAGTGATTAATCGTCTGCTACTGTTCCAATTGTAAAACCAAGGTTTTGGAGATATGCTCGGTTGAATGGTTGCATAATATGAGGCTTTGATTTTTGAGGAGATCGTCCATTCCTCTTGCCATTTTTCCTTGGCTCTTAATTTGATGTTATGAGTTATATCCGAGATCGGGAGTTGCATGTTGATTACCTCTCCCTCATGGATAGCTTGTTTTGCCAGGGCGTCCACCCGTTCGTTATGCTCGATGCCGCTGTGAGATGGGATCCACATCAGAGTAGTCGTAATGCCAAGTTCCCGGTTCCGTTTCAGTTGTTGTAGAATTTCCAATACAATAGTTTGAATATGGCTATTCCAGGTAGTATTTTGTAAGCTCTTTAGTACGCTGAGGGAGTCCGTCAAGATGACGACTTTGTCCATGTTGGTACTTTGGCTATATCTGATGGCTTCCAGCAGGGCTTTTGCTTCAGCTGTATAGATGGATGCCTCTTCGGGTAGCGAAAATTGAGTCGATTTACCTGTGTTGGGACAGAAATATGCCGCTCCTAGGACGAAACTAAGATAAACGCACTCGTGACGTCACATTAGTTAGGTTATTTGCATTTCTGGCTTTTGAATACAGCCAATTAGAGTCCATGGTCGATTCGAATGGACCAACGGGGAAACTTGGCTACTGACGTCACAAACAAGAAATTGCTACTTGGCTGGAATCACTTACCGAACATTTCTGTTCCCATCCCACCGTGTTATTACTGTGCAGTGTGCACACACTATTAATCAATCAATCGCTTGCGATAAAGTACAGCAATACTCCAGAAGCGCTACTCCCTTCAAAGATCGTAGCCTATATTTTGAATATTCCACACAACTCCAATAGATCTAGCAACACATGTTATTATTCCATTTTCCATCACTAGCATAGTGAAAACAAGAAATCCTTTTTTACGTGTTAAATTTCACTGCTTAAGGTTATTTTTCGTTAGCTTATTCCAGCCACTAAATCCATTATCTGTAAGTGATAACTGCTCATTTCCTTATGCCTAAAATCAGAACTAACACATGGTCACAGTCGTCTCTTCCTTTACACATACTGCTCCTAATTAAAAATTCATTAACCGACGAAGAAACGGAAAGCATACCCACTTTTCCACATTGTGTTGAATTACAATGGAATTGAATTGAAGAAGGGTGTGTGGTTTCTAAGATTAACAACAGTTAACAGCATAAAAGACAACCCACGAATTTCTGCTACATATCCAACATGTTAAATGATTGATTAAATTAGGCGCAACGACGTTTCTGAAGCTAAAACAAAGAAGACATACAGAGAAAACCCAACCAAACTTTAATCTCAAACAGACCTTTTACTTTTTATTGGCTTTCCGTCGAGGTCATTAGAGGTGGGAAAGGACTGGGGGCAAGGAACGGGAAGGAATTCGGCCCTATCCTTTTGAAGGAATCATGCCGGCATTCGCCTGGAGCGATTTGGGGAAACCATGGAAAACGCTAATCTGGATGCCCGGACGGGGATTCAAACCCACGTCCTCCCGAATAAGTGGCCAGAGCGTTACCGTTTATTCAACACGCTCGGTGAAATCTTTGATATATTTTCAAAATTTTCATATAAACTAAAAATCGCGCTGTGTATTTCTGCCCCTAAGGCACAAGAAAGAAAACTTAAGGACATGAATTTCGCAAATTATTTTCTGAGCTTATACTGCTTTCCGTTCAAATACAACTAAGTTTCCGGAAGGCTTGCTTTGGAGATGTTAAAAATGAAATTAGTTGGTGCATGAAATAGAGTGAAACTTAACAAGTATGAGCTATCGCTTTGCTCTTTTTTAAGCCTATGAGGAGGGAACAATAACCAGCTTATTTCTGACCGTTGCTTGATGTTTCGCGAAAAAAAGTGAAAATAAAATTGGATGCGGACCACACACAGCAGTACAGAACTCTAGATTAGAACGTGAGAGAGTTTAATTTAGAACGCTATACAGAACGCATACGAGATGGTGGGTTGATAAGGATTTCACATGTTGTCAACATCTACAAGTAATTCCAAACAAGTGTCGACACAGAGAGCTTTTCTAGCGTTTCTGGTTCGCTCGCGTTGCAACTATTGCTCCGGTGTCTTTTTGCATAGATGGCTACTTATATTTTATGCGTAGCTTACTTTAAAACTTATGATTGTTTGAGATGATTTCTCGATATTATTATTCCAGCCCCTAACACAATTGCCTGTAAATAATAACTGTTCACGCCTTTATGCCTAAAATCAGTACTATTTACCCTCAAAGAGATTCCAATCAACCGCGTGACGTCACAGTTTTAAGTTCTTTGCATGACGGGCGATTCGAATGGGCCAATGGCTGCAGCGGTGGAGGGTCGTAGCCAATGACACAGATACTTTCTAGCACTGAGAATACCATTGCCTCAGGCTATTCAGGTTTCCACACGTCTGACTCGCATTACGTCATGGCCCCGGGCGTCTCAGACAAGTTCCTACAGGATCCCTAGCGCGCGTCATTACGGTGTGATAAAAAAAAATCTTTTGTTAAGTATAAATGCCGTCAGACCAGCCAAATCACCCTCAGTTCCCGTCCGACACTCGTCTAGTGCTGTTCACTGAAGAAAAAATGACTAGCGAGGTACTCCTGTTATCAACATACTACAAGTTAAACAGCATTAACACCACGCGGCTAACTGTAGGTTTGTCACCTAAACTGGAATTTAATCCAGTAGTTGTACTCGAAAAAGTTGGGTACAGTTAAGTCACGCTCACACATGAAGAATGGGATGTACTGAAGCAGCTGGTCTATACAAATGGAGGCTTTTTTTAACAACAGTTAGCACCTGTAAACGAGTGTCTCACTTGCCAGCCATACCATGTCGTCCCGGATAGTGGCTGGAGCGAAAACTATATGGTTTCACAACAATGCTGTGCCTACCTATGGTGTGTTTCTTGGGTAATCAACATGGGACACCATGGTCGACGCCCTTCCTGCAGTGATCAGCGCCGTCAACACCATGAAACCTTAGAGTTATCAAGTTACTAAGTACTACAACGAGTTTGTGACTACATCATCAGTGAAAGTGATTGGTGACTATCCCCGTTGTTCGATGCAAGGGCTAATAGATTTGCATTTTGATAATGTACAGGTTAATGAAGTGTCATATAGCCCCAGGTAAACACTAGTCTACGAAAGTTAAAAGCTAGAAATTAAGGCATTTAAAAAACTGTTAGTGTATGATGTGTTAACCGCAAAATTGAACAAGATTTAAAAGGAACTGTTATATGCGGTAATATGTAATGCAATGTAAATAAAATCATTTTATATGATTTTTTATTTCATGTATCCTAATTAAATAATAATATAGTATGTATTTTTAAAACATTATTTTATTTCACACACCAATTAGTGATTAAAAATACATTTTCAGTAGCACACATATCTTATGTCTTTAAGTGAGCAATTCTTGTATATACCTGTATATACTAGCTGGAACCCACAACTTCGTTCGTGTTTGTAAAGAATTAAGATTGACAGCTACCGACATCTAACCACCATAATGCACGATGGGAGACTCGATGCTATTACCACACACAAACGCCAGTCTGCGTTATGTAGTTCAGGCATGAAAGTAAAATATACGGTCTTTGGTCGAAATACGAAAATATCCTTGATCGACCAAATTCAAACATCATACCTCCCACACTCTCACAGTTACCGAAATTCGGCCAACGTTGTTATCGACGGGTTACCTGTGCTACTACCACACACAAACACCAGTGATCTGCGCTAGATAGTTTTGGCTGTAAAGTGATACACCATGACACATACGTTTCTGGTAGAAATATGAAAGTGCCGCAGGTCGACCGCTTCCAACCACCATATCTTCGACACCCCCATAGCTACCGACATCTAACCACCATAGTACCAGAGTGACATATACGGAGACACATGTCTTTGGTCGAAATACAAAAATATCCTTGATCGGCCACTTTCAACCACCATATCTCCCACACTACCACAGTTACCGAAATTCGGCCAACGTTGTTAACGACGGGTGACTATGTGCTATTTCCATACAGAAACACCAGTGATCTAAGCTAGATAGTTTTGGCTGAAAAGTGATACACCATGACACATACGTTTTTGGTAGAAATATGAAAGTGCAGCAGGTCGACCATTTTCTACCACCATATCTCCGACACCTCCACAGCTACCGGCATCTAACCACCATAGTACACGATAGGAGACACAATACCACTACCATTCACAAACACCAATGGTCTATGCTATGTAGTTGTGGCAGCAGAGTGATATATACGGAGACACATGTCTTCGGTCGAAATACTAAAATGCCCTGCATCGACCACTTTTAACCATCATATCTTCCACATCCACACAGCTATCGACATTCGGCCAACGTTGTGCACGACAAGAAACTCCATGCTACTTCCACACATAAAGACCAGTGATATGTGCTAGGTAGTGATGGCTTAAAAGTGAAATATAGGAAAATACACGTCTATTTTTATATTTATACTAGCAGAGTCCCCGGCGTTGCCCGTATAGTTGGCGTAGATTTACCCGTCCCTATTTCTATTCCCGCAATGAGAAAAATTTCGCACCAACTTTTTTCGTAAATAAAGCAATCCAAGATTCATCCGCCCCCTAGCAAGAAGCGGATGGGTTGAAGTTTATTTGCACGTACAGTATTTTCATTCGTCTGAAAAGTTTCATGTATATCAAGCTTAATTAATTTGGTTAAGAAAATGCATTATTAGATTACTGAAAAACGCTAAATTATACTGGAAACTCACATTCGATTCAACTGCGAAGTGAATATACTTTTTTCTCGAAACGCCAGATACTTTAACTCGCAGATTCATCCTTTTATACAAATATCGAAAGTGAATCCAGAATAGTATCATCGTAAACAGAATACTATTGACGATAGCCAGAGACATTGTCCAGAGATCGTGCTTTAATAAAAAAAAATCTGTTGTTTCCTCAGCTATCTATGGCGTTTAAAAATTGAATATCCCGAAATAATGGAAAGAAGTTTTGTTTAGTGTGCAAAATAGTTATTATTTTGAAATTATCTTATCTGTCTCATTGAGTTATATAAGCATCATCAAATTGCGGCACAATGGTTTAGGTCAGTGTTTCCCAACCTTTTTTGGGTCATGTCCCACTTTCAACATTTATTTGCCCCCCCCATACATAATTTTTAATAAAAAAATTATTTGTTATTAAAGAAACTGATATAGGATGGTTTTTGAAAGAAAACACTTTAATATTATCATAAAACACGGTAAGTAAAATTAAAAAACATATAATGAAATACTAAAATTCAAATTCAAAAGATTTATAATAAACATTTATTATGGCAATTTAGTGTGATCCTTTAAGAATTTGCTTTTTTGCTATATTTTGTAACCATATCTGGCATTGTGTTTAAATAACACAAAGAGAAAGCGGTAAAGTCGTATCAAGTCAATTTCTAAATTGCCCCCCTAAAAAAACCAAATTGCCCCCCTGTGGGGCGTGGGCCCCACGTTGGGAAACACTGGTTTAGGTGAAACCTGCATTACTAAACAATTCATTAAAGGCTATGGTCAGAGACGTTGTAGTTGTATGTTTAGTGCGAAGTATGCAACATCTGATCCTTCCAACTTTGGGATTCGTCTTCATGCGTTCAGAATTTCATTTAATGCTCCTGCGTTATTTAACGTTGAAACGTAAGACGCCAAACTGAATTGATATTCTAAGCTTTAAAACGGTGGAAACTCCATCGAAATCCGTTCCGTAGTTTCCGAGTTTTTATAAGACAAATTTATCCGCTTTCGTTTTATAGATATAGATTTGGTGATAATTAATATAAGCTTTTAAGTGAGGAAAAATTTAATGTTGAGCTCCGGTCCCAAGAGGTATGCATTACATCCTAAGTATTTTTCTTGTGAAACCATGTAAAACCGAAAAGTGGATGGGCGGACGGGGATTTGAATACAGGTGTTCTCGAGTGCAAGACCTGAGCGCTACCGTTCACCCATGAAGCTAGCTTTATAGTTTGAATTAATTGCAACCGAGCACACGCCCCTGTAGCAATTTCTCTACACCCCCTTTTTCGCCTAACAGAGTATTTTTGCCATTTGAGTTAAGTTTTTGTATCTCAGAAATGTTGAAATTACCATCGTGGATCATAAGAACAAATTTAAACTTTCTTCACAAGGAAACAAAAATCCATGAAGATTTACTACTATAAAAGTATTCGTCCAACCCAGAAACATGTGAATAATCATTTATGAAAAATCTTTTAACTGTGGCGTTGCAATTTGATGATGTATTGTTATGTACCATCACAAGACAAATCAAAATTGAAAATTTTATCTATATATCTCGTTTACACTTCTCGTAAAAGTAGACGATGGATTCTTATCTAACTTGACGAGACACATTGAAAAGTGAAATTTAAAATATTGCTTTTTCCTTGGGATATTTTATCTCTAAATTGAGGTTGATAGTTTGAAATACAATCTGGACCAAAAAATTCCAGTCAATATTTCGAGAGCTAAGCGAGATGTGTATCTTTTTACTTTATATCTGTCTCATTGAGTTATATAAGCATCATCAAATTGCGGCACAATGGTTTAGGTGAAACCTGCATTACTAAACAATTCAATAAATTATGAAATTAATAAATCCTAGATTATGTCAGAAACACGATCGTATAGCGCAGAATTGCAGCTTAATACCAAAAAACCATCAGCGTAAATACCAAAAAAACATTCAGTTGTCCTAATCCGTTATTATTCTCAACACTAAAGGTTTAATACATTCTTCTAATGATAAAAAAAAACCTATCAGCGCACGTATTAATTACGACGTTGCGATTCCGTGAGGATTCCTATGTAATACCGCAAGACAAATGAAAATTTAAGATTTTTTTATATATATATATCAATTAAACTTCTCGTTAAATGTTATTTCACAGTTGACATGGTTAGGTTGAAATGCGGCCGGGGCGTGAAAAAAATTGCGAATAAACCAAATCGACGATGTATTCTTATCTAACTTGACGAAACACAATGAAAGAGAAGAGTAAAATATTGGGATATCTTACTTTGTTCTTCAGAATCTCTAAATTGAGGTGTTAGTTTGAAATACTACCTGGACCAAAAAAATTCTACAGAGTCACAAGGCACTAAACACTGGACATGTATAAAGGGTGTTTTATTTTCTTTTCTAGCGTTTGTGGTCAAGTTGAAACGTAGTTTGAAGCAGAAAACAATTGTCGCGAAAATGAAAAGAAAACTATACCTATAAATAATTTTGGACATTCGATATCTCGAGAACTAAGCGAGATACGTAATTTGTTTTTACAATCTGTACCGAGGTGGTGGTGTAACGGTTAGCGTTCTGGCCTCGCATTCGGGAGGACGGCGGTTCGAATCCCCATCCGGGCATCCAGATTTGGGTTTTCCATGGTTTCCCCAAATCACTTCAGGTGAATGCCGGGATTCTTCCTTCAAAAGGCCATGGCCGAATTCCTTCCCATTCCTTGCCCCCCATCCTTTCCCGTCTCTAAAGACCTCGCAACTCGAGCGCAACGCCATGGTACCAAGAAGGAAATGTGCTATCGGTCTGTAATTTACTACACACGTTCCCTAATGCATATTATTTGTGGTTAGGTTGAAATGCAGCCTGAACCAATAGTTAAGGGTAAGAAACACCCAGAAAAATATCAACATGTAATAACGTAGGTGGCAATAACACTTATTGCGTGATAACCTGTAACGATCTACCCACATTTCAAACAACTTTATAAATTTTTCATACGCTTGACGGCTTCACCTACAGCGTTTTATGAAATAATAGGCATCTAGGAACGTGTGTAGTAAATTTCAGACCGATAGCACATTTCCTTCTTGGGTCCCTGGCGTTGCGCTCGAACCGACCTCGCTTTTAAGAGACGTTAAGCAGTTAAAAAAAAAAATACCATCTGTTTCATTCAGTTATATAAGAATTCATCATCAAATTACGCCGCCACGGTAGACGTAGAAACTGCTATACTGAACAAGGCAATACATTATAATATGAATAAAGGCTAGATTATGTCAGAAACTCAAATGTATAGCGCAGAATGTAATTCCAATAAACGCTCAGTTGTCATAATGGGTTACTTTCCAACAGTAAGGACATAACACAAACTTCTGTTGATGTTAAAAACTATTGCATTATTAAACTAAGCATTGGAAAACAGAAAAAATTCCAGAAGATTGGAAAAATGCGTTAATTCACCCTTTACACAAAAAGGGAGACAGAGCAAGTGTTAATAATTACAGGGGAATCTCACTGCAGTCAGTGCCATACAAAATTTTCTCCCAGTGTCTCCTCGATAGGGCTCAACAACAACTAGAACCAAGGATCGGAGAATATCAAGCAACCTAAAACTTATCCTCAAACTTCAAAGAATTTGTAGCAACCGTTTAGTATTCACATTTGTAGATTTTAAAAAAAACTTATGACTCAGTTGATCGAGAGTCATTATTCCAAATAATGAAAGAACAAGGCTTAGACCCCAAAACTCTTGCTTTAATACAACAAACACTAACAGATACAAAGTCCCAAATAAAATTTTTAGGGGAGATATCAGAACCCTTCATTATTAAAACAGGAGTAAGACAAGGAGACGGACTTTCTCCGTTACTGTTCAACTGCGTCCTTGAAAAAGTGTTGCAGGAATGGCGGAAACAAAAATCAATCCTTGGAATTGACAAGCCAATTATATTAGGCAGAGGAAAATTAAAGATAGATTGCCTAGCATTTGCAGACGACCTAGCAATCTTAACCCGTGACATTGCAATAGCCCAAAAATAGAAAGAACTCTTGAAAGAAGTAGCGGAGAAAGTGGGTTTACAGATTTCATTCGAGAAAACAGAATTTATGACCTGCAATAAAGAAACACCAAAATACATGGAGACAAAATATGGAAAAATCAAACGAGTCTCTTACTTCAAGTATCTCGGTGAAACAATCCGAGAGAACGGAACTGACGCCAAAGCTAATGAAATTAGATGCCAAAAGATGGAAACTGCTTATCGCCTAACACAAAATGTCTACAACAACAAAAAATGCATCTCCAAGCACACAAAACTGAGACATTACAATACAGTTATTAAACCAGAATGTCTTTATGGATCAGAAACACTTATTTTTAACAGAAAAAAGATATAGAAAAAATTGAGAAAAAAGAACGCAAAATTATAAGGAAAATTTTGGGCCCAAGACTCATAGGAGACCAGTACAGACTCAAAAGTAATCAGGAAATACTACAATATGCAGACATTCACAGTGATATTAGAAAACGCCGACTAAAATTTTATGGACACATCAAAAGAATGAACCCTAACAGACTTACAAGACAAATAGTTGAATTCTATGAAAACCGAAGTAAATCAATATCGGATACAATGAAATGGATTGGAGAAATCAAGAAAGACCTCAAATTAGCAGGAATTGTTCTAGAAGATTTCGAAAACAGAGACACATTTAAATAAAAAATTCACAAGTGGCAAGTTGACCGGGAGGAAAGATTAAAGAAAAGATCAGGAACAACATGGTCAGTTGAGAGAAAAGAAGCCCATAGCAAGCGTATGAAGGAAATATGGGCACAAAGGAAAGCGAACAAACGCTTCTGAGTACTTTGCGTAGTCCTAATGGGCTTATCCGCAAATAATAATAAGAAATAACATGATAAAATATAAAATGAATAATACCTAGATTACGTCAGAAACACGCGCGTATAGCGCAGAATTGCAGCCTAATACCAAAAAATGCTCAGTTGTCCTAAGCCGTTATTATTCTCAACACTAAAGATCTAATACAAACTTCTAATGATAAAAAAAACATCAGCGTACTTATTAATTACTGCGAATGGAATGAATCTATCAGCTCCAAACACCTGATGCCGTTATTATTCCTAACACTAAAGGTTGAATACAAACTTCAAATAAAAAAAAGCCATCAGCGTGCGAATTAATTACCTGTATGAACGTAATTTATCCAGAAAATTATTATCGTAGAACACTAACAATTGATATCAGAGACAAATACTAAAGCTCATGGTCAAAGACATTGCCATAAATGGGCAAAGAAAATCTCTACTGATTTCTCGTTATTAATTCCTCGCATTCAATACGACCATCGAAGCGTTTAAAAACTAAACACCCCGTATTAAAGGAAATAATATTTCAAGTTTTCTTCAGTGTGGAGTATGAAAAAATGGTTATTATTGTAAACTGCTCATTAAAGGCCATGGTCAGAGATATTGTATTGTAGTTGTTTGTTTGGTGCCAAGTATGCGCCATCTGGTGATTCTTCCTGTGGAATTCCTCACTATACGTTCAAAATTTCATTTAATGCTTCTACATTATTTAACGTTGAAACATAAGACATGCCAGACAAGTGAATTAAGGTTCTAAGTTTTAAAACAGTGAAAACCCCATCGAAATCTGCTCCATAGTTTCCGAGTTTTTATTCTACAAATATATCCGGTTTTCCTTTTATAAATAAAAGATATATATATATCGGATCTCGGAAACGGCATTAACGATTTTGATGAAATTTGGTATTTAGATAACGTTTTGACTTTTAAGGTTACCTAAATAGTTGTCTACCCTACAAACGCGCCATTTTACATAATAGGAACAATTTTTGCACTTGGTATCTCGAAAACGCCTCTAATGCCATCTCGTAGACAATTCAGGTACCAGAAAACCTACAAAAAGTTTCTCTTTGATTTCAAAGAATATTTAAACGAACAGTTGTAGTATACTGGCTGACCAGTGCAATTATTAGCACTGCAAGTTTAATTGTTAAACATATAAAAAGCAAGATAATTAACAATTTATCATTGGTTTTGTCAGAGGTGATACTTTACAGAAACTTCTTTGAAAATAATATTACCGGTACCAGTTATAAAGTAATCATCGTTTAGTACCAGTTATAAAGTAATCATCGTTTACTTTTGACTGTAAAAAGTGGTTGTCAGTTTGTCATTAAATACTAACACCTTAAGTGTTAAACATTTTAAAAGTAGAGTACCTGGGTGACCGATCTTCACTCGGCATCTTTCGATTTCTGTTCAATATCCAAGATTCCGAGTAAAGTTTGATAATAAAGTGTATAATTATGGGAATTGTTTTACTATCATTTTGAAAGGCACATCGGAGTGAATGAATTTAGCACTGATGATGTTCTTGTCTAAGTGAATTATGGCAGTTCTATCATTACCGTGACACCACAATCTGATGATGAATTCTTATAGAACTTGACGGAACATATCGAAAATAAAGAATAAATATTCTTGATATCTCGCTTGGTTTTCGAGATATAGCATGTAAAAAATCAGTTATAGGTATAATTCCTTGTGCTTCTGGCGACGGTTAATCTGGTCCGCGCCATATTTCAACCTAACAACAACCACTAGGAAGAAAATAAAACATTGGAAGTACATTTCTACCGAACAAACATAGTGGTTTTCGTGGATTTTTTTTTCTGGTCTAGGCCGGATCTAATCCTAACTTCTTCACTTTTGAGATATAGCTAATATATCGAGAACTAAGCGAGATATCAGAAAAATAAATTATTTATTTTCGATTTGTCTCGACGAGTTTCATACAAATTCATCATCAAACTTGGCTATGGTGACATTTATCTTCTGGTGCAGGTCTAATGTCAACCAACCACGCCAATTTTGAGATACGATATCTCGAGAACTAAGCGAGATATAAAAATAAATAATTTTTGCTTTCAATTTTTCTCGTTGAGTTACATAAGAATTCATCATCAAGGGTTATCGTAGAATCCCCTGAATTACCGCAAATCTCGCATCATTAATTAGTCCTTGACTGGCAATAAGATTTCTATTTAACATAATAACAGCATTTCTCTTTGAAAGCAATTTATGAGGCGGTCTCGCAAATGGAATAAATGTTCTTGATTTCTCGTTTGGTTTTCGAGATATAGCATGTAAAAAATCAGTTATAGGTATAGTTCCTTGTGCTTCTGGCTTCTGTGCTTTTCAAGTTTTTAACACGATTTAAAAAGAAAAAAGAGCAACTTTTGTATTTGGTTTCTCGAAAACGACTTTAATCTCATTACGTAGAAGATTCAGGTACCAGTACGCCTACTGATGTTAGTTAAGCTTCTCTTTGGTTAACTGTGCACCTCAAAACACCTAGGAAACCTTCAAGCCTTTTACTTTAATCAAACTTTACTCGGAATCTTGGATATTGAACAGAAATCGAAAGATGCCGAGCGAATATCGGTCACTCAGGTACTCATTACAAAATATATGTAAGTTACAACGTTTTGTCAAATTATTATTATTATTATTATTCTTGAGTTCTCGCAGAGGTGGACATCCTAAATCTTCTATATTGTAGCATACTTTCTTTCAGATAATTTTCTTGAACCATAAAGCTTTCTATTGTCCTTTAACGTAAATAATTGAATCATCCTCATTGCATACTGAATTTAGAATAGAGCACATCTTGCTGAAGTATACGCCATCAGCCAGGGGCGGATCCAGGGGGGGGGGGGGCTAGGGGGCTCAAGCCCCCCCTAAACGTATCTAGGTCCACCCCTGACATTGTAGTTTAGAGACCTTTTATTTTTTTTTAACTCTACGGATTTGAGGCCCGAGGAGGCTATAAATACTACCTTTCTCCCGACTCAAGCCCCTCCCCCCAAACCAAAGTCCGCTCAAGCCCCCCCCCCCCAAAACAAAATCCTGGATCCGCCCCTGCCATCAGCGGTCCAAGATTTTCCGTGATAATTATGTGTCAGCCATCTAACTGTTGAGTCGGTACCACCACGTGATGGTGAGGATACATAAATTCAATGTGTTGCGATAATTTTGTCTGTGCGCACTATGCATATAGCAACTTCTTTGAAAATAAACATGCCATTCTTCTTCTGAATACCTGTGCGTCCAAGAAGATGGTAGTCATGGTAATGAGTGGTAATAATTGGTGCTACTTGGTTTTATGTCAGCTTACGCACGTCCCTTGTTAGAGGTACGTATTCTACAACCCGATCGTGCAGGATCAGGCAGTATGCAGTGGTGCATGCAGGAAAATTATCACTGCTATCAAACTCCATACGAATATCTAACAGGCATCGTTGATCTTTGGTGTGAACAATCAATTAATTAGAGAGATAGGTGCTGTTACGATAAAATATTCACGGGTTAGTAGCGGCGAAGAATGGTCTCGATCATAGTAAGACTGTTGGAATCTTGCATACATGTCGTACAACACTGTGGTTCGGTTTTTCTTAAAGTCTAAACTCACGTTCTCACACAGATACGCCATATCATTTAGGAAGAGTTTGACACTGGCGAGATTACAGTGGTCAAACATGGCCGCACTTAATTGCGGATTGCGTTTCCTGTTTGTTTGAAATTACAGAACCACGAACATAGGTTTCTGCAGTTGCGTTGATGTTTTCAAAGACCAAATTTGAGTCTTACTTACAGGAAGCTACGGGTACTCCAACAAATCCGAACTTCTGAAATTAATTCGAAGTGGCTTCCCACTGTCTACAATCTTAAGCAACACTTATTTCTCTCTTTCGCCTACTTGGAAATAAGGCATCACCCATGCGATTTTGCTGACGGTAAATTTACTTTTCTGAGAATGTGGACCAGCATCTAAATATGAATTTGCATTGTACCTAGATCAAATCGGTATCAGTCCTTATAAAAGATTTTGCTGTTTTCGCAGCCGTCATATTAATATAAATAGCTTACGAGATTAACGGTGCGACAAATGCATTTTCTTACATTTGCAAGTTTTTCCGGGCAACTTTTCCAATTTTTCATTCACTAAAAATTTTATTCGGACTATTACGAACATTTAAAAAAATTAGCCAGAGAGTACTTTCTGCTTTTCCCGAATTTTCCAGCCAACGTTTCCAATTTTTTTTTCTTTAAAAAACCATATTCGGACTATTATTAACATTTTAAAAAATTAGGCAAATTGGTACACAGAAAAAATTTCAGTTTTCTCAGAATTTTCCAATTTTCCGGGCAACTTTTCCAATTTTTCACTAACTAAAATCCTTATTCGAATTATTACAAACATTTAAAAAAATAACAAGATCGCTACACAGAAAAAAGACTTCCAGTTTCTTCCAAATTTTTCCAATTTTCCGGGCAACTTTTTCAATTTTTCTTTAACTAAAAACCTTATTACTACTAATACGAACATTTTTTTAAAAAAAAATAGCCAAACCGATCCATTGAAAAGAGTACTTTCTGCTTTTCCCGAATTTTTCAGGCAACTTTTCCAATTTTTCTTTCTTTAAAAACCATATTCGGATTATTATTAACATTTAAAAAAATAGCCAAATTGGTACACAGGAAAAAGACTTTCAGTTTGCTCCGAATTTTCCAATTTTCCTGGCAACTTTTCTAGTTTTTCATTACTGAAAACCTTATTCGTAGCTACTATTACAAACATTTAAAAATTTAGCCAAATCGATTCATAGAAAAGAGTACTTTCAGTTTTTCCCGAATTTCTAATTTTCCGGTCAATTTTTACGATTTTTTCACATTTTCATGCATTGCCATCCAGTTCTGATCTACGGTCAAAATTTCAAGTCATTAGCTCATCGAGAAGTTGGTTTAAATCAATTACTAAATTCCACCCGGACAGACGTAGCCCAAAGCGAGTTAATAAAAACATTTTAAAATAAGCGTTTTTAATGTACTTGTGATATCAACGTTTCTATATCGGTCAATTTTGACCCCATTAAGTTCGTACCGAACTTCCTCAAATAGAAATGCGAATGCATTGGATGTGATAGTTGAAGTTGTAGCTCCTGGCTCATCTGATTTGATGAATCTTCCTTCAATATGCAAGTAACTTTCGCACGGCAGTGTATGTGTATCTTGGTTCTGAATAGGTATCCGAATTTCATCATCTGTATTTATAAAACGAAAACCGGGTAAATTTGAAAAATAAAACTCAGAAACTACTGAGCAGATTTCGATGGGATTTTCGTCGTTTTAAAACTTAGAATCTCAATTCAATCGTTTGCTATGTCTTATAATTCTACGTTACATAATGCTGGAGAATTAAATGAAATTCTCAACGTATGCTAAAAATACCAAAGATTGAACCACTAGATGTGGCATACCCCGCAACTCCATAATCCATAATCCACGCTAAACAAAACTTGAATTATTCTTTCCTTTAATTGGGGAGATTTAGTTTTTAAACGCCATAGTTGGCCGTATTGAATGCAAGAAATTAATAACGAAAAAACAACAGAGATTTTCTTTAACCACAATCTCTGGCAGTATAACTACAATGTCTCTGGCCATCAGCATTATTTACGATTATATTATTCTGAATTCACTTTTCATAATTTTATAAAATGCTGAATCCGCGGAGTTAAAATATCTGACGTTTCGAGCAAAAAGTATATTAATTCATTTCGCAATTGAATCAAATGTGAGTTTCTAACATAATCTAGGGTTGTTTAGTAATGTATTAATGTAGTTGCTTACCCATGCTGTCGCAATTTATAACTCAAGTTAATACTGTGAAAACTCAATGAAAATCGACTCAAAATTTTTAGCTAATACTACAGTATTCGCAAAATAAATGTGTCGTAAGATATTAAGACATACCTTAAATTTTAACTTCAACCCCAAGCTTTCAAATTCTGAAAATTCATACAAAATCTGGTTGATTTAAAGATATCGGAGCCACTGAAATTTGATAAATTTGATGGTCGATTCATATAAATCTGAGACAAATCGAAGGTAAAGAATAAAAAAAATTTATATCTCACTTAGTTCTCGAGATATCGTAGGTCAAAACTAAGGTGGTTAGGTTGAAAAGCGGCCAGGAAAAATTTTCTCAAACGCCATGTTTGATTAATTTCCCTATAAGACAAAACGAAAGTAAAGAATACCAATTTTTTGATACCTCTCTTAGTTCTTGAGGTGTTTAGGTTGACATACTACTTCGACCAGAAATTCCCTAGGTGAACATAAACAGTAGGTGTTTTGCTTTCTTCTTAGTTGTGGCGGTTAGGTTGAAATACGGCATGGATCAGAAGAAAAAGTCACCAAAAACACAAGGAATAGTTTACATGTAAATAAACTTCAACCCACCCTTTTCTTGCTAGTGGGCGGGTAAATCTAAGTTTGCTTTAATTCCGAAAATGGTTGGCGTGAATTTTATAAAACTTAGTTCACATGTTTCTAATTGCATGAATAAAAATAGCCAACTATACCGGGCAACGCCGGTAACTCTGCTAGTTGTTATTAAATATGGCTGGCGTATTAGGCTGATGGCTCAAATATTGTTTCCGAGTCACCGACTCGTTAAATTCCACACTGGAAGTTATGTCAAGCACCTCGTCCATGTTTTTTTAACGATATAGCCTAACGACTGAAGGAAGAACACGTTCTCAGGTGTTGATTGTTTAATTCTTGGTTCACGACTGACAACTTTGTGAGGTCGATGCTTCTTGTTATAACAAGCGCCCATTCTTTATATGTAGTCTCAGAGTAATAGTTTCTCCTCTAAAATCCACTAGATCACCGTCCTGGTCGACAACTGAAATGTTGACGTTGCTGAGAGTTTTTACTGTGATGGGCAGATAGATGACATTAGCGGGGATTTCTACAATCTTGTACCCTGGCGGCACTGTTGGCAAAAACTCATGTAGGTATGTCCCAGCTTATCGTTGTAATTTCTTGTACATATGCTGCACTCCATTTGTATTGCGTTAACTGTAAATATCTGCACAGTGTAGTCTGAGGTATGATTAACACACATTTCGAAAATCCGAGCAGAGATCCAATTGAGTTTGATTTAACAAAGCCTATTTCCACAGGTGTTTGTATCTCGCACCTGAGCGAATTGATGTTTGCTCTAATTACTAGCTTGTCGTTTCTAGTGTGCCGAACCAAATAATTTTCCGAAACGCCAATATCGTAAGATCTTGTGGGTATGTCCGTTACCTTGTTCTTCGAGTAATTAAATTTACAATTTGATTTGTCTATATTCCGAATCGAATTGTAAGTCTGAAAGTCAATCAAGCCGATCATGTAATAGCCTTGGCTCAAATCTATCGGCGGAAGTAATCACAACCTAAGAGTGAACTGTTGTCTGACAAGCAGAGTGTCATAGACATGTGTTATCCTGTCCAAAGTTAATTCAAGGATGATGTTATGCATTTTCATACAGGAAGTTTAAACACAAATTCCCGCATATATGTGTGCCAAATTTCTGGTGTTGTTGCACATTGTACAGTATTCTGTTCCCTGTAAAGTATCGCTGCAAATCCAACGGAGGAAGTAAGTCACCGAAACTGTCCAAGTATTTAACTACACAGTCTTTGTGCTTGATGTTAGCAACCCATTGTGTTCTAGCATTTTCAGCACTGTCCTAGTTCACGATTCCACATTCATGATCACGATTTTTTTGGGATACTTTATCACGCATGAAACAACCACGAAACTGGGGTATGCGCAAACGCTTTATGTGCCTATGTATACCTTCATCTGTCAGCGGCTGAACCGACTTTTATAAAATCAAGACCCATCTTTCTGGTATGGCTTCAAATATAGACCCTTATCTCTCATTGTAAGTGCCTCCATCGTTTTGTTGTGTCGATTCTCCTCAGCGAACTGCTTAATCGTTCCTTTAGCCGCTCTGACAGCTTTGACAAAATTTGCCAAACCACCTGCCTTTGCACCAACAGCTGAGAAGCCGGCAAATAATGGTATTAAGTATAAAATGTCCCCCTCTTTTTCTTCGTTTTTTTAAAAATTAATACCTATCACGTGACTGGTTATAATTATCAATAACTCAGTTCTTTCGCTTTTAACAGTATTAAATTTATTGTACACAACTCATATTCCTCTAGGAACTACATCGGACTTATAGTATTCGAAGAATGCAAGGTTCTTCAGCAATGAAATGGTTTCAAAGCAACCGATCAGTCTTTATGTCCGCTAACCTCTTGCTATCTCTTGATTTCTGATCGCCATGGCAACTTACATTTCTTTTTTATATCGACTTTTGTTTAATCTCATGGCACAAAAATATGATTTTCTTATGAAATGCCTCTGCTCTGTCACATGCCTCCTCAAGTTCACCATGTCTTTGCTTGAAAGACATTGGTAAACTTATAAAAATAACCTTGCATCCAGTGATACTCTTTCCTCTGTTCCTAGTAGGAATCTTACATAAAACATTCAAGAAACATAAAAAAACTAAAAGACCAAATATAAAAAACATTACAGAATACACATAAGTCCTGTCACGGTCGCCATATCGCGTGACTGGTTATAATTATAAATAACTCAGTTCTTTTGCTTTCAACAGTTTTACATTTATTGTACAGAACTCATATTCTTCTAGGAACTACGTTGGACTTATAGTATTCGAAGAATTCAAGGTTCTTCAGCAATGAAATGGTTTCAAAGCAACCGATTAGTCTTTAGGTCCGGTAACCTCTAGCTATCTCTTGATTTCTGATCGCCATGTCAACTTACATTTCTTTTCTATAGGAGTAAATATATCGATTTTTGTTTAATCTCATGGCACAAAAATATGGTTTTCTTATGAAATGCCTCTGCTCTGTCACATACCCCAACCTAACTTTAACTTGGCACGCATGGTCCTGTTAACCAAAAATACCGCTGCACGTTCACCCAGCTTTGCATATTTAGCCTTCATTCTGTTTGCAGTCTCCTCGGCGAGTATACGATTTTCTTAGGCACTATCTGCCCCCTGGGCATAAGTAATGTCGTGTTCTCTGCAGGCTGCATCTTGTGGGTTGATTCATTTCTGCCCAAGCGCTTATCATTTTTCCAGTTTAGTACCGATCCCACAAAACTGATATGTAGGTATATGTGCCTCAAAAGGCATCTTGTCGATGAGCTTTAAAAAGCCACGACCTTTCTTCTTCCTCCTGGTAGGAGGTATTGTTACAAACTAATTTACTTTACTTGTTCGCGCGACAATATAGCCGGAGCAACCACCAAACCTTGCCAATATGCGGTTTGTCAAACAGAAAGCAACATTATCCGTGCGTAATATTGGTGTTGTCGGCACCAATACTAGGTGGAAGAACGGACTTCTGTTCCCTGAGACAGTGAGGGCAATAGTGTCAGGCCCATCAAATTGTGGGAAAACCAGTCTTGTGCTCTCCCTGCTTGAACATCCCAGTGGACTTTGATTTGAAAATGTATATGTGATTTCCAAGTCGTTGTACCAGCCAAATTATCAGTTACTAGGGAAAATATTAGAACCCATTAAAGAAATTCACTGTTTGACATTTGGTGATAATCAACGTGTATCTCCTCCAACTGAATCTCTATCTAATTCGGTGTGTGTGTGTTTGACGATGTTTCGTGTGAAAAGCAGACTAATGTACGAGATCACTTCTGCATGAGCAGGCACAGATCATTGGATTCTTTTTACTTGTGTCAGACATATAGCAGGATACCGAAACAGTTTGTTGAAGACAATGATAACTTGACCGTGAGGTATAAAATAGTACAGTCAATATCCACAAGCTTCATTCGATGCGTAAACATAGACCCAACAACAACTAAACGTGGTATCATAAAGGCCCGGAATGCAATTCGACGAATGTTACTCGAAATAAAGACGGATCACATTGACTCTGAGAAATTTTCCAGGGATTCATTTAGACATGTAACGGATACTATTGAAAGAGTTTTCTTACCTCGGCGACACATACAGCAACAGCTGTCTCCTATCTTGATCAAAGATTTCTTGAGGTCGCTAAGTCAAAGTGTTCGAGATTATGATTCAGTATATGTTGTCTGAAAGAAGAGTGTTTCACTAATGATTGGAAACTCATCTGATAATATTGACGAAAATGTTATTGTAATAGATGGTAGTGAATATGAAAGAACTAGAGGGTTAATGAAATTTTTGTTTTTGAAAAACCCAAAAATGTTTACTGCCAAGGACTTGAAAAGCTATTCTAAAATATTAAACGAGTGAGTCCATCTGATGAAGCTCTAAAACATGCTACCAATATTAAGTATAAAACCATAATCTCTAAACTTGACACTCAGTTGGGTCCTGGTCTTCCTCAAATATCATTACCCTGATAATCTTTAAGTAAATTATTTACAGGATTTGTTGATTTCACTTTTCTGATGGCAAACACTTGACAAGTTTTGTAGATAGCCTTTCGAAAACTTTTCTTTAAACCTACTGCTTTTTTACATTTCCTGTTTATTTGATTTCTAAATTGCCTGTATTGCTCTCTTCCTGCTTCATCCTGAGAATTTTTGTGCTTTCTCCTCTGATCCATCAGTTCCAAAATTTCTTCTGTGATCCAAGGTTTTGGGGCAGCTTTGTTCCCTAAAGCCTAATGTTTCTTTACCAGCTTTCATTATTTCGGTCTTTAATGCATTCCATTCGTCCTCGGTTGAGCTCCTTTAAGAGTTATTTCTTAGACCTAAGTCTACCATTTCAGCAAATTTTTCTCTTGTACTAGATTGTTTCAGTTTTTTTCACTTTCAGTCTGTGCTGCTTCCTTATTCGCTTCAATTTCAGTCTACACTTCATTACTATCAAATTATGGTCAGAGTCTATGTCTGCTTCTGAGTATGCTTTAAGGTCTAGAACTTGATTCGTGAATCTCTGTTTGGCCATGATATAATCTAGCTGGTCTGAGTCTGTATCCCCAGGACGTTTCCAGGTGTATATCCTCCTTGCACAGTTCTTAAACAGTGTGTTTGACACAAGTAACTGATATCTTTCACAAAATTCTAACAACCTGCTTCCACGCTCATTTCTTTCTCCTAGACGAAAACTTCCTACAGTATTCTCCTCTTTTCCTTCTCCCACTATCGCATTCCAATCACCCAAGATTATTAGATTTTCCTCTCCCTTGACATATTGGATTAATTCTTCAATTTCAGTGTATATTTTTTCTATTTCTTCGTCATCTTCCTGTGACGTTGGCATATATACTTGTACTAATGTGGTTGGGACAGGCTTAGTTTCTAACCTCATCAAAATAATCCTGTCACTAAACTGTTCATAATAACTCACCCGTTTCCCTACTTTCTTGTTCATTACAAATCCTACACCAGTGACTCCACTGACAGCTTGTGTGCTAATTATCCTGTGTTCCCCAGACCAGAAATCCTGTGCGTCCTTCTATTTAATCTCGCTAATCCCAATAACATCTAACTTAAGTTGTACCATCTTCCTTTTTAGGTTTTCTAATCTACCTGCCCTACTCAGACTTCTAACATTCCACGCTCCAACTCGTAGAATGTTTCTATCCATTCTGGTGACTCCTCTCTGAGCATTCCCCACCCGGAGATCCGATTGGGGGACTATTTTACCTCCGTAATATTTTTCCCAGGAAGAAGCCATAATGATATATGTAATTTGAGAGGATTACATGTGCTCAGGATACCCTTTGGATCTTTAATGCAGTGGTTTTCCATTGCCTTCTGCATCCCCATTCCGTTGATCATTTCTGATTCATCCACCTTTAGGGACCGTTTCCAACACCAAGGGCAAGAGGGTGCCCTGGACCACTCTCCACTTCCACCCTCCTTTCTGAGGCTGTTGGCAAGCAGTGGGTGACTCCTTATACGGGGAATCATGCAGTCGCCAGAGCCTCGTCCGTGCAAGCAGGGTTGCACCACGTGAGGGAGCGGTTGACATTTGGTTGTAAAAGGCTAGTATAGTCTCTCCCAAAACCTTACACCCCATGTCAGACTAAGTAGCGTTTTATTGCACCCTAGGTAATTAGGCTAACCACTGCATAAAAGAGTAATATCGGCACTATTATTATTTAAAAGTAAAAATATAGTCACATTTTATCATGAAGGCAGTACGAAACATAACATTTTTCTAATATCTCTGCATTGTGGGAAAACTGATAAAGTTATCAGGGCAGGACCACAGATCAGAGTTGTAGTAGACACTTTCAGCATTAAAATGGTATATCTTTTTTTTTTTTTTTTTTTTTTAAAAACAGTTTAACGTCCCTTTCTAACAACGTGGTCTTTAGAGACGGGAAAGGATGGGGGCAAGGAATGGGAAGGAATTCGGCCATGGCCTTTTGAAGGAAGCATCCCGGCATTCACCTGGAGTGATTTGGGGAAACCATGGAAAACCCAAATCTGGATGCACGGACGGGGATTCGAACCGCCGTCCTCCCGAATGCGAGGCCAGAACGCTATCCGTTACACCACCACGCTCGGTAAAAAAAATGGTATATCATTGATCCCTCTGTAACATATGGTTTTCGAGATACGCTGGGCATTATGGGTATGAACCTTAAAAAAATATTATGTATACCTGGAAATTTTATTTACTACCTAAGAAACATGTCTTGAAAAATCCCCATCTCTGATGTGTCCTCTTCGTAGTTTTATCAGGGCAAAAGTTTTTAAGTGGGGCTTAAATGCCACAATCAGTATAAACGGCTCTTAAAATATCAGCTTCTATATCATTTCATTGCACTATATGTAATTGGGAAGGCTAATTATTGAATGATGGCGTAGTTTTGAGCGCAATTATTGTGCAGAAGTAAAAAGAAAAAAAAATCTCACATTTGATCGTGAAACAGGTACAAAACATAAATTATTTTGTAACAAAGTCATATTTGCTTAAAACTATCAAATTTATTAAGATCTATTATCAGTGTTGTAGAACAAAGTTTCAGCGTTAAAATGATATATTCATCATGTTTTTGTGACAAACGGTTTGCGAGTTTTGCATCGAAACATTCAAAACAACGCGCAGAGCTCGGCATAAAGCGCCGTTCCACTTACCCTTCCTCTTGTCTGTCTGCACTATTCTAATCTCTTTGAACAGTGCGCTGAGATTTTGTGCTCTTGGCATTATACATAAACTGACAGGCAGAAACCTCAAATTATGAAACATTTTTCAAGCATCTGCTTGTCGTTCTCTGTGTGAGTTTCTCGCAGTATTATGCTCCATGTTTTCAGCCAATCACTCAGGAAAGTTCTTCATTGGATTGCAACGTCCCTATCTGACGCCAACCGTCGGATTGCGGACCACATATGACATTTGTTTGTAATTGCATGTTTCGTTCAACTAACCAGCGCACACGATCAAGTTATTATACTGCTCTTAGCTATCAGTTTGCTTAATATTCATCAAACAGACACCATAACCCACATTCTCGTAGAAGATTCACACATATCGACAAGTATACAAACGTCACCATAGGTCCAGACACTAGCTCGAAAATATTTGGACTGTCATAAGTTGTTAGATCATTGGTATATAAAAGTGGGTGTTTGTATATTTTACCCACTCAAGCCTCATCAAGTGCCAGCTTGCAGTCATGGTCAACTTTTCCCTACCATGCACCACTCTGAATTCTTCCACCAATATCCATTCTAGCTTCATAAGACGCCATGTGAAGTCCCCAACACTCTCTTTCGCCTCTTCCTATGTTCGACCATGCTATAATCTAGCTGATATCTACCTGTATCTCATGGACGTTTCCAGGAGTATATTATTCTTGCATGATTCTTAAATAGTGTATTCGTCACGCCTCGTTTATATCTTTCATAAAATTCGAACAACATAATTCCTGTCTTTTCTTTCACTTAAAGCAAAACTTCCTCCAATATTCCCCTCTTTTCATTCTCACACTACCGCATTCCAAACATCCACGATTATTAGATTTTCCCCTCTCTTCACATATTGGATTAATTCTTCAATTACAGCGTATATTTTCTCTATATTTTCATCATCTTCCTGTGAGGTTGGTGTGTACACTTGTTCTAATGTGGTTGGGGTGGGATTAATTTCTAATTTCACCAAAATAATCCTGTCACTAAACTATTAACCCGTTTCCCTACTCTCTTGTTCATTACAAATCCTACACCATTAGCTTCACCGACAGCTTTTGTATTAAATATTCTGTGTTGCCCAGAGCAGAAATCATGTAAATCCTTCCACTTAATTTCAATAATCCCAGCGACTTCTAACTTAAGTCTTTCCGCCTCCCTTTTCATGATAACTCACCCGTTTCCCTACGCTCTTATTAATTACAAACCCTACACCAGTGACCCCATTGACAGCTTTTGTGGTAATTATCCTGTTTTCCCCAGACCAGAAATCCTTCCATTTAATGTCACTAATCTAACAACATCTGACTTAAGTCGTTCCATCTCCCTTCTTAACTTTACTAATCTACCTGCTCTATTCAGATTTCTAACCTTCCACACTCTGACTCATATAATGTTTCTATCCATTTTGATGACTCCTCCCTGAGCAGTCCCCATCTAGAGATGAGGTTGGGGGACTATTTTATCTCCGGAATATTTTACCCAGGAAGAAGCCAACGTACTATATGTAATTCGAGAGGATTGCATGACTTCGAGATACTCTTAGGGTCTTTAAAGCTTCCCGTTGTCTTCTGCATCCCCATGCTGTTGATCATTTCTGATTCATCCGCCTTTAATGACCGTTTCGAACCCTAAGGTCAAGAGGGTGCGCTGGGCAACTTCCCGCTCTTCCGCCCTACTTTCGGAGGCCGTTGGCAAGCTGTGGGCGACTCCTTAACTAGTAATCTTTCAGTCGCCAGAGACTAGTACTGTAGAACTCCAACTATCCGAATCAATAAGGACCGGACCCCCATTCGGATAATTGGTTTTTTTCCGAAAAAAAGGTCTATTTTAATTAATTACTGTATATATGTTGAAAATGGGAGAAAAACTATTTTAAAAGAAAAAGAGATTTTAATTAATTAAATTAAAAGGCAACAATTTTACATATGAAGTGTAGGGGAGACCGGGGCAAGTTGACGAGCGGGGCAAGATGACGAATGATTCATTTTAAATTCCCGCTTCTATGTAGCAGCACTGTATTCATACTACCAGCTCTCCACACGACTAGGAACTAAAATATAGAGCACTGGTGTCGCTCGTGCCGTATTGTTCCTCGCTATTCGCTGATCGAGAATTCTCTGTGACGTGTTGTAATTTTCTACATCTCTGAATTAAGACTACGCAGACTAACAGGTAAGTTATTGTTTTATACTTTGTCATACATGAGTAGCTTAAACAATGTGCTTTCATAAAGGCTGTGTATTTTTATCTCATTCTTTTTTAAACTGCCGCAATAATTGAAATTTTCTAACATTGTCGTTCGGGGCAAGTTGGCTGGGGTAAGTTGACGACCTCGTCATCCTGCCCCAGATGACTTTCGCTGTGTCTGTTTCAGTCTTTGAGTGCCTTTTTTTGTGTTTCGTGTAAGAGTCTTGACTTGCATGACTCACATAATTTCTGTTAAAATTTGGAAGGGCGCTACTTTACTCATTCATGACACTTTATGATCCAGATATGGTGAGAACTTAAAAAAAAAAAAAGTCCTCCAGAGGCGAGTGGGACCGAAATGCTTTGGCTGCTGCAATAATTAATGTCAAAGGAGTAAATAGTCCTGCTTGGGTGCAGCGAACGTTTACAATATCCCTGAAGCAACACTACCTCGCCATTTTAAGAAAAGAGTTGACATAAGAACTGAATGTTTGTTTCATACGCGCAGGCTCGGGATGTAAGAAATTTAAGTTTTACTAAGAAACTGAAGTTTACCTCTTCTGAATTAAAGAAAAAACCCCGAGTTGCGACAACATCAAGAAATGCTTCTGAAGAAAGTTTAGTTCAGTGTTCTGGATGTGATGAGATCTATGAAGACCCTCCATCAGAACACTGAATACAGTGTTGCTTGTGCTTTAAATGTTGGCACGAAGACTGTTCAAACTGTGAAGGAGGGAAATTTGTATGTGACTTCTGTTAATGTATGTACAACAATGTACACATATTGATGTATAACAATAAAAAATGTATTACAGTTTCATTAAATGTCATCTTGCCCCGTGGTCAAAGTCATCTTGCCCCAGGACTGGGGCAAGATGACAGATTTGCATTACTTTCTAAAATTAATAAAAAAGCTTTGATAATATGAAAATAAAGTTATATATAATTACGAACATTTCAATAAAAGACCAGACTAATAATATTTGCAATGAAAAAATATTTTCTTCAAAAAATGAATTTATTAAAAATGTTTAATCGTTAACATCGTCAACTTGCCCCGGTCTCCCCTACTTACAAGTGCTGTACATTAGTACAGTATGTACGCACCGTACTATAAATAGAAGTAAGTTGTTTGACTGTATTCATCCTTTTTCGGGCAGCCAAGTCGCGCATCCGCTAGACAGTGAGAAGTTGCATGTGGTCAGACTCGGGCTGACGCTCCATCCACTTCAACGCAGTTTCAAAGGCGGCAAATGCTTGACTAGCTTCAATTTCAACATTAAGGTCATCTTCTTCCTCGACACTTTCTTCTCTCATACTTTCAATAAGTTTAGCATCATTTAGCATTTCATACCAAGGGTCTGGCGAATCTCACACCACCCACTCTACAATATCTTCAGCACTAACTTCTGAACATCCAGGAGTTTTCAAAAGAATATTTCTGAATTTTCGATTTAATCAAAAAAGTTATTCGGATATTCAGCGATTCGGATAGTCGGAGTTCTGATAGTTGGAGTTCTACTGTAAGTGCAAACGGGGTCCACAACGTGAAGGAGTAGTTGACATTTGATTGCAAGAGGCTAATATAGTCTCTCCCAAACCCTTACACCCCTTTAGCAACGTTTAAAGGTAAACATGCTGTGGCATAGAATTGCAAAAACTGCAAGGTAATGAATGAGTACTGAGTGATGAATCAGAGGCACTATGTGGAAGGCAAGAAAGGATTACGACCATGAATTAGTACTTATTTTAGGCATGAAGGCGCGAACAGTTATATCTTACAGACAATGGAGTTAGGGGCTGCAATAATATACTGAGAAATCACCTCAAACAATGAAAGGTTTTAAAGTGAAGTGGTGCATAAAATATAAGTAGACAGCTATGGAAATAGACATCGGGGCATTAGATCCAACGCGAGCGAACCATAAACGCTAGAAATCTCATTGTGTTGACACTTGTTTGGAATTACTTGTAGGTATTGACACATTGCGAAATCTTTATCAACCCATCATCTCATATGCGCTAGCCTTAATGATAGAGACGCGAAACTAAATTAAACTCTCTCACGTTCTCATCTACAGTACTGTACTGCTGTGTGTGATCCATATCCAACTTCACTGACACTTTTTTTTCGTGAAACATCAAGCGACGGTCAGAACTGAGCTGGTTATTGTTCCATCCTGACAGGCTTAAAGAGAGCAAAGTGATATCTTATACTTGTTAAGTTTCACTATGATTTCAAGCATCCAAATAATTTCATTTTTATCATCTCCATACATGTAAAAAAATATTTATGGTTTTATACTATGCTCTTGATGGAAAATGGAATAATAACATGTGTTGGTAGATCTATTGGAGTTGTGTGGAGTATTCAAATTCTAGGTTACGAATTTTAAAGCTAGTAGCGTATCTGGAGCATTGCTGTACTATATCGCAAGGGATTGATTGATTAATAGTATGTGTACTATAATAATATGGTGGGATAGGAACAGAAATGTTCGGTAAGTGATTCCAGTCAAGTATCAATTTCTTGTTTGTGACGTCAGGCACCAAATTTCCCAATTGGTCCATTCGAATCGCCCGTCAGTTACGTCATACGACTCTAATTGGCTGTATTCAAAAGCCTGCAATGCAAAGAACTTAACTATTGTAACGTCACGAGGACGAGTGGAATCTCTTCGGCATCTCCAATTGAACTTCAATCGGTTTCTTGGAGCTACTCTCATTTACCCGATAGATTTGGTAAGACAAAGCGTCTCCTTCGAATCATGGACACGGAAAATCGAATTCCGGTCTTAACGTTGAACCATAGTTCCCAATTACCAGCGAGAGCGAATCGGGTACAATTGCTGTCATTATTGGCTTATCCAAGATTCTCTTCGGGGTGAAAAGACTGGTGCTTCAAGGCTCGGTAGAGGATTCGAGGATTGGTGTAAGCGAAAGAATTTTCCATTTTTTTTACGACAGATCGCCGAAAGGGCCAGTTTTTGGTAGATTGGAATAGTGCAACATATTCAACTCTATGAAGTCCTCACTGGTCTCAAGAACAATACAGATGAAAAATTTCATTTTTACTTCAATCATGTCCTTGTTCAACTATCAGAAATCCCAACATCTATACCCCTTAGTATTTAATCCAAAATAGCTTATTTTGGTTACCTGAAGACATCCGTTCGTGGCTAGTATATGACAAGTATGATTTTTATAAACCTTTAGTTAAGCTTCTAATTAAATTTCTAGTGGCCTGTATATTGGGACTACAGAATTTGGTGGAAGTTTCAAAGTGGCCAGGCCATAGAAAAGAAAAGAAAAGAAAACATGAGCCCAAGTCCCGCTACATCCTAACGATAACATTCCTTTATAGTTGTTTCGCACCACCATACCAACGGCTTCAAAATCGCTAAATCTAAAAATATTTGCTTCGCTGTCGTTCAAAATCTCTGGCAATTAATAGGCTGGGTTTCATTTTTGCAGTTATGTTATAATTATATATAATTTGAATGCTAAGGAGCCTGTAAGGTGTCGCAACCATTCGCATTATTCAAATGGCGCCTGCGCTGGCTTTTGCTGACCATCATGGAAGCATCACTGGTACAGGGGGAAGATGAACTTGGTAACAATGCTTTTAGAACAAAAACCGATGCGCCTTATAAGAAATAAAAACACCAACAGAACTTGTGGTACAATAGATTTGGAAAAATCTAAATTAGCGTTTTGTGAAATTGTTTATGATATTTACAAATGAGGAGATATGCCTCACGATTGGAAGAAATGCTTCATCATAACATTCGCAAATAAACGAAATGCGAAAAAGATGAATTATTCTGCATACAAATCTTGCTATCATATGAATAAAAAAATTTAACAGAGTATTTTTACTGAATACAAAACAAGGCAGATTGAATCCAAAAATACAGCAACCCCGAAAGTACTGCTAAGTAAATACTTAGAATAGAGCTAAAGAAACAAAAAACAGGTTTTATCGTCAAAAAAGCATTTGACAGTGTAAAACAGGGAGAATGTTTCCATGTGTTGGAATTAAATACAAAGATTTGAATATTATTTTGAGACTATGGGAATAAGAAGGCCATAGTAAAGTGTGAGGATCAGCAGGAGGGGTAGGAAATATGAAATGCTGTTGCCTGTACCAGTTACTTAAACTGAATATAAAGAAATAAAAAGCTGGCTTCGAGACAAACATTTTGTGGAGAAAAAACTAAAATGCTGATGCCAGCCCAATTATAGGAGAGAGTCAAGAAGAACTCCTAAAATCGTTAATCTATAATGAAGATATCTTGGGGAAGCGCTACAACCTAAGAATTAATCAAGATAAATAAAAATCGCTATTTGAAACAAGGAAAGGAACACCCATAAAACATCTATATATGCGGTGCGTAGTGACTAGGACGGCCACGTCAGTACGCATGCGCAGTGTAAAATGCGCAGGGTTTTTCCAGTTCATCTGGTTAATTTTAATTTTGTCTTCACAGCAGTAAATATATAAATTTCTAACTATAGCGAAACCATGAACTCTTTGAAAAAAATATAAAATCTGTGATGAATGTTGTTTTTTTAATGAATAATGGTCAAACAAATATTTATTTGATAATATAGGAAATACTGCTGCGTGTTTACTGTGTCATGAAACGATAGCCGTATTTAAGGAACGACAGTACGAAATAAAACAAGGTTAAATGTGGATACAAGATTACATACGAAGAACGCATAATAAAAGCTATTGAATGTGAGTACAGGCTGAGGAAGCAACAACCACTATTTACAAAGCAAGCAAAAATTCAAAATGGGCCAGAGCTTTTATTGGAAAAAAATTTAATACGGTAATTTTTTTAGAAAAAAAAATTTACAGCCACAAGATACAGACAGCGACATCTCCTCTTTTCATTGCATTTTATATCAGGGTATCCTTCGTAAAACTGCATGAGGTAGATCCTATTGTTCGTTTAGTGAACAAAATCAGAGCAAAGGCACCCAACATCTACATTTCAATTCTTGAGGATGTGTAAGCAAGGTATGAAGATGCGACTAACCACAACAGTGTAAGGTGCTTGAGCCTGGTCATAGTGATAGAAAGAGTCTGGAATTTTGCAGAATGAAATCCTCTTATTTCGGGACACGAAGGAGATATCTTATGATTTTGTGAATAAACATAGGATGTGAGGAGTGGAGATATGAGATGATGTTTGCAGCTGATGCACTTGAGAAATTGAATGAACTAAATGTTAACACTGAAGGAAAAGGTATTGTTTGTATGAAAGTGGAAGAATGTAAAATCTTTCAAAGTAAAGCTAGGTCTATTTGCAAGGGAGCAGGTGAGGGTAATTTTTGACATTTCTCTTTATTATGATAGCAGAAAATGCCTGTGTTTCGGGTAAGATTAAGCATCATCTATAGAGTTTGGAGGACGAAATCATAAGAAGCCTTCAGAACTTTACGAAAATTGAGACTAAATATAGTTTGTTCTCTTATTCCATCACTGATGACATTGACACAGCACTTGAGGAACTACAGATTGAATTTTTCGTCATGCAGTCAGATCATACTGTGTAAGAAATGTTTAATGCTGTGACATTAGATGACTTTTACAAAATCTTTGTCTACTAAAAAACAATTGGCAGTCTTTGGAGACTCCCGACAGAAGTGAAAACTTAAAACTATGAATATCATACGCGCAACCAGGGGCTCAAGCCCCCAAAAGCATCTAAGGCCACCTCCAACATTGTAATTTTGGAAACCTTTCTTTTTTTAGTCCCTTCGAGCCTCGAAGGGAATATAAATACTACCTTTTTCCCGACTCAAGACCCCCAACAAAATCCACTCAAGCCAAGCCCCCCCCCCCTCCCAAACCAAAGTCCGCTCAAGCCCATCCCAAAGCAAAATTCTGGATCCGCCCCTGCGCGCAACGTCATACTTGCAGATACAGATATACTAAATAATAATTCCGTGAGGTCGTAATGACCTAGTAACAGGGTTTCTATTGGCTGCGCATTCCACCCGTGCCTTAGACGCCTTAACCTAACCCGGTAATCCTACCAGGTACAGGGGACGGACAGCTTAACGTGGAATCCGAACCACGGAAGCGTTCTGGCGTACTTCACATTACACAGCAATTTGTGCCAGAGCTGAACGACGGGTTAAGGGTCTCTGAAAATCCCCACCGAGATAGGGATTCCGACCGACGACCTTTCATTCCCCAGTCACATACTCCTGAGCCACCAGACCGCAACAGATACACTGTTAACATTAGCATGTTGGTGACATTAGCTCATAAGATTTTAACCATCAAAAATCGCCTAAAGCGCCTAAAGAGGTTTTCACTTCAAAAACTAAAAATCTAATTTGGTTCACAACCTGATGGTTGGTCGAATCTTCCCGAAGGAGATGTTGCAAGCTATTGTGCCAGAGGCAGGAAGGCCGATTCCTTTCCTCAAGAGCTTACAACTTGACGTAGAATCCGAACCACGGAACATCCCGGCGTAGCTCACATAACTGAATAAAACTGCTAAGTTTCCTACTCACCACGGAATTTGCACCCGCGACCGGAGAGAGAAACTTTCGGAAGTAAGCACCTTTAACGCTGATGTACCAGACCGCCTTGTTTTGAAGTATATGTGTGCTGACTATTATCAAAATCGGATAAAAAGTGTGGGTTTGTATGAACAACGTTGACAGAAATTAAGGTGAGGGGGGAAAGGAGGAGAGGGTTTTGGTTTTTGAAAATCAAATGTCAACAATATTTTTCTTTTTAGTTTAAAGGATACGTATTGAAAGTTCCATCAATATCGGATAAAAGTAAACGCGGACAAACAAACACTTTTATATATTAGATACAAGTACATACTTATAGCTCCAGATACACTGTTAACATTAGCATGTTGGTGACGCGAACTCAAAAGATTTTACGCATCCAAAAAGCGTCCAACTCGCATATCATAAGAGCAACACGCTATAGCATGTCGTTGACAGGAAGTCGCGAACTCATAGATTTACCCCCGTACAAACATCGCCCAACGTACCTATAGAAGTGTTTACATCAAAAATTTCCATTAATGACGAAATTTCCCAGGAAAATGTTCTCTATACTTGAGTCTACATTTATAAGTGAGCAAAGTTTATAGTATATTTGGCTTGAAGATGAACAGGAGTAAATGTAGATGCTCTGATAGACATTAACTTGCAGGTTGTGATAAGAACCTCCTGTTTCCTTCTTACAATATTGTAAAGTACATTTTTCTTATTAAACTGATTCTAAAATTAAATGTACTTGCAACTATAGATGATAAGAAATTATTACAACAAGTAAACTGAATAAGACTACTATTATTTCATTGGATTTATATTTGTGATACGATTTATCTCTTATGAAACGCAAAGTTAGCTGGGGATTCTACGATAACCTTGGCGCCGCCATTTGATGATAGATACTTATGCAACTCGACGAAACAAATCGAAAGTAAGAAATATATATATATTTTTAATATCTCGCTTAGTTCTCGAGATATATTGTCTCAAAAGTCTGATGGTTGGGTCGAAATGCGGCCTGGACCAGAAAAAAAATTCGCCAAAGCCAAATTCGATGATGGCTTATTCTATAACTCTACGAGAAAAAATCGAAAGTAAAGAATAAAATTTTTGATGTATTGCTTAGTTCACGAGATATCGTATCTCAAAATTAAGGTAGATAGGTTAAATGCAAACTGGACCAGAAAAAAAATTCGTCAAAGCCACAAGGAATTACACACTGGACATGCACAATAGGTGTTTTATTATGTCTCTAGCGGTTGTGATTAGGTTGAAATACGGCCTAGACCAGAAGAAAAACGTCATAAAGGACAAGGAATAATACCTAAAGCGTGATGTCAAAAATTTTTATTCTTTACTTTCGATTTGTTTCGTGGAGTTACATAAGAATTGATTATCAAATTGCATTGCCACAGTTATGATACTGCTGCCAGTTAGCTAATGAAAGCAATCATTTTAAAAGGTGCGGCACTCCTTTAACCTCCGCATCCACAAATTGGACCCCGAGCCAAAATAATTGCCCACCCCTGGGCTATACCTTAGCAGAAGTTAAATAGTTCGTATTTTTCCTGGTGTGGTGGGTGGAAAAATCATTATGGATTAAAGAAGAAGAGCGAAAACTGTCGATGGAGTAAATAAAACAAAGCTTCCCTTCAATAACGGAGAAATTTATTCACATTAAATATATAATGATAAGGAAAAGGTTCATAAATCCATTCTATAGAACAAGGTTTACAATGTTGATAAATTAGGACAATAGTGGACCAAGAAATATGACGTCAAGAAACCCAACAAAATGTGGCGGTTTTGAAAGATATTGTAAAAACTAACTAAGACAACAAATATTGTAATTAATGAATTTTATTTAAAAAAAAGAAGAAAATCATGAAATGGGAAAGCAGGCGTTTAGTGAAAATTCCACTGTGGCAGCTGTTAAACTGCAATTAAATTAAAATTGGCTAAAGCAGCGTCACATACAGTGTAATACTTTACATCACCATACAATTGAGCTATTTGCATACGGCTGAATTAACGGCGTAATTAATTGGAGCCAGTAAAAGCAAAGAAAAGTAAAAGTAGGCCTACAGTAAATATTGGAAGCCTCTGCTTATGCTATAGGCTACCGTGTAATGGTAGCTATAAATCTGGCAAAAGTTATATAGATGTGGAATTTTTTCCATCCGCATGAAATAATGATACTCATGAAATCAACTTAAAATGTAAATAAAATGCTAAATTCCTTCTGACTTATGACACGAAAATTCAATTGACATTTTGGTGTGGGGTGATTTCAACTTAACTACCTCTGCTAATATTGCTGCTCGAAAAATCAAAATTTCTATCTCATGTGCATTGTGGGGGATAGTTTACATCACAATACATGATTTCACAACGTGACATCACTAACACGACGTTCATGAGAGCATCTTAAATTACTAGTAATAACTAGAATCCTCGTGCCTTATGCCTTAACCAGAAGTCATTCTGGTTCAATCCGCATTTCAACCACCGTTAATATTCCCATTATAAAAGGAAAGTTTCAATCACACGCGTATTCCATGTTAGTGACGTCACGTATCGCGACATATACTTGACCCAATTCGTTAGCTAAAGTCGATCCCATCTCACAACGTGATACGATCTAAATGAAGAGAGTTGCAAAGAAAATTAATTCGTAATTTTTTTATAGTGTTGAATATTGCAAGCTGCAATAATAATAATAATAATGTTAAATGCAATAATAACGTTAGATTAAAATTAGCACAAAAATATTTTAAGAGGTATGCCTTACCGGTAAAAAGTATCGAAATAATAGAATACATGGAATATGTTAATTTCCAGTAGCAGAAAATGTAACACAGCACGTACAAACTGTAGTTCTTACCACACTGGTACCCACTCAATATTCAGAGCTAGGGATGGGATATACTGCTACTTTCCGGTCACTGTGATATCTGTCACAGTGACTTAAAAGTCACAGTGATTTTTAACTGTGACTCTGTCACGTCGAAACGATAGTGTCAGTATCTTCCACCAGATGGCAATATGTAAGAAATCACAGGCACAGTGAAAAGTAACGACATTCAGTCACGTTTTATATGCAAATGAGGCTAAACTGTGACTGTCACGTCTGGGGAATAGTGCTGATACCTGCCACCAGGTGGCAACGTGTAGAAAATCACTGTCACAGTGAAACAGAACCGAAAAATCACGTTTGGAGCAGAGGCAATAGTTTTAGAGTACATTCAGTCGACTGGGTGTGAAATTTTTAATTTGCGTTTACCAGTAAGTAGTTAATACTTCCTGGGTGCAAAATGTTTTTATTGTCCTTTCATGAATAAAAACAAAATATTGTCAGCCTACGCTTTTATTGTTTATTGGGAATCTGTGGAATTTGTGCAATTGGAACGTTTCTCTCTTCGAAATAAATTATAGTTACCCTGAAAAACCTGATATTTTTATCGTAAATGTTTTAATTTAATACTACCCAAATTATTTTACAAAATGAGATAAACATAATAACTTTTTCTGACATTACAGCTGTAGTGTAAAGTGTTTGACAAGAAGAGCAGTTATAATTTTTCATCTCAGAATTCAACTACAGTGGTTCCCAAACAATTACTCTTAAAATATTTTTTAAAAAAGTGTAATTACTGCACTGATAATCACGATTTTTTTCATTACATCATCCTTATATTCATCATAAATTCTCTGCTGTGTGATATTTGCTATAGCATTTAATATTTTTACAGAGATTTTGAAATGATTCAAGGAAAAAGAAGGGGTACAATAGTCTTAAAACCAAATTTCTTCCTGTAAGTAATCATTGTACACACATTATAGCCTATCCCTTAAAAATTAGCACACTGCAAAAAAATTGTGTTCAGAAGTTTATCGTAATGCCAATCTCCAAATTACAACTCTTCAAGAAGTGCAGGAAATTCTTTTCCCATAAATTAATTTCATGTTACATCCAGACCTAACTATCAACATATCTGTCTAAAACACATTTAAACATTAGGTAAACATCACTGATAAACATTGTCTAATAATTCCTTGCCACATCTAATATTCAGTGAAAATTATGTAGTTCCTAAATTGAAAACAGTTTACCTGTCCAGTTTATAGAACACAGAATATGTAAGCAGTTGCTGAAATTTTTTATTTTCATTACTATTAGCAATATTAGGCTCAATTTGAAGATATGCATTACATTATGTGTATAAATCTTATGAAAATATGTACATTATTTCAGGAAATGCTAGTCAGTACTGATGTTTTAAATACTCTCATCTTCTGTTAGGGCAGTGAAATACAAACTGTGGTTTTAAGTAATATTCTGACTAAAATAAAAAGAGTTGTGGAAAATGTTTAATGACCAATGAACCTCCAGTTATGTTAAAACAGAAGTTCAGTGATGTGAAAGCTGTATTTACTTTATAGGTGTAATATATAACAGTTAGTCATACTTTTAAACTATCTGCAAATACAGTAAGTGTATAGATAAGATGGTTTTCCCTTGCTATTATTCTTTACTCAAATGTCTGGTTTCCTACAACTCTTATCTACTAATTAACACAATTACCAATGCAATGATAGAATGGGCAATTTAGATATACGATACTGCAAGAATTACTTGTTTTCACTTGGTGGTTTTAGACAAAGCTAATTGTGGTTCAGATTCAATGTTAAAATGTAGGTCCCAGAAAAAAAGGAACTGGTTGTTCATTCCTGACACAATGGCCTTGTGGATGAACCAACCAACCTTCAGGTCTGGACTAAGTTTATAATATAATTAAATTATATATTCCTTAATGAATTCCAACTGTCAATGAAAAAAATGTATTATTTTTATCCAAACAGTTTCTGAATGAATATTATTTGTACAGGGATATAATCAGTATATCCTCTTTCAGATTAAATATTGCAGTTTTTGGTGTAATATAACTTTTTCATTTAAGTTCATTAAATTTCAGTTATAAGAAGGTGTGGTGAAACACAAATGGAAAGGTGCTGAAAAAAAAGATGTGAGTCAATGTCATTTTGACTGGATGCATTCTGAGGTATCCAAAACTGTAGGGTATGAGAGGGAGGAGATATGCAGAGAAATTAGTAGCTACAGAAAACAGAGCCAGATAGATTAATTCTGTAATAGATGAAAATTTGTGACAAGTATTGCATAGGATACATTAATGTAGAAAGCCTGATAAGCAGAAATGGTTTCACTGTTTGCATATAGTATAAAAAAATAGTACCTTTTATATAATAGTAACCCAATACAAACATATTTTACAAAACAACAATGATTTATCTACAACCATGTCAGTAGCTACCTAATGATGTACTGGTTATCTGACTGGACCTCATAATCAAGAAGTTATGCTGAATCCATACTGCTATGAAATCCTCTGAAAAAATAATTTGGATACAAAGAATTCTTATTATATTCAGAACTCATCCTGTCAAACTGCAATCCCTATTGTAGAAGGGAATTCCTCACACGGATGTGCGGATATATTATGGTCCATTTTAATTCTAAAAATTAGGAATTGTTAAATAAGATTGGTGGTGCAATCATTTAACATCATGTTTGCTTTACCACACTGTAGAAGAAATTAATGAAGAAAATAGCACGATTTCTTAAAATAAGTATTGATCAAATTTCCTTTCAGTACACTAAACTTGTACTTAATGACAACAAGCTGTGATTTTAATAATTTTTTATTTAAGTATCGTATTTAATTATATTTTTTCACAGATAACATGGTTTTGTCAACTTTAAACGGACCAAGAAGGCTTTAGTCCATTTTTCTTCTAAGTTGATCCACTATTTTTGTTAAAAAAGAGAGAAAAACTGCTAATTACTGGTACAAAACTGACAGTTTAGTCTACTTTATAATTCAGAATTCACAGTATCCTACCAAACGATATCACTTATGACGTGACCGTGACCAAGTAGCGTCTTTTCTACTACTTTCTCATGAAACCGTGATTCTCCGCAGATCGCAGTTTGCGCCTAAAATGTTATCACGTATAACGTGACTGTGACCAAGTAACGTCTTCATTTCTGCTAATTTCTCTTGAAACCGTGATTCTCCGCAGATTGCGTCTAAAATGTTATCACGTGAACGTTACTCAGTCACGTCCAGATTCTGTCACAGTTACTTTTTGTCACTGTGACTTTCCGGTCACGTTGTGAATGTAGCTGCGACGTTATTTTTCGGCCATCCCTATTCAGAGCGGTTAGCTAGTTAAAAAATTATAAATGAAATTATTCTTTGCTAATACAAAGAACAAATTGACAATCCATCATATTACAAAGCAACAAAGATCTGTTTCAAATCGAAATGACTGTTTGAAAGTATAACCATTCATAAAAAGCAACACAAAAAACATTGAAATGTTACTCTACAGAAACCATATTTAAAACAAATGCATAGTAATGAATATTTAAATACATGACAACATTTTATCGATACCTCGGTAATGTTGCGCTTTGGCTTTCGCTAACTTTCATATAGCAATGACTGTACACTCAACGTAAACAACCAGAGACTGATGCAAAGAACCAGAGACGTTTTGAAATACAGAGACGTTTTGAAATATGAAAGACTGAACATTTTGAAATACAGAGACGTTTTAAATATGAAAGACTGATATCTTAGATACTTTATTTTGGAATTAATAGAAGGTTGATAGCTAAAGAAATTTAGTTGTGATCTTGACGTTTATAAGAGTAATTTATATTTACGCCATACGCCACATTCAGCAAAGAAATGTGTTAAGCATTCAATTATGATACCGGTACATAGTGTATCATTTGCAAAGAAATTTGAATGTTACGTCATAGCTAAATAAGCATGGCATGCGGTAGACCGTCTAGACGACAGTTTTACGAAGTTTATATGGATATTCAGGATTTAATTGGTGATAAAATGAAGTGGCCGGCGTACATAAGACAAATTATTTGGCGAAGCCAACTAAAATACAAGGATAGACTTCCGATTACAGTGTTTTTCTTTGGAAACGGTTGCCCTAAAGATTTATTCCTCAATTTCATCCGTTTGTGCCGTCCCGATCTTATGAATACCGATAAATTGAAACAGTTGGATGGCGTTTGGAATGATATTCTCAGAAAACGTACTTATTTTGACATTGTAGAGGGGAGAGTAAGAATTTTGTGTGCTGAGTAATTCAATGAAAACCTATGCCAACAGCTCCTTTCGGAGCTAAAAATCTATTTATAGCAACAAATGGCTCTTCTAAGAGCCAAAAATTATTCTCAAAAAGCAAAGTGTAGTCATTCTGAAATTATTAGCCTTAACCGTTTATAGTGGGGCGAAGTGTAGAGTAGAATTGCAAGAATAAATATAAAATTGAACCACGAAATAATAGTAGGCGATTCATTTAATGAGGATAATTGAGCGTGTTTTAACGGCACCCACGTAAGATGTCCACACTGTGTGTTTGCCCTATGGTCCAGGCGTCATTATCTCACATATGACTGTAGGATTTTTTTACTTAAAAATACGTGTCTTTACGTAAATGCTCAGATGCCGGTCATCTAAAATCGCTTATAATTATTTTTTCCGGTTTATGGCGAAACGAAGCCTGGACCACAATAACGGCGACATATTAGCCTATTGAAAGCAGTTTCCGGATGACGTACGTGTACAGTGAGATGGTCCAGGCGTCATTATCTCACATATGACCGTAGAATTTTTTAATTAAAAATATGTGTCTTTACGTAAGTGCTCAGTTGCCGGTCATCTAATATCGCTTACAATTATTTTTTTCCGATTTACGGCGAAATGAAGCCTGGACCATAATAACGGCGAGATATTAGCCTGTTGAAAGCAGTTTCGGGATGACGTACGTGTACAGTGAGATGGTCCAGGCCTCATTATTTCAAACATGACTAGAATTTTTTAATTAAAAATGTCTTTACGTAAATGCTCAGATACCGGTCATCTAAAATTGCTTATAATTATTTTTTCCGGTTTATGGCGAAACGAAGCCTGGACCACAATAACGGCGACATATTAGCCTATTGAAAGCAGTTTCCGGATGACGTACGTGTACAGTGAGATGGTCCAGGCGTCATTATCTCACACATGACCGTAGAATTTTTTAATTAAAAATATGTGTCTTTACGTAAATGCTCAGTTGCCGGTCATCTAATATCGCTTACAATTATTTTTTTCCGATTTACGGCGAAATGAAGCCTGGACCATAATAACGGCGAGATATTAGCCTGTTGAAAGCAGTTTCGGGATGACGTACGTGTACAGTGAGATGGTCCAGGCCTCATTATTTCAAACATGACTAGAATTTTTTAATTAAAAATGTCTTTACGTAAATGCTCAGATACCGGGTACGTAAAATCGCTTATAATTATTTTTTTATGATTTACGTCGAAATGAAGCCTGGACCACAATAACGCCGACACATTAGACTACTAGAAGTCGTTCCGCGTAATGTACATGTACAGTGAGATGGTCCAGGCCTCATAAGCTCCCCCTCTTACCCCTCCCATGTCAATACAATAGTTTTAAGAAAACTGAAAATAGATTTTTTTACCTAAATGTTCAGCTGTGGAAGTTGAACATTGATTACTCTTCTCTTTTTCGATTTATATGTTAAAGAAGCCTGGACCACACATCAATCTCATTCTACACACACGGAGGAGATAGAAGCAAACGCTGCATCTGCCTAAGTGAAAAATGGGACAGGTGGGGGGGGGCGAAAGCGGTTTCATAAGGGGGCATCCAGAAATTACGTGAGGTGATTTTCCGGAATTTTGGACCCTCTCCCCCCCCCCTCGGTGAGATTTGGTGAGATTTAGCCAGATCCCCCCCCCCCCCCGCCTTGGTGAGATTTTTCCTCGGACGAACCCCCCCGATGTTCGCCCAGGGACAGTTTTGAGACCTTTTTTTTAGCTCTCGCGCCCAAAAAAAAACGCTAAAAAGTGGGTTTCTAGCCGGTAATTTGAATCTGGAGACTTTTTTTTTTTTTTTTTAGCTCTACACCCCGTTCAAGCTTTCAAAATCTCACGTGAGATTTCCGTCGACCCCCCCCCCCCCTTTGGTGAGATTTGGTGAGATTCCGCCGGACCCCCCCCCCCCCTAAACGCCTCACGTAATTTCTGGATGACCCCTAACATGCCAGACTGGGGTATATAGTTTGTACATCTTCCCCAAACAGAAAATAAAGAATAAAGTTCTTAGATATCTTGCTTCATTCTCCTGATATGATATCGAATTTGACGTGTTTTCGTTGAAATCAGGCCTGGACCAGTAATAAAATGTCCATTGTCAAATAAGCCAATGAATTTCTCATGTCGTTCAACGTGATAAATCATAAATGAAGAATGTATTTATTTTAAATCTCGCTTTCTTCTCAAGATGATTAATGATGTCTCGACGTTGCGAATTTCGTCAGCAGTTCTACAAAACTTTCTTCTGGCTGTCTGGAGGTTGCGACTTTACTTTGCTTTTTTGTGAAAAATGTGTGGTTCTGAAAAGAACCGTTTGTACAGTATATGTGGCCCTAAAAAGAGCCGTTTTTGATAAATCTTTGCTGAATGGCTTAAGAAGTGTGCGAAATACTGAACTGGCAACAAGTATGTAAGGAAAATGAAGTGTTTGGTTGGCGGAAATGATTAAGCAAGAGGGTATTGCTCCCAAATGCAGGTAATGAAACTTCCAAATGGGTTCCTCGAACCAAAATGGTTCCGCCACATGAATTCGTCCATGTATGTTGGAAACAGTTCTTCTGATGTCCCATACTGAAATTTTATTTTCCGCTTTACCCTCGACCATAGCCCTTCAACTCCTTGTGTGTGTATTTCTGGATCGTCTGGGTCCACAAAATGTTCCTTATGAATTACAACGTAATGTGCATAAATGCCGCCATCAAGCTTGCTCAGATTGTTATATGACGGATATCAGTCAGTCATAATCACTGTTCCAGGCAACACATGCTTTCTAATATGATGAAACAAAGTTGTTTCAGTCCTATTAGGTACATCCACAACAAAGCATTTTCTTGATCCTCTCTGGATGCCACCGAACACCCAGTGATCTTTTCTGTACAATCCACGATTGTACTTTCTGTGGAAGAAATTGGTCTCGTCCAGTTCCACTATCAGCGGTTGGCCATCTTCATCAAAACCACCAAATTCAGCTGGGTGGTTTTTGTTCCATTCAGCACAGATATCCCTGCAGAAATTACTCCAGTCTACTTTGCTGTGAGTGGCGTGAGAGGATAAAGAGGCTTCACGAGCAGCATTGGATTGAGGAAAATTCTCACACCAGCAATAGATAAACGTAATCAACTGCTCGAGTGACAGATGGCTTCTTGAAAAAAAACTACTATCTCTGACACTTTTTGATGCATAACACGCCTTGCACCTCCAAAAGTACCCATCAGAACATTCGATTTCACCAAACTGCAAGCAATCTTACAGATTGGGCAATTGAATGTGTTCCGTATCAATTTCCGCCTAGCCAACCACCTCAATATTTCCATAGGATCATCTCCAATGGAGAGCGTGATACGGCGAATATTCCAACTTTCCTCCATTACCTGTTGCCTGTTCAGTATTTCTTCATCATTCACGATCGAAGTTATACACCTTGTTGCAGCAGCCATGATAGCAAACGAATGATTTATAATCAAAGTCAATGATTACAGTATGATCCATAGATTTTCTAAACTGTTGTTTTTCAAATGTTCTAATCACAAAGAAATTAGGATTCAAAAATAAATTACTAACATTAACACAAATTATTAATTACTTTATTAAACGTTCAATATTTCCCTGTTATGAAATTAAAACTCTCATTTCAACTAAATCTGTTCCACTCATACTTGATCGCCTTTATTTACATTGAAATATACCGCTCCTGCTCACTACTAGTACCATCTGGTTGTAATCTGAGGAACTAATTCCGTCGTGTCAATAGATATTGAAGCTACACTTTCGTTTACTACCACCTGCTGGCAATCCCAGAAACTAATTTACTCCTATTGACAGAAACCCCACTTACTACTCTTCACTATGAATACTTCTATTACTATATTATTAGTAGTTCAATTTTTATTTGCAAATTGAAAACTTTAATTTTCACTTAATTCTTGGAAAATTATCCGCAGAACAATCAATTCTACTACATTACATATATAATGCATTCGTCTAATTCCATAAAACTCGCCACCGTCGCCTTGGTAATTAACTCAGTTTCACGGATATTAAGAAAAATCATTTAAAACATTTATTTCCATTAGAGAATTAAAACTTACTTCTCCTACAATTCTTTTACAATATCTTCAAACTAATGTAATACGTTACGTACAAAATCACGGCCTACTTGATAACTAAATGGGGTCCTTAACAGAGATACTAACAAAAATCATTTAAAACATTTATTTTCATTAGATAATTAAAAGTTACTTCTCTTACATTTTCCTTAAAATTATCTTCCAACTAATGGATTACGTTACGGAAAAAATCACGGCCTGCTTGATAATTGAATACATCACGGCCTGCTTGATACTTAACCATGTATACAATGTCTCTGGTTGTTTTCGTTGAGTGTACAGTCATTGCTATATGAAAGTTAGCGAACGCTAAAGCGTGTGTTAGGTAGTGGCGGCTGAAAGGTGAAATATTGGAATATACACGTATATTTTTAAATATATATATATAAGATTTCCTAAAATTTCCCTGTCAGAGAAGCTTGAATTATCGAGGTATCGATAAAATGTTGTCATTTATTTAAATATTCATTACTATGCATTTGTTTTAAATATGGTTTCTGTAGAGTAACATTTCAATGTTTTTTGTGTTGCTTTTTATGAATGGTTATACTTTCAAACAGTCATTTCGATTTGAAACAGATCTTTGTTGCTTTGTAATACAAAGAACAAATTGACAATCCATCATATTACAAAGCAACAAAGATCTGTTTCAAATCGAAATGACTGTTTGAAAGTATAACCATTCATAAAAAGCAACACAAAAAACATTGAAATGTTACTCTACAGAAACCATATTTAAAACAAATGCATAGTAATGAATATTTAAATAAATGACAACATTTTATCGATACCTCGATAATTTAAGCTTCTCTGACAGGGAAATTTTAGGAAATCTTATATATATATATTTAAAAATATACGTGTATATTCCAATATTTCACCTTTCAGCCGCCACTACCTAACACAGGTCACTGGTGTTTGTGTGTGGTAGTAGCATGGAGCTTCCTGCAGGGGCGTAGCTACTATGGGGCTAGGCGGTGCAGTGCACCGGGGCCCTCACGCTCAGGGGGCCCCCAAGCATACCTCAAGGGGCCCCTAAGCGCACCTCTAGGGGCCCTCAGGCGCAGTTTAGGGGGCCCACGAGCCTTCACGGCAAACTGGCGACTTTTTTTTTTTTTTTTTTAGCTCTACCGTCGTCTAAGGGGCCCCTGAGACTGAGAACACAGGAGCCCCTCACTCCCTCGCTGTGCTCAGGGGGGCCCCAACCACTGCTCAGGGGCCCCTAAAGAATAATTCAAGGGCCCTCATCCTCAGTTCAGGGGGCCCCTACCAGCACACAAAGCAAAAAAAAGGTCGCCCGTCTGTCCTGAGGGCCCAAAATAAATTTTTTGCACCGGGGCCCTTGTTGACCTAGCTACGCCACTGGCTTCCTGTCGTGCACAATGTTGGCCGAATGCCGATAGCTGTAGGCATGTGGGAGATATGATGATTAAAATTGGTCGATGCAGGACATTTTCATATTTCGACCAAAGACTTGTTTATCCTTATACTTCTCTTTCCTGCCACAACTACATCGGATAGACCATTGATGTTTGTATGTGGCAATAGCATCTAATCTCCCATCGTGCACTATGGTGGTTAGATGTTGGTATCTATGAAAGTGTGGGAGATATGGTGGTTGAAAGTGGTCTCATCTGCACCATTTTCATATTTCTACCAAAGACGTATGTGTATCACTTTTCTGCAAAACTGTCTAGCGCAAATCACTGGTTTGTGTGTGGTAGTAGCAAAAAGTCACCCATCGATCACGACGTTGGCCGAATTTTGGTAACTGTGAGAGTGTGGGAGATATGGTGGTTGAAAGTGGCCGATCAAGGATATTTTCGTATTTCGACAAAAGACATGTGTCTCCGTAAATGTCAGTTTGTTGCCTCAACTACATAGCGTAGATCATTGGTGTTTGTGTCTGGTAGTGGTATCGTGTCTCCTATCGTGTACTATGGTGGTTAGATGTCGGTATCTATGAAAGTGTGGGAGATATGGTTGTTGAAAGTGGTCGATCTGCACCACTTTCATATTTCTACCAAAGACGTATGTGTCATGGTGTATCTCTTTGCAGCCAAAACTATCTAGCGCAAATCACTGGTGTTTCTGTGTGGTAGTAGCACAATGTCTCCCGTTGACCACAACGTTGGCTGAATTTCGGTAACTGTGGGAGTGTGGGAGATATGTTGGTTGAAAGTAGCCGATCAAGGACATTTTCGTATTTCGACCAAGGACATGTGTCTCCGTAAATGTCAGTTTGTTGCCACAACTACATAGCGTAGATCATTGGTGTTTGTGTCTGGTAGTGGTATCGTGTCTCCTATCGTGTACTATGGTGGTTAGATGTCGGTATCTATGAAAGTGTGGGAGATATGGTGGTTGAAAGTGGTCGATCTGCACCACTTTCATATTTCTACCAAAGACGTATGTGTCATGGTGTATCACTTTTCAGCCAAAACTGTCTAGCGCAGATCACTGGTGTTTCTGTGTGGTAGTAGCACAGTGTCACCCGCCGATCACAACGTTGCCGAATTTCGGTAACTGTGGGAGTGTGGGAAATATGGTGGTTGAAAGTGGTCGATCAAGGATATTTTCGTATTTCGATCAAAGACATGCGTGTCCGTATATTTTACTTTGCTGCCTGAACTACATAGCGTAGATGACTGGCGTTTGTGTATGGTAATTGCATCGAGTCTCCCATCGTGCACTATGGTGGTTAGATGTGGGTAACTGTCAATCCAAATTCTTTACAAACACGAAAGCAGCTAGTAATTTAATTAAAAGAAAACGGTTACTTTTCAGCTATATAAAAACTGAGAGCGAGTGAAAAATAACAGAAACTGTGCAGAGTAACTACAACTTTTCAGAAGCGCAAACATTTATTGAACATGTGAGTAACGTGACGACTTACGAAACGATTACTACCCAAGGAAATGTGAGGAACACTAACAGCGACAGTTACTAGAGGACAACGCTGTGACATACATTTAAGCGACTAAAGTCATGGCATAGAAAGATATAAATATGAAACTGGTGGTAACACCATAGAAGAAACGTATAAATGCATTTGGCAGTGCGAATGCTTTTGCTTCTTCCAAGGGATGCCAGATGCTTTCACTGACCTCAGCAAGCAACATCTGGTCCAGCTGGTGCAATATGAAGGCAGAAGAAATGTTCGGAACATACCTGGAGGCTTTACCATGACTTCTGCAAGAAGAAATTCTTTCAAACACTCAATGCGCTGAAGAAAAGACTCCGAAGGAAGAAGCTGGCAACAATTGAGTTCAGGCAACAGTGAAGAGCTGAACTGTGAATGAATAGCAATTGCACTCTCCCCCATCCCACCCCCTCTCTGCCTACCAGCCTCGGCAACATTGTGGCAAGCTCCGAAAATAAAGCTGTAAACATCCAACCTGGCGGCAACAGTGAAGCACCTGTTGCTGAACCATCAACAGCAACTGCCTTATTCCCATGTGTTCTCTGATCCATCTCTGCTCGCCCGCTCTTTCAGGTGGTTGTGTGATCCGAAAATGAAGCTGCGAATGTCATGGAGGGAGCTGTAGTATCACTGCTAGCTCACTACACCTGCAGTTTGTGAAGCCTTTTCACTCAGCTGCAGCTATGTCAACTCTTTGGCAAAAAAATTGACCGTGAGCGCCTGAGACTAAGTCCCTTATTTCGCACAATGAGGCATCATTGCGGGTATTCAACTCAGCGCCATCTGTTATTCATTTCCTTAAGTGAATGTCGAAGACTCCGGCCGGCCATTTAATTGACAATGCTTATTGGCAGGGTAGTTTATCAATCTTTCCCCACATTTCAGTAAGAGGCTACTGACCGATCCCGAGACAAGTAACGCATTTTCCTGTCCCTAGATTGGCTGTAATATTCGGCAAGATATCGCCGACCATACCTCAATCGGACGAAATTCGGTTCCAGCTACACTTTTCTTAAAATCAGATCATGAAACATATCGTTAAAGTTCTAATTAACAAGATTGCAATAAAGCGCAGTAAAAATTAGGTTCAGTTATACATTTTATTCCAAATGATTAACCTAAAACTGTAACGATATTTATTTATATATTGATGTGGCTATTTAGTTGCAATAATGCAACACATAATGAGGTGTGTGGTCCGAGAAGTGGGTGTAAATGTTCAAAGATCAAGAATTTTTAGTTCTACAAAACTATTGAAACGATTATAAAGAGATTATTTCGGATAATTGTCTAATGCCAGTTGAATGTAACTGACTTCCGAGGCAGGATAAGGTTGTTTACACACTGCGCGAGCGGCCTATGAACATGAGCTCCGTTTGCTTGTGGCTAACGGTCTAGTCTTGTAAAAATGCGGTGCTCGGATCGAGTCTAGGCATTCCAATCATTTATTTTTTATTTTTTTTAAACAAGTCGTACCTACAACTGGCTTATGGGTAAATTATAACATCGACTCTTAGCTGCTTTGGTCAGGAAAAAAACATACTTAAGGAAAGACTCATAACTGATTGCTTCTTAGTAAACTGCACACGTAACTATGAAAGCTTTCACAGAGGTAACACTGAAAGAAATCTTCTCGGTATTCAACATCGTCGAAATCGCGTCGTCTGGTTACGTTAGGTGGACTATAACGAGTTCACACCATCGTAAAGGAGAAGAAAAACTAAATAATATTACTATACCAATTTCTTATTATGCGTCTCGATTTACGATTAGTCGACTTCTAAGTCATTAAAAGTGGGAAGGGAAGGAAATGGAGACAAAGAATGGGAAAGAATTCGGACCATGGGTTTTCGAAGAAATAATCCCACCATTCACACGAAGTGACTTGGACACACGAAGGAAAATCCAAATCTGGATAGCCGGATAGGAATTCAAACCAGTTTCCTCCCGAATGCGGAGTCATAGCGTTAACGCTCAGCCATTAGATTCATTTTTGCAATAATTTTTGTATTTGGTCTATGATGCCGTCCATAAAATTATTTAAAAACATAGTTAAAAATCGTAAATTAAAATATATGTGCAGAAGTGAGTTCATTTGATAAGAGGGGAAATCAAAAAAAATCTCTGAAATCAGAAACGCAATTCAAATTTCATTCTCTCTCTCTCTATTCTTTTCGCCCCTCTCTCCCTTTTTTAATTTTTTTTGCTAGGGCTTTACGCCTCGTCGACGGCAAGGTCATTAGAACCGTGACCGGATTGGGGAAAGAAACGGGCAGGAACTCGGCCATGGCCTTTTAAAGGAAGCATCCGGGCATTCGCCTGGAGTGATTTGGGTAAACCATTGAAAACCCAGATCTGGATTCGCGGACTGGGATTCGAACCCGCGTCCTCCCGAATATGAGGCCAGAACGTTAACCGTTCACGCATCACGCCCGGTACTTTTTTTTTTTAATTCTTAGCAGCTATCAAATTCAAAGTGAATATAAGCTCCCTCTTATATGGAAGATATTGTCATATTAATCCCGTTGTTTAATGAAGTAGTATTAAACCATAAATGACGAGCAAAATTGATCGGTTTGCTAGTAACCAAATAGGTAACATTTCAGTCTTTTAGTAGAAATATTTAATATCCTACTTCACACTTTACTTGAGCAAAGACCTCAAACCGGATGCTAAACTACAAAAATTTGCAGTCTCAATAAAATGTGGTAAAATAAGAAATTTCAATGTAGTTATGATGTAATTCTCTATAATGTTTTCTCATTATTATTTTTTCAAGTATGTCTTTCAGTAAAGATTAAGAGTTAGTTGGAATGAAATTATCACGCTGAGCAATAACATAGCTAATTGTTACAAAATTTTATAAATCGGAAGTACTACTCTCCGCAGCTAGAGTGTAATTCTAAAATATCGTAGAAGACGGAAACGTAGTGTTTACTAAGCGTTTAACTGTGAACTCCCCCCCCTTCCCCCCACGTAGCCCTACTTTGCCTCTAGCCCCCCCCCCCCCCCTCCACGTAGCACGTAGCTTTTTTCCCTTTTGATTCCAGAAGACATTTTGTACTATTTTCTCTTGTCAGACTATTGTAAATTACATACGCAGGTACATACTGAGGGAAATAAATATTCACATGCTGTTGTGTGTTCTGTTCCTCATTTTAACTGTGAAAAAATGTTATGAAAGGAAAGCTACGTGGCCTGGCTCGGAACCCCCCCTCCCCTCACGTAGCCTAGCGTAGCCTTTCAGCCAACCCCTCCCCCCCTGGACTGAGTCACGTAGTTTGTGCACGCTCCCTTGCCACACTCACCTTCCCGCACTGAATTTCAATTTTATGCCTCAGTTTTCCTCCTACAATGTTCTGATTGAATGCCTATAAGACTTTGAAATATTTAAACTTTTAAAAGAAATTGTTGCTTGTCATTCTGAGACAGACATTATAATGTAAATTATTTGGGTTGGAATAAAATATACAGTAGCTACAGTTTGAATTTTGGAAAAACCGCGCCGCAAGAGAATCAATTCTTATCACCGATCAAGAAAAACAAAGTTACTTTCATGGCGTTTGTTGATTTAGAAAAAAAGCTTTTGATAATGTAAGGCGGGACAAGAGGTTCAAATTTTTTTTAAAAAAAGTCAGATCTTACGTATCGAGAAAGAAGAATATTTTATAATCGATATAAGAATCAAGTGGCTATAATAAAAGTAGAGAATCATGAGAGTCACCAATCAGTTGAAAAGGGTATCAGATATGGTTGCAGTTTATCCACATTAATATTCAACTTACATGCGGAGGAAGCTGTAAAAGAAGTAAAAGAGGAATTTGAATGTGGCTTAAGTGTTCACGAAGACAAAACCAGTAACCAGTATAACAGGATTTTCTGATGACACTGTCCTGTTAACAGGACGGACTGAGTATATGGAGGAGTTACTGAATAACATGAACAAAATAATGAAGGAATATTCTGTAATAAATACAGATCAAAGCAAGACAAAAGTGTAAAAGAAATAATAGTAGGTTAAATATAAAAAATGGGATTTAATGAAAAACTAGAAGTAAATAAATTCTGTTACTTAGGAAATAAAATTACAACTGAGAGCCGAAGCAGGAATGGTGTTAAATGTAGAAAAGCACTAGCAAAAAGAACCTTCATGAAAAAATAGTTTCAAATATTGACCTAGGAACCAGAAAGAACTTTTTAAAACTGTATGTATGGAGCACAGCACTTTATGGTGACGAAGCATGGACTTCAGGAATGCCTGAAAGAAGGAAAATTGAAGCATTCGAAATGTGGTGCTATAGGAGGAGGATGAAAATTAAGTGGACAGTTGAACCACGAAATTAAATTGTTTTGGAAATGATGGCTGGCGAAAGAAGTTTGTGGAAGAATCTTACACAAAGAAGAAACAGATTCGTGGGTGGTTTTTTGACATGTGGGATTGGTTGTGTATGAAGCAGATAACGGTGGACGTGTTTTAAGATAGGTGTTTTGAGATGAAGGGGATAGTGCAATATAAGAAGGGATGGTGGTTTATATCAAACGAATCGAGAGACTGACGACAGTAAAATAAGAGATAAGAGATGAAATAAGAGAGAAGGTGCCGGCGTTCTGGCCTCGCATTCGGGAGGACGGCGATTCGAATACCCGTCCGGGCATCCAGCTTTGGGTTTTCCATGGTTTCCCTATTCACTCCAGGCAAATGCCGGGATGCCTCCTTTAAAAGGCCATGGCCGAATTCCTTCCCATTCCTTGCCCCCCATCCTTCCCTGTCTCTAAAGACCTCACTGTTAAGATACATTAAGAAGTTAAAAAAAAAAAGGTGCCGGCCGATTGAGACCTACTCTCCCGAAACACGTGGATGGGGCCGACAGCTTAACCTCCATATCCGGCGGACGAATCAGTCAGAAGTGTGGTATACATTCGTTCTATACGCGCTACAGAGAGGTTTGGGATTTAACCCAGGACTTTCGTGCACCATCTGATAATTAGTAATAATGCACCGCCACCGTAACATGACCCAGTTCAAAAAAGTTCTTCAACCACCGGAGCTCAAATCAGGTGACGCCGTATCTGACGCCGCGCATCATCACGGAGCAATAATGGCTATAGAAGTACAGCATTTAAAAATCAACCTTTCACCTCCGTCACATGCTGTTTGGTGCAGACGCGTAAATTCCAATTGAGGTAGCTGACTCAATCTCATACCACTGCGGTGCAAGACAGTCTTCTTATATCTATCACCTTAGTAATATATGAATTTTATGAGCAGAACAGAATATAAAGCATCCTGCATCTTTAATTTTTAGCTGCTAAAAATAAAAAGAAAGGGAGAGGGGTTGAGAATGAGAAAGAGAGACAGAAAAAATAAATTTGAATTGCGTTTCTGATTTCAGAGATTGTTTTGGAAACTCACCCTCTCATCAACTCATCTCACTTCAACCAACATTTTATCATTTACGATTATTAACTTTGCTTTAAGTAGATTTTTAAATAATTTAATGGACGTAATCGTAGACCAAATACGACTAGTAATTGAAAAAGTGAGGCTAATGGTATTGCATTCGGGAGGAGACGGCTACGAATACCTCCATCCATCAAGATTTGGGTTTTCTTTGGTTTCTCCAAATCACTCCAGGCAAATGCCGGTATAGTTCCTTTAAAAAGCCAAGTCCGAATTTCTTCCAGTTCCTTTTCCGCAGTCCTTCCATGCCATAAGAAAGATAGAAATTGAATGTCAGGAGTCTTTGTTAGTCGGGTTAATGCAAGCTGCGACCACAACAACAACAACTACTACAGCTACTGTAAAACACTGAAAAAACTCAGAAGGTCAATTCAGAACCGAAGAAGACAAAATGTAAGCAAGGAAGCAAGCATTGTTCACGACATAGCTGGTCCACACGTTGCTCATCACACCGTCGCTCTACTGCAAAACTTTGCTTGGAAAATAATCACCCACCCACCATATAGTTGCAGACTTGGCACACAGTGGCCACCACCTTTTCCTAAGCTGTGAAAATATTTGACTGACTAAGATATGAAAGATGAAGTTCAATGCTTGCTCTAAGACATGAGGCGAGCATACCTTTTTTGCTTATTGTTTTACGCGTTGTCGACATCGAGGTCATTAGAGGCGTGAAAGGAGTTGTATCAAGGATTTATCCAATGACCTTTTAAGAGAACCATTCCAGTATTCACACAGAGTGGTTTGCGGAAACCATTGAAATCCAAATCTGGATGGCCTGACGAGGATTCTAACCTGCGTCCTCCCGAATTAGAAGCCAGCGCGTCAGCGCTTATCCTACCACGCTCGATTATTTATAAACTGTCACAGAACCTACAGAAATGCGTGTGCCGAATGGTGATGATGTAGAATAATAGATGATTGCTCAATCTTTTAAACAATGTATATATTAAAGAAAATAAATTAAGTCTTTATCTACAAATGCGTGGGAGACCTTACTTTTCGGATTGCTCTCGTACAATTAATACGGATTCCAACAGTATTTTTAATTAAAAACTGTAATTTACTGCCTTAAGTTGATAGTTGTAGTGAACATTAATAAAATCTTTAGTCAAATGAGCTGATCGTGATAAATTATTACGTGTGTTATTTAGTGTTATAAAGGTATTCTTCTTGGCCGAAGGAAATAAGAAAGTTCCCACTTATTTCCTATTCGACGTTGCCACAACCGCTTCCTCCAATGTTGCCACGATTTCTGACTTCTGGCAGTGCTGTGGTAATTTCCTATACAAGGAAAGGTGTCTTATAGCTATAGTCCAATAACGGGGTTGTAAAAAGGGGGTCTCACAAACATCACATCACGTAGAAGATTTTTTTTTTAATCTTGTATATATTGGTGAGAGTATCCAGAAACCAAGTTTTCGACCTCCAGCACCCTCGGCACAATTTTCTGTGGCCAAAAAACATCAAAATTTGGGTACTTTTTTGAGTTGTTCGTCTATAACTCCTTCCTGATAAGTCCTATCAAGAAATATTATATTTTCAATTTGAAAGAGGACAAAATTTCCTACAACTTTCGTATTACAAACTTTTTTCTAAACTCAAAACTAAGTGAGCTACAGTTCTTCGAAAATCAGCCAAATTTCACACTTTTCCTAAAAGTTGGGTTTTTACCTAATTTGCAGCTCAAAATGACCTGAAACCACTGTATATATAACCGATATATATGTATTTCTGTATGACATAGTATATATATGTACTATACTTTGATTACTGATGGTCCATTCAATAATCATATAGCATTGTTGGCCGGGAGATCCCGAAGGATTGTTCGGCCGCCAGGTTACAGTGTTATGGATAGGGCGCGCAGTGCGCTTCTTGTGGCTATCTAACCTGACCAAGTACTAGTACCGCATATAGGGAACCTACAGCTTAAGGTGGAATCCAAACCACAGAATCGTTCTGGCTTACTCCATATTACACAGCAAGCTGTGGCAGAGGTAAAGGTCGGGTTAATGGCCTTTGAAAATCATTGCTGAGACCGGGATTTCGATCACCAGTCAGATACCTTAACCACTGAGCTACCATTTCGTTCTATTACCTGATGGGTATTTGTACCAGTTTGAAAAACGGATTTGCAAAACTGTAAACATAATGTTATGGCACAAAGTTTATTTATGCAGTCAAAATTAAGTCATAATAAGTCAAAAATTAGTCATAAATCCATTTCTTTTCCGTTTTAATGGATTGAAACAATGTGTTCCATTTGAATTTGTTCCGTACAACAATGGAAAAAATTGTCGCTATATGAAGCATTTAAATCTCTTCAAGATACAACACCCAACACAAAAATTTTTGCTATGCACGGATGATTCCTCCTGCATAAGGTTATGTGGCATAGTAGTAAATACCTTGGCTGCTTCTGTGGAAAATATGAAGCCTATTTGACAACGAACTATAGATCCAACATCACAGTTATATTTGACGGATACCGAAGTTATGCTGCGCAGAGAGGATTAAAGTCATCTGAAATGATTTGTAATCTGAAAACATCAGATACTTCAGCAGGCATCATTTTCAGTGAGGAAACAAGTGCTACAGTGACGCAGCAAATGAGAGCATGCAAGAACTGTGTAATGTTGATACTAATGCAAAAACTGAAAAAGGAGGCATCCAAGATCAACAGGCAAAACAACATGCTGCTGGATTGATCGTTGACGCAGCAATTTCCCAAGCAGCAAAATTCGACAGTGTGATGATTCTAAGTGAGTATATTGGCTTTCTCATTTTGCTAATGGGCTTTGGTACCACGAGTTTGAACCCACACACATCCTCTTCATCCATGCATTTGCTGGATGTGATACAATATCAGCATATTTCGTCTATGGGAAAGAAAACTTCTACTGCATGATTCAATACCAACCATATCTGAAAGTAACATGCATGCTAACTTCTCAGAACTCTAGCCTCCAGAGAACATTTGGAGAACACGCAGAGGAACAGATCATCTTTGAACGGTACGGGAAAATTGCTTGTGAAACATTGGAAGGCTCAGATATGAAATGATTAAGAAATCTGCCCAAAAAATGCATTCAGACTAGCACGGTTGCCACCAAAATCAGATGGGGCAACGTTTCACTCAATATGCACGTACCACCAAGTAAAGGTTGGTTGGGTCGAGAAACGTACCCATTGCCGTGAGGATGAAGGAAAGGCTCGTCCAGTCTTATTACAGTTACAATAATAAATGCATTCAGGAGGACGTCGGTTCGAATTCCCTTCCAAGCATCCAGATTTGGGTTTTCCATAGTTTCCTCAAATCACTCCAGCCGAATGCCGGGATGCTTCCTTCAAAAGGCCATGGCCGAAATCCTTCACGTTCCTTGTCCCCAGTCCCATCGTGCCACTAATGAACTCGACGTCGACGAGGCGTAAAGTCATAAAAAAAACAATAATAAAAGACGATGCACTTGAGTTTACTTCGAAGGTTGTATCATATTCCTTCCAGAAACCTTGTTGTCCTCCATGCAGCTGTCGCTAATCAGGACTGCATTGTTCAGCTGCTTCAAAAATTGCTCTCGCCTGCCTCGTGAAAGCGTTCCTGGAATGTAGTAGATGAAGGAGAGGAAGATTTCTTCGACCTCGAGGAAGCTGTTCCTGATGCAATGGATGAAAGAGACACAATTCATTGATAAGCCGGGACAATCCAAACGGAAAAGAAATTTATTTATGACCATTTTTTTAACTTATTTCGAAATTATTATGACTTTATAACTTTGCGTCATAACATTAGGCATTGTTGTTCGCTCTATTATCTTCAGTAATAGAGCGATCTGGTAGCTCAAGGCGTCTGACTGGAGATCGAAATCCCGGTCTCAGCAATGATTTTCAAAGGCCATTAACCCGACCTTTACCTCTGACACAGCTTGCTGTGTAATATGGAGTAAGCCAGAACGATTCTGTGGTTTGGATTCCACCTTAAGCTGTAAGTTCCCTATATGCGGTACTAGTACTTGGTCAGGTTAGATAGCCACAAGAAGCGCACTGCGCGCCCTATCCATAACACTGTAACCTGGCGGCCGAACAATCCTTCGGTATCTCCCGGCCAACAATGCTATATGATTATTGAATGGACCATCAGTAATCAAAGTATAGTACATATATATACTATGTCATACAGAAATACATATATATCGGTTATATATACAGTGGTTTCAGGTCATTTTGAGCTGCAAAGTAGGTAAAAACCGAACTTTTAGGAAAAGTGTGAAATTTGGCTGATTTTCAAAGAACTGTAGCTCGCTTAATTTTGAGTTTAGAAAAAAGTTTGTAATACGAAAGTTGTAGGAAATTTTGTCCTCTTTCAAATTGAAAATATAATATTTCTTGATAGGACTTATCAGGAAGGAGTTATAGACGAAAAACTGAAAAAAGTACCCAAATTTTGATGTTTTTTGGCAACAGAAAATTGTGCCGAGGGTGTTTGAGGTCGAAAACTTGGTTTCTGCATACTCTCACCAATATATACAAGATAAGAAAAAAAAATCTTCTACGTGATGTGATGCAAGTGAGAACTACCCCGTTACTGGACTACTAGGCGGTATCAAAAGAACAGATACATTGCGGAAATAGAAAATTACTTTCCTTCCCCGTCTATCTATCACATTTTTATTTGACTGATTATTTCTGTTATAACAGCTTGATTCTTTATATTGATCATCATTAACACGAAATGTTGTATCTTTATATATATGTTTACTTTTGTTATATAATGGACGAGGCACGTTTCTGTGTAAGGCAGAGTGGATGAACGGTTACGCATTGGTCTGCGGAGGTGAGGGTGCTGTGTTCGAGCCCACGTGAAGTTTTTTAGCAAGTACATCAATGGGTCGAGTCCTCAACCCAGCTATTAATGAAGTAAGCCAAAACATTTCTCTCTCTCTCTCTCTCGTCTGTTTAATTTTGCTTTGTCTGGTGTATTTGATGTTCTAAGTTATCAAATATGCTTCTGTTCAATTTAAAAGACGTAGTGAAATTAACATTTTAAAAAAATTGTAGCTTTCCTAAGAAGATAACATTTCTATATTATTTGTGAAAATTCATACAGTAATTCAGAATAAAATAGGAAACATAAATATAAAATTTAATTTGCAAATCCTTCTCACTTGTTGTAAAATATATATCATATAGGCCTATGTAAAACTGAACATTATTATATTTTACATCAAATTGTTTAAAAATAAATTCTTATGAAAATATTTTTTTATTAGTTCATAGACCACATTGGTGGTTAAAGGTGTGTTTGTGGAATTTAAAATATTGTTCATCCGACACAATGTGACGAGCTTAGTTGACTTTAGTTCCGTAAAGGAAGAGAGTGTGGTATTTTTCTACCCGGGATTTTCGGGGTGGATAGTGCTACCCACCGTACCCACATTATTCGCCGCCCCTGTGCAGGTATCATCCTTTTAATAGTCTTGATATCTTGTTGGCGACTTCATTTAGTTAATTCCATAGTTGCTCTTCGCTTAGAATGCCGCCGGTCTCCATATTTTTTGAATCCGGTGCTAGTGTCCCCCTATGTAGAGGAAGCTCGGAGGTCGTGCACAATTAGAGTTGAAATTCCGATCTCATGTGGCGTTTACGGGTCACTAAAGCCTCTTAAAACAGGCGCAAAAACACATTACCTTATGAAGACAGCATCGTGATGGAAGTAACACATCATGTTAATGTGAGAAGCCATCTCAAAACTGTGGCCAGTACTGCAGCGCTCGTCTCGTTCAAGTCTCGATGTCTGCATCAGGACACTGGCCAACAAAGTGTGTCGAAAGCTCTGGCTCCACCCTCGCAGTCCAGCGCTCAAGTCACATGAAAAAAAAGAAGCTGTGGAGTAACTTGGGTAAACCCCGACACTATACAGCATTGGTGGGATAGCGTACGCCAACACCGCGTGATGTCCAAAGTGCTTGCTATTAACTTTTAGTATCGCGCGCACTTGAGGCTGCGACGACCTTCAACACCCTCGCGCTGTGCTTGAGCTAACGAGACTCGCCAGCCGCATCCGGCATCCCCATTGTCCGCAACCAACAGCTTTCTCCGGCCACGCAGGCGTTAAGAATTTTCCACTGACGACCAGCACATTTCACTATTTCATATTCTATGTGCTCTTTTAAAATAGCAACCTTGCATAAACAGAAGTTATATCCAATACTTTGGCCGCCCGGGCTTAATATGAATAAATTACCCTATGACCTGAATAAACATAGTATAATTTGTACTGAATCAGCCGTTATAATTATTAATCTCAATATAGTTAGTGGCCAGAACGTCATACTACAACCTAAGATAATTCTAATAATCTTTTAATTGAGTTGATATTTTTTCGTCTTTGGTTACTTATTTAAAATCGAATTCGTCAATCAAACCGCTACAAAACACATTAACACTTCGGTAACCGTAATGTAACGGTGATATTTAATTTAAAATAAGTAATTTAATTCTTAATATCGATACTCAAGTGTTTTGTTCTATACCAGGGCTACCAGTGGCGGATCCAGGATTTTTTTTGGGGGGGGGGGCTAGGATTTGGTTTGGGGGGGGGGGGCTTGACTCGGGGAGGAGGGGTTCGGCGACAGAAATCTAATTATTCCAGATTGCCGGCCTTATTAAAACTCCAGAGCAAAAAAAAAAAATCCATGTCATCAGGGGTGACCTTGGTGCTTTTGGGGGGGGGGGGCTTCAGCCCCCCCCCCCTTGGATCCGCCACTGAGGGCGACTTTATGATAACTGTGGCGCTGCGATTTGATGATGGATTCTAATGTAACACGACGAGACAAATCGAAAGTTACAAATACAATTTTTTGAAATCTCGCCTAATTCTCGAGATATCGAATGTCGAAAATTATAGTTCTTTGATGCCTTCTTCGGGATTGTCTATATACCACGTAGCTCCATTTTGGCCTTCTCTGAACCTCCCCTCCGCCCACATAGCCTGACGTGGCTTTTCTCTCAATCCCCCCACCCTTCAACGTAGCACCTAGCGTTTCATCCTTATTGATTCTAGAAGACATTTTGCAATGTTTTCTTTTGTCAGACTATCGTAAATTACATACTGAGATAATTAAAATGACGGAAATAAATATTTATTTACTGTTTGTGTGTTCGGTACTTGATTTTAACTGTGACAAATAATATGAATGACAAACTACGTGGCCTGGCTAGGGACCCCTTCCCCCCCCCCTTCTCACAGCCAAACGTAGCTTTCCAGCCAACCCCCCCCCCCTAGATCGAGCCACGTAGTTTATGGACTCTCCCTTCTAGTTTATGCCACATTTAAACCTAACCACAACCGCTAGAAAGAAAACGAAAAACAATGTCCAATGTGTAGTTCCTTGTAGCTTTCGCGACGTTTTTGGTCCAGGCCGCATATCAGCTCAACCAACTCACTTTTGAGATACGATATCTACAGAACTAATCGAGATATCAAAAAATTTTACTCAGTGCTTTCGATTTGTCTCGTCGCGTTACATAAGAATCCACGGTTATTGTAGAATCTCCCGTTAATCAGTTCACTACTTGATAAATGCACTTCAGAAAACGTAAGTAAATTGCGGATTTGAGATAAATAAGTTTGTGCACTTTATTTTGGGGGCGATGGAAAAAAGACATCAAGTCGAGAAACATTTGGATTAACACTAGTAATTTTTGTTGGCACTAATGAGTGCGGCGAGATCTTATTCGGTTTTTTAAATTTTATTTTATTGCTTTACTCCTCGTCTTTTTGAATAAGAATTCATCATCAAATTTGACAAAGACCAATTTTTTCTTCTGAATTTCAACCAAAAACTTCTCACATTTGAAACAGAATATCTCGAAAACTAAGCAGGATATCAAAAATTTTTATTCTTAACTCTTTATTTGTCTCATCAAGTTACAAATAATCCATCATCAGATTGCGGCGTCACGTTTATCCTAGAGTCTCTTTGAGGTTTTTGCTCATATTCCCCGTGTCTGTATGGTTAGGTAATATGGCGGCCACGCCTCCACACTACTCTCCCCCAGGCGTCATTTCAATGCGTGGTGAAGGTCCCTTGCTTCGTCTCCACATATTTCTTTCCTCCATGGGTGTACCCCGTTTGCACGGACGAGGTTCTGCCAACTGAAAGATTCCCGGTATATTGGGAAGAGTATGTTTTTACTTTTCAATTCATAATTTCTTTCACTTCTGATACATGGTACCATGGCGGCCAATCTTATTTGCTCAGAGCTCAAAATTTAGAAATACATCCCTGGCTATGACCTGATCGAAAATTCCTTTAAATTGATTTCCTGATATAAGCCTATCCTGACGACGTTTGAAACGTGTTAATTGACAAATTCTATTCAATTAATTCCACGTGTAAGAATATAAAAGTACAAAATTGCACGGTCGACTGAATGATACAGACTTCTCCACAGTAGGACGTGGATTTATAGAGAGAAATTGTAAATTTATACCCCAGGCGTATATGAAACTAGAATTAACTGAAACATGGTTCATGAAGATTATTTCTATTCCACTCCTTACAAATCTTACAGAATGAGCACCAATCAAAAATAAATCCGCTTCGTTTATGAAGACGCGAGTTCGATATGTTAAAGGAAGATTTAAAAAACCATCCCACACGCAAATCGTTCAAAAGTCAGTTTACACAACAAAGTTCTCCTGTGTTCAGTTCAGAAATATTATAATCCTTAAACGAATTCACTTCGCTGCTTCTTTTATTCCAATACATTGACACTAATACCGCCGTCTAATTTACACTACCAAGAGGCATCCAACGCGCACGAGAAACATGTCCGACTAACTGCAACCCAGGGACAACCGCGTTCGACGCTGTGACGCCAACCCTCGCTCACTCATCAGCATTTATTACAAAAATGTTGGCGGAAAAACATTACCAACCCATAAGTCCTTTGTGGTGTTGTAAGGCAAACTTTACAGAATATTGAAAATCTCAAACCCATATTAACAAAAACTGATTCAGCGCTTCGGTTCACAACGGATGACGAGACTTCAGTCATCAATACACTAAACAGACAATAGCAGAAGACGTTGTGGCATCGATCTCTCGGGAGTCCAAAGGTTTTATTTGTTTATAATTACTTGTATACTATAGCAAAATTTTAAAGCAACTATTTGAAAACATTTGAGAGATTTTTAGAACAAAAATAACACTATTTTATCAAGACAAAAAGTAGGATATTCTGCAATTTGTGAATTAAGTGATCTGAACTACAAGGGTGGCCCAGAAACTAATGCATCACATTTTTTTTTCTTCAGCAATAATTTATTGAACCCGATGAAACTTATACACAAGAAAGAATGATGTTTCTTCTACACTCCCTATTTTTCCACGTAATCTCCTTTCCGTTTTATGGCCTTTCTCCAGCGAGACACAAGAACGTATATGACCTGGCGGTACCACTCATTGTTCTATTCACCTCTTCGTCATCCTCAAAATGTCTCCCACGAATGGCATTCTTCAATGGCCCAAACAAGTGAAAGTTTGAGGGAGGGAGGTCAGGGCTATAGGGTGGATGGGGTAACACTGTCCAACCCTGATTGGTGATGTGTTCCAACGTCCTCAAACTTGTGTGAAGGCGTGTGATGATATGCTGAAGCAATGAATCACCTGGATTGTTATGCCGTCCAAGTCGCTGGAAGCGCTTCCTGAGTTTGGTTAATGTGTTCAAATTTGCCTCAGAATTAATGGTGGTGCCTCTCGGCATCGCATCAATGAGTATGACACCATCACAGTCCCAAAACACAGTGATCACGACATTACCAGCGGAAGAAATTGCTTTGAATTTTTCTTCTGTGAAGTCAGGATGGCGCCTTTCCACTGATTGCCGTTTTGTTTCGGGCTCAAAATGGTGAAACCAGGTTTCATCACCTGTCACAATCCGAGACAGGAAGGCTTCCCCCTCAGCTTCAAAACGTTGCACCAACTCAGAAGAAATGTTTTCCTCTGAGAGTTTCGTGTTCCTCCGTAAGACGGCGCGGAACCCATCGTTAAAACTTTTTCGCGTAATTAATAGCACTGACGATGACACCCACATTCCCTTTGCTGATTGACAGCTGACGCGCCAACTGCCGAATCGTTATGCGTCGGTCCTCCGAATGAGCACATCAGCACGCTGAATCATCTCAGGTGTTACAGCCGTGGGTAGCATTCCCGACCGCTGCAAAGCAAAACTTGTTCTGCAGAACCGCTTTCTGATGGCCTCACCCTCTGTGCCCAGCGACTAACCGTACTTTTGTCGACTGCTGATGCTCAATAATCTGCACATAAACGTTTGTGAATGTTTCCAAACGTTTCTTGCGTGCAGTGAGAAATTCAATGACGACACGCTGCTTATAACTTACATCACTCACAGACGCCATGTTGAACCATTGCTACAAGTACGCTATCTGTCGGAAGAAACCGTGATTTTGTGCGCTCCCTCTGGAAACTTCAAAGAATTAATATCTAAAGTTTCGGATTCATTCCATTGTTGGGGATGAGAAAAAAAAATGTGGTGTTTTAGTTTCTGGGCCACCCTCGTATTAAGGAATCAAGACCAATCGCTGTTTCCACAGATTTGGATCTCCTCAATTTTTATCCTTTCCCAAAGATCAAATTATGCTTACTAGTTACAGTTTTTTATCCAGTTTAATACAGAAGTGACTGTAGCTTCTGGTCCAGAACAATGGCACTAGAATAAATATATTTATACCAAAGTAAATAGTAAAAAAAAAATGATCCCATAAAATTGTTATTTTGCTGTTGGGCAAGAACCTTTGAACTGCTACCTGCCATCATACAGCAGCTACCTCATTACACTGTTGACGAAGGGACATAAAACCCTAAAATTACAACATTCAATGTGTGTCCATATTTTGACACCATTCCAGCTTTCAAGTGCGGTTGCCATTCTCCCATTTAATGAGTACCGGATTAGCCACGTAGCAGGAGTTAGCAAATGCTAGGGGCCTCACGCCTTCTGGGAGACCTCATGCCTCCTAGGAGGGGCTCTTTTTTTTTTTTTTTTTAGCTCTATACAATTCCCCCAGATGACGAAAACGAAGGGCCTCTTCTTCACAATTGCTACGGGCCCCGTGCTGTCTGAATCCGGCCCTGCATTTAATAGTAAATTCACTAACTCAAACTTGTGATTCCTTTTCTGAAAATAAGGAAGGATGATTTTTTTGAACAAGTTTTATCTTGTGAATTGTTGTCAAACCAGAATTTGTGTTCCCAGAAAACAAAACAAATTATGATCCTAATAGTGTACGCAAAAAAAAGTTACTATATTTTCACAGTTACTTGATGGTATTAATTCTTTTAACAGCAGAAAGAAACTCTTGACTTTTATAAGGTTAATTTTTAACTATTAAAAATATGGCTGTGGGAGTGTGGGCTAAAAATGCAATAAGGAAAATACACAGTAAATGCACTATTGCTACTACATGCATTGTAGATTTAGTACAAATTACATTTTCCTACCCCAATTTAATCACATTTCGCTGTACTAAACTTTCTATTCTGAAATTTAACAAATGAAAGTAGGGAAATTCTGTTTTTTAGAAATAATTTCATAGGTAAAGATGCAACTGTAAAAACAAATAATGAGGTACATGAACATTTCACATGAAAACAATTAGATTTGCACATTATGCATACAAAACAAAATTTATCAATATGAAACATTTCACATAGGCTTTAGGCTTTGCAATAAATTACCCCATAATATAAAAGCAACATCAAAAAAGTGACATTTTGAGAAATTGTTGATGTTGCATCTTTAATATCACTCCTTTTACTCTGTTGAAGAATATTTGAAATGTACTAACTGAAAGAATTTAATGTAAATATCTTCATTTATAATTGATGTGTCTGATGATATTATGTATAATGACATGTATATGAGTTAGAGGACAAATGAAATACTACTACTACTATATCCGAAAAATTAAATTCTGTAAGTATTACAGGATAAGAAGACAGTCCATCCAATAAGAAAATTCTGCTGGTTTAATCACGGTAGATAGCTGTATGTATGTTTATTCGAAATCTAAATACAGAAGAAAAAGTTAGTAAGAATATTAATTTTAAAAGTGTCACAGGATTTGTCCCAGTAATGAAAAAACAAGTTAAATATTCCACAGTTGGAAGGTCAAAATATCTTAATTTCCTACTGCACTGTTTCTTGTTTCCTTATTCTTACATAATACATACCTTTCATCTTACTTCAGATTGTAATAAGACAAATATTTCACATATTTTTGTTATGGCGCCATCTATCTGAACATGACCAATCTTTTGGGTAATACAGTGTTTGACTAGTTTGGTAGTAACTTCGTTCTGAATACAGGTCTTTAGTTGTCTGGTGTAAATTTGCACTATTCTGAGTTGCAGAGAGGTGACTTGTGCCACAGTCTTGGTCCATTATTTATTGTTAAAAGTCAGTTAATCATCGGCATTTGAAGAGATTACCTAGCTTGAAGAAAGGTATCAACATCTTGCAGACCAGGAAGACGATTATTAAGTATCATTTGTTAAAGTGTGTGTCATTACATGTCTCAGATCACATTTGTCATTAAATTAGCAGCAGAGTATTTGAGTCAGAAATAGTGCCTTACTATTGCCACTGACACGTTATCTCCAGCCAACAGTATATTAATGCACAAATTATAAGTATTTAATTAATGGAAGAGGGATTTTCCTATGTAATGAAAGGAACTAACCATAAAGAACATCAATTGACACAAATAACTGTCCAGCAAGTGACAACTAACAATCACTGAACAGTGACTATGAATTACAGTATCAAGAAAGTGTGCATCATTATCTAAAGATCTACACAATTGTCGCAAATCTTTAGATTCTGAAGAATAAGAATTTTTTCACCATCAGGGTGTATCCAGATACTGACAGAGTTATTATCAGAATTCTCAAAAGTGAGATTTTTTTTAAATGACCACATAATTTTATATCATCTTGCATTAATCAGAAATGTGACTTATTTGAAATACAGATACAAAATACATATTTTTATCTTGTATCTGAAATACTTTTCTTAATCTGTATTTTGAATCTAGATACTTTTGTTTTGGTATTGTGTCATTTTGAAGAACATTACTATTTGGGGAATTACAGGAATATTCAGTTGTCGAGCTATTGGCAATCGGCGATCATTGACAATGCTGAGTGCGGTCGAGCATTGACCAAACAGGAATCTGCATGCTTGCAGTCAGCACCTTAGACTGCAGTCTCCTTCATAATTGTTGGGCAGTACAAGCTATGAAGTAGTGTCTTTAATGTTGGGCAGTCAGCGAGAGTAGTTGAGCATACTTCGATAGCCACCTGTTCAGGGCCGGATTAAGACAGAGTGGGGCCCGTAGCAAATGTGAAGAAGAGGCCCTTGATGTTTGCTGTCCGGAAGAAAATTGTAGAGCTAAAATAAAGGTCGCCCATTTAGCCCAGACGCGGGGCCCCTAAGAGGTGTGATGCCTCCCAGAAGGCGCGAGGCCCGCAGCATTTGCTACCTCCTGCTACATGGTTAATCCGGTACTACATCTGTTAGGAGCCTGCCGCCCTCCCATGCACCTCGCATCCGGGCGATCATCTGCCTAGCAATTAACTCTTACAGTTCGGGGCTTATATAAGTTGGTGATAGTTGGAATCCACTTTGGGAGTGTGCATAAACCATGTAGCTCCATTTTGGCCTACAGTGAAAGTGACGTGAATGTGTCTGCAGCATGCAATATATGTTCGAAAGTAATATAAGGCAATATTACTTCTACTATAAACTTCTGTAATCATTTAAGGGGAAAATTAATTTTATAAAAATATCAATAATGATATACTTAAGATATTGTTTACTTACCTATATTTACTTATGGGCTTTTTTTTATATTAAAAACAAAGTTTCTTTACATTTAGTGAAAAAGAAACTTAATAGTATTAGTCTGGGACATACAAAATAATTCAAATAATGTTTAAATATTTATTTAAAATCCTAAAAGGAGTTGTATGGGTGGGTAAACAGCTCTTGCCATTTTTAGTGGTAAAATCATGCAGATCTGTTGAAAGAGTATGAAAAATCTGAAGAAAAAAAAAAATCAAATATATTGAGAATAGTAAAGGTTCAGAATCAGCAGGAGCTTGTAAGAAATTAAAGTAGACTACTCCTACAAATGTACCACTCTGTTAACTAGGGCAAGTTGGCTATGGAATTTATTGTTGAATCTATGTTACTATGAAAAGTGGAGTACAATTCATTTAAAGCCTTAATTGAAAGGGCACAGCAACTAAGGAAGCCTCCGAAAGTTTTATTCCGTCATTCAATGAAAAAAAAAGATTAGTGATAAGTACAATGAATCAAAAGAAAAAAAATAAAGATGGCTCTGAAGACTAGAGTTTGTGTGTACCACAGCTGATGTTTCATCTTCTTCAAAAAGAAGCTATTTGAGGGTTACAGTCCACTGAATGGAATGCAAGTCTCTGGAGAGGAAAGGTGCCACCACTGCATGCAGAAGATTCAAAGGGCCTCACACAAATGACAAAGTTGCCAAAATGATAAATGTTACACATTCAGAGTTTCATTTAAAGCTATCCAAAATCGTTAAAACAGATAACTGATCAAATATGGTAAAGACATTTGAAGCTTTTGGAAAAATCATATTCCAACGCTGACTTAGAAACAGTTCAAAACCTAAACAATAAGGACATCAGCCTAAAAACCCTCCATCCCTTCCTACCATATACTAACAGCATACCCCTTACAACCCAAGTTCTCAATTACCTACTTCATAAATTCTAATCTCTGTCTTTCTCTACAGTTCTTCCCTCCACTAATAAATTAACCAATCCAGCATGTCTCAAAATATGACATACCTGCCTGTCTCTTCTTTCCGTAAGCTTCTTCCACAAACTTCTTTCCTCATCCATCATTTCCAAAACTCGTTCGTTTTGTACCTTATCCATCCACTTAATTTTCAGCATCCTTCTATAGCACCACATTTCAAATGCTTCAATTTTCCTTCTTTCTGGTACTCCTAAACTCCACGCTTCGCTGCCATAAAGTGTTGTGTTCCACACATAGAGTTTTAAAGTTTTTTTCCGATTCCTAGATCAATATCTAAACCAAAAAGATTTCTCTTTTTCAAGAAGACTCTTTTCGCTAGTGCTATTCTGCTTTTAACATCATTCCTGCTTCAGCCATCAGTTGTAATTTTACTTCCCAAGTAGCAAAATTCACTAACTTCTCTTATCGCATCAAACCCTATTTTGATATTTAATCTACTGTTATTAGTTTCATTTCTGTTACATTTCATGACTTAAATCTTGCTTTGATTTATGGTAATCAGTCCAAAATCTTGCTTCAGTATTTGTTCATTCCATTCAGAAACTTTTCAGTATCCTTAGCCTGTTCTGCTTACAAGACAATATCATCAGCAAATTGTAGCATACTGATTTTTTTCTCCTTGAACACTTATGCCACATGAGAATTTTTCTTTTTCTTCCTTTACTGCTTCCTCTACATACAAGTTTAATATTAACGGTGATAGACTACAACCTTGTCTCGCATCCTTTTTAACTGATGCACGTCTCTCATAATTCTTCAATTTTACTATAGCCAAAGCTTCTTACATGGTTTATAAAGCATTCTTCTGTCTCGATATTTTAGACCCGACTTCTTTAAAATTTTGAACATTTTGTCCCATCTAACATTATCAAAAGATTATTCTAAATCAAGAAATGCCATAAAAGTATCTTTGCTTTTCTTGATCCGCCCTTCAAGTATTAATCTTAAAGCCAAAATTGCTGCTTTTGTACCACTGTTTTTCCTAAACCCAAACTGATCTTTCCCTTTCCATTCATCCGTATATTATTCTGGTCAGTAATTTAGACGCATGTGATGTCAGACTAAGGTGCAATAATTCTCACATTTGTCAGCTTGTTCTTTCTTCAGAAGTGTGAGGATATTTTGATTAAAATCAGTTGGAATTTCTCCTGTTTCACAACTTTTTGATATCAGTTTGAATAATCTTTCGAATTCTTCTTCTTCTAGGGATTTAAGAATTTCTCCAGGGATCTCATCAATTCCAACCGCTTTATTTGCTTTCATGTCATTCACAGCTCTATCACATTTTGTCTCCTAAGTCATCAATGTCGATATCGCCTTCCTTTACCATTATGCTATTGTTCAAGTTGTCCCCATCATACAATTTCTCAATGTATTTTTTCCTTCGATTAGCTTTATTGTCTGAGCTTAAAAAAGGTTTCCCATCGGCAGCTTTAATGTTTATACCTATTTTCTTCATAATTTTGTTTGATCTTACTATATGCAATATCTACTTTACCTATGACCATTTCCTTTTCTACTTCTTCACACTTTTCTTGTAGCCATTTTTCTTTTGCTGTTTTGCATTTCCTGCTTATTTGATTTCTAAATTGCCTATATTGCTCTCTTCCTGCTTTATTCTGAGCATTTTTGTGCCTTCTCCTCTGATCCATCAGCTCCAAAATTTCTTCGGTGATCCAAGGTTTCTGGACAGCTTGTTCCTTAAAGCCTAATGTTTCTTTACCAGATTTCATTATTTTTCTCTTCAATGCATTCCATTTGTCCTGAGCTGAATTCCTTTCAGAGTTAATTCTTAGACCTAAGCCTACCATTTCTACAATTTTTTGTCTCATGTTAGATTGTTTCAGTTTATTCAACAATAAAAACATATTTTTAAAATATAACACCTGTTTGCCGAGATCCGCTCCGGTAGAGCAACTCTTCTGTTTAAAGAGGGTGATAATGAGATGATAAATGAGTGATCAGAACTGATTTTAGCTAAGTCTCATTTAAAACCTTAAAGAACGTCTTGTAGATTGTAGACAAATAAATAGGTTTCAAAATTTAAAAAAAAGTACATTATGTAAAAAAGTGTTTCATTTTAAAAAAGTTTTTTTTGAAAATATGTATTCTGTATTTCAAGTAAAATTTCTAAAAGTATCTTCTATCTGATATCTCAAATACATTACTTGAAAGTATCTTGTATTCCAGATTCTTTTCATGGGGTAACTTGTACATCTCTGGCATTAATAATTATTTACGGTTTTATTGGTATTTAATTCATTTCTTCCAACAGTTAGCTTGGTGGCAACTGATAACTGAAACAAATTATGGTTTGTTTAGAATTTAACAATTTTGTAAAATTTTGATGTCTTCATCAAATACCCCATATGCCAAAACTAGAATCTGAAACCCACAGTATTGATACAAAATTCTAACAACACTTCTATCTTGTGTAAGCTAACTTTGTGTATTCATCAAAAAAAAAAAAAAAAGTGTTTAAAGTTTTGTATAACATTAAGAAGGTTATTTCCATTAATTCTGTGGTGAATATGCAAATAATTCTCCAATTTAAAGCATATTTGCATATTAAATAGCTAAACTCATAAATATGCAATTTCAGGAAGTAATAATATCAGAATCTGAAACTGCAAGCAACATTTTAAATTCTTAAAAATATTTGGCCGATCCAATTTTCCCTCTCTACTGTGGATGATGAAGTATTGTGTACTGAAGATATCAACAAAAGAAGTATTAAAATAATCATTTATTACACACAAATATTAAAACTCTAAGGTGTTTTTTTTTTTGGGAACAGAAATAAACATTAAACACTATTTTTCACATTTTTATAATTTGGTAAAGTATATATATAAAAAGAGAAATAACAGCCACTTAGTAAAAACTACTCCATTATATCATAATCCTCAGAATCATCTTCTCTCTTTCGTTTCATTGATACATTGGTTGGATCATTGTCTTCAGTTTTAATTGTTCCAGTTGGAGCTCCAGCAGTTATTTGGATCTTTGGTTTTGCCACAGGTTTCTGAATACTTGGGCCTGATAATAAAATAGGAATCACCTTTAGTAAGAATGGAATTATCTTTATATATATATATACTAAAAACTATATACTAAAAACAATTTTTCTCATCATTATGAGCAAATGCTATTAAAAAAATTATAGGCTCAAAGAATTTGCAGAATTTTTCAAAATGTTGTGTCTTGGCGTAGGGAGGGGGGGGGGGGAGACCATCAGACATCACTTTAAAAGACTAAACCTGAAGCAAAACAAAGGAAATTTATTCAGCGTCAGCATTATTCTAATATACCTACATGAAAATAAAATTAATGCAATCAACTGACAATGTTTATCTTAAACACCAATATAAATTTTTAAGGTAAAGAGAATGCAGCCAAAGCTACAGGAAAAGACAAACAGATTCATATACCTTCACATCATCAAGAATCAGACATTCTCTCCACAATGACAGGATTTACGTTGCCCAGATTATCAAGCAGAAATACACCAAAACAAGTACAATAAAGAGTGTTACAATAAGAGTGCAAGATCGGAATTTTAAATAAAATATGTTTTTTGTAACGAAGTATTGAAGTATTTAATGCTTTAAAATGAACAAATTTGGGAATTATGTATAGAAGAACACATCTGGTAAATGGCTGCCACAGCTTTGTTGGCACTCTATGCAAAACCATTGTTGAAAGTTTTACCAGACAACGTGACAATTTTGGCTAGTATTGCCTGTGGTAGTGTATTTCTTGGCGTAAACCCGAGAATTTAGAAAATCCCAGGAAAAAAAAGGTCTTCATGTGTTATATCGTAAGATTGTGTCTGCCAATTCTGGTCATCAAAACAGGAGATGACAAGACCAGGAAAATACTCGTGCAAGATTGTCAATGTTGTATGGGCAGTATGGCAAGTGCCACTGTCCTGCTAAACGTCATAAGTCTTCAAGAGCAGTATCTTTCGATTGAGGAACAAGAACTTGGTTATCATGTTATGATAATTGTTCACCATTTACTGTTAACGCATTACCTGCCTTATTTTCAAATAGCCCAATGATTCCTCCAGTCCCCAATGCACACCAAACAGTGAAATGTTGTTGACGAATTTTTCTGATGAATCATTTGTGGATACTCTTAGCCTGAAATGTGGTGATTTTGCATTTTAACAAAGTCATCGAGGTTAAAATGGGCCTCATCACTAAAGATTATTTTGTTCATAAAACTGCCATGCACTTATGATGAAGAATGGCTGCTGAAATGTCCAGTTCTTGTGCACGATGATGAATAGAGGTCCCTAGACTCCCGGCAACACTCTCGCAAATTGTTGCGTTGTTTTCTTCTGAACAACCAATATCAACAACTGGCCCAGTACTTTCATATTTTTTTAATAATATTTTCTGCAACTGATGAATTCTAAACATTATTTCTACCAAAAATTGAATGCACTACAAAAATCGCATCAACAAAACTTTCACCATTTTGACAGAAAAGTTTAACAATAAGGACATGTTATATCTTGGCAGGCCCGCCGCTAGCTGTTTGAGCACCCGCGTGCAATACCGATTATGCCGCCCCTTGTCTAACTACAGCCAGTGGTGGATTTAGGAAATTTCCGAACCGGGTCAAAAAACTGTTGTGAGATTGGAGATTGCCGCCCCCATTGTTGCCATTCCAAGTAGTGTCGCCGGCCGCCTGAAGCAGCTGTTGAGCTAAAAAAAAAGGTCGCCCGCTACATAATACGCTGCAAATTTCGTCACGGTGACAATGGAGTGGCAACTATCACGGGGCGGCGACTGTCGATCACTCGTTTTGCCGCCCCCCCCCTCGATGTGGCGCCCGCTTACAGTGGCCCTGTATCTGGTGATTGCAATCCCATGGGTTCCTGTATCATTTGGCATTCTAGCAGACTCCACACAAAATTAAGCATATTCGCAATCTGTAAAATGGGGCAAATATATGTTTCAGTCAGAATATAATTTCCTCCTTTTCATCACTTTCCGACTGGGCTTGGTCTCTACTGGTTTATTGCCTCATTTGCCTGTATTCTTCAAGTTCACATTGTCATCTTTTGTGATTTGTAAGTAAATAGATTTATTTCAATGCATTTCTAAGGACTCCCATTTGTTTCTGTCGTATGCATTACTTTGAGTTATGGCATCCTATTACAAAATTAGCTCACAAATCATACACACACATAAAATGATAGAATTGGAACTGTTTCCGAGGAGGAAGTAGAAATAATACAAAAAGAAGGCTGAAACTATTTCAAAAAGGAGAAATCTATGGTTTAAATTGTTTCCAGGAAGGTTTGCAAAAATGTTTTTAAAAAGTGGATTTCAGGTTCCTAATTCGGCTATTGGTCACAAATTTTTCAAATACCGTAAAAACTGACAGGATTGTTTTGTTTGAATATTTCAAGAAACAATTACAAAGATTTTCTTCGAGTTTTGATGAGTATATGTCTAAAAAAATCACCAATATTTAAAAATTTATGTTCACTGCAAAGAAAGACATTTTAATCTTGGCTTGCTTAGAAAACTCAGTTTGTGCAGTTTAATCACACAACAGCTGACAATCTCTAAACTGATGTTTTTGGCTTAAGATCGGGCGAAACAAGTGTCATGGCAGAAGTTGGTGAACTTCTGCTTTGGTACCTGCAATTGTGCTTTTTCACACAGTACACAATTGATCATTGACCCATTATATACATATATATATATATAAAATGCCTGCTGAAAGTGAAGTTGAATGCACAGAAACAACTATGACTGCTTCGGACGTAGATAACAAAGAGTTGACGGGACAACCGAAGCAAAAAGCGTGACTGTAACACTAAAACATCCACCTACTGAAGTGGTTCCCAGATATTATGATCTCAAATAAGAGCAGAAAGTTGTTAAGCTTTTAAAAAAGTCTCATTTCAATCAAACCAATCAGCGAGGAGACAGAAATGGCGAGGAGGCAGAAATGGTATTTTTGGCTGCTAGCTATAGACACATAATTCTTTCCAAATAAAGTGATATTTTGACTGCTTAGTAGGTAGATTATTTTTCAAACTGTAATGTGATCTGAATACTTACGATATTGATTACTCACTAAATAACTAGAATTAGGTTTAAAGCTCATTTAAGGGAGGCCAGAAATTTTTAAATTAATGTTATTTTGACGGTTAAAATATTGTTAACTATTGGGTTCTGCTATTTAACGTTAAAGTTGATTTATTAATTCAATAAACAGATGTTTATTATTTAATTTTATAACACTTTAAAAATTGTGCCAGATCCCGTGGGATTGACTGATTCCCCAATCCGCAAATGTGGGATTGAAAACACTGCGGAACTGCAATCTTTAGTTGAATCATGTAGCATGCCATGTTTACTAACTCCTATCTGTCTTCTATTAACCTGTCACAGTTATCAACCAATTGAATCATAACACTCAAAATAGCACACAATTAAAACCATGCACTCTTATAGAAACTCAATTTAGGATAACACCACTCGACAGGTATTATGTCTTAAACACTTATGTATGAAAAAAAATAAATACTCTAAAGTATACTGTATGTACCATTATAAAGATTTTCCTTGTTGCAGTATGTGTGAAATAGATTTCAGCTGAATAAACCCATCTAATTAACCATGAATTTCAAACAAAAAGAATTTTAAATAATAAACCTAAAAAATAATGTAATGTGCATTTATAGATGTGAGAGCATCAATTTAAACATTAAATTGGGGCAGCTTGAATTCACTTTAAATAGTCTGGATGCTTAATTATACATAAAAAATTAATTATAAACAATTTAGTAGACATTTTTTATGTATTGCAGAAAATAAGGCATTTCAAGACGAAAAATCTTAGAATTTTGTGGCACTATTGTGAAAAAAAAAATCAAATTTTCTGGATCTGATTAAATCAGGAGCTTATTATATATATAATATATATGGATTTTAGATCAAAACAATCAATATGAAAAATATTACCACTGGTTTCAGTAACTACTGACACTATAAATAATTCTTCATTTCAAAATTAAAATACCAGTAGAAGACAACACAATATCAACAGACAAAGATACTATAACTATTTAGTAATCAAAGTTATGGATTGTATAACAAATTTATCACGAATTAAAAACCAAATACCATCCTCTTTAATTTTTATCTTAATGTCATTTAAACTTGATCCAAAATCTTCACAGTTTCTTACATCTTTCTTAATCTGTGATTAAGATCGATGTTTTAATGGCTGACACAGCTCACATGTGGCTGAAATAATGACTCCAGTGAAAATAAAGAATGCTAAAAATAAACATTAATATCTTACGCTATGCCACGTAATATTAGTTTTAATTGTGGTTTAGGCAGCACATATTGCGATTAAAGCTCAATGTAATTCCTTGTACCTTGGTTCCATTGCCATCCTGGTCCAGGTTGTATTTCAACCTAACCACATACTACTCTAAACTTGCCACCAGAAAAACAACACTTCAATCAAACACACTATACCAAACTATATCACATTTTAATGGCAATAATGCATCACAATATAAACTTGATCAATCTCAAGAACTAAAAGAGATATCAAAAAATTGTATTCTTTACTTCCGATTTGCCTCATCGAGATATATATGAATCGACCATTAAATTTATCATATTTCAGTGGATCAGATTTCATAAAATCCCCAAACAATCTAATCAAAACTGCCACTAATCGAAAATTAAGGCTTTTACTTTCATATCTATTGCCAAATATTTTAACGAACACTTTTACTTCGAACGAATATTAAATACATACTCGCCACAAAGCCCATCAAAAATGACGGGTTTAATGGAGTCTTTTGCCAATTTCTTTTTAGTTGCTTACCTAAATAGAATTGTTATAAAATAAAGCTCAACGTGCTGTAATTTCTCGTCCCTTTTGATGTAGCAAAAAGTTTCAGTTGACAACTTGGTCCAGGTTGCGTTTCATCCTAACCACAATCTACGCCAATATTGCCAGTAGAAAGTCAAATCTTCAATCACACGCAAATTAATACATTCTCTGTATCACATGTCAATGTCATCATGCATCTCAATACAAACTTGATCCAAAATCTTCACAGTTTCTTACATCTTTCTTATTGTCTATGATGAAGATCGGTGTTTTAACGCCTGACACAGCTTACATCTGACTGAAATAATTTCTCCAGTAAAAACAAAGGGTGCTAAAAATAAATCTTATCAACTTACGTTATACCACATAATATTAGTTTTAATTGTGGTTTAGACCACATAGATCGCGATCAATTTGAAACTTCTTTCATTCAAACCAAGTAATTATTTCAATTTAAAAAAAAGGAATCGATAATTAATATGGCATTTTAGCGTTATATTACTTAGCAATTACTTAAATAAATAGAATTGTTATAAAATAAAGCTCAATGCAATTCCTAGTGCCTTGCCCTGTAACAAAAGGTTTTCATTGCTATCCAGGTCTAGGTTGCATTTCAACCTAACCACGTACTACACTTGTCACCAGAGAAACAATACTTCAATCATACGCATATTAATACATGAACTATATCACATTTTAGTGATAATAATGCTTCATGATATAAACTAAATCAAAAATCTTTACAAGTTCTTTCATCTTTTTATATATTCATGATTCAGATAGCTACTAACACCTTTGAATGGCTGACACAGTTACATGCGGCTGAAATGTGGCATCAGTAAAAGCAAAGGAATTTAAAAAAATCTGAACTACTTACGTCATTCCATGTAATATTAGTTTTAATTGTAGTCTATGCTGTATAGAACGCGACCAGTGTGGAACTACTTTCGTTAAAACGAAGTAATGATTTAAGTAACAGAGCACTCAAGAAAACAACTTTTTGTTAAATTAAATTACTCATGCCTCCTGCTATAACATCAAGTGCCAGTTCTAATAACAATCTATCAAAACTGCCACTAACATTGCCAAAACTAAAGCTTTTATCTTACATATCAGTGACCAAAGATTTTAACGAATACTTTTACATAAATACATCTAAGCAACTAATAATTATTAGGTCGATTTAAATCAAATACATACTTTTATTTCAGTGTTCTGTAAGTTAATTTATTCATGGATGCTTGGAAATGTTATTAAATAATGTGCATAACCAAGAACAATGGTAAAGAGTGACGTCATCGAGTAACGTCATTACGCGAGGTTCTTGGAACTGTGTATGCATTTAAGAAATGTAAACTTTAGCTTATGAGAACAGCTTGTAGCATTAAATTTAACAAAGAATGTATTAGTAATGAATGTTATCCCTAACTATATAAATGTTAATATTAGTAATGCTGCTCAAATAGCGAAAATGAAAAGTGAATTAATATGGTTAAAATCAGAAATTAAAACACACTATAAATCTCAATAAACAAATTTATCTGCTTCGTCTTCAGCTAGTAAAATGCATTTCTCCTATCCAGTTAGATTATGTCTTCCTGTATATTGACCACTTACTGAGTAAAGAACGGAAAGTTGTAGCATTAAGACATAAGAATAAGCTAATGGCGCTCAAAGCAAACATCACTAAAAGCAGCAATAGTCCTTCCCAAACATCACAGCATAAATTTAACAATAGAGGTCTGAATACAACAAATATTATATTTAATAAAAGTGAATTATGTCTCCTAAACAAAGGATTTAAAAATATAGCCCCCCAACTTAACAACAGAAACCTGAAAGACTTAGTTACCAGCATAAAAATCACTACTGATGTAGCCAAACTTACTACCACAGCTGGGCAGAAAATCGTTAACCCCTTAACTGTTAATTAACAAAGCTAAAAAAATTGCAAAAAGTTAACTTTTAAGTTAACCTAAAAAATCGTTAACGGTCTTCTTAACTTCCGTTAAATTGAACTAGCATTAACTTTAGTCCTTTACATTGGTAGTTGACATCGTTTGGTATGTTTGAATTGTGCGTCATGCCACGCTCTTACTTTCAATGAGGCGGATTGCGAACGAATAATAGGTAATGCAAAGTGCGAGTGTGATGCGTATATAATTGTTATGCTAGGCATGGTGTGGGTATGAGAAGGAAAGCTAGTTTTGGAGAGTTTCTATTTTACATTTTCAAACTGGCCCTCACTGCTCATTTCTAATTTGATTTTGATATTTTTATATCTATCTTTTTATTGCCAGGGAAAATTTAACTTTTTAGTTTGTATTTGTTTCGCGTTCGTTAGTGAAATAAATTAAACTGACCTTCGTTACATGATTATGTCATGAAAACTGAAGCTCTTCAATCGGTTAATGAAAGCAGTAATGCTAACAATAGCAACCAGAATATTAAAAATCCTTGGCCACATTTATGCGATTATGTTGCACCTAAATCAAGAGTGGGAAAACAGTTTATTTATGAATTCAAAAAAAGTAAAAGAAGGGCCAAGTCGTATGAAAAAAGAAAACTAATTCAAAGCCTCCTTCAACTGCTGTGGTTTCTTCTGATGTAGATAGCAGCAGAATCGATTTGTTTTCATCTCCATCTGCTAATAAAACTTTACGTCAATAAAAAAATTTGGAATCATAGCTACTGGGACCATCGTATTAGAAGCTGGTGTGGACTGATGGGGGAGAAATAGCTTTCTCCCAGCACTAAAACACAAACTTTTAAATACTTTAACTGTCAGTTCACAAACACTTAGTGATGTAACTACCATAGTTGCTGAAAGATGAATTTTAAAAGGAAACATTTCTTGCCAATAGCTTCAGTCTTGACATTATCAACAAGTGCATCATAGCACTTGACCCTCAGATATTGCCTTCTGTCCCAGCATCAGTAGAAAAGACCAGGAGTAGAGATGTATCATTCGCGAGTGAATCCGTTCTTCTGAAAGAGTGAGTGATCTGTTGCTCCTTAAAAGTGAATGGTAGTTCTTCTTGGAGCCCCTGAACCATTTTTTTGGCCATGGTGTTGAACGGTAAGAGGTCTCGTTTGAACTAACTTCAATCAAGTGAGTGTCAACAATAAGTTTCGGCTTTGTCAGTATCCACCACACACTGCCCGACTGCTGTCCCCTTCACCCATGTTCATTCTCTGTTCTGCACCACCACACTGGTCAGTGTTTAGCAGCTCCACTCTACAGATCCAGAAGAACTAGTTCGTTCATTCTCCATTCTTTTCTTACTGGTGGCAGGTGAGTTGTTCTCCATTCCAGCGCTCAGCGGTGCAGAGCCAGTGGTGAGCGAGTCCGTTAGAGTCTGACCTACTGATTCGCTTTTCTCTCTCTCTTTCTCTCTCTCTCTCTCTTTCCGGTAGGTTCTATTGTGCTATATATTCTGTTATATTTTTAATCTAAATTACATCTCAAATGTATTTAAAGAACCACTCCACATATTTAAAGAAAATCGTAATGCGATGTCTTTTTCTATATTTTTTCACTCTTTTGCATTAAAGATGTGTCATTGGCAAGTGAACCAGTCTTCCAAATCGGGGAAAATTTGCACAGAAAAAGGAAGTAGGCTGCTGAATCGAAAAAGCCTCAAATATTATTTGTGAATAGTAACTTTCATTCAACCTAAGGCAAAAAGATTAGTGAAAGTGGTAGTAAATAAATAAAATTACCCATGTTTTATTATTATCAAACGACCCTCTCAAAAGTTCCCAGCAATCCAAAAAATATTTTATTGAAACTTTGAAATGGCCTTTCAGTGCAAAAATAACCCAGTAGTATTTAGTGTGGAGTGGAGGTTGGGGGGTTGGGGAAATATTTCAGGATAAATAGAAAAATAAATTAAACTAATCGCCTGTGAGATTGTTTTATTTATATTTAGATCAACGAACGAAATCAAACAGATAGTACTCTCAAAACGGAAATAACCATTCTTTTTATTTAAAGTAAGCTAGTGAACCATTCAAAAGAACTGGTTCTTTTCACTGAGTGATAAAATGAGTGACGCTTTTTTTAGTGAGTCATTTTGGCCACCCCTAACCAGGAAACCAGCAAACAGGTCAATGACATATCTCCCTTTGTCTACAGTATAACAGATACGATTGGTCACCTTCTAAAAAAGAAAAATATCTGTCCGATATGCAGAACACCCAGGAAGATCTTGGATGTATTTGTAAAGATGAAAGACAAAAGAGAGAAATTACATATTAAATAGCTTGTACTCTGGCGAGGTGCACATTGGAGAGACAGAGTGAAGAAAGGCTGAATAAACATACAAGGCATTATAAAAATAATGACATCAGGAAATAAACTGTAGAACAGTTTTCAGCTGACTGTGGGCACACCAGTGCTTTGGCTAAAGAAAGTAGATGGGTCTTTCATGTCTAAATGCCTCATCAATGTTAGGGTCAGTAGAGGTGGAGAATGATTGGGGGCAAGAAATGAGAACGAATTCAGCCATCAGTTTTTGAAGGAACAAACATGGCATTCACTTGGAGTGATTTTGGAAAATGATTGAAAACCAAAATCTAGATGGATGGATGGGAATTCAAAACCATGTCCTCCCGAATGCAAGACCAGAGCGCTCATAACAGCTCACCTATCACGCTCGGTGAAGGAGATGTTGGCCTAGTTGAATCATATAATCATTAGAAATACATTGACAGTTTGATCAATAATGGCCATATCTGTTCAGGAAAACGCAGAACTATGAACACAAGCTCCAAAAGGACCACCTGAAATGTCTCTGAGAACATCTGTGATGTTACCTCAGACAGTTATCACACCCTTAAGGAGTTATTTATAGGTGGCAGCAATCACAGCTATGGCACTTCTCTTATGAAAACCAAATTAAGATGGTTGATTCTTGGCTGTCCGGATGGCGCCATGTCATATTTCTTGTAGCCAACGTTTCGACCATCATTCTGTGGTCTTCTTCCAGGGCAGATCTGCGTCTCCAATGAGTGTGCGGTGTTGTTTTATAACCGAGGCCTGTCTAGAGGGATCGATTTACCTGGCCAATCAAAAGATCCGAACCGTCACGTGTTTCGTTGGACTGGTGGGGCGCGGCATGCTCTGATGGGAGGTGACACGTGACCTGCTCTATCCACACTAGTGAAAGCCAGGCGTCGTGTAATTTGAGCACATTGCCTTAGTTTAAATTGTTTGGCTGTTTAGCGACTTCCAATGCCTCCTTAGCCACCATTTATCTTTGTGCACTATAAGGGTGGTGTTTTTGAAGTTTATGGTGTGATTAGTTTCGGCTGCATGCCATGCAATGGCTGATTTATCGATGTTGTTAGACCTGATGTTGTGGATGTGCTCGCACAGCCTGTCCCCTACAGTGCGCCCTATCTCTCCTACGTACACCCGACCACAGTAGCATGGAATCTCATAGACCCAGGCCATCTGTAGTGGAGGCAGCCTGTCCTTAACCTTGACGAGCTGGTTACTGACCTTGCTGTGAACTTTGTAGACAGGTTTAATGTCAACTTTGTTAAATAGCTTTCCGATTCTGTCAGTAACGCCACTTATGTAGGGTAAAACAACTACTTTGCGTTCCTGAGGTGTGGTTTGATTAGATGCTGAATCGGCATCTCTCCCTGTCATGGCTGCATGCAATGCCCGTCTAATACAGTACAATGGTTGTGGTAGCCATTGGACCTGAAAGTGTGTTGCAGTGCCTCCAACTCTGTTGTCAAACTATTTGCATCACACACTTTCATCGCTGTTGTACACACAAGGTCGTGAGGATGCCTCTTTTTGTCACTGGATGGTGGCGCAACGCGGCATGTAAATATCCATTTGTATGTGTCGGCTTCCGATAAACTGAGTGTCCAAGGTTCCTGTCGTCACGTTTGGTTACTAGCACATATAGAAACGGCAGCTGCCATTGTTGCTCCATTTCCATACTGAAATTAACTTTAGGATGTGCGTTATTTATCTAATCAAGGAATTTGTCAAGGGCACTTCGTCCATGGGGCCACACAACAAAGGTATCGTCAACATAGCGTAACCACAGATGGTTTGAGGGGCGTTATGTCCAACATTTCTGTCTCCAGCACCTCCATAAAGATGTTCGCTGCTATCGGCGAAAGCGGTGAGCCCATGGCTGCTCCTTCCACTTGGGCATAAAATTTCCCATCATATTGGAAGAACGTTGATTTGAGACAAAACTCGGCCAAGTCCGCCCATTCTTCCGAGATGTTAAGGTCTGATAGCTTGGTGCATATTATTTCCACTGCTTCTTCCACAGGTACATTGGTGTAGAGTGACATGACATCAAAGCTCACAAGGATGTCAGTTTCTTTAACTCTGGGTGATGAAATGATTTCAACAATGTGTGAGCTATTTCTGAAAGTCGAAGCGATGCCTTCCGACAAGGGTTTGTCAGCAACATAGCGGGCTAGTGGATGAATCGGAGAGTTAATTGCACTGACGATAGGCCGTAAAGGAACTTCTGGTTAATGTATTTTTGGGCATAGAACCGAGGTGTAGAGGTGTTGTTTCTCTTCAGTCTAGCCTTGATTTCTTGTTCAATTTCTGAAAAGTTATTGACAAGAGATGCTACTTCACCAGGGCAACAAAACACGTGACAGTTCGGACCTTCCAATTGGCCAGGTAAATCGAACCCTCTAGACGGGCACGGGCCTCAGCTATAAAACAACACCACACACTCGTCAAAGACACAGCACTGTCCTGGTAGAAGACCATAGAATGAGGGTCAAAATATCGGCTACAAGAAATATGATGCGGCGCCACCTGGACAGCCAAGAATCAACTCTGGCCACAGATGTTGGAAGACAATGGTAGAAATGTTAGGTTTCTAATAATAATAATAATGCAGCTCCACTCAAAAATTGAGGAAAACAATGATAATGCCGTTGGGCAATGAAAACAAGGAACGGTAGGGAGAATGAACCCATCACTCACCACCAGTGATAAAAGAAGGCCATGGCGAACTACTATTTCCTCAAACCACTGCCATCCCTATCTTTTGTATTTTGTTCCTCTGTGGCTTCATTTATTTGGCGAGTCTCAATGTGTACACATTTGATTCTCTAGCCATATGTCTGACCACAATGCATGGTTAAGATTTCAACCAAAATCCTGCAACGTGTGTGGCCATCCTCCTGCTTTCATCTGAGGTGACAGATGGTTTTACTTTCCCTATCCTCCGTTAATTATGGTAAATATAACATTTTGAGACAGACACAATATTTTGTGGTATTACATATGAACTTAAAGTGTTTTAAACTGATAACGCTAATAATATACAATATTGGATCACTGAAATAATCCAAATATGGACAACAAGCATAATTAGAAAGATATATCCTGTTGGGGCCAGGAATTTTTAAGAGATGTGTTTAATTATGTGAGCTACGTGAGGAAGTTCAGTGGTTTAGATTCCACAATAAACTGTAGGTATCAGAATATTGGAACTGGCTGTCCCGTTTCTGGCATAACATCTTAAAGTAAGCGCATACTAAAGCAGGCTGCACCGCATCACGTTGCATTGAGCGAAAATGCTAGATGCAGTGAGTCACATTTATTTTATTGTCGCTGCCATCGATTCTCAACGATTAATTCTGCTACTCCTACACTGCAAATGGACTCATCAGATGAAGAGCTCTTTTCTGAAGATTTTGTTCTTGTTGGTTTTACTAGCTCTTGTAGTTGCTGAATACCGGTTTGTTATTGTGTTTGTCTGGTGATTAGTAAAAAATTAATATGGTAATACATTTAGCCACAGCAAGTTTTGTGAGGCACTGGCTACAGGAAAACTGAATTTGCACAATGAAAACTTCATCCAGGGAACTGACTTAGTGTGCAATAATAGGGAATGAAGTTTTTTCCCTGTCAAGATCGTATACTAGAAGTCCTAAGATTGAGAACAATTTCACAAAATATTTTTTTTATCAATAACTGGATCAATTAATTGGTAACACTGTGCAAAAGTGGGGTGCAAATAAAGTGATGGAAAATTTTATTACACATGTAAAATAAAAAAAAATCACGAAGTACAACATTATACCTGGTTGTTTCATGAAGTTTCCTATTTCCCCCCCCCCCCCCCCTATATTCTTTTATTTTGTTATTGTTATATTTTGTATGTTGTAAATCATAAAACTCTTGGAAAGTCATTACTAATGAGATGAGGTGTCCCTTATGCATTACGTTTGAATGAATTAAGTTAAAACATATAAGGAAAAAAAAAGTTAGTGCAAGTGGGAAATCTCATCATTTTTTCATCTTTATCGAAGTTCATAAAGTAATTTTTCTGTATTTAATTACTTATATTTTTTCCAAAAACCTTCATTTTGTGCACTAAGCTAGTTTTATGACATGATATTCTAGAAAAAGCTACTAAGCTGAAAACACAATAACAGCAGTTTGTAACAATTATCATTAAAAAAATAAAACAAAGAATGGCAGAAACATTTTACAGCTGAACGATGTTTAAATTTAGTAAGAAATATTTTCTCTTAGGTTAATTAACTGTTAAAGCTGAAGCAGTAGGAACATATTTACCTGCAGATAATTTAATTACTGGCTTCGGAATTGTGATGGTCTGAGTCCTTGAAACAGTGGCTAATGATCCAGGTCTCTTCACTATTGATACAGTCTGTTGTTGCTGCTGCTGTTGATGCTGTTGCTGCAACTGTTGCTGTTGTTGCAACTGATGTTGCTGTTGTAACTGCTGCTGTTGAAATTGTTGTAGGTGCTGTTTACTAGCCTGCATCTTTACTCCTCCAGTATTAGATATGTTGGAAACTGGACTGTTCACGAAACTTCCTGCGTTGCCCCCCATATGGTGAATTGTTTGTTGTTTAGGCTGTGGCTGTAAGAAAAATAATATGTGTAAACTAAAGCAACATTTATCTGAACATAATTTAGTTACTAGTTTTGGAATTGTAATGGCACGAGTCTTCAGAATGTTTGCTAACAATTGAGGTCTGTTGATGCAGTCATTTATTGTTGTATTTACTGCTCGGGTTGTTGACATAATGGCTGTTGAAATTGTTGAATCTACGATTTACTTACTTCCACTATACTGTTCTTTCACAATGTTTTTTTTTAATAATCTGTTTATTGTGCATTGTTTGAATTTAAAAAAAATACTGCCTTTTTAATGATTAATTTCTTATTTAGGATAAAAGATCTTACTTTATTCCCTTCATAGTATAAGAGAAAAATCAAACTGTTATAATGTGTTAAGCAAACCTTAACACAATAGGCTATTTGACAGTATTAAAAAAATATTATATATTGTAGTCATTCTCGTAGATTAATGCTTCAGGAAGCTAATTTTTTCTATTTTGAAAAGAAACATGGATTTTTTTTTTAAATTAAAAAGCGAAATAAAACTTATACTTTTCTTACCTCTGCTCACGTGACAGAAAACGCTCTAGCATTGGTGGTCACCTGAGTGACGTCATGTGTCTGTAAATGCTGCGGCTGGGAATGGAGCGTTTCCTTTTATCCAAGTTTTCAGCGATTTTTATTGTTTGTTGCTGGTCATTTCTTGTTATTAATGAAATTTCATTTTGAATACAAAATGGAGAACAATTTGTAAAAGCCTACAGCAGAAAAATATTGAAAATAGACGCCTTATTTGTGGGGCTATCTATAGAAAAAAACCTGACTTTTATTCTGCTAAGCTTAAAAATGTAACAGCTTCAATTTGAGAATCATCTACATTTAAACTGAAAGTTACAGATTCATTGTTTAGAGTTAGCAAACCATACGTCAAAAAATTCTGTACAGGCAATTTGTGCAGTCATTCTGAAAATAAATAAAAGTTGTATCGGTGTCGCAAACATACGCAAACAAATGAGGTATTTCTTGTAGCTAATAAGCAGCTCTTTCAAATAAATATAGTTAGAGATCGATATGTGGTATAATGAACTAAAACTCAACATGAAATTGGATCAGTAATTTTTTTAATTATAAATAGTCTCGCTCTGTTTTAATGATGAAAGTGATTAAGTTTAAAAATGTATTATGGAAAAATCATGCGTAAACTTACCTTGAGACTCGCTAAAAGCAATAGCAATACAAATCAATACTAGCACGCAGAAACACAGTGTAATCATCGTCCAAGCTCAGTCGAATGGCGCGGCTGAATGGAGCGCTCGATCGGTGGATCGCGGGAAACCCATTGCTCAAACTATTTTTTCTAATGTTAGGCGCGAATTCGTGGAAAATAAACCTTTGTTCCGAGTAATATGGTTTATCTACTTTGAGTATAAATAACTATTTTGCCTGCGTAGACTATGGTAAAAACTGACTTTTGTCCCTCTAGATTAAGAAACTATCATACTGTGTGGTGTCCTCCCGAATGCGAGTCCAGAGCGTTAACCACTCACTCACCACGCTCGGAACAATGGAATGTTGTGGGCCCTTTTCTTAGTTGCATATAAAGCGATTATAGATAAATAATCTTTTTTTTTTTGTCAGCAAAATTCAATTTGTTTGTTTATTCATTTACCTACTTCACTTCATCTCACATGAAGAAACTGAAGTGTTTACTATTAACATAAAGAGAAGCAATTAAGTAGTAGTGTCCAGGGGCGTGATTGAAGATGGAATTCAGAACGTCCTATGTTCGAACCTTGGTTGGGATAATATTTTTTGCACGCATTTTTTTCCGTTTTTGTTTGCTGTTTTTTGCACTACAAAACCATGTTTTTATTCAAAGTATTCATAATGGTTGCTAAACGTCATGCAAGCGTTTGAAATAAATTGCTACCATACATGAAAACTGTTAATTTTTAAACTTACCAGAGATAGAATATCATGCAAAAAAATACAGGTGGTAGTGAATAGTGGAATTTATTTTAGAAGTGAGATCACTTGTAGAAATTTCACACTAATCTTCCAACAGTTTCGGAATGCCGAGTGTCCCTTTTGTTGGAATTTTTACATGACCATACAACTGCAAGTTACCTTTCTGACATAAATGTGTCTATTTAGGTGGTATTTACTTTTAATGTGCAAGTAATTTTTTTTTTCTTCGAACAAAACTATTTTTCAGTGTGCAAGTAACCTCCAATTTCCTTTTTGAAGTCTACTTTGGTTATGTTTCAAATGGTTATAATTCGCTTGTTATCCAAAAAGCTGTGAAGCCTTTAGAAAAAAGAAAAATAAACTAAATTGATGTTTTGGTGGATTTTCGGGGGGGGGGGGGGAATGATTATGCGATGCAACCAACAGCCACTAGAATACAAAGAAAACGACAACAGAAAACAAATTAAACCTATTCTGAAGCGAGGATCGAACCTAAGTACCCTAACCTTAGTGATACTGATGTATTACATTTAACTCTACGAAATTGCAGTGTAAATGAGCTTCACAGAAAATCATAAGTGATATTAAATTGAAGTTGTTACATTTTTAAGTGTCCCAGAATTGCACAATATTTCTGTTTATTTTCCCTATCCTATCTTATTACCAATAATAGTAGATTAAATATAAAAATAGGGATGAATGCGATAGGAGAAGTTAGTGAATTTTGCTACTTAGGAAGTACAACTGATGGCTCAAGCAGGAGTGATGTTAAAAGCAGAATAGCACTAACAAAAAGAGCATTAATGAAAAAGAGAAATCTTTTAGTTTCAAATATTAATCTTGGACTCAGAAATTTTTAAAACTATGCATGGGGCACAGCACTTTATGGCAGTGAAGCATGGAATTTAGGAATACCAGAAAGAAGGAAAATTGAAACATTTGAAATGTGGTGCTAAAGAAGTATGCTGAAAGTTAAGTGGATAGATAAAGTACGAAATGAATGGGGTTTGAAAATGTTTAAAGAATTTTGTGTAAGAGTCTTACACAAAGGAGAGACAGAATGGTAGGTCATATTTTGAGACATGCAGAATTGGTTAACTTCTTAGTGGAGGGAACAGTTGAAGGTAAGAACTGCAGAGGAAGACAGAGATTAGAATACATGAAGCAGATAATTGAGGATGTGAACTGTAAGGGGTATGTATGAGATGAAAAGCTTAGCACAAGATAGGAAGGGATGGAGGATTGCATCAAAGCAGTCGAGACACTGATGAAAGCAAAAATTTAAAAAATCGCACTGAGCTTATCATCAGATGTCTGTACTAGAATTACTATTAGTCTAATTAATTCTAACCTTGTGTTGCAAGATATGAACGTTATGAACTTGTCTTATACATTTTGTCCAACTTCCCTGTGGTGGGAAAATTTTCTTATGTGGGTAAGTGTATCAGCAATTCAAACAAGTTACCAAGTGAAGTGATGAATGATTTGTCAATAGTGCTGAAGGAATTTAAAATTAAAATTAGTAAATCACTAAAGTAGATGGGGGAGTAAAAATATAAAGGGGTAACTGGATGACTAGGAGAACTGCCATCAGAGCATGTGCTCCATTAAAATTAAATTAAATAGAAAAAAATAATACATATTGCGATATAAACAAAACATCCATTACACATTAATTATCTGTTGTAATTTGATGTAACTGTTATCTTTGTATCCTTCTAACATACAAAATGAATCAATAAATGCCACCAGAGGAAATCTTACCAAAACCAGGCATATATAACCAAGTTAGCAGTGAAAAGCAAAGGAAAGCCACTGAGGGCTTCCAAATTTATGATTCATGGTTCAGTTCCCTCCGCAATAACCCCTCACAAATTGTCAGAAAATTAGGATTTGATACATACATCAAAATCAAACAGCTGTATAAGGGTTTAAGTATGATATATGCAACTTCTCAAACTGTGAGTATGCCCAGTAGAAGTTTTAGTAACCATCAGAGGTATTGAATTGCTCTGAAAAGTTATAACATGGATTCTGCTTACTGAGGAGCAAAATTTTAACTGATTTGAATTAGCTTGCCTTCAACTTCTACCATATGAACATCTGGGGTTATGTGCGGATGTATTGCATGCCATATACACTGTTAGTAATGTTGTACTCTGTTTTTGTGTGCAAATATTTCTCTATCTGGTAATTTCAGCTTTAGATTTAATGGAGAATCTATAGGCAACATTTCAAAAGATACTGCCCAAATTGCAATATACTGTGCCTTGGCTTTACCATTATCGTGTTTGGCCGGCTGAAGAAATGCTTCTGTATTGTGACTTCATACCAAATGCACTTTAGCATATGCGCTAGGCTGCTGACAACATGGTTATTGATGTCCTAACTTGCTTCAAATACAGTAAGGGGAGAATTCATTTCTCGACCGAACAAAACTTTAAAAGGTGTTTTGCCAGAGCTACAGTAAAATTTTCGGTTATATGAAGGTACAATGTAAGGAAATACCATTGATCAATTACTTTGCTATTTATTTAGATAACAAATAATTGATTCAACAATGGTTTTTTACAAGTGTTCACATCATCCATATCCCATATCATGTAAAGAAGTAGTACTTAACTTCTGGATATCTAATAATTTGCACATGAAATTTGAGCCCTGATCATTGAGGATGGATTTAGGTACGCCAAACTTAACACAAATAATAACAAAAGTGTTTCCAACTATTTCTGCTGACTGGTCAATTAAATGAGTCATTACCAGATACTTTCAGAATGCACCTATTATAGTTTGAACATAACTGTCTCCTGTTTTTCTATGATTAAATGGTCCTACTATATCCAGATGAACTCTTACAAATTGCAAATCAGTTTCTGGTTGAGACTGGAGTATTTCCTTGTTTCTATCTATTTGGGTGCGCCCCGTCTAAAAGGGCACGCCGTTGCCCAGCCGCCTCTGTGTGAATTGCGCCATAGGAGCAACTTCAAAATGCGCCATGTCTTAGCCCAAGTCCGGGCCATGTTTCTTCTGTGTGAATTGGGCCTTAGCACGTGAATAGAATGCTGTTTTGACTTTTGTTGTCTCAACATGCTTATTATTGCTAATTATAAAAGTGGTTTCGTTACACAACAGCATTAGTCTTACTATTACGTTTTAGTGAAAAGTGGAAGTTCATAAAATTTACTTCAGGATTTAATAATTTCTAAAGGTAAGTACATCTATGATTAAACTGTTATTTAGTTGGATATATGACATAAGCGCACAATGTCAAAAGCGCACAACAGAAGCGCGGTAGGTGGAGGCTGTTACACCTGACCTCAGCTACCTGCACACAAGTTACTAGACATGGCGAAATGGAGTGTTTTTCGCAATTGAAGTTAGGCTCTAATACATGGAATCGATAATGCTTGGCGGGAGATGCTGAGTATTTATTTTATTGAACTGATGAACCAAATCAATATGGATCTTAGTTATTGGAAATCGAAGTGGAATAATTTGCATAATAATTTCTTCTCGTAATCAGAGCCTCGCAGATTTTTTGTAAAAATTAGATACAGGCATTGAAAGTGTTATGGTTGGGTTAAATTACATACGCTAGCTTTGATCGCTTGTGAAAATACTGTAGTTTAGTGGGTGTGGGACAGTACTTATAATCATTAATTAATAAATAATATTACCAGCTGCTGATTACCGAATAGTTACTTCACATACCATTAGTATATTCAATTTCGAATGTTAACTGCTAATATATAATAACCCATGATGTTTATTATATACAAGAATGTGGTTTTCTGATATTCTAATTGCTGCATTTGTAAACCGTTTCAACAAAAAGAAATTCATTAACTATTTTAGTGAATGTGAATAACTTTGTCAGTTTGTTTAATAAGTGCATTACGCAGCAATCACTCCACAACATCATTTCTTTTTGTTTTTTGTTTTTGTTTGTTAACTTGGAACATATTCCGTTTAAGCCTATAGAAATTGCCATTCTGTATACACGGTTTCTGTATTTGCAGCAAATTTCCTCCGCGAATAAGCTTTGACTGTGTGGTAACATTAGACTTTCTTTATGTTCACAGGGTATGGAAAATATTTTGTGTTGTGCATAAATATATTTTTATATCGACTGAGAATAATTTATCTTAGTTATGGTTTTAGCTATTTAGAACAAGGATAAATATTTACTTTTTATATTATTTTATAGTGTACATTGTTTGAGTTACGTGCGTGCTTCTTCCAAAATGTCTGACGGTCAAAGAAAACTATCTGGTTACAAGGTTGGGAAAGGAAGCGGAAAGGCAGAATCAATCTGGCACGTTAAAAAAATATACTGTATTCAGGGTTTACCAAAACAAATCTTAGAATCGAATATCAGGTCGGGATACAAAAGAAGTACGGAATCGTCAGAGAATAATGGCAAACAAATGAACGAAGTTTCTAAACCAACTGGAACTGACACCAACATGAGACTCACAGAAGGCGTTTTAAAACTTTGTTGCCAAGAATTTTATGAGATGCCGTAAGAACCTTTTTAGTAAGGCAAGGTCCACCTAAACTATTGCATAATTACAAATTTCCTTCCAATGACACAGGTTGACATTTTAGTGCGAAATATTATGCACGAATTTTAAGCAACGGAGAGCAAATATTGCGAGATTAGCTACTATCTTTCACAAAACTGCTTTTACTGCTTCTGTTGCAAAATTTTCGGCTGTTTAGTTAGTTCTCTCTCAAAGGAGGGTTTTAAAAATTGGAAGCACCTCGATGAAACTTTAAAAGAGAATGAAATTTCAAAAAATCATATTCAGGCACAAAAATCGTGGCTAGAAATTAACGAAAGATTAAATCGTTGTAAAACTGTAGATGCTGCCACTCAAAGAATTATTAATGCCGAAATAAATCATTGGAATGAGGTGCTTCTAAGAATCGTTGCAATTACCAAAATGCTTAGTAAAAGTTGTCTGGTTTTTCAAGGTACAAACGACAAGTTGTTTAAGCATAATAACGATAATTTCTTAAAAATAGTTGAGTTACTGTCTGAATACGATCCCATTATGGAAGAGCACGTCCGTTGAGTGCTCTAAAAAGTAGAGAGTAAAGCTCAATATCTTGGGAAAAATATACAAACCGGGATAGTAGATCTGCTGCATCAAAGCGTAAAGTCTCATGTTATTAATGAAATTAAAAAATTCAAATATTTTTACATAATTTTAAACTGTACTCCAGACTTTAGTAATATACAGCAAATTACTTTTGTAATCAGATATGTTTCTACCAATAAAATTAATTCTGATGTTGAAATTAAAATTAATGAAAGCTTTTAAGGCTTCCTACCAGTCGAAACATCCACAGGAAAACAAATGTCAGATATTATATAGTTTGAGAACTTAATGACTTGGGTTTAAATTTGCAGGATATCAGAGGGCAGGGACTGACAACGGGTCCAATATGAGGGGCAATAAAGCAGGAGTGCAATCTAGAATTAAACAATATAATTCTCGAGCATTCAATGTTCCGTGTAGTAGCCGTTCTCTCAATCTTATTATTAATGGCAAAAGCATCCTGGGACATGGCATCTTCAACATGGTTCAAAAAATATATTTATTATTTTCGGCATCTACTTTTCGATGGGCAATACTTTTAAAGCATGTTCAGGGTTCAAATTTCAAAACATGGAGTGACACTAGTTGGGAGAGTAGGATAGAGGCATTAAACCCTTTAAAATTTCATTTGGGAGATGTGTACGACGCCTTGCTAAGCATTTACGAAAACGAAGAAATTGATAATTTAATGATTTAGCCATTTTGGCAACTGAGTATGAAATTGCTGATGAAGTAAATTTAAAGATGTAATTAAACATTCGCAAACTGAAAGTAAGGAAAGAAGTTTTTTTTGTGATTTTAGCGTATTTGATGTAATCTCGTTTTATTTTCAAAATAATGGCAATTAGATTGTTTGTGTGATAATATCCATCTGTAATAGCATTTAAAAATGTACAAAATATGGTTAATTTGTGGCTATGTACAGATATTTCATAATTAATTTCTCTATTTTGTGCCACTAGATCAAAATTCAATAAGTTTATTTATGAATATATGATTTTATTAAAATTTAAAAAAATATTTTATTTGATTAAAAATTAATAATTATTTTTTAATATATAATTCTACATAATCTTAAGGGGCGCTATTTGTCTATTTGTCCGGGGCGGCAAAACCGCTAGAGCGGGCCCTGACGGCTTCAACCCTTTCATATGTATATGAAAGGATGGTGCATACACAAGCAGAAAGATTCATAATGGCCATTAGGAACATTGTACGCTGTTTTAAGTACGTCTTCTATTGCTACAAATGCTTATTGGCAATCAAACTTATAAGAGTTAGTGTAGTAAAAAAATTACAATCATATAAATAGTCTACTGTTTCCAAGATGGAAAGGGATAGACATCCAGAAATTTTACTGCTTTAAGTGCCCAATAATGAACACTAAACAGAATTTAGTTTCTCTATTGTTGCTTTTTTTTTTAGGAATTCAAACCTCTGGCACTGACCAAGGCAAAGCCAGTTGATAGATAATGTCATGTTTTAAATAATATGATAATTCCGTATGGTCAATGACCTGCAGATACAGTTTTTATTGGCTACGCATTCCGCTGCTATCGTAGCCGCCTTAACCTAACCTGACAATCCAGCCGGGTACAGGGCACCTACAGTTTAACGTGGAATCCGCACCACGGAAGCGTTCTGGTGTACTTCACTTTACACAGCAAGCTGTGGCAGAGGTTAAGCGCCTTTGAAAATCCCCACCAAGACAGTTATTCGAACCGGGGACCTTTCGATCTCCAGTCAGATTCTTAACCACTGAGTCACCACATCGCTCCATGTTTTAAATGTTGCTATATGAAATAAACAATTACTTGTCTTTGGTGGAATTGGACTCTATACGCCTTTTAAAAGAGTGTGGAGAATTACCCTTCAAAATGTTGTGCTCCACAATGTCTGTTTGATTTGATACAAACAATTTCTTATAAGCTAACAGAAATTTTCCATTTTACTTCTCAAAGTACTTCAAAAGGTAAATGTTGTTACTTAGTTTTAAAACAAAAGGAGTATCTGTCTTTTCCCCACTTATATTCTACATTAATTATGCCATATCATAACTCCTATTTTTCCAATACTTCTCTTCATGCTATAAAGTGACTTCGAATTTGACCATCAGACTGCCTGAAAGTCTCTGTCAATACTGAAATGCATTTTACCCCATTTATTATTGTTTCAGACACTTCTTTTATCACACATACTTCTCATGTCTAGCCAGTCTTTGAAAGTGTAAACACAAGAATGACTTAATGTGAGTTGCTTCAGATTATCTGTTAGAGATACACAATTTTTCTGAATGCATTTGGAATGTTTTATGCAGAATATGACGAAGCAAGTGACTTGCATATCTGTGTAACAGGCTGTGACACATCTGACCCAGTTCCTGGACAAGAGTCTGAGCAACAGTAGTAAGCAACCACTTGTGTGGTTCATGTAGTTCTGTAAACTGACCTTATGCTTTGCAAACTCTAAGACTGTCCCATATGTCTGGATAAATCAGAGTCTTAAAAAGCTGTCATATGCTATTTTCAGGTGGGAAACTTCATAAAAGTTATGTAATTGGCACAGAGATGTATACTTTAATTTCTTGTCTATCATCTAACTCAGTTATTCTACATTCTGATGTATTTAAACTTTCCGCCCCATGAGTTTCCCATCAACAGTGAAACCTTCATAGCAGCAAATATATAATATACCATGTATCAATTCTAAAATGCTACATTATATTTATCCCACACAAAAGTAACAGACACTTTTTTTAACTTAATACAAGTAAGTTACTGTGGCCACAATTGCCCAAATTTAATTTAAAGCATTATTGGGCTGCACCTACTCTGTAAAATGTTCATTTTGCTGCTTAAAATAATATCAACATCTTCTCCACAACATGGATCGCACTGCTGTATGATAGTGATCCATTGAGTTTCTTTTTCTACCTTTGCAATGATATTCAATGCTCCCTGTATTCTGTGAAATTTTTACAACAGTTTTCTCCTGACATATGGTTATTTCAGTTAACTGGCTCCCTTTGGTGGGGCACATTTGGATGATTACCATATTCCCCCTTAAGAACTAATATTTATCAATTGACAAAAAATCCCTCCAAATACAGACTTTTTCCACATTGAAAATATTTGTGATGCTCTTAGTATTGAAAACAAGTTTCACACTTTACCTTTAAGTTCGGCTGCTGCTTTAGTATTTGTTTGTAATACAGTAAACTGCAAAAGCAATTGCTTCTAGTAATGTTCTAGGATTATTTAAGGTAACATATTCATCTATTTTGGTTCCAACGGCACGAGGAAAGTATCTAATCCTCAGTGGTCGGTTTTGTATTTGACTGCAGTATTGTGATCATTATTTTGTGTTGGCACACGTGTTTGAATATTAACTGCTTTGCTACGATCTGCTAAACCCTCAACATTGTCACCACATAATTGTTTCAATGTTCTTAATCTTTTCCGGCAAAATCTAGCCGCATGCTTCAGTTCAACGTTATTAATTAATTCTGCCCATAAGCCTTCATAGGTCACACTTTGTTTACACCCTTCATCATCAATCTAAATGTGAAGCAACTTTATTTTATCTTGTCGTCAAATCAACCAAAAATAATACATCTTTCAATTTAATAAAAAATTCTTGAGTATCCACAGAGTTCATGCCACTAAATGACATACTGTGCAAAGGAAAAAAATGCACCGAAGAATGGTAAATTAATGCTGACTGACACTTATGTACGTATAGCAAAATTGTCTGACTTAATTGACCAATAGCCTCTTGCAATTTAATTCCTGTTTTGTTTATAGCCATAGCCAAACTGACATTGCTAGCAGTTATCTGTCTTCGCCATCTCCCCATGTAGATGCCCCGTGCCCCACTGTAACTCCTGGAGTTCTGCATTATGCACCACCAACCAAAATCACCTCTTTCACTCATCCCTGCATGACTGTCGACTGCAGCCACGAAATCCTCCCTAGCATAGTCAAGTCTCCACACAGTGAGTTAGAACCTCCTCCAGCAGCTACATCTCAGACAAGCCACAACTGTGTTGCAACTTGGCAGCCCATTATCTACATCTTGTTTAGTTTATTCTTCAGCCCCAAAATCTTCCAGCTAAAAATATTATTACACTATCTGACAACAGTCTGTCAGGGCCATTTTTGATCAGGCTAGTGGGAGGTTTTGGATCAGAGTGACTGACCTGAGCGATATATCATATTTTTCTGGTGGCCTCCTTATTGTCATGCTATCTGGGAATAAATTTCTGATGTCACTACGGATTTGTGGGATGTAGAAGCAATACACTATAGATTAGATGGGATAATAACTATGAATTGAATGGCAAGATGTGATATGAACCTATTTAATGAAGTATACAATTGATCAAAAGGAAGGTTCAACACTGTCAAGGCTAATTAGTCTCCAAATATGAACAGTAAGCATCATCTATCAGTTACTGCAGTTTATGAAGAGTAGGTGACAGATGGCTAACACACAGCGCCACTGCAATGTAATTCTTATAAATGCTACAGCAAAAGAGAGTCCCAAGTCTATTCCTTTAATGTCGTTAGCAACACAGTCGACCACAGTTTTTAAATACACTGCTTATTGCAAGACACCACTTAGCTGGCTGAGCAAGTTTTGCAAACTTGGTCTACATAATTAAATATATTCATTATATTAATTATATTCATACAGTCAATTCAAACAAGGAGAAGCCTAATATGGATCTAAGATACTTTTCCACTTTAAAATTAAAATATGTAAATTACTTCAGCATTTTTGGCAAATTATCCACCACATTCCTTCGTAATTAGTTCCAATCCCATAGCTGCTAACACACAAAAGAAAATTTACCACCTAACTTTTGTCTGAAACAAAGTACCAGGTTGAGGGAAATCAACGTATCCCATTTGTGTATTACTTATAATTCTTCTAACAAAATCACACTAAGCCTCATAGCCCATATATGACTTGTACGCTCTTAGCATTCTCTTCACCCTCCTCCTATCTCCCAATCCAGCTCCTTTGTCATATGTTCTACAGTAATTTCCACAAAAAAATGTAGCTGGCCTCCACTGCAACCTCTACACTTATGTATTTGATAACCAAATCCTTTACTTCTTTGGTACATCCCCTCATCTCCCTCTTCTATAATTGAAGGATTTTGAAACCTCTTCCTTTCTACCCGCCCCATATGTTCTGCCCTACATACAATACTATTAAATATTATATCGAGGTATTAACACTTATATTCCCCCAATTGGATCTCCGAGTGGGGTCTACTTGGAGTATTGCTCATGGTCCAATAAGGGTGTACCGACAATCAGTTGTCTTTTTGGTCAGAAATTTGAAATACATTTTCTTATGAATAAAAAGTGCATTTTTTTTTTTTTTTTTTTTGTTTTAAAAGGAGGAAAATTGACCTTAGACACAAGGCAACACAAAAGTTACCATCTATGATAGTGTTGGCAGTACAGTCAATAGCCATTTCTAAAAATATCTTTGCCGACAGTGATAACATTTGCAATGAATATGAAATAGCTGGCAAGTTTTCATAATATTATATATATATTCTTATGTCATAGGCAGTAACATTTATTTCTTGCTTAATAACTTCTATGCATCTACCCAAATTTCAAGCCATCTGCAGCTGACATAGCAGAAGTGAGAAAATTCTATTATTTTGGAGGTAAAATTAAAACTGATGACAAACAACATCACTTTAAAAATCAGAGTAGCACTAGCAATAGGAACCTTCTTTCAGAGCTACCTTACGGACCAAACATTAACCTATGACCTAAGACAGAAGGAGTGTGACGAGAGTGATGGGAGTGTACAAGGCATATCTTGGTGTGCAGGCATGGTACGATATTGGTGAAAGAATTAAGAGAGGTACATGGAAGAGAGAAGACGATCATGACCACAAGCCAGCACTCTGTTTCAGGCTTAAGGGTGTGGGAAAATATTCTTCTGTACTGAAAGAAGCAGGGCTTGAAATAAATTACTAAGGGAAATTATCAATAACCTTCCCAAAATGCTGAAACAAATTAAAATTAGAATTCACAGAGGGATAAAGTACATAGGTACAAGAAATGGTGGAAAATGAGGCGTGAGGCGTGTAAATGTGGAAACGGAAATGCTACTTGGGAAAGGCATTAGTTTTGTGTTGGGGGTTGTGCCTGTAAACACCATAGGTAGGTGGGGTTTCACTAGGCATGGCCTACACCTAAATAGAAGGGGGAAGGGAGTACTTTCTGAGCTGTTAGCTAAAGCAGAAAGGGAACCCATTTACAGTGATGATGGGGTCAGGACTGTGCCTTTTTTAGGTTAGGGGCTGCTGGTGAAGGGATGGAAATAGATGATCAAAGTGATACTGATTGTAGATCCACGACGAGAATGATCATAGATGTTAAAGAAATAAATGAAGTTGCTGAAACAATAACTGGCTGGGGTAAATCTGGGAAAGAGGAGATAAATGCTGAAAATATAAAGCCGGTAATAAGGGTGTTAATGGTAAACTGTAGAAGTATAATGAACAAAGTAATCGAATTTGCAAACTTAAATAGAAATACACGAACCACAAATAATAATTGGGGTAGAGAGTTGGTTAAAAGAAGACGTACTAGACAGTGAGGTTTTTCCTGATGGTTACAGAGTGTACCGCAGAGATAGAGGAGCAATTGGTGGAGGAGTCTTCATACTAGTTAGCAAAAACTACCACAGTTCACTGGCATTCATAGATGAAGACCATGAGTTACTTGGGGTAGATTTCTGGGGTAATAAAAAAGAAAAAATCAGGGTGTTGGCTGCTTACCGCAGTGGAAGAATGACAGATGAAGATAAGGCTCTTGGGGAGAAATTAAATTCTTACTCAGATTTCAGAGGTGAGAATAGAATGGTCATTATTGGTGGGGATTTAAATTTACCAGGTGTAAATTGGGAAGGAAATAAGATTAATAACACACGTGAACAAAGATTTGCAAATACCTTAGTAAGGGAAGGAGGATTTACACAAGTGGTAGAGCAAAACACTAGGGGGCAAAATATTTTGGATATATTCCTAATAAAGCCCGATGATAACCTTGTGGGGTGTCAAGTAACGGAAGGAATAAGTGATCATGACGCAGTTCTGATGGATATTAGAGGATTCAGTGAACCAGCAGCCAAAACTGAAGGGGGAAATAGGTACAATTATAAAAAGGCACAGATTTCAAATTTGAAGAGATATTTCAGAAAATGTTTCAGCAAATGGAAGGAAGACACAAGTACAGTAGAGTCAAGGTGGGAAGAGTTCAAGGAGATAATTAGAAAGGGGGAAGAAAAATTCATTCGAAAGCAGAATATAAAGAGAAGTAGAGAACCTGTGTACTATAATCGGGAAGTGAGGAGGTTAAAGAGGCCTCCCTTGTCCATTTCATCTGAAATATCTTGCATATATCCCACCAACTGAGATTCACATGAATATCCTTGCCTGAACCAATGTTGCCTACTTGAAAACCACTTACGTTCCTCACATACATTTCTGATGTGGTTGCATATCAATCTTTCCATTACGAAGAGAACATAACAGAGTTAAGAGACAGCAGGGTAGTAGGGAATATTTGAAACGACTAAACAAGGACTTAATAACAGCAAAGAAAGTGGCTAAAAATGGGTTTATGAAGAGTATTGTCAGTGCAGGAGGACCAGTGACTGATGCATCTAGAAATTTCTATGGCTATATCAAGAAACTGAGGGGAAGGGAGGGTGTAGAGATGCTCATAGATAAGAATGGAGAAGTAGTTACTGAGGATTTGAAAAAGGCACTGGTTTAGTGAGAGCATTAGTGACAATGAATCAGAAACGGGAATGTCCAATTCGGAGAATGAGCTTAACAATACGATTAGAAATGAAGATACTAAAAAGTTTGAAATTCATCCTGAAGAAATCATGAAGGAAATAAGCAAGCTGAAAAAACATAAGGGGGCTGGTGCAGATAATATTAGTACAGATATCTTAAAGATAGTCGGATGTGACATTGTACCTTATCTTGAAATATTATTTAAATTGAGTCTGGATACTTGCTGCTTACCACAAGACTGGAAAAGTGCGATAGTAGTACCGGTACATAAAGGAGGGGTGAGAAATAGAGTCGAAAATTACAGGCCAATCAGTTTGACTTCAGTGGTAGGTAAATTAATGGAAAGATTGATATGCAACCACATCAGAAATATATGTGAGGAACGTAAGTGGTTTTTAAGCAGGCTACATGGTTTCAGGCAAGGATATTCATGTGAATCTCAGTTGGTGGGATATATGCAAGATATTTCAGATGAAATGGACAAGGGAGGCCAAATTGATAGTGTAGCACTAGATCTTTCAAAGGCGTTTGACAGAGTAAGCCACAAAATGGTAGTAAATAAGGTAAAAACTATTGGAGTTGATGAGAAAGTGATTTGCTGGGTAGAAGAATTTTTACAAGGTAGAAAACAGAAAGTTAGGGTGGGAAATGCGGTATCAAAGGAAGTGGAAGTAAAAATGGGAGTGCCGCAGGGTAGCATATTGGGACCATTGCTATTCATTATTCTAATGAATAATTGTGTTGATTGTTTACTATCTGAAATTAGATTGTTTGCAGATGACTTAATGCTGTATAAAAGGATCAAAATGATAGAGGACTGTAAACAGTTGCAGGATGATCTGGACAGGATATCTAGTTGGGTTGGTAAACATGGGATGAAGATAAATGCAAAGAAGAGTCAGCTTATTAGATACACAAATAAAAAACAAAAGGTTAATTATGAATATAAGGTGGGGAAAGAATTGCTTGCTGAAGACTTGAAAAGTAAATATCTTGGTATTACATTTGATAACAAGCGTAACTGGGCAGGACACATTGGACAGGTGGTAGGAAAAGGTTTCAAAGTTCTGCACTTGTTGGAGAGAGTGATGAGGGGATGCACGAGGGAAGTAAAGGAATTGGGTTACAAAACTTTAGTAAGGCCATTGCTCGAATATGGTAGTGTAGTATGGGACCCACATTTTGAGTATCAAATACAGGAGTTGGAGAAGGTGCAAAGAAGGGCCGCTAGATTTGTTTCTGAAAATTATTGCAGAATGCAATCAGTGACAGACATGATAAAGGAGCTTGAATGGGATTCATTGCAAGACAGGAGGAGGATGAGGAGGGTAATGGGAGTGTACAGGGCGTATACTGGCGATGAGGCATGGAAAGATATTGCAGTAGGTATGAAAAATAGTTCGTGGAAGGGAAAAGATGACCATGACCACAAGCTGGCACTCCATTTCAGGCACAAGGGTGTGGGAAGATTTTCTTTTTTAGGTAAGGGTGTCAGGGATTGGAATGAGTTACCGAGGGGAATGATGAATAACCTACCGAAAACGTTAAAAGAATTTAAAGTTAAAATTTGTAGAGGGTAAGTGTAGGTGAGTGTAGGATAGGGGGAAGTTGGGTGTGTAGGGAAATTGCCACCGGAGCGTGTGCTCCATTGCAATTAAATAAATTTAAAAAAATTAAAACGAGTATATAGAGAGCTGGCCATCAGTGAAAGTGCTTCATTGCAAACTGTACGTAGGATCACAGCATTTTATGAAAATACACAGCACAGACTTTAGCAATATAAAAAAAATAAAGAAAATTAAATATTCAAAATATGATTTTATATTAGGATGTTAAAAATAGTGTTTACAGAAAAAGTATGAGAAGCACAAATTTTGGATACGATGGGTGAGGAAATGCATGTGTAAAAAAATCTCGCAGAAATAAGACACAATAGTCATATTTTGAGACAATTTTTATTGGAGAGAATATTCAAAATGAAGAACATTTTTTTTCCTTATTGCTTTACGCCTCGTTCATGGCTATGGTCATTAGAGGTGGGATAGGACTGGGGACAAGGAGCGGGAAGAAATTCGGCCATGGCCTTTTTGAAGGAAACATCCCGGCATTCGCCTGGAGTGATTTGGGGAAACCATGGAAAATCTAAATCTGGATGCCCAGACAGGGATTTGAGCCAGTGTCCTCACGAATGCGAGGCCAGAACATTAACCGTTCACCCAAGACACTCAGTAAATGAAGAACAGAAAATGTATGAAGCAGAAAACACAGGATTTAGTCCGTAACACAGATGTGCTGGAATAAGCTCAAGATAGGAAGGCTAATAGAACAGGATATTATTAACAGAAATAACTAAAATGCAATGAAGATACGAAACAGCTCATTTAATTGAAATGAGTCCCAAAATCATAATGTAACCCAAATTGAGAAATGGCCATTTTCAACGTTTCTACGTTCTGTAATTAATAAACTGCATATTGCAACAAAACTTATCACTGGTTTGTGCATTTCAATCTTAAAAGATATGAGAAACATAGAATACAAATAAGCGTCACCATGAAAAAAAAAAATGTACGCAGAGAGTTCATTTTTTATGATTTCTCAGAACAGCTTCATGCCATCACTGCCATTTGAGTCACCAACAACAATAATCTCAGACAGTATGCACTATTAGCCTGTAGAGTCAAGTGTAACCCCTTTTTGTTTGCAATGCATTCTTCATATACTAACGTTTAGAGTTCTTGGTTAAATCTTAATTTGTGTGTTGTTATTTCACGACTGTCATGGCAATAAACATATATACTCTACAATGATTTGATGAAAGTACAGTGTTAAAGCAAAATGGTCTAGCAAAATCCCTTGGTATACCAGGATCAACTTTATAAATGATTCTTTAAAAGAAAATGCTCTTTACGTTGGTGGGAAGAGTCAAAAAATTTAGCCAGGAAAGATTGAAGAGTTATGAAAAAATATTGGTACAATGGTTTCCACAAAGCCCTTGTAATGAAGATCCTATTAAAGTACTGATGTTGTAAGGCACTATAATACGTATAAATGACCTTGGTGGTTTAAATGGTGGCTCGATTGATTCCATCAACATCCTGGTATTATCTATACAGGCATTAAAATTGTAACTGGGAAAAAGTTATGTGCATTTTAAGATTTTTTTAAATTACTCTGGTGTACTATTAGTGAGTTACAAAGAACAAGTAGACTTATCTGGGTTTTCTTTTGTTCTCTCTTCATAAATTGGGATGAACCAGATACATACAAAAAGTACTGGCCAGATTTTGTCAACAGCTAATGGTAAAGCAGTTAAAATAGTGTATGATTTAAGTTGATATGTCATTGATAAGATGATAACTTTGAGATAAAACTGCCTACAAGTTAGTACAAATTTTTTGTTGGATGTGCTTCATCCAAAACCAATCAATTGGAATTTGATGGGTTTTGATTAACGCACATGCCCTGGTCCTGTTAGTAAAATAGGATATACCACATTTTGTTGGGACTTTAAAAAGCTAACAAGTTTAAGATAAAGGTGTCAATAAATTAGTATTAATTTTCCATTAACATGATTCACACAAAAACTACTGGTCAGATTTTCATGGGGTTTCAGTTAACGAACATCAAGTGATCCCATAGATGAATTAGAGTATGTTTCATTTTGATGTATGAAAATAAGGTCTCCAATGTTTTTTCACAACGAAAACCATGTTTATTTGCTTTGAATTAAACATTTTTGGAAAGTTTAGACTTTTCCCTACTTTTTGAGATAATTGGCTATTTGACTGTTTTTGGGAAACTGTTTTAAATTGTTTATTGGTTCACATTATTCATATGGTACTTTTTATTTTTTGAATAAAGTGCTTATTTTACGCAAAATTCAAAGATAAAATTTAAAGTTTTTAAAAGCCCACCAAAACGCTCCTTTGCAACCTGTTGCATGCCAACGACGCCCGTGACGTCACGCGCCAGTGAGGGATCTCTCTGTCGATAAGTGACGTGTTGTTTGTTGGCTGAATTTGTATGCAAATTTTTAGAACTATGTCTTATAAATGGTGCGCAGTGCCCCAATGTACAAACACTACTATTAAATACCCCCAAAAATTATTTGTCAGTGTTCCAAAAGCCACTAAATTACGAAAAAAGTGGCTGTTGCTCGCCCGCAGGAATCCATGCGATGTTGCGAATAATTCAAACAGCTTCTTCTGTGAGGATCATTTTAATGTAAGTAAACGATCCATATTCTATTCTATTATACATTTTTACCGTGGTGTTAAAAATCTAGGTTCTTATGCCAGGTTTTGTACATTTCGATGTTGGATTATTAGCAACGGATTCAGTTTTCAAAATTCTTACCGACTGAACTTTACTATGCCGGCAGTACTATTTATTTATGCCTACATAGGGACTTAATAATGAGTGATACAGAATTTTCTAAGAGTTTTTTTTTATACATATTAAGTAAAACGAGAAGTGATATCCCACAAAAACTGTATCATATAAGTGTAAAGTGAATTGATAGCTATGATCCCTGGACCAAGTATTTTGATACAAAACGTCATATTTGTAATATCTTTTCATCTACGGTAGTGGCTAGTATTTACAATTACTAGATTATCTTGTCCAAAGGCATTGTTTCGGAATAAAATATTTCTGGCATCATTGTATTTCCCAAAATTCTTTATTAATTTGATTTAGGATGTATGATTGGTTACCTACATTCTTGCCTTTTTTGGGGGGGACTAGGTAACCAATAATCTATCCAAGTCAAAGCCTAACAAAAGTAATGCTCATTTCAATACAGATGGAGAAAGATATATCAAATTACAGGTAGTACAAAATGGGTTTCAGCAAACACTTAATTAAGGTGAAAGGAGTATTACCATCAAAATTTGACTGCCATCCAGATCGAAAAAGAAGAATGTGTGATGGTGATACTTCTCGCTCAGCTTTTACTACGAAGCAAAAAATAAACCTTTCTAGAGAATGTGACCAAGAAAAGAGGTTTGCAGCAGAAATTGTTAACAGCTGTGTATTATTGGATACTATGGTGGAAGGAACTATCAAATTGGAGTATGAAGGTAAGTACTGATATGTACACTACACCTCTGTTTTATGTGCAATATATATATATATATATATATTTAACCAAGGTATATGAATATTCTTTATTGGATTATTGGTACCATTCACTATTTACTTGTGCCACCTTATCAACATATGTTTTGTGTTACAGAATCACTGCAGACTCAAGAAAAGAAACAACCACCAACCCTGTTATAACTGAAGAGAAATCCACCCAACTTGGGTTAAAAATAAAGAAGCATTATATAAGAAGCAAGGCAGTACAAGTAGCGACTACATCAAGAAATACCTCCACATCTCCTTTCAAGGTTTCCACAACATCTAGTTTAACTTCTCCATTTAAGACTGATCCCTATTATTATAAATTATCTAAAACAGGAATGAATATAGTAATTAAAAAAAAAAAGATTTTTGGGGTTGATAGTGATGTTTCTAGTTTTATGGAGACAGAGGAATGCCGAGATTTTTTACCTTCTGCAATTCATTCATCATCTAACAGTTCTGACTCTGATAGTAATAGAACCGAGATAAAGGTAGCTACCAGAAATAAAAAGTTTCTTAAAAATACTTTGGAATTAATTATAAAAAAAACCTCTGCTGTATGTTGCAATCCCTACAAATTGTTACTTCTTAGTCGAATGAATACAGAAACACACAGCTATTCCAACAGAACACATATTATTGTGTTTAAAAAAGATTAGGCTGAATAGTACATTTTATGAACTTCCAGATAATTTTTGTATGTCGCTATCATATGCCAGTAAGTTGTTTCTGAAAAATATTCCAATAATTGCACGTCCATTTATTGTTAAATTAGACAAAAAGTTAAATAAAAAAAAAACTTCCTATCTCATTTAGACAAAATTATTCCAATGCATTATAGACTGTTTTGAGATTGACATACAAAAGCCATCAAAAGCTCTTTATCAAGCATTAACTTGGTCTAATTATAAAAAAGGGAATACTGTGAAATATTTAATATCTTGCACACCAAATGGATTAGTGAACTACATTTCCCTGGCTTTGGGGGGAGGGTAAGTGATCCGACTATTATGGAAAATTGTAACTTTTTAGATGGGTTAGAACAGGGCTCTTTTATTTTATCTGATAGGGGTTTCAAACATGTGGAACAATTACTGAATGAGAAGAAAATTACATTGTTAAGGCCACCCAGTGTAACTGTTGGCTCAAAACTAACAAGGACAGAAGTCCGTCAAACTAAAATCATTGCTAGTTTAAGGATTCATGTGGAAAGGGTAATAAGGCAGATTAGAGAGTTCCATATGTTGAAGCAACATTCTGTAATAAATACCCACATACTAAGCGTTTTTGATGATGCCACTGTTATAGCTTGTGCACTTATTAATGTACAGGACTCTCTTATAAGGTAACAGTAATAAAAAATGACAAGTAAGAAAACAGCTTTTATTTAAAAATCCTAAATGATTTATAATTAAACAGGTGATTATCATGTCTTGGCTAACCAATATCTTATATTTAGTTACAACTGTGACACAAAATAGAATAAATATTGCTTTTCCAGAATGATACAATGTTATTAAGCAAGCTATGAACATGGTCACTATCATAAGTAGTTGAAATAATTTCAATATCTGATGTTTTTTTGAAAATCCGGACTGGCTACACAAAAGTAACATTTTTTAACATTTGCAGTGGTATTTGAGCTAAGTATTTATTATTAATTACTCCATTATTAATGTAATTTTTCTTAGTTCTTTTACTTGTTGGGCACTTTATTTCAATAACAGCATCTTTACATATGCCATCTGGGGATGCTGCAACCATGGGAAATTTTTTGGAAACAAAGAGTCCACAGGATCTGAATTTTTGTTTTAGTTTTTCTCCACAGTTCTTCAGACAGTTAGCTCTAGTTTCCTACCTCTTCTCATAGCAGCAGTATCTGGTGTCTTAGCACCCATGATTGCAGCCATTAGTTATCCGTCTGCAGTAGTGCAGTGACTTACTTAATAGGCCTTGGATGCAGGTGAAAACAGATTCCATACAGATATTGGTCAAACTTTTTTTTTTTAAAAAAAAAAAAAAAAAAAAAAAAAACCCACAGACGTAAAAATTCACACATTTCTAACATCCCAAAACTACTTCGAATTAGGTTTGAACAGGCCCTGGACCAAGATAACATCACTAGAATTGACATTAGTTCTGGTCCACGGAGTACGATCGAAAATTATAAATGTGATTGACTAATGCAGTATTGCTAGGGGATTAGCATGCACGGCAGAAAGTTGTTCTAGTGGTATCACCCCCTCTAGTAAACCTTAAGATTTTTGTGATTAAATAAGGTAGAAGGAATGTCTATTTTAACGCATTAAATGTAAATAGCTTGCATAACATTTGATATTAAACCCAATTGTGTATGGCATATTAATAAAATATAAACTCAAAATATTTACAATTAAAAAAAAAAAAAAATACAATGTAATGAAGTGATGCCGGAAATAATGTAAACTATCGGAATATGTAAGAAAATATGGGGATTCTATCATTACCGTGCGCCACAATCTGACGATTGATTCTTCTAGAACTCGACGAGACAAATTGAAAGTAAAGAATACAATTTTTTGACATCTCGCTTAGTTCTCGAGATATCATTTATCAAAATTGACGTAGTTTTGTTGAAATACAGCCTGGACCAGGAGAAAAAACACCAAAAGCAGAAGGAACTGATTTTTAACATGTTACATCTCGAAAACCAAGCGAGATATCAAAAAATTTTATTCTTTATTTTCGATTTGTTTCGTCGAGTTCTAGAAGAATTCATCTTCAGATTTTGGCACCACAGTAATGATAGAACTACCGAAAATACTGATTTATGCCGTTATTTAGTAGCGTGAAACTTAGTACTGCAACTAAGTAATTGCATTTGAACACTTAGAACAACAAAATCTTTTTTTAGAATATAGAATATTTGATTTGAAATAAAAAATGCAATTACCTAGGAAGACATCTTTACTGTGTACTCATAATCTATTATCTCAAATTGAAGAATTTGCAGCTTGAATTCTAGGCAAACAAACCTACATAGCTAATTTGAGTTGCGGTTTAGATTATTCTTGTTAACTATTTCTATTAATCACTGATTTTGAATTTAAATATTAGAGATACTTACATAGAAGTTTTTACGTTTTTTAGTTCTGCAGCATAGAAGTCTGGATTCTTCTTGAAAAAAAGTCCAATCATTAAAGCGTTTACTTTTGGCAAGTTTCCGCTGTTTGATTTCACAAAATATTTCTCCATTTCCTATGAAAAACTAGTGTATCACGCCAGCAGCAAACAACAAAAGTAACCAACAAACTTAGACGACAGTGAACACAACAGCTGTAACAGCAATATTTACGGGTGGGTTACGTCATGGAAGCGACTACCAATCACCGAGCGTTTTCGGTCACGTGATAACAGTTAAAATTATACTGAATTTTATTTTACATTTTCATTAATAATAATGATTAAACTTATAAAAAATAGGTTCCTTAAGCATCACTGTATACAAATAACAACAATTTATAATATATTTTAAATACAGTCAAATAGCCTATTGCCGTTCAGATCGGTGCATTTTTGCATGCAGTGTACCATCAACTTTATGCCCGAGTCATAGAAATCTCCTGCCGCCTGCAAAGGCAGCGTAACACCTGTTCTTTCGGCTCCTCTCTGGTTCTGCATTGAGTCCCACCCAGGTGTTCTTCAATTCAGGGAAGAGATGGTAATTACTTGGGGCTATGTCCAGGCTGTAGGGCAGATGTGTGGCAATATTCCATCCAAATTGGATGAGAAGTTCGGTTGTTACAAGGGTGGTGTGCAGACAAGCGTTATTGTGATGGAAATGCTCTTCCCTCGTGAGAATGCCTCTCCTCGTTTTGAATTGCGCGGCGCAGGTTCTTCAATGTCGTACAATAGAGGTGAGCATTGTTATACCAACAGACATGAATTCGTACAGCAATAACCCCTTCCTGTCCCAATATATGCTTGCCATCACTTTACAGACAGACAGTGTTTGCATGAACTTCTGCGGCTTCGGCAACTCTGGATGTTTCCACTAATGGGATTGTTCCTTCTTTTCCAGTGTCATGTAGTGGGCCCAGGTCTCATCACAGTAACAACTGAATCCAAGAATTCTTCACCATCGGTTTCATAGGCTTGTAGAAATTTGCGGGTCAGTTCAACGCATTGCCAGGGGTCATCTCACAGAGCTCTGGAACCATCACCCTTCAATCTTTCCGCATTTCTTCTTCCACTTTCGCAATCGAAAGCAAAGGCCATCCAGAACACTGTTTGTCATGGACAGGAATTCTCTGCACCATTTGTGCATGTGTTGTATGCTCAAACACTTTTCTCAAAAGCCTTCACACAACTGGGAATGAATGTCCCCAGGCACAGTGTTTTTTTTTTTCCCCCACACAAAAAACGAATTACAGACCTTAATCTGCACCTAGAAGGCAAAGCGAGTGGAACTCCATCTCTAGCTAGCATCGCAGACAGTTTGCCGGGGTGAGGATTCGGAGAGGGGGAACCAAGCTACATGCCAGTGTTGCCGGATCCCGCCAGTTTTGCCAAATCGCAACTGCAGTATCTTGGGAACCTTATTTTACGGACGACACTCGTAGTATTGTAAAGCTGAGCATTCTATTTATAAATGTAATAAAAATGCATCTGGGAAAAATATGTAGATTTAGATACTTTTTAAAAACAAAAACAAAAAAATATTGTTTGGTACTCTTCATAAGCTACAGAGAAGGAATTGACCTTTTCTAAAACAATTTCCCCGTATGTCTTTCTGTCTGGATGTACAGAATTCATGCAAAAGCATCTAGTCTGATTTTTGTGGGCTTTTGATTAAGGAGTCTCATGCCGAGAGTAAGGCAAAGCGTGTTTCATTTTGATGTGAAGTCAGGGAGCTAAGTAATTTAAGGTAAAATTATCCAGAAATTATTATTAATTTTATGTTGAACACGATTCACTCAAACAGTTCTTGTCGGTGTTTCAAAAAATAAACAGCTCATTGTGCCATTACTATTACAAGGTGTGTCTCATTTCGATGCAACAGCAAGAAGCTGAGAAATTAAGATAAATGAGCCAACAAATTAGTATCCATTGGAAGGTAAGGCAATTCACGCATTTGAAAATGTTTATCGTGATTTCAGTATCTAAGCCATATCGTATTATTCAGGGAATTAAGTTACAGTTTGTTGTTTAGATCCTTCATGCTAAAAGAATTTGTATTCAGAAAAGTTCTTGATGATGCTGGTGTAAGAAAGAGGTGTATACATTAAGGTCTAAAACAGACAAGTCGATTTCAACCCCACGATGGTCAATTCAATGCATGGTCCAATGTAATTCATTGGGGCAAAACAGACAATGCCATGCGGCACCGCTTCTTCTGTTTTGAACACGCAGCGTGGAGGCAACACAGCATACTGAAGAAAATAAACGAAGGATTTTTTTAACTTTCTGTAACATTACGCCTCAGTGTTCAATTGTAAAACACATAATATGCAGTTATATGAAATAAATAATCAAAAATCAAATTTAATATTTTTTTTTACTTTTCTTACAATTATTCTCCGATTTCATGTTATTTTAAAACACTTTTTAGACCTTGAAATTTAATATTTTTCTATTGATCCTTCAACAAAACTTTATATTATCTTTTAACTTGATCGCATTATTATCTGTACTTTTGAACCAAAAAATATAGTTTGGTTCCAAGGAATGTGGAAATTATATTTTTTATGACTACTGTTCTCATATTTTTCATTTTAATAGGGAAAAATGAATTAAATTTATTCAGAAGCACTGATATCAGCAGTTTTTTTCTTTTCTTCTTCCATGATCTGTACAGTAACCACAGATGTATTTTAATATCCATTATTTAACAATTAATTGAGCTATACGCTCCAAATCGACAGTCCACGTGTCGGTCGAGGTGGTGGCTGTGCGGCGGTCGAGGCGGCTGCCTCCGCTCCAAAAGTCAACTCGTGTGAGCAGTTGGGGTGGCAACTGTCTCGACCGCTACATGACCGGTACTCACTTCATCTGTTTTAGTTCAAACAGTCCACACATTCAGGACAACAGTTAAGGGGACAACAGTTAATGTATGAAATTATTGATTTATCATACTACTGTATTTTATTTCCCAATTATTAACTGTTTTTTGTCTAGACAATTCAAAAATATTAAACTGGTTTACTATATGTCTGTACCAGTTATATGCTAAACGAACAAATACTATAAAACTATCAAAGTTATTTATGGAATCATTGGGAAACAAATGGCTAGCAAACTTGAATAGGCAAAGACAAAGGAATAATGAAAAATGCGGGGACAGGGCAGCATTCGTATTTTTTTCTGTTTCTATGATGTCCCATTCATCTGTGACACAGATTTAAATTAAAGTTATTTATTAATTCATAAATGGCATTAAAATAATGCACAAGCATCCACAAGGAAAACTTAATCATACTGAGATTACGTACCAAATGCTTAGTGTGAAATTATGGATGGTTAATTACAGTAATTATTATATTCCTTACAAAGTCCGTCAGTCCACAGATACAAAACTGTTAGCTCCACTATGCAGTATGCACAGTGTTCACACATTCCTCCACAGATAAAAATTCAGTGAAGTACTATAACAGATCACACGCAGTTTTGTTGAATACGGGATTTTTATGCAACTGAAAACTCATATGGCACACTGCAGATTTTTTATAAAATCTGTATGGATATGATAAGTTTCAAGATTCTTTATAAAATGGATTTGGAATATAAAATGAAGCATTATTGTGTATATCAAAACTGACAAATTTACTACAATTAGGTAAGAAGAGAATGTAAATAAACATTTTTAATAGTCAAGTTCTCTGTATACGAAGCAGCAAAAGATTTCATGAAAAAAGAAAATCACAAAAAAATAATAATGTTGATGGAGTGACTCACCTTCTTTATGCTCTTCAGTCTATAGTTGCAAGAAGAGAGACAGTATCGATCAGGGGGAAGTCTCAAGCCACAATGTGGCTTTACCAATGGCAAAGGTGTACTATTCTTTGACCTGGCAACATCTAAAAGTATCTATGGGCAGAACATCAATTAATTCTATTTTTTTATTAATTCTTCAGCATAAATCAATAACAAACTATGGAACAATACTTACTTCCCGTGGAGGAGGATTGGTGAATATCCTGTCAGTTGTCATCTGTACTGCAAGTTTAACATCATCTAAATCAATTGCTTTCTTTTTAGCATGGTTTGCAAGAACACGGGAGTCTTCAAGAACAGTTGTAACATATCCTTGTCAAAGTGGGAAAAAATGCAAATTACTCATAAGATCATAAAGTTTTCTTTATTTTTGGTTTTACACATTGTCAACATTAGTCATTAGAGGTGCAAAAAGACCAGGGGCTAGGAACAAGAATAATAAATCGTTCATGACACAAAAACGCATTGCAAAAATATTGATACTTTTGCCCTTTTAGGGTCGAATTCCGGACAATTTCTGTCTTAATATATGACGTCACTAAAGCGGAGATCTTTATCATTAAAATTATACTTCATTAAACGATTTCAGGTAGGTATCCAGCGAGAAATGACTTGTAACACAGAAAACAGCATTTTAGAAATATTGACATTTTTGTCCTTAAAGGGTCGAATTCCAAAAACTTCATTCCTTAAAATATGATGTGACCAAAGTGGAGACCATATGCTTTCAAATGACACCTCATTCATTGATTTCAGTTAATTATGAAGGAAGATACAGGTTTGTGACAAAAAAAATACCTTATAGAAATAATATATATGATTACACAACAGCATGTGAATATTTATTTCCATCATTTAATTATATCAATGTAATTTCCGATAATCTGACAAGAGAAAACAGCACAAAATGTCTTCTGGAATCAATAGGGAAAAAAGCTACGTGTCATGCGATGGAGGGGGGATACAGGCAAAAGCCATGTCAGGCTACATGAAAAGGGGGGGGGGGTTTCTAGGAGGCTAAAATGGGGCTACATAGTTTATGGAAGCTCCCTTACTCTTTGCTGTCCCCAAATAAAGAATTTAGTCTTATATTTTTACACAGCTTCAAACTTTATTAACATCCTTTCGTTTATCTTCCCATGGAACTACATAGAGAGATTAGGTATCTGAAAATGCCAGGCAGTGACTGTAATATTCCTAGCAGCAACTCACATACAAGTTATACACTGTTCATTACTCACTATATATATCTCTCACCATGGCATGTCCAAAGAACCAAATATAATTTGTAATAGAAAATTATTATTATTATTTTACATCAATCCAAAACTATTCCTATTGTGTTACAACCCTTCAAGTTTTGCCATGGATTTTCTGTGAAAAGACAATGGTTAACATATAAAATAGACCTTGCATTCTTTGATACCTAGTTCTCTCTCATTAAGAGTTTGAGTTTTACATTCATGTTACATAAAAGAATCATCTCAATACTAAGAAACACCCAAAGAAATTGAAGTCCTGTTATGATTCTCTCTTCAAATAGTTCTTAATGCATACATACATAAATAACTAGCAGTTACCCGCAACTACATCAGCTTGAAAAAGTGTGTTCAAGAATAAGTTTTTTTTTACTATTCAAAAATTTATACTTTGATGTTGAAAATATGGTTAACTGAAAGAAAAGTGTACCTCGAAGCCAGGAAATAGGTTAAAAAGGTGTAATGCGTGCTGAAAGATATGGTTGCGCGCATTACTCACTAAATGGAAATAGACATCTGGAGTCAGTTCTGATGCCATTATAGTCAGAATTCAGCATGGCTGCAATCTTCTTCAAACCAAATCCACTAGTACGATTGAATATTAATAGTCATATTGATTTTTCACTTATGCTATAACATATATTACGAATGGAATTGTGGTGTAATACCTGAGGTAACATACTATTTCATGTTCACAACTGAAGGCATCTTCTTAAAAACTTGCTGACAGTACAACTTTAAAATGTTTTAGCGTTAAGTACACATTTATATTTCTGCTCCGGAACTATTATTATAGATCTTCTGATACAATTAATACATGACGTCACTAAAATGATACTCTTGACAGCACCTTAAATTACTAATACAGTTTGTTTTCATTTAGGGACCAGGCAGCATTTCAGCCAAGCCATAAACTTCGCTAAATATGCCGCTGAAAAATCAAAGATGTCCGTTTGTAATTAATACTGAAGGCATATAATGAAATTGATTGTAATAATTTATGCTGTACTAATTAAGAATCCTGATGTTACTACTACTCGAAATGTAGTTCCGATGCATCAATGTTTTAAAGTGTGTTCAATATCGTTTGATTTTGTAAGAGCAATATGAGCGGAGATGTTATTTAAATTGAAATGCAGCCTCTACCAGAATGTTCTTGTTACAGCATAAGGCAGGAGGAGTTTGGTTATTATTAGTAATAAATAAGCTGCTTTCATAAGTGCCGTGTTAGTGATGATATATATCGCAATGTAAAATATTCCCTCATACACTACCGTTTGTACTGATTTCTACAAAAATTCCTAGAAACAAAGGGTTAGTTATTTTTGTTTAGGTTTTAAATTTTGATACAGAAAGTATATAGCAGCAAAAAAGAAAATGCACAGGATATAAATTGATCTCAGATAGAATCAAAACCATTACATATTTCTCATAGATATACAAATATAATTACATTTCTTGTACGACCATTTGGTCAACTAACTTTTGTGCTGGTATGCTATATATACTTTTATGATTATACAAAAAAAAAAAAAAAAAAAAAAAATTCAAGCTTTGATTTTTCACATAAATTATGACGTATGTATTATGAACATAATTATGGTGCGATACCTGAGGTGTCATACTATTTAATGTTCACAACTGAAGACTTGTCCTTGTGAATTTACAGAAAGTACGATTTTTTTTAAAAAAAAATTTAAGGTTAATATTTGCTACTCCCTAACTATTATTTATCAAATGCATTAGTTTTAGCACTTTTAAACTAGACACACACATGCTTATATCGAAAGTTTCTTGCTTTTATTTCTGAAAAGCAGCAAAGCTTAGCACTGCCATCTACAAAGTAGGAAACTCTTTGGTGTTTGTGAATTCATAACTGCAATTTGGAAAGAAACTATTCGTTTTTGCAGGATATGTCACTACACACATGATTTACTAGCTCCGTGCCAAATTTCATTTAAATCTGTTGAGCAATTGTGGCGTGATTGAGGCAGACAGTACATCAAAATTTACATCCAAACTTTCTCATTTATATAGATTTAGAAGATAGATAGATAAAAGTATGGCTTGATGAGATGATGTAGTACGGTATAACTGACGAAAATTTAATTACACCACAAGCTTCTCAAGCCTGAAGCTGCTTTTTTTCTGGCCTGAGTAGCTTCACTTTTTAATTATTAATCACTTAACAAACAAAATTAATTATGTACTATTGATATTATATTTTTTGTTGTCTCTTTCAAACACGTATATCTATATAAGTAACAATATATTAGTTTGTGAGTGAAGTAATTATTCACAAGGAGGAGGTACCTGGACCTTAAAGAGAATATAATACTAAACTACATGATATATTTTCTTTTTTCAGAAAGGGTATTTAACAATAAATATTGGGATTATTATTTTATGCAATTTCTGCAATGTTTATCTAACTTTATTATTCCTTTTTCCTCTCAATATGACATAGTTCAATATAACCTTCCCTTCCACACTTATTAGAAACCATAATGGAAGATGAGTCCTCAGTATTTACATCCATTTATGGAAAATGTTCTCAATTTTAAACAAATGATAACTTTCCTTATTATCACTATTGCATCCTTCTCTTTGACATACAAAGAACTGTTAGTCTGCTCCTTTGAACTAACAGAGCTATCATCATATATATTATTTCTATAAGGGTTTTTTTTTTTTTTTGGTCACAAGGCACTATCTCCCTTCATACCAAACCAAAATCGATAAATGAGGTATCATTTTGACATCATATGTTAAGAAACTAATTTTTCCGAATTCTACCTTTAAAGGGCAAAAATATCAGCATTTCTTCATGAAATTTACCAAAAATGTCAATTTTCAATTTATTTTTTATTTTTTAGTACAACTCATGGACAATAAGTTCCCAAAGTTTCAATGATGAAATCGCATCCGAAGTGCCTGAAAAATAATTAAACGTGTAACGCAACATCCCTGTCACACCCACTTTTTGAAGCAGCACATCAATACCAGGTTGAACTTTAAATTGCGTTTCCTCAAAAATGTGTTTTTCTAAGTTTATGTACCTTTTCCTCAGAATCTAAGTACGCTAGAATTATGAAATTTTGTACACTTATCCCTATAAATCTAATAAATGTTGTCTCAAGATCAAATTTTGAAATTCTTATTGCCAGCTGAGATATGGGGCAAAGTGCTTGGAATTCTGCATGAATTTAAAATTTTACTTGCAGAATTATAATTAAAAATTTATGAAAATTCTCCTATTTGATTTATTCAAAAAACCTCATGAGAGAAGCTTACTATATGTAAACAGAGGAAACAGAGAAAATTTGGTAGAAATCTCTGAATAATTTCTGAGAAAAAGGAACATACATTATTTTTTGAAAATAAAAATTTAAAAAAAGTTGAATATATATAATCAATGGAATTTATAGATAAATGTGTTCATTTCATGTAAAGCGTGGTACAAAATTTCATTGCCATATCTTCAAAACTGTGGATAGGGTGCATTTTTGAAATAGTGTGTGTTTTTCATGAACTTCCCCCTTAAATGAATTTTTTTGTATCTCAAGTCATTTGTCTCCCTTGATAATTAAACATAATTTATAAATCTTTTATTAATTTATTAATCTTTTTAAATATTAAAGTCTTTGGTTTTGTCACACCATATTTTAAGACAGGATTTTTTTTTCAAAATTTTAGCCTTAAAGAACAAGAGTATTAATATTTCTACAATGAGTTTTTCTGTCACTAGCCATTTATCCCCCTTGATACCTACCCGAAATCAATAAATTAGGTATTGTTTTATAGATTGAAGTATCTTTGGTCACATCATATTTTAAGAAAGAAGTTTCTCTAAATTCAACCCTTAAGAGGAAAAAATATCATCGTATCTAAAACTTGTTTTTTAACCTCGTTTATTGCCTAATTGAAGTTGATAAATGAGGTATCATTTAAAAGACCAATGTGCCCACTTTGGTTACACCATATTTTATAAAAGGAATTTTTTGGAATTCAACCCTTAAGGGGCAAAAGTATCAATATTATTTCTAAGTTGTTGTTTTTTAATTACGAGACATTTTTCTCAAAGAATTTTTCGGAATTTGGTGCTTAAAGAAGTCGCACATATGATACAGTTCAGAACCAAGTCCCTAGATTGCAGCAGCAGATATCACAGAGATATCAATAAACTGTTTTTTATACAATAAGTAGTTTTTTGCACATTTTTTTCTGTTACTTTTTTTTTTTTTTTTTTTTATTGTATTTACGTCTCTCAACATCGAGGTCTTTAGAGACGGGAAAGGATGGGGGGCAAGGATGGGGGCAAGGAATGGGAAGGAATTCGGCCATGGCCTTTTGAAGGAAGCATCCCGGCATTTGCCTGGAGTGATTTGGGAAACCATGGAAAACCCAAATCTGGATGCCCGGACGGGGATCGAACCGCCGTCCTCCCGAATGCGAGGCGAGAACGCTATCCGTTACACCGCCACGCTCGGTTTTTCTGTTACAGAAACATTTTTGTTTTGCTATACAATTCCAGTGTAACATTTAATTCATGAAAATTTTCCCACAGGCTATGATAACAGCAACATATCTCAGAGATGTTGATTTTCTGTGTGGATTTTGTTCAGATTGCTTGTATTCTGTTAAGGTCCGTGACAGTTTGTCGTACATACAGCGTGTTTTAAATTTTCCTAACTGTTTCGTAGTATGCTGTAACTATTTTGATGTGTACCTACTACACCAAACAAATAAATATTTGTTACAAAAGTGCAGTTCTCCTTTTCATTATATTACGAGCATTCAACCTCACTATTCATCGTATTTATTCAAGAAATTTTCGCACAGATTGTCTAGTTTCAATTATTTTAATTTTGTTGCACATTTAATTAATCTTTATTTTTTACACTTTCAATTCCACAACACTCATTTTCAACACTTGGTAAAATTTTACTTGCTTTGTTCCCTTGTCTACTACTGCATCTTCCTGCATCAATATCCTCCTCTTCATTTCCTCAAACTTCAACACTCCCTATTTACTTTTCATTATTACCGCAATTATTCTTTACCTCTTTGATTCCTGAATATTCCATTTCCAGATTAGCTAATATTGTCTTCTTTTTCCCCATCTCTTCTATTTTTGCTACCTTTCTTGTCACCACTATCACCTTTTCTGATTTCATTTCCAAAACTGTTGGTACTGTCTACAGTCTGTTTTGCTACTCTTTACTTTCCCACTTCACTCTTTTCTACATCAGGTAGTGGATTCAAGAAACGCTTTGTTTCACTTTCTTCTTCAGTAAGTTAGTTTGTGAAGAAATCATTCATTCCTTTCTGCTTCACTTTTTTCTACCCTATATAGGAGGTTTTAAGGAAATTGAACTATTCTGTTTCACTTTCTTCAAATTCGGGTAGTAGGTTTGTAAGGAAATTGTCCTTTTCTGTTTCACTCAATTCTTCTTCAGGTTGGTTCATGATGAAATTGAGCTGTTCTGCTTCATTCACAAAATGTCTAATAGAAGCTCTAGCTCTATCTCGAATTTTCTACCTTTACACAACTCTTTTTTCATTATACTGTCTCTCTTGTGATCAAAAATTTGTTAAAAATTAGTATTTAAGTCTTCAGATGTCCTTTTTATTTATTTATTTGCTGTCATTAGTCTCATGATTGGTTTGATGCAATCCTCCATCCCTTCCTATTTTGCTCTAACCTTTTCATTTCAACATAACCCTTACAACCCACATTCTCAATTATCGGCTTCATATATTCTAATTTCTGTCTTCCTCTGCAGTTCTCATCTTCGACATTCCCCTCCACTAACAAGTTAACCAATACTGCATGTTTCAAAATATGACCTTCCATCCTGTCTCTTCTTTCTGTAAGACTATTCCATAAACTTCTTTCCTCGTCCATCATTCCCAAAACTTGTTCGTTTTGTACCTTATCCATCCACTTAATTTTCAGCATCCTTCTATAGCACCACATTTCAAATGTTTCAATTTTCCTTCTTTCTGGTACTCCTAAACTCCATGCTTTGCTGCCACACATAGCGTTTTCAAAAGTTTTTTCTGATTCCTAGATCAATATCTAAACCAAAAAGATTTCTCCTCTTCAAGAAGACTCTTTTCGCTAGTGCTATTCTGCTTTTAACATCATTCCTGCTTCAGCCATCAGTAGTAATTTTACTTCAAAAGTAGCAAAATTCACTAATTTCGCATCAAACCCTATATTTAATCTACTGTTGTGGATTTCATTTCTGTTACATTTCATTACTTTAATCTTGCTTTGATTTATGGTATTCAGTCCAAAATCTTCCTTCAGTATTTTGTTCATGCCATTCAGAAACTTCTCAATATCCTCAGCCTATTTTGCTAACAAGACAGTGTCATAAGCAAATCATAAATTGATTTTTTTCTGCTAGAACACTAACTCCAAATTCAAATCTTTTTTCCACTTCTTTATTGCTTCTTCAACATACAAGTTGAATAGTATTGGGGATAGACTATAACCTTGTCTCACATCCTTTTTAACTGACGTGTGTATCTCATGATTCTCTACTTTTATTATAGCTACTTGATTCTTATAAAGATTATAAATTATTCTTCTATCTCGGTATTTTAGAGCTGACCTCTCTAAAATTTGAACATCTTGTCCCATTAACATTATCAAAAGCTTTTTCTAAATCAACGAATGTCATTAAAGTATCTTTGTTTTTCTATCCGCCCTTCAAGGATTAATCTTAAAGCCAGAATCTCTTATCTTGTACCGCAGTTTTTCCTAAACCTAAACTGATCTTCACCTACTATCCCTTCTACTACCCTTTCCATTCTTCTGTATATTATTCTGGTCAGTGATTTTGAAGCATGTGATGTTAGACTGATAGTGTGATAATTCTCACATCAGCTTTCTTCGGGAGCGTAAAGATCACATTTTTATTATAACCAGTGGAAATCTCTGCTGTTTCATAACGTTTTGATATGAGGTTGAATAATCTTTGGATTCCTTCTTCTCCTAAGGATTTCAGAAGTTCTGAAGAAATCTCATCAATTCCAACTGCCTTATTTGATTTCAAATCGTTCAAAGCTCTATCAAATTCTGTCCTCCAAACAGCATCACTTAAGTCATCGTTGTAGACTTCAACTTCTTTTTCCAATACACTGTTGTTCAAATCATCTCCATCAGTTTTTCTAGGTATTCCATCCAATGGTAAGCTCTATCTTCTGAGCTTAGAATAGTTTTAACAGCTTTAACATGTATACTAGGTATTGCAATCCAGCAAAGCGGGATCCCGCAATCCCGCGGGATCCCGCATCATTAGACAGTATGGCGGATCCTGCACAAAATTAAGCGGATCCGCAATCCGCAAAATCCGGCGAAAACGCGTGTCAATCTGCGTGACTCTCTGCCCCACCCTGTACCCTTCCAGTTGGCATTTGACTCATGTGAACAAGCGTTTGTTTTAGTCAACCTTCGTCATTCGTAAGTAAATAAATACACTTTTACATATTCATCAAAACTTACGTTTGTTTCGAGTACACATTTCTGTAATTTGAGTTATGGTGAGTATTTAGTAGGATTTTCTAACTATATAATTATTTTTTAAGTGTCGCACATGTTATCTGACCTACACGGTTACAGCTTTTTATTCATGGTTTCATTATTCCCATTTTCTGTATTTGCACATTAAATAATTGTGACAATTTCCTAATTTGCGGCTGAAACTGATTATTCGTTGATATGAAACTAATGTTATCGTAATTTTAACGATCGCGTACCTATTTATTTAACAGCTATCAAAAGGAAATTGTATATCCTTTGACTTATTGTTGTTTTGGCAGCTGCCTCAATGAATTTCTTTGACGAAAGCCACCTTCTTACACGTGCCGCTCAGGCTTTCGATTAATCCCTCTCCTCCTTGTTATTATTTCGACTAAAGATAAAAAAAAGTTATATTGAAATATTCACGGGTGTATCGACGAATTGTGTTTTAGGAACACCATACTTCGACAGCTGCCTCCGCCGTCTTCCTCACGTGCGTAATTTCGTGCGTTTGCAATGAAATCCGGAGATACAACCTGTGAGGATTTCACTACAATCATTGGCCAAGAAAGTCTCCTTTCTTACTAAAAAAAATAATAATTTCCACTCTAAAAAATGTCGTTACGCCACATAAGTAAATCTGAAATACTTGACAGTTTACGTGTTGGTGAGTAGTTTCTATTAATAACATTGAATCAACTGTAATATCAATCAAGGAATCAGGAGATATAATACTGAATCACGTAAAAAAAAGGCCAAGTCTCGTGTGCTTGTGCAGTGACAAAAAGTTATGAGATCTTGTTCTGAGCCAAGTCGACACTTTACAGAGTATATTCACTTCACTTTGTGAAATGGAATGCTTTTCTCGGTGTTATGGAACGTTTATTTAGAATTAAAAAAAAAAAACTCTGGTAGCTTGGCCATTAAGCAAACCATATTTTTAAACTTATGTGATGTACTGTAAGGCACATAATATGACCTAAAACTCAATATTTTCCATTTTTATTATTTATTTAAAAATTGGTTTAGATTAAAAAACAAAAATGTAAGACCTCAAAATACACTTAAGACACGCTAAAAAGTTTTAATGTCATTTTGTCAATCAAAATATTGTTAATTTTTATAATTGAACATTAAAAATTATTTATTAATTTAATTTATTAACGTTTTAAGTAACTTTGATTTAAATATATGCGTAAAAAAACGGTTTGTACCAATCCCGCACGGATCTTGGCGCAAATACCGCGCGGATCCCGCGGGATTGCAATCCTTAGTGTATATCTCTTTTCTTCATTTCTCCAAAATTCTGTTTGAGCTTCCTATACGCCATCTCAATTTTACCTATGATCATTTCCTATTTTAATTCTTCACACTTTACTTGCAGCCATATTTCTTTTGCTTTTTCGCATTTCCTGTTTATTTGATTTATAAACCGTCTCTTCCTGGTTCATACAGAGCATTTTTGTACCTTCTCCTCTGAGCGATCAACTCAAAATTTCTTCTGTGATCCAAAGTTTTCGGGTGGCTTGTTTCCAAAAACTTAATATTTCTTTAGCAGCTTTCATTATTTCGGTCTTTAATGCATTCCATTCATCCTCTGTTAAGCTCTTTTCGGAGTTACTTCTTACAACCACGTCTACTATTATCGCAAACTTTTCACTCCTGCTAGATTGCTTCAATTTATTCACTTCACTTATTCAAGTCTGTTATGCTTCTATTGCTTCTTTATTCTCTTGAATTTCAGCCTGTACTTCATAACTATCAGATTATAGTCAGAATCTATGTATGCTCCTGGGTATGCTTTACAACCTAGAACTGAATCTCTGTTTGACCATAATATAATCTACTATTACTATTACTCCGCGATTCACTAAAAGTGTGTGGCAGGATGGTAATGGTTTGGAAGGGATATACGGGATATGGCATGAGGCGCCCATGGATTATTATCAGGAACCATCCCAACATTCCTTTGGAGCGATCTGGGGAAACCATGGAAAACCCAGATCAGGATCGCCGGAATGCTTTATTGAAAGCTACAGATTCTTTCTATCCCACTCCCTAATCGCTCGTGGAAAAAATGAGTACAGAAATGAATCGGTTCTGGCCTTGATTTCTCTTATCTTCGCAATCATTCCGAGATATGAATGTTGCTGGTAGCAATAATTATTTACTGTCATTTCGAAATACATCAGTCGAAAATTTTTCAATTAGCTTCTGTCGAGAGCAACACCTTCGGTGCCATATGATGAAACAATCAATACAAATAAAAGAGAAATGCTGTAATTACTAACCGCATAAATTGGGAACAACAGGTTCAATTTGGCTAAAGTTGGAAAATTTGACAAAAGCTGAAAGCACCTTTTTCTATGGACCAATTTGGATTTTTTTTTAATGTTCTTCATAGTCTGATAAAAGGTTTTTAGTGAAAGAATAATTGGAAAGTTGCCTTTGAAAATTTGGACAAAATTGAATTTACTTTTTTCTGTGCACCGAATTGGCTGCTTATTCTAAATGTTTGTAGTACTCCAAAAAAGGGTTTTACAGAAAGAAAAATGGAAAAGTTTAAAAGTTGCCCGTAAAATTGTAAAATTCATGTAAAAACTAAAATCACTTTTTTCAATTGACTGATTGATATTTTTTTTTTTTAATGTTGATAGCATCCAAATCTGGTTTTCGAAATGGAAAAGCTGCCCAAAAACTTGGAAAATTTGGGGAAAACAAAGTACCTCTTTCTATAGGCAGATTTGGCCATTTCTTATGTTTTTTAATCTCATAATAGTTCAAATAAGGTTTTTAGGGAAAGAAAACTTGGATAAGTTGCCAGGAAAATTGGGGAAAAACTAGAAATGCATTTTTCTATGGGATTTTTGTGCAAGAATACAACTCATAAGTCGAACTATGGATAAGCATAATTATTTTTTTCTTTTGTTCTTTACATTCTCAGGATAGAAATAACTCAACTAATAAATGAATGCAATTTTTCTCGGCGTTGTTTATTTATAAACATTACTCGGGAAGGATGCACCATGAAAGAGGAACCCCTACAGGAAAGGGTAGAGAGGACCAGACTGAGATGGTATGGACATGTCAAGAGAATGTGGGCTCAGAGAATCGCGAGAAAGATCCATGAAATTAAGATGCAAGGTAAACGACCCAGAGGAAGACCAAGAGATGGATGGCTGAAAGGAGTGGAGGAGGGTGTACGGAAGAGAGGAGAGGAGAGGACTGGAACAAAGTGGTGACAGAGAGGTGGTGGGAAGGAAGAAGGAAATGGAGAGGCTTGTGCATAATGCAGACCCGGCCAGAGGCCGGAAACTGTTGAGGATGATGATGATGATGATTCAGGAAGGACATAAGCTTGATGATATTGTACAAGGTATTACCTCAATTTGTCATGACAGCACCCAATCATCCGATGCCCGAGACATTTCATTAATAGTTGACACGTGAAAGCATTGTGACGCATTGAATCAGTTCAAACAAATGTTCCACTGTTGAATCAGCAGCAAGAATATTCTCATGAAAGTTATGAATGATGGAACTACAGAGTTTTTTCATCTTTCACGCTGAAACCGGTAAAACTTTTCTGGTCTCATTGATTTTAGCAACAGTTCACTTGCAGAATGAAATTGCACTTGCACTTACTTCACCAGGAATTGCAGCTACATTTTTGGAAGGCAGTTGAACAGCTCATTCAGCATTCAACTTGCCGTTGTATACGCAAATCAATGAAACTCCAACATGCAAAATTGATCATTTGGGATGAATGTACACGGAAAATATTGGAGGCATTAGACTGAACAACGAAATAATCAAAACCGGTTTGGTGATGTGATGATTGAAATGTAAATAAAACACCTTGAGATTCATTGAGATTTAAAATTTAATGGAAGATTTGATTAACATGAAATTCGGACTTAATTAAATTGTGATTTAAATTTTGGAACAAAATTGCATGGTTCCAAGTTGATCACATTCCAGACACAAAACACATTTCAGTGGGGTACTAACTATAGAATTCATCTCGCATTGAAATTTTCCATTAGCATACTTCTGAATGCACTCCTCCTCAAATTGAATAACCACGGACACAATCATTAATAAATTCAATGGTCGCTAAGAAGTATGTTTTTTATTCTCATTTTTACTTTGTTTACACAGTGATAACAAACAAATTTATTGAAATTTGTACAGGATGTCTGTTGGGTCAACTAGCGCCATAAAATTTTCATAGCAAGAAACCAGTCACAGTATTTTTGATAAGAATTACATGAAATGTGATAAATCTATCATATCTAACTGAAAACACCACAGAAGAAGTGAACACAAGAAAATTGCAATTGTCATCTCTAATTGACCACAACTGCTCATTTCAAAAATGCTAAACCTGATATATCCAAACAATCCATTAAGAAGTAAATAAAATGAAACTATTCTGTAATGTCGACTGAAATGCAACTGTTATCCAAAACCATGGCAATGTGTGAACTAGAATAGTTACAAAACAAAATGAACAATATTGTTAGCTAAGACTGATGGTATCCATTCAATTTGACAAAACTATACAAAATATGCAATTCCATTTTGTGCATTTCAAATTTTATGTTCAAGTGGTACTTAGGTTATAATACATCCTGAACCAGCATAACACCATCAGAATTATTTTTCGATATAGCTGAAACCATTTACATGTAATAAGTTCACAGCATTGTTAAATGTTTGGACAGTCATAGGGTTGGGTTGGAATTTGCAGCAAAGAGTGGAGTATTCGAGAGCCTGCTGGAAGCAGTTGCACATTTAAACTGGTGCGCTTGGAAATTTTGAGGACCATCTGCTGCGTGGTTGGGCTTTGTGGAAACAACTGAATCTTCTAGAATGGAGGTGAGGGGTATTTAAGGAGTGGACTGGAGCCCAAGTGAGTCAGTTGTGTGCAATCAGTCTATTTGAGCACGTTGCGGAAAGTATCGTGCCTCGCAGAGTCCGGTTTGGCCAGTGGTGACAGAACTGTGGAGCCGATGAGACATTAGAACGGATCAGGTGACAAGAGTGTAAGTTTCAGGTGCGGTGGTGTCTTGTGAAGGACTGAATGGCTAAACCTGTACAGTGTAAATCTCGGCGGACTGGACAATGTCCATAGAAGTGATTCTTTCCACTTAAAATTCCTGAATATTGTTTGTAGCCACAAAATTAGATTTAAATGTTTAATAAATATTAGAATTAGGAGCTTAGTGAATTGAAGGTAACTGAAATGAAACAGGAGCTGGAAGAGCACAACCTAGATACCACTAGAAGCAAGGCCGCTTTTCAGATGCGACGTCATTCGGCTTGGAAGCAGAGGGCAAGGATTCGGAGGCCCCCCTGTTCGAAAGAGTCAAGCTTGAAGGACCTTGCCGTGAAGAACCAGGCCAAAAGTTTCAGATTGATGAAGAAAAAAATAAAAATAGGGGCAATTTCCAGAAACCAAACTGAAACTTAACGGTTACTTGAAGATAAGATTGTGAAAATTCACCAGCAGCTGGAAGCGAAATTAGAAGAATGAATTAATGAAAATTCAAGAGCATTCAAAAAGGAGCTTGAAAAGGCAGAAAGGGATGTCCAACTAAAAATCACCGCCATCGAAGAAAAATTTAATTCCCTCCAGAAGGCCATTAAAGGGGTACTAATGAAACTAAACCAACAACCAGAGCTACTACTAGGTGTCCATATAAAACCACGTATATGATGGAAAACTCTATGGTCCATGGATGGAAGCAGATAAAGCTGTTAGTCTGGTAACTGTCTCTGAGGTGATGCTCTGAATACTCTCCAGATCTTTCCAGACAATGAGCAAAAAGATTACACTTCTATGGTGTCAACACTGGAGACAAGGTATGGAGACAAACATCTGCAATAAGCAACCCCGAACTGCAACGAGATCTCAGTCTTGCTCATCCTGGTGGACGCGTTGGCATGTGCATTGGAATTTGAGACTGCCATGCTGATGTCAAGGATGAGCGTACAGCTGCAAAGCATTGATAAGGAAGAATCCTGGATGACAAGGTTGAACGGATCGCCTTGAGACTTCTGTTGAGTGATGACAGTCCACGCCGGAGAAGGGAGATACACTGCTGGAACTGTGGTGGGTTAAGCCATGTCAGAAGCCACTGCCAGAACAAAACAGAGAACCAGGAAAAACCAGATCAAGCCAGTGTTAAGGGGCAAGCACTGTGGAGTTGCCCTGTGACCCCGAACGAGTATGTGCAAGTTATCTCCCTAAAGCATCAGACGAAGAGGCGCTTCATGGATGAAACCATCAATGGCAAAGAACGTAACACGAGTCTGGATACTGGAGCCAGTACCACGATTGTGAAGAAAGGCACCATTAAAGTAGTCCTCCACCCGACGAGAGTTCTACTAAAGACAGCAACAGGTGATCCAGCAAACACCTACAACGAAATCAACGTCAGTATCGGACTGGGCAGCAAGAAGATCAACCACCAAGTGATAGCGACTGATATTACTGAAGAGGTCATCATTGGCATGGATGTTATCACCAAATTTGGATTAACCCTGGATTTGAAATATAGAAGCAGAAGAAATCATATTTCACAGATGAAGTGTCGGTGCAGTGTCAGTGGTCCTGAGTATGGATGAAGTGACAACGTGATTAGGGTTCGAACGGACGGTGATGATTGGGAGGCAACTGGGATAATCGAACCTATGACGAGAAGAAATTTGTCGAAGGGTTTTACTGGGGAGAGCTGCCATCAACGCCAAGGGATCAATGCTGGTTCGAATGATGCACCTGAATGAGTATCCGTCATGCTGAATAAAGGCATTCAGGTCGCATGATGTAGCCCGATATTGATGATTGTGCATAGGGAAACACCAGAGGACATCCTGTGGAACATTAAAGATGTCAAGAAGTTGACAGAACCTGAACAAGCAAAGCTAACCAAGGATCAAAGGAACAAGATGGTGGCACTGCTGAAGAAATATCTGGATGTGTTCACCAACAAGAAGAACCAGCTCAGCAGGATGAATTCGGCAAAGCATCAAATTAACACCAGAGATGCTCATGATTGACACTGTACAAGAAGGAGGAAACCGAGAAGATAATCTCTGACGTGTTTCAACGGGGTGTTATTGAGCCTTCTACCTGCCCTTGGATTTCGCCAGCAGTACTCACGAAAAAATAAAATGGCTCGACCACATTCTGTGTGTACTATCGACAACTAAATAGTAAAACTGCCAAGGACAGCTATCAGTTACCCAGGATTGACGATACCTTGGACACCTTAACCAGGTCGCAAGTTTTCTCTATGCTGGACCTGAGGAGTGGATAATGGCAGGTTGAAATAGAACCTCCAGAATAAAGAGAGGACAGCTTTCTCCATTGTATCTGGGCTCTGGCACTTCACTGTTTTGCCCTTTGGAATATGTAATGTGCCAGCTGGTTCTATAGATAAAGGAGACAGTGCTACGTGGCCTTTGATGGAAGACCTGCCCAATCTATCTGGATGACATCATATTCATCGCGAACACCTCCAACGAACACCTGTCGAACCTGGAGAAAGTCTGCAAGTGACTGCAGAGTACCAGTTTTAAGCTAAAGCTGAATGCAAAGAAATGCCAGCTATTCCAAGAGGACATAAAATAATTGGGACAGGTATCTGAGAATAGTGTGGCCGTAGATCTCCAGAAGACCAGCATGTTGAGAGAATGGCCAATTCCCAGGTATGTGCATGAACTGCAGAGCTTTTCGGGGATATGCTCCAACTACAGGTGCTTCGTATCCAGATTTGCCAACATAGTCAAGCCATTGACCACGTTTATCAAGGGAGGACGGGACTACTTCTGGGACGAACACTGCCAATCAGCCTTCAAATAGCTGAAGACACTTCTTGTTATGGCATCTATTCTCAGTTATCCATGCATCACTGGATGCCACTAATAAAGGCATTGGTGGAGTTCTGTCACAGATACAGGATGCGTGGGAGAAAGTAATTGCCTACTTCAGCCAGGTACTTTCCAAGCTTGAAAGGAGCTACTGCGTCACACGACGGTAGTTATTGGCTGTGGTTAAGTCCTTGGAACATTTGTATAAGTAATTGTATGGACTGAGGAAAGATCAAAGAAAAGATAAGCCAGATCCATGACCTGGTCCAAAAGAACATTGGGAATGCCAGCAACTGAATGAAGCACACCTACAATTTACAGGCACGAGAAGGTGGCTTCAACATAAATGATTTAGAATGGCTGTTCAGCCCTCAACAATGATGTTGTCTCTCATCCAACCTGCAGCAATTCTGGTACGGATGGTATGAGGTGATGAAGAGGATCAACATCACCTACCGGATATGAAAGCTTCTGCACAGGAAGCCTAAAGTCGTTCACTTCAACTGACTAGCACCTTATGAAGGAGCTAACCTGACAGTTGACAATAATTCCACAATGACATTCGATTCTTGTGGGAAGGAACAAGCTTAAGGAGGGGGCAGTGTTACATGTTTGGACAGGAATAGGGTAGGGCTGGTATTGGCAGCGATGAGTGGAGTGTTCAGGGGACCACTGGAGCTGTAATGAAACAAGAATTTCGTTGCACTATCAATATTGGCACGGCGAGAATATGATCACAGAAAAAAGATGGCGCCAGTCAGTCTGTAACTTAAGTTTGGCGCGGACACTGTACATGCATGTGTTAGGTATTACGGCTAATCAATTCTGCAGAAGTGTCCGCTAAGCATAGGAAATACTTTAAATGGTTTTGTAGCGACTGTAAATGTGAAAAAAATTACTTTCCATGTGCATAGACAGTACGAGCATAAAGTGAGCAACAGAGTGAAATTATTAACCGTGATACGGCTTGCGCATGTTGGACTCAGCACTTCCTAATTTCCGAACTGTGCAATCTTCAGAGATGTAGTCCGTTCATTTAGTCTTGAATCTACTTCAGTGAACTGTATACAAGTTTCGGTATTAATAAAAGTACATAGTGTGGAAGTTGTGTTTATATGCCAGCAACCTTTCATGTAGTACTTTCCCGCAGAACTTTCAGTACTATATTAGCCACTAATTTAGTTATTTCATGGGCCATGTACAGTAACAAAAGAACTGCAACTTCGATTAGTACTAGCATTACACCGAGGACTGAAATTAAACCAACACCCTATTAGAGAACCCCAAATAAATTTATTTATAGTTGCAAAGCAGTTGCCCATTTGTTCTGTTGCGCCTGGAAATTTTGAGGGCAATCTGCTGCGTGGTTGGACTTTGCGGAAACAACTGAATCTTCTAGAATGGAGGTGAGGGGTATTTAAAGAGTGAACTGGAGCCCAAGTGAGTCAGTAGTGTGCATTCAGTCTACTTGAGTGCATGGCGGAAAGTATTGTGCCTTGCCAAGTCCGGTATAGCCAGTGGTGACAGAACTGTGGAGCCGATGAAACATTAGCACGGATCAGTCGACGAGAATGTAAGCTTCAGGTGTGGTGATGTCTTGTGAAGGACTGAACGGTTAAGCCAGTACAGTGTGAACAGCAGCGGACTGGACTACTGTGATGTCCATGAAAGTGATTCTTTCCACTTAAAATTCCTTAACATTATTTGAAGCCATAATATTAGATTTAATAAACATCAGGAACTGAGTGTTAATTAATTTAAAGATTGACCCACACATCGTAACAGTACGATATTACAATGTAACCTACATGAAATCCCTAGAATACTAATAAAACTCAATATATGCAATTTGGTACATCACACAGGTTAACACCAGACAGACATAAAATTTCAAGGTTTGCATATTGATCATAATTTAAACTTGGACTTACTGAAGCCATTGGGTGCAGCCACATTTGCAATTCTTATTATTTCAACTATAGGTAATCTCCATACAAGGAAACAAGTTTTTTTCTTCTTCTTTTCACTCCTTAATGTAATATGGAATAATATTCTGGGGCAATTCCACTAATAACAACAAAGTGTTCAGAGCCCAAAAGTGAGTAATAAGAATTATGTGTGAGGTCAGTAGTAGAACTTTGTGCAGAGAGATGCTCAAGAAATTTGGGATTTTAACACTGGTGGCCGAGTATATATACATATTAATGTCCTTTTTGGTCATAAATTATACTCTGTTTGAAAAAATACTAAAATACACAATTAGGCATTAGGTTAAGATAGCGGTTAAAGGGAAAAGCCTAGATGTACTTCAAGTATATGCCCCACAAGTAGGCTGTCCAATTCAAGAGAAGGAGGAATTTGAGAAGGAGTTGCAAAGACAGTTCAATGGACAAAATATTATAATTATGGGAAACCTAAATGTCCATGTAGGCACAGAAAGGCAAGAGTATGAGGAAGTAATAGGGACAGAAGGATGGGGTGGCAGAAATGAAGAAGGGGAAAGGCTGCTGGATCTCTGCAAAAGAAATGGATTGAAAATAGGAAGTCAGTTGTGGACTACTTTATATTTAATGGTGAATTAAAGCAGAGTGTGGCAGATGTGAAGATAATACTATCAGAGGCACTGGATAGTGATCACCGGCTATTAGTAATGGAGCTAAGGATTGCGACAGAGAGGAGAAAATCAGGAAGACGGGATTAAGAGTATGGAAGTTGAAAGAGAAGAGTAATGAAGAGGAATACCAGAGAATAATAAGGAGTAAGATAACAATTGCGGAAATGGGGACAGTGGAAGAGGAGTGGGAATATTTTAAGGGGACCAGACCCTGCCTATCTAACCCATGTTAATTTAGGCAAGTATCTGACCCATTTCTGAAAATACTATTTGATGCAGAACCTTAATATTTTTACTGCATGTTACTTGATGCTAATAGAGTCAACTGTACTAAAATCTACTTTACCTATTTCATAGTTTTTAAGACACACCATTTTAAATTTATTAACAAAAATATTAAGTTTTTTCTGCAGAAAATATTTTTTTTGTGAACTTCCTAATGGGAGAATATTAATGAGTGTAGTACCAGAGGTGGCTTTTTATGTCATGCAGAGTCTCTGAAAATTTAATTCATTTATCTATGATAGTTTCTGATATAATGGGGCACATGTACTGAAAATTTTAGTTTTTGGGAAATTGACTTTAAAGAAAAAACTTTTGAAATTTGTTACTTACAGTTAATTAAAACTGTCCTGCTGCATATGATGGCCCTTCTTTAGCCTCTAGCAGGTCTTCCAGCTTCTTTTTCAGCTTCCTGGATGTTTGTCTTGCTTTCTTGGCCATATTAGATGCAGATCTGTCTGCATCGTCTATCCTTATTTTATCACAATATTGCATCCCGATGATCATATTTTCACCAGGATTAATTCCCATCTTTTTCAGTACCCAACATTTTCCAACATTACCACAATTGAATGTAATAACAGCATCGAGAACTCCCAGTTTCATTGTATGCATGCCTACAAATACAATTTTAGGAAGGCGGTTCCAAATTATACTGTTGAAACATTCATTTGGGTTCTGTGTCTGCCCATGCAGACATTTCCTCAGAAGGTCAGGATGAGCCAAGTCTCTGAAAATAGGTTTAATTGCTGTAATAACAGCAGCAGGAAGAGAATGCTGGTGAGAATAAGATTCTCCAGTTGCCTGAGCCCTATTGTATTTGTACCACGAATTTTCTCCTGATGGACACAATCCATGACATGGCTTATCAGTAGAGGACTTATGGAAGAATATGGCCCAAACATCTCTCTTCATTGCCTCCAGATTTTCTTTATTTCTCCTAATTGCCTGCCCGTAGTATACCAGCAAGTTTTCTATTTAAGTTTTAATTAACCGACCATGTCCCGGTCAACAATTTTCCATCTTCTAATTTTTTTCCTCTCATATCAACAGTTAATTTTCTCAGCCTTGTTCCCAAACATTTTTGAAGATGGCCCACACATTCTATTTTGCTAATAATGGCATCTCCATATGGCTTAGAGTTCACCACATTGTTGTATGCCTTACTGTCACCATCACCCAAATATTTGGTGTACCGTACGCCTCTTGTCTCTACGGAGTGGTGAAATATTTGTTGTACTCCATGAACTTGTTCCTCTAAAATTAGCCACACAGTTGTGTTCTTTATGTTCACTGACTTTACAACAGTTGCAATATTTAGACATTATCTCCACATCTAACACTTTACCGGTGTCTAAACTAGTGGCAGTCACTACTCCATTCAGAGAAGTATGTCCTCTTTTCTGCCAACTTCCATCAAGTGCAACTGCAATATCCGAACATCCATCATTTTCTTCCACTGCTTCCATAGCAGCCAGTTTCATGCTTTCCTCACTGACCTCACATACAGCTTTCTCTAATATTGCAGTCAGTTTTGCAAATTTATTTGGTGGTCGATGTAAGTTCATCACTGAACAAAATGTTCTCCCTGCAGCCCTGCCCTTGCCAATGGAGCGTAAGGCATAAGCTAATCTAGTATTGATTTCATAAGGGCCACTTGCATCTGGTTTTGAAGAACTCATAAATGAAATCACAGCTGAGCATTTAGTGCAAATTAAATCCAAAGCAATTGCTAGGCCTTTTCTCCCATGTGCACTCTCACAATTTTTCACACTCTGTGACTCACCACACTGTTGACATTGTACAAATTTACAAAATACATCTGATAATATTCTCAAATTTATAATAATGTTGGTACACCCCTTGTCACTTACAGTAAATTCGTTGTAACTCTCTTGAAATGGTGAGAGCTTCTTTGATGATGCACTTGTTGAAGAATTACAATTAGAAACATTGTTGCCAGGCGACATAACCTCTTGTACAGAAAGCTTTCTAAACTTGTTTCCTCTAAATTGTCGTTTCTTGAAAACGCCTTTACGTTTCGTCATCTTCAATAAACACAACAAAACACACGTAAACAAACATTGTAAACGTAAGTATAACAACTACTAGCAATCACAGTTGAACAAAACTAAACCCATGTTTGAAAGCGTGTTGTTTACAAGCAGCAGAAACAAAAGAATATCAACCTTTACATTCCAAGGATAGCCAACACACTCAGGAGTAAAAAAAAATATCCCTAACGTGCAATGTAGGGGATATAAAGATCTAAAATATATGCACAAAACTGAGTGACAGAAAAGTGGGCGTGGCACATAAACACATGTGGTAGGAAAATGCTCTTTAAATGCTTGGAAAAAAAATTTTTACAGCAAAATCATTTTCAGAGTACTTAAAATAAACCTTAATCTATCGAAATATGATGAAAACCAAAAATCGATTTTTTTCGACCTGAACCACGGTCTGATCCCCTTAAAACAACGTTAGTCCAAGCAGCAGAAACAGTGTGTGGAAGGACTGGTAGCACCAAAAGGTGGAAAGAAACAGCACGGTGGAATGATAGAGTAAAACAAGCAGTGGAACTCAAGAATAGGGCCTTTATGGAATGGTTCAAGCAGAGGACACAGGAGACAAGGGATGATTATGTGAAGAAAAAGGAGGAGGCCAAAAAAATAGTAACGGAGAAAGTGGCTGGAGAAATGGACCATCATGATGGAAGAAGATAGCAAAGAAAATAAGAAAGTATTATATGGAATGGTAAAAAGGCATAGGAAGGAGCGAATAGAAAATGTCAACATGCTGGATAAGGATGGAAATGAAATAAACAGCTCAGAAAGACTTAAAAGGATGTGGAAGGAGTATTTTGAAGCCTTACTGAACCCAGATTAGTTACAGGATGATACAGTTGTTCAGGAGAAGCAAGAAAATAACAGCCATGTAGGAGAGAAAGAGAAGGATGTAACTTGGGAAGAAGTGGAAAAAGCTCTGGGTAAGATGAAGAGTGGAAAGGCAACAGGCATCGATGAAGTGAGCATGGAAATGATAAGGGCAGCAGGAGTAGTAGTAGGAAAGTGTGATGAGAAAGGTATGGAATCAGGGCGCAACTCCTGAAGACTGGAAAAAAGGAATAATTATACCTATATTAAAAAAAGGAGCATGAAGGAGTTTAAAAACTATAGAGGTATTACACTGATGTGCCACTGTGCCAAAGTGTATAAGAAGATCATTGTAAAAAGGATACGTGACGGTGGAAAAAGGGCTAAGGGAAGAGCAGTACGGCTTCAGATCAGGGAGATCGTGGTAGACCTGATATTTGCTATTAGGCAGCTGCAGGAAAAACATTACGAATATGGAAAGGATCTACTGTTGGTATTTCTCGATACTGAGAAAGCATATGATTGTGTACACAGCAGTAAGATATGGAAGGCATTGTAGAAGAGAGTAGTTCCCAAAGAAACCATCAGGAGAGTGACGGAACTGTACCAAGGAAGTGTGAGCTATGTGAAAATAGGAGAAGGAAAATCAGATTGGCTGGAACAAAGGAATGGACTAAAACAAGGAAGTGCCCTATCACCACTACTCTTCATTGTAATCATGGATGAAATAATGCAGAAAGTGGCAGTGAGGATGGGAGAGTAAAACATGAAAGGTGATAGCTTTTGCGGACGATCTGATGATCTGGGGAGGTGATGAAGAGGAATTGCAGCGGCAGTTGGATGTATGGACAGACAATGTGGAGGAGTATGGCCTGAAATTTAAGGTAAAGAAATGTGAGTACATGGTAACAACCAGAAAGTAGAATAGGTTAACCCAGGGAATTATGATGGCACGGGAACAACTAAAGAAGGTAAACAGGTTCAAGTACCTGGGGAGTGTATTAGTGGAATGTGGAGGAAATGATGGTGAGATAAGTGAAAGAGAAAGACAAGCAGAGGCATTTCTAAGGAGCATTAGAAGCCCGATATGGAATAAAGAGGTGCCACAGAGAAGCAAGAGAGTAATATATCATACATAATATGTGCCTATCTTGACTTATGCTGCTGAAACGTGGACAATGAAAAAGTGGGACATCAGCAGAGTACAAGCAAGTGAAATGAAGTTTTTAAGAGGTAGAATGGGAGTTAATAAAATTGACAGAATAAGGAATGAAGTGATTATACACACCATAAAAGAGGAACCCTCTACAGGAAATGATAGAGAGGACCAGACTGAGATGGTATGGACATGTAAAGAGAATGGAGGCTCAGAGAATCCATGAAATTAAGATGCATAGTAAACGACCCAGAGGAAGACCAAGAGATGGATGGCTGAAAGGAGTGGAGGAGGGTGTACGGAAGAGAGGAGAGGACTGGAACAAAGTGGTGTCAGAGAGGTGGTGGGATGAAAGAAACAAATGGAGAGGCTGGTGCATAAAGCATACCCGGCCAGAGGCTGGAAACTGTTAAGGATGATGACAATGTTCACAAGAATTACAAGTAACTGCCATTTGTTCAAAAAGGGGTCAGATATTCAGGGATACGTATCTTCAATAAGTTCCCAACACAACTTAAATGTCTAGCACCCGCCTCTAAAGACCTTAGCCATCAACAAGGCGTAAAGCAGTAAAAAAAAAAAAAAAAAAAAAAAAAAAAATGTCTAGCAGAATTTTTAACTGGCAACTCCTCCTACTCCTGCAAAGAATTCATTTCTAAGATATAAACAATTGCCAGTAGTTATAATTAATGTACACTGTGACAGTACATCTTCTGGTGTAAGAACGGAGACACTCCTGGTTTATGCTTGCAATGAAGTCTTCACGGATGTACCACCGGATTGTGCTTTGAAAACATGATATTTGGACGACTAGCTCCGTCATCTTCATCAGGTGTGGAGACATCTGCACTGGTTGGCTGACCATCAGATACTGAGACAGTCAAGATGCCGCACCTCCCTATATAGACGACGGCTCTCTCCGTGGCCCACAACCGTCAGCTGGCTGCAAGTGGGCAGAGCTACAGTTCCTCGTTGCAGGCTGCAGAAGCTAATATTGAGCTATCTATGGAGGTTGCTGGACAGACCTATCATGCTCTCTGTGGAAAGTTGCTAAGGATGGTTTCCATGTCTCACTAAAGACATACTCCACTATCTCTGGTCAATCGAATTTCAATCGCTTCTGATGGAGACGACAGAACTAGTTGTCGAAATATCATGCAATAAAAACACAATCCAGCTTCATTGCATCTTCTGGTTTGTTTAGCAACTGTTTATTTGTAAATTGACAACTTTCCACATCCCACAGGGCCAGTCTCTCATATTGGAATCTATAAAGAATGAATATTGTATTGTAATTAACAAAAAGTCACCAGTCTTGCACTGAGCACAAAAAAATCCAAATTACATCATATAACAATAATCCAAATGCATTAACCAGCATCACCAACCCAAATTCAACCAAGAGTCCAATTTTTGCAACAATGTATAATTTGGCTTTAAACCTTTTTGACTGAGGTTGTAAATGGCTGCTTTGATAGTGTAGTTTTTCCAAAACAGTTGAAGGTGCCTAAGTTAATTCCAATTTATAAAAAGGGCGATAAAAAAATCCTTCTGTAATTATAGGCCAATATCCCTGGTCCCGATTATGTCAAAAGTTATTGAAAAGATCATCATAAATATCTTGAACTGCACAATCTGCTCTGTAACAACCAGTTTGGTTTTAGGAAAAATCGGTCAACATGTGATGCAGTTACAACTTTTATTGAGGACTGACTTGAGGACCTTGAAAATAAATTTAATGTTGATGTTGACTTGTCCAAGGCATTTAAAACTATATCTCATGAAATTTTAGTATTGAAACTCAAACACCTAAGTTTTGATGATAAGGCAGTCAAGTTAATAAAATCATATCTAAGTAATAGATATAAGTGGTCTCACTCAACAACAATGTATCTACACTTAGGGAGGTAGGAAATGGTGTTCCTCAGGGATCTATTCTTGGCCCCCTACTATTCATTCTATATATCAACGAACTATAACCTATTACGTTAAATGGGAACTCCAAATGGGAACTATGCTGATGATCTATGCGTAAAAGTAAGCTCCACCACAACTTCGAATGACAAAGTTTTCTCATCAAAGATAGATCTGCTTATAGACTGGTGTAATGCCAACAAACTATCTCTTAACTTAGAAAAAACACACTACCTTTATATATCCTTAAAAAGCAACTCTACCTGCAATTCTGTCAAATTCTTGGGAATAATAATACAATCAATGGCAGAGGCATATCGAACTGATATCGAATAAGTCGCTAAAGCAATTTTAATGATTAGGAGACCGTACAATGACAACAGATGTATTACTCACTATTTATTATGGTTATGTCCACTCCTACCTATCGTATGGAACTGTCCTTTTAGTCCGAGAGCTGTGGAAAATTTAGGGTAGGTATTTGAGGCACCGTCAGAATTTGTATAACACTTTCTTTGTAATTTCTGAAAACAAAATCAAAGACCTGGCTGAAGGGAATTGGGGCATAGTCCATCTCTGAATTTTTAACTTTGCAAATTTTTATTTACAAAAAATGTCCTTAGGCATTTTGAAATTTTAATATCTTCAAATTTAGTATGTAAAAGAAAATAAAAATAAAAAAGCCAGATTATTTGGTCAGGCCTAAAATATTGCCAGGCTGTTTCAAAATTGTATTTTTTAATTTTCGAAAAATGTATTTGAGGCACGCTGAGATTTACACAGGATAATATTTACACAGAACGCACTGTAAGGAATTATTCTTACAGCTAGGAATTATGACATTACCTGGTTTATATATATAAAGGGATAGCAAAATGAACCACCACTTACCTTAGATGATTGTATCAAGGGGTGAACACACAAATAAGCACATCCTTATTTATGTGTTACCATCATCTAAGGTAAGTGGTGGTTCATTCCGTTATCCCTTTTTTTGTAAAACCATTCACTAATTAGCTCCTAACATTTCCTGGTAACTATATATATATATATATATATATATAGTAAAGAAAAATCCACATCTCTTTAAAAGCCATATTGAGGTACACGATTATAACACTAGAGATAAGCACAATATAAGAATTGAATACTGTTCACTAAGCATAACTAAATATAGTTTTAAGTCAATGGGAATCAGATTCTTCAACCACCTACCTAAGAATCTGAGAATAATGCCACTAAATAAATTTAAAATTAAAACTAAGGATTTTCTCACTGCAATATGTCCTTATAAAACAGAAGAATTATTTGATATAATATATATTATATCACATTATTTATCTCATATTATCAATTGTATTAACAAGGAATCAAATTAGCATAGGGAAATGAGCCACCACTTACCTTTAGACGATGGATGTGGGGCGCGAACACACAGAAAAGACACAAATAATAAAGTAATCCTCGGGATAAACCCTTCGTCAACGGGAGAACATTATGAGAGGTGGGCACAGCTGGAGTCTGCCTCACAGAAAGACCGCTGGTTGGGAAAACAGTGGGGGTAAATTCAAACTCTGGAAAAGTAGAGGGGTAGTGATTCAGAACTAATAGAGCATAGATAAATATCCAAACTAATGCCCCTTTACCTTTCCGACGTCTGAATTTACCCCCATCATTTTCCCGACCGGCGGTCTTTCTGTGAGGCAGTCTCCAACTGCGCCCACCTCTCATAATGTTCTCCTGTTGGCGAAGGGTTTATGCCGAAAATTACTTTATTATTTGTGTTTGTCTCTTTTCTGTGTGTTCGCACCCCACATCCATCATCTAAAGGTAAATGGTAGCTCATTTCCCTATCTTAATTTGATTCCTTTCCACTACTTAGCGTCTTGATTTCATTGTTACCAACTGTATTAACATGTATATATAATTACAGTATGTGTACGACAAAGCCTATTTCAATATTGTATTGATTAATGGTGAATATAATGATATATGATACCAAGCATCTAAATCTTTTTTCTGTTTGTGAATACAGAATACTGTCAAATAGGCTATCATATTTTCCTACAGACTTTTATAGTGCTTTAACATTTAAGATAATGGCTTTATATAAAAAGCATAGGCCTACAAGATTTTATGCGGAAAAGTGAGGACATCATACTTTTCAAGGGATTTTTTCCCTTTTTTTGCAATTCTCATTCGTTTCAAGGATGATTCTATGATAACCATAGCACCGCAATTTGATGATGGATTCTTATATAAAGCAACAAATCAAACACGATGAATAAATTTTTGGGTAATATCTAGATTGGGATATCGCTGTAACCACTTACTGCCTCAGGACGTAAACACTTCCGGATGGAGAGAGTATGACATCACTAAATTGCTGAATGTCATGTATATGTTCTGCATGCAGTTTTAAATGACACTAACAGGGCCTTCAATGGAAAGTAGACCATCACTAACATGTCTCATATCATGAAATCGTTAATTTTGCACCTGTAGTACAGGAATAAATTCATTAGTGATGAGGTTTTGATGCAGCCTGGACCACACTGAAATGTTACTATCGAACATCGTATTGTGGATACCTAATTTCTATGTCATATCTATTGCTGTTACCATCGTTTACATATTAATGCAGCCTGGACCATAGTGAAACGTAACCGTCGCACACAATATTGCTGATACCCAATTTCCAAATTGTATCTATCTCTGTTAGTATGGTCCAGGCTGCGTTACAAGCTAAACGCAAATATTTATTGATGAAAACTTTTTTTTTAACACTTTATCACGTGATAATGATTTTAATAGCAATTTCAGCCACACAAGGAAATACAGAAGAATGGAATCAAATACAAATTAATGGAATTGTGACTAATAATGGTACAGGAACCGATGTTATGGAACATTACTAATGAATAATATCAATTATCAGTTTGGAATGTTGTTGATATTTTAATAATATTAGTATTACTATTAGTTACGTGTATTCACAAATCAATGAAAGGCTGAACACATCACACATGGAAACACAGTGACGTCATACTCTGTCCATCCGGAAGTGTTTACATCGTGAGGTGGTAAGTGGTTGCAGTGGTATCCCAATCTAGATATTACCCAAATTTTTTTGATATCTTGCTTAGGTCTAGAGGTATTATAGCTCAAAATTTAAGGTAGTTAGTATGAGATGCGGCCTGGACCAAAAAAATCAGAAAAGTGAAAAGGAACTACAGTTTGCATTTTGTTTTCTTACTACCAGTTCTGGTCAGGCTGAAATGCGGCCTCGACCTGAAGAAAAATGTCACTAAAGGCACAAGGAACTGTACCTATAACAATTTTAGATAGTTGATATCTTAAGAACTATGCGAAATATCAACAACAAAAAAATCAGTCTTTACTTTTTTTTTTAATTGTGGCTTTACGCCTCATCGACATTGAGGTCATTACAGGTGGGATGGGACTGGGGACAAGGAATGGGAAGGAATTTGGCCATGGCCTTTTGAAGGAAGAATCCCAGCATTTGCCTGCAGTGATTTGGGGAAACTATGGAAAACCCAAATCTGGATGCCCGGACGAGGATTCAAACCGGCTCTTTAGTTTCAATTTGTTTTGTAGAGTTATATAGGAATCCATCATCAAACTGCCATATGGAGTTATTTGAAGCTGTAATTAAGTGCTAGGTCATATCGACCACTGCAAATTATTGTATCATTTCCAGGCGGCATACCGTATACAAGCAGTATCAAATTTTAAGTTACAAACCACAGTTATTTACCAACTCATTTTTTCCACTATTGATTTTAGTAATTAACAGCATTAAGGCTTTTGAATCAATACCTGTAAAAAATACAGTTTAGGTAATAGCGCAATCACTGGGACTCATCAAGGATTTTTAATTTTCATCTGAAAACTGTTCATTGGGTGATATTATTTCATATATGTTGCTCTTAGAGCTGTAAAATATATCCATCCTCACACTCTTCACTTGAAAAGTGTCGTAACATAAGGCGGCGAGTGACTGGGAGAAGGCACATACTTATGTATAATGACAATGCTATCATTCCTTCGACTATATTATTTATTAATTTGTTTCTATTACAACCATGAAGATGGTGTATAATGCACAAACTTCATGCAAAATAATTTTTTAAAAAAATGCTGTAACAGTACACACTAAGCGATGAGAGGACATCATTTGTTATCGTATGCCACTTCCAGCGGTAATAATATTATGTGCAACAAAATGCATCAACTACCGATAACGACGAAAACCAAACCTACTTTATTATAAAAACAAAATTTATAGTCCATTAAGCTACAAAAGGAAGCGTCTATGTCCATTTTGGTCCAGGCTGCATTCCAACCTACCACAAGCACCGCTAATGATTCTGCTTGAAAATCATGATAAATGTTTAATAAATCCAAATTTCTAGCGAAGTATGCTTTAACAACAACAACAAACCGCCATTTCAGTACAAGCTGCATTTCAACTAGAAAAACTAAATTCGTTCGACCTAACGCTGAAACAAGCATATTGCCGCACTTTCAACCTAAACATAAGCTACGTTAATATTGCCTAAACCTACTTCAATAACAATATTAACATCTTGGACATAACATGCGGATATATTTCTTGACGATGTAATACCATCTATTGTCATTGGACGTCGCATATGTATACGTTAATGAGACAACCAACATCCGCTTACGGTTCAAAGTTCTTTTTTTTGTTTGTAATCTTTTCCATATTTATACTTTTATAGCAACATATTCCCAAATAATATCATTCAAAGAACTTGTGCATGATCATTATACTTCGCTATAAGGCTTCTCCCAGTCGCTCGTGGTATAGCGTTACGGCACTTTTCGAGTGAAGTTTGTGAGGTATCTATACGTTTTACACCACTAAGAGCAACATATACTAATTAGTATCACCAAACGAACATGTGCAACAGTTTTCAGACCAAAACTACAATTCCTTGATGAGTCCCAGTGATTACGCTGTTGCCCAGTTTAGTTCTAGATCATGATACTGCTATGCCACCAGTGCTACAAAATTAATACAAATATCATGAAATGTTCAATAATGTGTTCTTGGCATTTCAGAGTCTCTCCATTACTAAAAATGGCAGCACTTTCATAACCGTGGTGCCGCAATTTGATGATGAATTCTTATATAACTCCACAAAACAAATCGAAAGTGAAAAATAATTTTTTTTTGATATCTTGCTCAGTTCTCAAGATATTGAATGTGAGAAATCAGTTTGATATAGTACCATGTCTTTTGCTGACGTTTTTATTCTGGTCCAGGCCATGTTTCAACCTAACCACAACCGCTGGGAAGAAAATAAAACACCTATTGGGCATGTCCATTGTGTAGTACCTTGTGGCTTTGGCGAATTTTCTTTTCTGGTCCAGAGCACATTTCGATGGAACCACCTCACTTCCGAAACTGTATATCTCAAGAACTAACCCTTTTTTTATCTGCTTAACGTCTCTCTAACAGTGAGGTCTTTAGAGACGGGAAAGGATGGGGGGAAAGGAATTCGGCCATGGTCTTTTGAAGGAAGCGTCCCGGCATTTGCCTGGAGTGATTTGGGAAACCATGTAAAACCCAAATCTGGATTCGAACCGCCATCCTCCCGAATGCGAGGACAGAACGCTAGCTGTTACACCACCACGCTCGGTAAAAAGAACTGACCGAGATATCAAAAAAATGTTATTCTTCACTTTCGTTTGTCTCGTCGAATTACATAAGAATCTATCATCAAATCGAGGCGCCATCGTAAAATCCCTTTTCGCTGTACGCAAATATTGCTTTTCTACAGTTTTAATGAAATTCTTCTCCTGGTTCACCTTTCTACCTAACCTCACCCGTAACGTCGAAAACAATGTTTAGAGGGATATGACACCATTACCCTCAGTGGTATTGTCGAAAAGTGTTTACAAGAACGTAGCAGTATAACACGCCAGAATTAAACCAAGAAATACTGTAACCCTTAATACGATATACCTGCACAATCGAATAAAAAATGCGAAATCGAATAGAAAAAGTATGATGTATGAACATACGAGTTGTAATGGTCATTGACGATTATGTTGATTAACGGACAAATTAATGCCGTCCGTGCATAATCCCATTTTTAGCAAAACCCTGTGACACTGAAAATGCATAATGAATAAATGTAAATAGTATAAAACATCTTACGATAAGTAAATTCAAGAAGCTGTGTTATCACACGTTGATCATAGTCTTGAATACCCATGTCTTTCATAATCGCTAAAATAACCTGCGCATCCTTCGGCAAATGACGTTGCGCTCCTGTCGACATGTTTACCAAACTAACAGTATTACAGACCAGAAACGTTACGAACCAACAAAGTTTAACTACTTAGTTCTGGAGTTTATATCAGAGACAATACTGTTTATATACAGTCAGCGAAGCGTTTGTATACCATGGAGGAAGGAATAATATGGAGACGACGCAAGAGACCTTTACCACGCATGGGAGTGAAGCAGGCCGGCGGAGGAGTGGGGGGGCATGGTCGGAGTGGTGGGGGCTTGACCGCTTCCCAACAAACACGGGGAATATGTACAAAACACCTCAAGGGGACTCTAGGATAAACGTGACGCCGCAAACTGGTGATGGATTATTATGTAACTCGATGAGACAAATAAAAAATGAAGAATAAAATTTTTTGATATCCTGCTTAGTTTTCGAGATATTCTGTCTCAAATGTGAAATGGTTTTGGTTGAAATTCAGAAGAAAAAATTATTCAAAGTCAAATTTTATGATGAATTTTTATTTAAAAAGACGAGACAAATAAAAAATAAAGAGTAAAATTTTTCGATATTTCACCTAGTTCTCGAGATATACTGTCTCAAAAGTGAGGTGTCTTGAGTTGAAATGCAGAAGAAAAATTTCGCAAAAGTCAAATTTAATGATGGATTCTTATGTAACACGACGAAAAAACTCGATAATAAGGAATAAATGTTTTCGATATCTTGCTTAGTTTGGGGGATATACAACATCCAAATTGAGGGGTTTAGGTTTGGATGCAGGCTGGACCAAAAATTAATTCTGTTAAAGCCACAATGATTACATGGTTGACATGCAGAATGGATATTTCAGTTTTATTACTACCACTTGTGGTTAGTCTGAAATGTGTCCTAGACCAGAAAAAAAGTAAGAGGACCCACTCTAGGGATGAGCAACCCAGACATTTTGTAGGCTGGTACCAGAAATAAAATGTTTATTCAGTCACCTTAATGAACATTCTCTTGATCATGATGTGTTGTCTAATTTCACAGCCCTACTTATTAGGACAATTGTAAAAAAATTATCTCTCAGTTAAATTTAGATACGGGGGGGGGGGGGGGGAGAATGTTGTACAAAAAAAAGAGACTAAATTAGAAACACATTCCCCAAATTGATTTTGTTCAAAGGCCAATAACTTCTTTATTTATGAAGCCCATTTTTATTTCTGCATGAACCTGTTTCGTCATAAATAGATGAGAAAGATTTCAAAATCGGTAAAAATAGGTATAGACGTATTTACGAACAGAAACAAGTCTTATATGAAGCTTTAAAAATAACCTAAGTCAATGGCCTGAAATAGCTATTTAAAAAATTAATAAAACTCACAGCTTCTCACATAACAGTTAATTTCATCATCCATTGTCAGTATAATCAGCAACGTGACGAAAGAAATCGTAATAGTAAATTCACTGAATCGCGAAGTAAAAACACGCCCCTTTAAATCTCATTTTAAACACTCGTTAAAAAATAATGCTAGTCTATTATGTGCAAAATAGCAAGTTTGCTGATTTTCTACACTACACCAAGAAAAATTTGAGAACAAAGTCATCCCATTGAGAGCTATGACTAAATATTTATAGACGTGCTGCAAAGTTTGCGGTGTCTACCGCTCACTTCAACAACGATAATTACAATTCAACTTACTTATGAAATGATATTCCAGGTTCCTTCCTGTCTGGCCTATTTGTGCAACCGTACGCAACACAAGCTGGCATTTTTAAACACTTATACACAATACTAAATGAAATAATCACTGCATCTACCACAATGTGAACACCTTAATTGTTGGGAAGCGCCATATGGTCGCTGCCGGTGCTGCCACCATGCGGGAGAGTTTAGTGCTTGCTTCACCGATTTAACGTCACTTCTCCTCCATACTGTTTATATACAGTCAGCGAAGCGTTTGTATTATGGAGGAATTCCTTCCTCCATGATTAGAGATGGGCAAAACAGCTTTTTTCCAGTAATACGTTATTCAGTTATTGCTTCTTTTATCTAACCGCTTTTTTTAACCGTTAGAAATAACGTATAGTTATTTTGTTCTGAAGTAATATCTATGGTGAGGCTACTAAAATTTCTGCTCAGAAACGTTCATCTCTTGTTTGAAAAAGCCGGAAATGTCAAATAACCGGATGTGACGTATATAGCGGCCCTGACGTCACGAAAAGCCGCTTATTAGCGTTATTTAGCGTTTAACGATACGTCACGAATAGCGGCTTTCAAATAAGCGGCTTCCTAATAAGCGGCTTTCATAGTAACTGTCAGAGACACTATATACGCCTTCGACTTGTGTTTATGTATTTGTTTAATAAGTCGCAGTGATGCCTTGATAAATTAATATAGAATTTTAACACGACCAGCTTTAGCGGTTTGTGTATAACGTGATTTACGGACGTACCATAAAAAAAAAAAAAAAAAAAATGCGAAGTGGGCAGTTTTGATTACGTGTTAATATATTTTTCTGTTTGAAACTAATGAATTTTTATGAATATATGCAACAAATACAGAAGATTAACTTTGCTGAAAGTAAACAATTTTTCAGTCTGGCTATTAATTCGCATTAAGTTTTGTGTGGCTATAGTTATATGTATAGCATACTTTGCATATGTTGTAAATGTGTCCCAATAACAGACCAGCTGCAATTTAAATATGTTGTTCAGACGTACATAAAAGTAATTTGAAATGTAAATATGATTTGCTGTTTTAAACTAAATGACTTGTGGAAATACTAGCGCTTTTCGATGGTTTCTCCATCTGTTGGTAGCTATCGCAGTTAATAACGGTTAAAGGTATTAAAAAGCTGTTTACATAGGTGGTGTCCTCTAGTGATCGCTATCGAAGTTAATAACGCCTTCAACTGGCAAAGATGATATAACACATGTACACAGCTGTAACAAAAAGCATAATCAAGTGGTTTTTGATGGAAGGATGGATGCTGAAAACCAGTTTAATGGTCACTAAGTCGTAGAGATATGATAAATTTTGGACCCTATCGCAAATAACACCTGCAAAGTAGTATTTAACGTCGTCAGCAGTAGCGACATCTGTTGGGCGCTATCGCAGTTAATAAGGTTGGAAAAAGCGGTTTACATAGGTGGTGCCCTCTAGTGATCGCTATCGAAGTTAATAACGCCTACAACTGGCAAAGACGATATAACACATGTACACAGCTGTAACAAAAAGCATAATCAAGTGGTTTTTGATGGAAGGATGGATGCTGAAAACCAGTTTAATGATCACTAAGTCGTAGAGAGATGATAAATTTTGGACCCTATCGCAAATAACACCTGCAAAGTAGTATTTAACGTCGTCAGCAGTAGCGACATCTGTTGGACGCTATCGCAGTTAATAACGGTTAGAGGTTGGAAAAAGCGGTTTACATAGGTGGTGTCCTCTAGTGATCGCTATCGTAGTTAATAACTATTATTTTGCGATGGTAGTGTCATCTAGTGGTATTTATTGCAATTAATAACGGTGAGAGAGGCAATAAGCGGTGACTGATGCACTCGTAGCGGGCGGTCGACGAACAATTACAGCGCTGTCAGAGAGGGAAGTGCTGACCGTTATTTGAATAACTCCAGTTATCGTTTTGGCCGCTACTTTCTAAACGGCGTTTTTAAAATAACGGTTATTTGTAGCCGCTTAGTTATTTGTGACCCATCTCTAGTTTGTATACTTGAATTGATCAATCCATTGTCTCTGGGTCATAGGTAACAATGAAGTGAGAATCGATCTTTGATTCAGATAAAGGGAAAGAGTTTTAAATTCATTAGCTAATTTGTGTTATACAAAAACTTTACAGTGTTGGAAGTTAACTTTCATTTATTATTTAATTTCTTCAAAGAGACTGCCCAATCCAATAATATAGATACATAGATACCGATGTAAGAGACAGGATCGGTGAGATGGGAAAGTTGTCGGTTTACACACAAACAATTACATAACAAAATAGATATATACACCAGAAGACATGCTGATGACAAATAATTTGTACATTAATTATATCAACTAGATTTCCAAACTACTAGCAACTACTTTGTACATACCTTACAAATAAATTCTAATTGTCAAATACAGCTTTTAATTTTGTCCTGAATTTAATCTGAATTTAATCTTATCCCCAGCCAGCAACTTACGATGATAGAGGAACATATTGAGGGTCTATATCCCTGAATATCTGACACCTTTTTGAAGCAATGGCAATTTGTAATCCTTGTGAGGATCATTTCGACTTCTAGTGCCATAACTGTACATTTTACTATATCTTTCCAACCAGAAGCTGCGTAAAGAGTGGGCAACCGCCTACGGCCTCGCGGTCCACGGGGTCTCGCGCACCATAGGCACTTTCCTAATTTTCATTTCTCAAGAAAACTAAATAATGGTGGAATTCAACATCGTAGCTGGTAGGTTTATTCAAAACCTCAAAATAAATTTTTCGTTCTCCATGCAGACTATTTGTCCATTCACGAAGTCAGATGGTATAGGGAAGGTTCTGTGATTGGAAACACTTAAGTAGTGTTTTATTAAGACATGAGAATTCCATATGGCATTTATTTTTCAATGGATGGCATTAGAAAAAGGAATAAATAATAAAAAAAATAGACCAGAAGAACTAAAGGAAAACTGGTGAATCTAAAAAACATTGGCACAATTTGTAGGAAAGATACTACTTCTTCTTAATTTAATCCCACATTGCAGTGTCTATTTTACCGGACTTCTTCCATCTAATTTGGTCTTGTATATCTTGAGGTGAGGTACTGTCTACGTTATATGTCCTCCCACAAGGTATCCAGCAACGACTCCTGGAGCTCCCTTGAGGTCTTCGGCCTTCTGGACTTATATAGAGTCTTGCAGTACATGGCCGTACCATCGCAGACGACCCTCAAACATTCTAATTTTTAATGAGATAAAATCTAGTGAGTTCCTGTGGCGAGCGATTCATCTTCATTTCTGTGTCGTGTAGTTGTTGTTCATGTCTTTTCGTGACTGTCCAACATTCGGTTCCAAACAGTGCCACTGGTCAAGCGATGTTCTGTAAACATTTGATTTAAGGTACAGTGACATTTCCGGTCGAAAAAGGACTCCTGTGACCTGACGCCACTTCATGAGGCTGCGTTGACTCTATTTCGTACGTCCGGGAGCGTTTGACTATCCGAAAAGATTACTGTTTCCAGTTACTTGAACTCGAATGACTTACAGAGTTTAACATCGTCGATATTAACAGACCCATAAGTTGGAACTCCACACTCCATGCACTCGATCTTCCATACATTAAGTCGCGTGCCTTGTTTATCGAGGTAAGTTTTCCATCGTTAGATTCGTTGTTCCAACACTTGGCAACAAATTGAATTTGATGGAAAGATTGATATTATTAACATCTTAGCCTCTCGTAATCTGTCACTTAGATTTCACAGACAATCTCTCAAGGTTGATAAGGACAGTGTGGTATCTAAATATGACCCATCCTTACGGGAACACACGTAACGCATTCAGTGGCGTAACTAGGTCAGCAAGGGCCCCGGTGAAAAAATTTATTTTGGGCCCTCAGGCCAGATGGGCGACCTTTTTCTTGCTTTGTGTTGCTGGTAAGGGCCCCCTGAGCTGAGGATGGAGCCCTTGAGTTGTGCTTAGGGGCCCCTTGAGCAGTGAGAGAGACATTAGTGAGGGCTTCCTGAGTCTCAGGGGCCCTCTTGACGACTGTAGAGCTAAAAAAAAAGGTCGCCAGTTTGCCATGAAGGCCCGTGAGCCTCTGAACTGCGCTTTGGGGCCACAGAGGTATGCTTGGGGGCCCCCCTGAGCGTAGGGGCCACGGTGGACTGCACTGCCTATCCCCATAGTAACTACGCCCCTGAACGCTTTAATGAGAGACAAATATTATCGAAATTCAAAATGAATTTATCACATTGATGTCAAAAACTATTGCCTCTTAGGTGACTGCACTAGAGACTCTGGTAAAGTTGAATAAACGTGTTATCTGAAGATACTAAAACATCAACCGACACAATACAGGAATATTGGATCTCTTACTGTCGCCGAGACGACTGGAGATTTTCTTACTAAAGCAATACTGGAAAAAATTGCAAACAATGGATTAGATATTCAGAAATATCGTGACCAAGGTTACAACTATGGTGCAAGTATGGTAGGCATAAAAAGCGGAGTTAAAATTCGGGTATCAAATATTTTTCACAGAGCATTTTTACACCACGCGGATGTCATAGTTGGAATGTGCTGTTGGTGGACAAAGTTAATCCTTCTGCGACAAAAAAAACATTTTTTGGTTTTATTCAGAATGTTTATTTGTTATTTTCAGTCGCCAGCAAACACTGGAAGTTAATCAGTCAAATTAAAATCTTTAATAGTTACAAGATGGGAAAGCAGAACCGATGCAGCGAAGGCCATTTTGCTTCAATCTGGTGATGTTTTTGAATGCATTGAAAGCTAAAAAAACCTCTAACGGAAGAATCTGACACGCTTTTTGATTAGATTTCATGCAGGTCCTAAGTCGCCATGACCGGCCACAATTGAACTAGGCTGTAAGGCGGGTAAATATGGAAACGGAAGTACTACTTGCGAAAGGCATTAGTTCTGTGTTGGGGGTTGTGCATGTAAACACCATTGGTAGGTGGGTTTCACTAGGCATGGCCTACACCTAAATAGTAGGGCAAGGGAGTACTTTCTCAGTTGTTAGCTAAAGGAGCTAACAAGGGAGCCCATTTCCAGTGATGTTGGGATCAGGACTGTGCCTTCTATAGGTTAGGGGCTGCTGGTAAAGGGACGGGAATAGATGATCAAAGTGACACTGGTTGCAGATCCACGATGGTCAAAATCACAGATGTTAAAGAAATAGATGGAGTTGCTGAAACAATAACTGACTCGGAAAAGGGAGGTTACTGCTGAAAATATAAAACCAGTAATAAAGGTGTTAATGGTGAATTTTAGAAGTGTAATGAACAAAGTAATTGAATTTGGAAACTTGATAGAGATACACGAACCACAAGTAATAATTGGGGTAGAGAGTTGGTTAAAAGACAGTGAGGTTTTTCTGATGGTTACAGAGTGTACCTCAGAGATAGAGGAACAATTCATGGAGGAGTTTTCATACCAGTTAGCAAAAAATTATCACAGTTAACTGGTTTTCAAAAATAAAGACCATGATTTACTTGGGGTAGATTTCTGGGGTAACAAAAAAAACCATCAGGATGTTAGCTGCCTACCGCGATTGAAAAATGTCAGATGAAGATGAGGCTCTTGGGGAGAAATTAAATTCTTACTCAGATTTCAGTAGTGAAAATAGAATGGTCATTATTGGTGGTGATTTGAATTTACCAGGTGTAAACTGGGTAAGAAATAAGATTAATAACACAAGGAACAGGGACATGAAAAAGCCTTAATAAGGAAAGGACGATTTACACAAGTGGTTGAACAAAACACCAGTTGACAAAATATTATTGATATATTCCTAATAAATCCCGATGATAGCTTTGTGGGGTATCAAGTAACCAAAGTAATAAGTGATCATGAATCAGTTCTGATGGATATTAGAAGATTCAGTGAACGAGCAGCCAAAAATTGAAGGGTACAATTATATAAAGGCACAGATTTCAAACTTCAAGAGATATTTCAGAGAACGTTTCAGTAAATGGAAGGAAGGCACAAGTACAGAAGAGCAAAGGTGGGATGAATTCAAGGAGATAATAAGAAAGGGATAGAAAAATTTATTCCAAAACAGAAAATAAAGAGAAGTAGAGAACCTATGTACTATAATAGGGAAGTGAGGAGTTTAAAAAGGTTGGAAAGAAGAGAATATAACAATGTTAAGAGACAACTGGGTAGTAGGGAATATTTAAAATAACTAAACAAGTACTTAATAATAGCAAAGAAAGTAGCTAAAGATGGGTTTATGAAGATTATTGTCGGTGCAGGTGGACCATTGACTGGTGCATCTAGAACTTTCTATGGCTAGGTTAGAAAACTGAGGGGAATGGAGGGTGTTAAGACACTTATACATAAGGATGGAGAAGAAATTACTGAGGATTTGAAAAAGGCAGAAATTTTAAATAACTAATTTAATGAGAGCATTAGGGACAATGAATCAGAAACGATAGTGTCCTATTCGGAGAACGAGCTTAACAACACAATTAGAAATGAAGTTACCAAAAAATATGAAATACATCATGAGGAAATCATGAAGGAAATAAGAAAGCTTAAAAAACTTAAGGGGTTGGTGTAGATAATATTACTACAGATATCTTAAAGATAGCCAGATGTGACATTGTACCTTATCTTGAAATTTAAATTGAGTCTAGATACTTTCTGCTTACCACAGGACTGGGAAAGTGCGATAGTAGTGCCGGTACATAAAAGAGAGGTGAGAAATAGAGTCTAAAATTATAGGCCAATTAGTTTGACTTCAGTGGTAAGTAAATTAATGGAAAGATTGATGTGCAACCACAGCAGAAATACATGTGAGGAACGTAAGTATTTTTTCATGTAGGCAACATGGCTTTAGGAAAGGATATTCATGTGAATCGCAGTTGGTGGGATATATGCAAAATATTTCACATTAAATGGAAAATGCATTCCAAATTCATAGTGCAGCACTAGATCTGTCAAAGGCTTTTGACAGAGTGAGCCATAAAGTGGTAGTAATTAAGGTAAAAACTATTGGAGTGGATGAGAAAGTGATTTTCTGGATAGAAGAATTTTTTAAAGGTAGGAAATGCAGTATCAAAAGAAGTGGAAGTAAAAATGGGAGTGCCGCAGGGTAGCGTATTAGAACCATTGCTATTCATTATACTAATGAATAATTGTGTTGATTGTTTACTATCTGAAATTAGATTGTTTGCAGATGACATAATGCTGTATAAAAGGATCAAAACGGTAGAGGACTGTAGACAGTTGCAGGGTGATCTAGACAGGATATCTAGTTGGGTTGGTAAACATGGAATGAAGATAAATGCAAAGAAGAGTCAGCTAATTAGATACACAAATAAAAAACAAAAGGTTAATTATGAATATAAGGTGGGGAAAGAATTGCTTGCTGAAGACTTGAAATGTAAATATCTTGGTACTACATTTGATAACAAGCTTAACTGGGCAGGACACATTGGACAGGTGGTAGGAAAAGGTTTCAAAATTCTGCACTTGTTGGAGAGAGTGATGAGGGGATGCACGAGAGAAGTAAAGGAATTGGGTTACAAAACTTTAGTAAGGCCATTGCTCGAATATGGTAGTGTAGTATGGGACCCACATTTTGAGTATCAAATACAGCAGTTGGAGAAGGTGCAAAGAAGGGCTGTTAGATTTGTTTCTGGAAATTATCGCAGAATGCAATCAGCGACAGACATGATAAAGGAGCTTGAATGGGATTCATTGAAAGACAGGAGGAGGATGAGGAGGGTAATGGGAGTGTACATGGCGTATACTGGCGATGAGCTATGGTAAGATATTGGAGTAGGTATGAAAAGTAGTGCATGGAATGGGGCAAGATGACCATGACTACAAACTGGCACTGGATTTCAGGCACAAGGGTGTGGGAGGACTCTCTTTTTTAGGTAACGATGCCAGGGACTGTAATAAGTTACCAATGGAAATCAATAATTTACCAAAAACGTAGAAATGTTTTAAAGTTAAGATTTGTAGATGGCAAATGTAGTTGGGTTCAGGAAAAGGGGAAGATGGGTGTTTATGGAAATTGACACCAGTGTGCTCCATTGTAATTAAATTAAATTAGATTTTAGCGTAATTTCTCAGCTTAGAATTTAACATTTCACTACATTTATGGAATGAGATATTATCACGTGTTAATGTCCTAAGCAAATTATGGCAATATATGTAAGTGCATTGCAGCATTGCTCTTGAACATTTGCGATAATTTTGTGATTGCATCAAGGAATATCGACAATCTGGATTTGAACAGTGCATGTCTGACGCTCGTCAATTTATTGAAAAAAAAGCAGTTTTGATCTGCCAAAAAAACTTTAAATATAAAAGGGCAGCCAAAAAATAAGCGACGTTCGATTATGAAAGCGGCGATTAATGTAAACAGTATTCTAAAGCCAGTTTTTTAACACCATGATTCATTCCATAGTGGGCAATATGGCTTCATGGATTATATGTTTGAAAGTTTCGGTTCTCCTTTTGATCTAAGCAAGTTAAAAAGTATTCCAAAAGAGCATATAAAAACAACTGTCATGATATTCATGCAGTCTGGCGACTGGATGAGAGCAATGATTTCCAGCCTTACGAATTATATTAAAAATTACAAACAATGACCCCAAATTTTTTTAAAGATACGAAACAGCTGCTACAAAATATAACAGAAAAAACTTAAAAATAAATTTATCCAAATATTCATATTGCAACAGTTACAAGATAATTGATGAAGACAGCAGAGTCAGCTGTCGAAACGTCGTGTTTACTTAACACCATCCGGCTGGACACCCGAGAGGACTTCATTTCATCAATACGCCGGGAAAGTCTCCATTCACACATCAGTTCTATCAATTTTAGCTGGATTACTTTATAGTAATTTTGGAGTTCTGGAAGGCTAAAAACAGGAAATGTCTATTTCTTTAATTCTTTATAGTTCGCTGTTACATAATAATATTAATCACAGTAAAGACAATTACATTTATGAATAAAAATGGAACAATTCAAAAAATAGTTCTTTTAAATTCCGTCCTCTTCAGCCACCAGAGGGCCTCGCAAAAAATTATCTTGCCCACACCAGAGTTAGGTCTTGCCCCGCTACTGTTTCCAGCAGAGCATAATTGATGACAAACGACATTAACTGGGTCTATATATGTGTATTCGACCACCAATGTAAAATTCTCACTTTTTGGAACAGCTCGCTACACGTTAACCCCAAACATAGTCCTTAATACTTACTTTGGGATTCTGATTACTTTGCCTCTTATTAGTTGAATCATACAGAATTATATATTGCATGCGAATTTTTTTCTTTCATCAGTCTGGTTGACTGGTTTGATGACATCGTTTCCTATTTCGCACTAATCTCTTCATCTCAAAGTATCCTTACAACCTACATCTTCAATTATCTGCTTCATATTTTCTAATCTTTGTAGATATCTACATTTCTTTCATTCGACTCTTCAATCCACTAACGAATTAATCAATGCCGCATGTCTTACAATAACTCTTTATTCTGCAAGAATCTTCCACTAGCTTCTCTTCTCACCCATATTTCTAAAACACGTTCATTTCTTACTCATTAAGAAGTAAAAATGAACAAAATAAACTAGTTTCTTCATGGAAGATCACCTGTTGCTGAAATTGTAAGTTAGAGGTATTCATTGTACAGTTTAAATTATGATCAATATGAATCCTAGAAATTTCACCTCTTGTATGGATTTGTCTGCAGATTTTATATGTATGTTCTGGCATTAATCTGTTTGATGTATTTAATTGCACATTAAGTTTTATAAAAGTTTAAAGACAAACAATCAGCTTTAAACATCTGCAGCACACGTAACCTTAAAGGAAAGATATATTAAAAAGATAACTTAGCACATAGCCTAATTCTGTGGGGCACAGTTTAATTAATCTGTTTGGAATTCTATCATAACCACCCAAGTATTTAGTCTTAAGAGAAATGATAACTTTCCTTATTTCTTCTGGAGTACTCATAGCTAAGTTTACAGAAATAGAGTTTTTTTTTTTTTTTTTTTTTTTTTTTTTTTTTTTTTTTTTTTTTTTTTTTTTTTTTAGGAGCCTGTATTGAAGAATCCATACTGTGAATCACTGAGCCGTTGGAAGTCAAATTATTCACAGCAGATAAAAAATGTTTATTAAATATATCAGCAACTGAAAAATTGAATCCTACTGAACTTTGTTTGATATATATATACTAGCCACAAAGCCCGTCAAAATTGACGGGTTTGGAGTATTCTGGCAATTAATTTCTTTTTACTTGCTTACCTAAACAGAATTGTTTTGAAATAAAGCTCAATGTGCTGTAATTTCTCATCCCTTGTGATGTAGCGAAACGTTTCAGTTGTCAACTTGATGCAGGTCGCATTTCAGTCAAACCACAATCTTCGCTAATACTGCGATGAAGATCGATGTGTTAACGGATGACATAAATTACATAGCCTACAGTTGAAATAATGACCACAGTGAAAACGAAGGATACTAAATTAAATCATTACAACTTCAGTATTCTGGTAAATCATTTCTTAGCAATCTCTTAAATAAACACAAAAATAAATCATAATATAATTCCTATTGCCTTGCGCAATAACAAAATGTTTCTGTTGCTATCCTGGTCTAGGTTGCATTTCAATCTAACAGGCAGTTTAATCATTACCGTGGCGCCACAATCTGATGATGCATTCTTTTAGAACTCGACGAAATAAATCGAAAATAAAGAATAAAATTTTTTGATATCTTTCTTGGTTTTCGAGATATAGCATGTTGAAAATCAATTATAACTGTGATTTTGGTGAAGTTTCCTCTGGTCCAGGACGTATTTCAACCTAACAACAACCACCAGGAAGAAAATAAAACACATATAGTGCATTTCCACCGTGTAGATATAGCGGTTTTGGTAATTTGTTTTTTCTGGTCCAGGCCAGATTTCACACAAACCACCTAAATTTTGAGATACAATATCTCGAGAACTAAGCGAGATGTGGAAAGAAAATGTATTATTTGTTTTCGATTTGTCTCTTCGAGTTACATACGATATCATCATCAAATTTGGCAATGTCGAAATTTTTCTTCTGTTCCAGGCCGCATTTCAACCTAACCACGTCAATTTTGAGATACAATATCCCGAGAATTAAGTAAGATATCGAAACATTTTATTGTCTACTTTCAGTTTTTTTCGTCGAGTTACATAAGAATCCATCAACAAATTGCGGCTTGACGGTTATCGTAGAATCCCATAACCACGTACAGTACTACGCTAAACCATGGAGGAAATATTTCCTTCCTCCATGTACTAAACATGCCGCCAGAGAAACAATACTTACTTTACACGCATATTAATACATATACTTATCACATTTCAATGGTCACATTGCATCGCGAAATAAACCAAATAAAAAATCTATAAGGGTTCTTCAATCTTAATTTTTTATATTCATTATTCAGAATTATACTAACACATTTGAATAGCTGACACAGTTACATGCGGCTGAAATAAGACATCAGTAAAACCAAAGTAAATTAAAAATAAATCTTAACAGCTTAAGTCGTTCCAACGTAATATTAGTTTTAATGGGTGGAAGGTGATATTTTCCACCGGCCGGAAACTGGTACTGCCCTGTTGAAATTTGTATCAATTGCTTCGTTATAATGGCATCTTCTTCACATTTGCACCCTCCTTTTTTCCGAAACGTCGCCATGAATTAAATTAAAAATTCTGAAACGTAAGACGCTCCGCAACCGAAAAATGTTAGCAACACTTTCGTTAGAACGAAGTAATGAAGTAACAGAAAAAAAATTAATAAAAAAAAAACAAAAAAAAAAACGCATGCCCTCTGCTGTAACTTCAAGTGCCAATTCCAATTCTAATAACAATCTATCAAAACTGCCGCTAACATTGCGAAAATTAACTTACATATATGTGATATCAACGAATACTTCTACATAAACTAATATTAAATAAATCTAAGCAACTAATAAGTATGTTCATTCAGTTAATTTATTCGTGGATGCCTAGAAATGTTATTAAATAACGTGGATATTTCTCTGCAGTTGCTTAACTAATCAGAATTGTTACAAAATAAAGCTCATTGTAATTTATCGTTCATTGTGCTGTAGCAAAAAGCTTCAGTTGTCATCTTGGTCCAAGTTGCATTTCAGCTTAACCATAATATCCGCTAAAATTTCTGATAGAAAAGCAAAGCTTCAATCACGCGCAATTTAATACATTCCATGCATCGCGATATAAACTTGATCCCAAATCTTCACAGGTTCTGACACATTTCTTTCTTAATAGCTACCTATGATGAAGATCGATATTTTAACGGCCAAGAAATCTTACATCTGCTGAAATAATGACTCCAGCAAGAACGAAGGATGCTATAACAACTTAAGCTATGCCATGTAATATTTCATTGTGGTTCAGGCCGTATATATCCCGAACAATTTGCAACTTCTTTCATTTGAACCATGTAATGTTTCAGTAAAAAAAAACTGATAATTAATATGCCAATTTAAACACAAATAATTTCAGTAATAGGACACAGTTTAAATTTTGAAAAAAAAACTAAATTATTCATGGCCTCTGCGTTAATGTCAAATGAAACTTGTAATTCTAATCCATGCTAGTTATACTCTAACCAAACATTTAGCAGCACTGATGCTCGAAATACAAAGCTCTTATCTTACAATATCTATGGACAAGGAATTTAAGGAATACTTCAATATATCAAAAGAATATTACGTAAATATAAGCATCTAATGATTGATATATCGATTTCAACGCAATACATACTTTTATTTCAGTGTTCCATGAGTTAATTTATTCACTGTTGCTTGGAAATGATATTAAATAACGCGCACTCCCACAAATAATATCGTAAAGCGTGACTTCATAGCCCAACGTCATAGATTGACGTCACCGCGTGACATGACGTAGGTGCTACACGCTACATCTTGTCTATTATACTAATAGATATATCTTATATCTTTAAACTAGCAATTCTTGTATATATATATATATTTCGGATTTCGGAAACGGCTGTGACGATTTGGATGAAATTTGGTATTTAGATAATGTTTTGACTTTTAAGATTACCTGAATAGTTGTCTTCACTACTAAAAAGCGAGTTTACAAAATATGAACAATTTTGTCACTCCGTATATCGAAAACGGCACTAGCGCCATCTCGTAGACAATTCAGGTACCAGAAAGCCTACAAATAGAGTTTCTTTGATTCCAAAGAATAAGTAAACGAACAGTTCTTGTATACTGGCTGACCCGTGGAAATATTAGCACTGCAAGTTCAATTGTAAAACATTTAAAAAGAAAGATAATTAAAAATTTATCAATGGTTTTATCAGAGGTGATAACTTTACAGAAACTTCTTTGATATTAATATTACCGGTACCAGTTATAAAGTAATCATCGTTTACTTTTTGACTATAAATAGTGGTTGTTAGTTAGCCATTAAATACTACCACCTTAATTATAAAACATCTTTCGATTTCTGTTCAGTATACAAGATTTCGAGTAGAGTTTGATAATAAAGTGCATAATTAAATATTAATACATCTACAAATTCCTGAAAAGCCGCGTGCGAGTGCACATACGAAAAAACGGGTTCTGATAAATAGAATCTTGCCTTTTGAATCGTCTGACCTTGTGCTTTATTGTTTATAACGAAGGTTACTTCTTATGGGAATTGTTTTATTATCATTTTGAAATGCTGATCAGAAGATGTGAGATTACTGCGAGGTATGAGCATAGTTTTATCGGAGTGAATAAATATAGCACAGATGATGTTCTATTGACGTCACAACCTGATGATGAATTCTCATAGTACTCGATGAAACATATCGAAAATAAATAATAAATTTTCTTGATTTTCGAGATATAGCATGTCAAAAATCAGTTATAGGTATAGTTCCTTGTGCTTTTGGCGACGTTTCTTCTGGTCTAGGCCGTATTTCAACGACGTTTCTTTTGGTCCAGGCCGTATTTCAACCTAGCAAAAACCACTAGGTACAAAATAAAACATTGAAAGTACATTTCCACCATATAGACATAGTGCTTTTGGTGGATTTTTTTCTGGTCCAGGACGGATCTAATCTTAACCTCTTCACTTTTGAGATATAATATCCCCAGAACTAAGTGAGATATCAGAAAAATAAATTCCTTATTTTCGATTTGTCTCGACGAGTTTCATACGAATTCATCAAACTTGGCTATGGCGAAATTTGTCTTCTGGTTCAGGTCGCATTTCAACCATGGAGGAAGGAAATATATGGAGGAGAAGTGACGTTAAATCGGTGAAGCAGGCTCTAAACTTTCCCGCATGGCGGCAGCAGCGGTATTGCGCTTCCAAACATTGCGATGTTCCCAGTATATCCCGAAAACTAAGCAAGATATCGAAAAATTTTATTCTTTATTTTCGATTTGTCTCGTCATGTTACATAAGAATCGATCATTAAATTTGACTTTTGCGAAATTTTTCTTCTCCATTTCAACTCAAGATACCTCACTTTTGATACAGTATATCTCTAGAACTAGGTGAGATATCGAAAATTTTTATTCTTTATTTTTCATTTGTCTCGTCTTTTTAAATAAGAATCCATCATCAAATTTGAATTTAACTAATTTTTTCTTCTGAATTTCAACCAAAACCATTTCACATTTGGGACAGAATATCTCGAAAACTAAGCAGAATATCAAAAAAAATTATTCTTCATTTTTTATTTGTCATATCGAGTTACATAATAATCCATCACCACATATCGACGTCACCTTTATCCTAGAGTCCCCTTGAGGTTTTTGTACATATTCCCCGTGTCTGTATGGAAGCGGCCATGCCTCCTCTACTCCGGCCATGCCCCCCCACTCCTCCTCCGCCCTGCTTCACTTCAATGCGTGGTGAAGGTCTCTTGCGTCGTCTCCATATATTTCCTTCCTCCATGATTTCAACCAACCACGTCAATTTTGAGATACGATATCTCGAGAACTAAGCGAAATATTTAAAAAAATATATTTTTTACCTTCAATTTTAATATTTAAAAAAATATATTTTTTGCCTTCAATTTTTCTCGTCGAGTTACATAAGAATCCATCATCAAGGGTTATCGTAGAATCCTTTTAATTACCACAAATCTCGCACCATTAATTAATACCAAACTGGCATTAAAATTTCTGTTTAACATATTAATAGAATTAAAAAAAAAAAAAAAAAAAAAGCAATTTGTGAGTCCGTCTCGCAAATGGATCTAGCGATTTGGATGAAATTTCACATGTAGATAACGTTTTGATTTTCAAGTTTTTAACACGATTTACAAAAAAAAAAAAAAAAAAAAAAAAAAAAAAAAAAAAATGAGCAACTTTTGTATTTGGTATCTCGAAAACTGCTCTAACCTCATTACGAAGAAGGTTCAGGTACCAGTAAGCCTACTGATGTTAGTTAAACTTCTCTTTGGTTAACTGTGCACCGCAAAACGCCTAGGAAGCCTTCAAGCCTTATACTTTAATCAAACTTTACTCGAAATCTTGGATACTGAACAGAAATCGAAAGATACCGAGCGAAGATCGGTCACCCAGGTAGTACTAGCAGTTATCCGCGACTTCGTCCGCGTGGAAGACTGCTGTAATATAAGATTTTCTTGAGAGGTCTGGTTGCTCAGTGGGTAGGGCGTCCAACTGGAGATGGAAAAGTCCCCAGCTTGAATCACAGTCTTAGCGAGGATTTTCATAGGTTATTAGCTCGACCTTCGCCTCTGGCACAGGTTGTTGTGTGATGTGAAGTATGCCAAAATGCTCACGTGTTGCTAATTCGACGTTGAACTTTAGGTCCCCTATGTCCGGTAGGACTATTGCTATCTTGTAACTCGTCGATCCGTTGTAACATCTCTTGTGTTGTACTCGTGGCACACGGTCGGATTGGATCACTAACTTGCAGGTTACTTCGGGCAGGGCCGGCTCCAGGTAATGGGACCCGGGTTAAGCAGTTGGGGGCCCTTGGCGAATTCATCAGTTAGGGCGACCTTTTTTTACAGCTCTACAACTTGTTGAGTGGGGGGCCCCTACAGCCAGTGATCGGGCCCCCATCAGACTGGCGGGCCCGGGTACATTTGACCCGCTTACCCCCTCCCTCCCTGACGCCGGCCCTAACTTCGAGCATGTTCTCCAAAGCCGTTTTGAATCCCTAACCAAGGCATTGTTGTCATGTTACCCGGTGTATTTTTTGTATGGTCTCTCTCTCACTCCTTTCAATAATTCTATAACGTCTTTCAGTTTCTGCTTCTTCATCACCCATTAAATATATCTGTAAAAATGTGGTTTCGTATTCGACGAAGGAAGCATAGATAAAATTCGGTCATATACTTGCCCCCGGATACTAAATGTCGGTGAAAATCCTTGCTTTGCAACAAGTCTATCGGTTCCAAAAGACGTCATATGGAAGCAGGAATTATACTTTCTGATAAGATTCAAAAATCGCCGCGATTCATCTGTGTTGTTAGAAAACAGCTGTTTCAATGGTTCCATACCTGGCGTGCTTATATCGCCTAGCTCGCGATTGTTGCAGCAACTCGTGGTGATGCCAAATATGCGACGTTCTGTCGTCGTCGATTTTTCGTTTGGTCCGGTGTTTCAGTAGCTCTTGATGGATGGGTTGTTGTTCTCGCCGAGCTCGCACACACACACACACACACACACACGTCAGAGCAGGTAGTGCTCGCTATTTCTTTGTGCGAGCTGTAGAGGCGAAGGTTGTTGTCTTTACGACATTTCCTTCAAGCATTACGAAGGATATACTTTTCTGTTGGTATGTCTTTTCAGTTACTCTCTTCTTATTGTGTCTTTGCTGGTGAGTAGTTCTTTGCATCACTATTGGTTGGGCCGGAGAGGCGATGTACGAGTTGAGTTAGCAGCTCGAGAATTGTGGTCAACTTGGGGCCCCACTCCTGCGCGCCGGCGTGCCCGCAGCAACTGGGGCAGTCGACGTGGCCAGGTGGTTGGCTGTGAGTCGTGTTGAGTGGAGTTCTAGTTGATTTCCTCGTTTCCTGACGTTGCTGCGCAATGTTGGCGGTCGAATGTGTCTCGCCAGTTACAGTGACGAGCGTGGATGTTTGTCGGCATGTTGTTTTCCTGACGCGGACTTCCGGGTCTTGCTTCTTTGCGAGAGAGCCGGTGTAGTTTCGCGTCGTCTGCCGGTTGGTGTTTCGAAGCTTCCTCCGCATTGGGCACCCACGGAAACACGCTGCGTGAGGCCCAGAGCAGTTACAGCAGGTGGCTTCGTGCTTGGGTGTCGGGCACTCTTGCTTCTCATGATCACCCCCGCAGCGGACGCACCTCGGCTTGGAGGTGCATTGGCGAGCGTAGTGGTGAAATCTCTGACACCTGTAGCATTGGACAGGTCCTGACGAAGGTTTCTTGACTTCGGTGTTTGTGGCCTTGTTTCTTGTTGTCCTGGCTAAGGGTAGAAGTTCCTTGAAGGATACCTTCAGTTGTTGGAGCTTGCTGCTTACTGCTTTCTGGTCCGCCAGGCAGGATGCGATTATCTTGAGTCTATCTGCTGACGGCCAGGCAAGCAGGGGCAGCAAGGTGTCCTGTTGTAGAAGGCCTAACAGGCATACCCAGTTAGACTGGTATGCCACGTGTAGCAATGGTACAGGCCCCAATTCTTGGCCGGGGACCTGCACCTCCATCGGAGTATCTTGTTGCGGCGAGTCGGAAGTTTCGTTGACCAGGCAAGTAGAAGTAGCTATTTGCCCAGCCGGAGCATCAGTATATACAGTAGTATCTGTAGTTTGCTGCTTAGTAGTTGGATGGTTCAGCTGTTCTGTCGCCTCATATTTGAGAGTAACGTCGGTGTCCATTTTCTCGGGTGGTGCTGGGCCCTCGTCCGCGGCCGACCCGAACGGCGGTGCAGCTGGCCAGAACGGCGGCGGGTTCTGCTTTGCTTCCGCAACCATTCTGTCCAACGAACCTGGATGAGAAACTGTGTTCTTCGAAGCTTTGTCCTTCTTGGATGGCATGCTTCCTATGACTGCACAACGTGCTTCTTAAGTACGTGGCCCTATATCACGCTCGATGCAGAGGAACACAGTGATACGTCCGCTCGCGGCAAATATTCACACTCGAATGGCTCGCATTTGTTTGGGTGTTTCAGAAACTCGCTACAATACCAAATATACGGCGTTTGTTGTCTCCACATTTTTGTTTCCTTCGGTGTTTCAGCAGCTCTTGAGATCTACTGCCGTTCGGCTTGCTCTTTGCACTGAGCTCATGTTTTTCTTGGTGTCTCGGCAGATCGTCCCGACACCAAGTGTTCAGTTTGCTGCACAATATTGAACAGTAAAAAGCACTGTTTCGTGAATCATAGTCTCTACTATTTGTACAAAAATTTTGAACAAAAAATAAAAAGGGTTAGTTAAATTTCAAATAATTTGTAATACAGACCATATAGTAACAAAAAAGAAACAGGAAATAAATTAAATCGAGATAGAATGGAATCCTTTACATTTTTATAAATACTACATTTCTGGCACGACCATTTTGCACTTTTAGTGAAAGGACTTTCGTGCTGGTATACTCATAGCATTTTACGTTTTTTTTTCTTCCAAGCTCTGATTTTTCACATTTATTATCACGCATATATTACGAACGAAATTACGTCGTAATAACGGTTTGAACGCAATTATTTTTTTATTTTTTTTTTCCAGTTGGTTAATTATCCGGAATTAACTATTAAATAATGCTAGTGGCCATGATTTTGTAATGTTATACGTATTTGATGTGCTGTTCACATAGCTGTACAGTAGTAACTTCTACTGACTCAATGAAGACGGAAGTATAGAACCAATAAAATTAAAAACCAATTAGGAATCTCGAAAACTTTTGCTATCCATGTAAAATCAGTTTTATTCCTGGTCCAAGCACAATTCATCACGATGTGTATGGAACTATTTTCACCCGCATTGATTAAAACCTTCAGTAATATGGCGCTTATGAAAGCAGTTTAAGTGGTTTGTAAAACTCATTTCAGAGTGTATTATGCTGTAACAAAATGTGCCATTTGCGATTCTGGTCGACTTAGCAACAACCTCCACTAACATCGCATTAAAAAATCATAGCCTTTATTACCCTCATATGAATAACGACCGGCAGCACCTATGGTGGTAGTCTGAATTTATTCAGGAAAAGCTTGTACGGAATAATGAATAACGATCGGGTCTCCTGGAGATCGCGATTCTACCAAAATAACAGTCAGCAATGAATTCATTATACTGCTGTAGTTAATCGCAAGACAAATTATTTTCAAGCAATAATTCCGTTGTAATGCAGCCTGTAGACTACCATTATGCCTGTAGACCGGCATAATACAGTTAAATGTACTTCGGAAAATATTTCTAGAGGATTTTTGCGTTTTACCACGACAATTCCTGGCGGAATCGCGATCTCCTGTAATCCCGATTTATTAACTTTGTTTTGCGTTTAATTACGGAAAGTATTATATCAAAAACGGATAAATGTCATTTATTTGAATGATATATCTCGCGATTCGTACATTTCGTGTAAATTTTCTCTGAGTTTTTAATAAATTTTATTGTTTCTTATCTTATTTTTTAACCTAGTAGACCTACTTATAACTGATACATGTAATATAACGTAAACATAGAATACCCTTCTCCTTGCATGAATTTTTGTATCTGGTTGTCGTAGATAAATAAAACGCAATATGTAAATTCAAACGATCCAATTGTAACCAGGCATTAATATTTTTGTCACCTGCTCTCCATATTTCTAATACCTCTGTTCACTGCTATTTTGGGGCAATAATATCGTTGTCGAATTACGAGTGTCACATCGCTTATACAGTAAATAGTCATATCCTTGATGATTTAAATATAATAAAAAAAGTTATCTTAAATCTCATTTATAGCTAACACATGTATCAAAAACTAGGTGTATCATATATAATGGTACAGGGCGTTCGCCGGAAAACGCTACCCTCCCAGTCTGTTGCCGTCGGCAACTTGCTCGGTCAGTAGTGCCAGCAGTTTCCGCCACACGGCACCGTGAATCACCGCACTGTTTAACACCTCCGCTGCCCCAACAGTGCAGTGCAGTGACCCTTACATTGTTAAGAACGGTTTCTTTGCATTGTAGATAGTTTGAGACTTCAGTCTCTTATTAATCAGTGTTGTGAATAAACGTTTCTTTGCGGTTTGGCTGGTTTGGGGATTCATACTCTTATTAATCTGTACCGTGTTTGAGTGTGAGTAAAATTATGGTACGTTACAGTTTGCAACAAAGAATATTTCTCTACGATACATATGTGAAGAAGAAGTCGTTTAAAAAGTGTCGCAGTAAATTTCGTCGCGAATTTCCTGGCGCTTTACTGCCAGCTAAATCAACAATTCTGCGTCTGGTTAAAAAAGTAAGAGAAACGGGTTCATTTTTTAACAAAAAGAGACTGTCGGTCAACCGTATTCTCACAGAGGAGAAAATTGACGATATCGCTTTTCGACTAGAACAGTCGCCCAAAAAATCATTAAGTCAGTTAGGGCAGCGTGTGTCTCGAAATATGTTCAGAAGATGTGAAATGTGCATTACACAAGAGGGTCAACACTTCCAGCATCTTTTATAAGGTAAGCTAATGAATTACGTCACATTTAAATGCTTAGCACACAAGTTTCTGAAGTTTATGAAGCGTAATTATTATGAAATAGTCCGCGGCCGACGGTCGAACAATGCCGGAAACTGAGCGCTCGCTCGCCGGGAGCAGTTTCTTCCTTGTAGCGCTAACAGTGGGTTGCGTTTCCCGGCGAACGCCCTGTAGTAGGAATTTATTATGGAAAAACTTATAAGGAGAAACGAATACGTCATTTTCAAAGATATCTTTCGTTATATGAATACGTAGCTGTGGTTAGATTATCAGAGTATTTGGTTAGCATTTTACATAAATAAATGAATTTTACTTTAGATGACGGAGACTATAATTTCGAAAACGGATAACTGTTATTCATTTGACTAATACATTTCGAATTACGTTTCTCCGAGTTTTTAATATACTTCATTGTTTCTTACCGTCTGCCAAAAAAATGCTTAGGTTATGGTTTAACCTAGTCCTTATAAGTGATACAGATAAAATAGCGTAAATATTGAATCTCTTTCTCCTTACATGAATTTTTGTGTCTAGCTGTAAATGAACGAAAAGCAAGATGATGGAAGGAATGTAACATGGTGGCTGTTGATTCGCGAGTGAAGGCTGGCACGTGACCGTTCTCTAGCCAATAGCTATTGACGACGTACCCAGACTCCAGATTAGCGTTGTGTATAATAGGATGTCATACTATTTTATGTACACAAATGAAAACATTTCTTTGCTAACTTAACAACAGTGTCTACCTTATTTTTTAATTTAAGGTTAAGTACAGATTTATATTTCCTGCTTCCAAACTATTATTTGTCAAGTGCGTCGGTTTTATGGCTTTTAAACTAAACACAAACTTGCATAAGTAAGGAGATTTTTGCTTCTATTTCTGAAAAATAGTATATGCGATTTGCGTATAAACAAAGAGTAAACGTGGCACGGCTATCTACAAAGTAGGAAATTTGCGAATTGATATTAATGGCAATTTCTAAAAGAACTATGCTTTTTTGCGGGATAAATTCTATCCTATGTCACTTCGCACACAATTAACTGACTTCATGCCAAATTTCATTTAAATATGTTATTAATGCGTGATTGATTCCATAAGTACATCTAAACACACATCGAAACACACATTCTCATTATGTAGATATAGATATGTCTTCGCTGACCTCATTATTTTTTCCTTTTCGTTTTTTAATTTATTATTATTTTCATAATCACAAATCTAATGTTTATAGTAGATGAGTTTAAATTTTTTAATAACATTGCTCACTATTTTGCAGTGCCTCTTGTAATGAGTTTTATTATTAGCATTGCAGCTGTTCCTAGAGTGTATATAAATCTTTCTTTATGAAATAAATGTTGTTCTAATACACACAGTTATGCATTAATGTTGTTCTTTTAGAGAAGCATGAAAACTTTTTTTTATGTGAAAGCAACAATATAATGTTACTGAAAATGTTGTCTTTTTCATTCATACATTACGCACTGTAAATAATTTCCTGGGATGCATCGTTTAATGTAACTCCTAAGAAAATAACTGAATCCTTATTACTCACTGAACTTTCAAAATAGAACTCTTATATTCAAGTGTTGATGGTTAATAACTGAGTATCATAATTGGAAAGTTCGTTAATAGATGGCTTCATAGTACGCGTATAACTGACTTTTGAGATATCTATGAACACATTATCTGTTGCTGAGTAACTATTATTTACTATTCAAGTTTGAAAGTTAACTACCTGAATTAGAATATATGTTCTGATTAATCATTCCAGTACAATTACACAGGGTACGTTATTTAAAAAATCTACATTAAAATTACGACAAAAGGCTACGTTTGCTAATATTTTGATTAAAATGTTAATAAAAGTTGAAATTGATCAGAAGGAAAGCACTTTTTCCAGATATTTCTCTATATGCCATTCCTATTACGAAATTTTTATTATTTAAATTTAACTGTGTAGCACAGGATTAAAAATAATGATCAATAAAATGGTAATTAATATATAGTACCTGGGTGACCGATCTTTGCTCGGTATCTTTCGATTTCTGTTCAGTATCCAAGATTTCGAGTAAAGTTTGATTAAAGTATAAGGCTTGAAGGCTTCCTAGGCGTTTTGAGGTGCACAGTTAACCAAAGAGAAGTTTAACTAACATCAGTAGGCTTACTGGTACCTGAACCTTCTACGTAATGAGGTTAGAGCCGTTTTCGAGAAACCAAATAGAAAAGTTGCTCCTTTTTTTTTTTTTTTTTTTTTTTTTTTAAATCGTGTTAAAAACTTGAAAATCAAAACGTTATCTACATGTGAAATTTCATCCAAATCGCAGGATCCATTTGCGAGACGGCCTCACAAATTGCTTTTTTTTTTTAAAAAAAGAAAAAAAATTCTATTAATATGTTAAACAGAAATTTTAATGCCAGTTTGGTATTAATTAATGGTGCGAGATTTGTGGTAATTCAAAGGATTCTACGATAACCCTTGATGATGGATTCTTATGTAACTCGACGAGAAAAATTGAAGGTAAAAAATATATTTTTTTAAATATTAAAATTGAAGGTAAAAAATATATTTTTTTAAATATTTCGCTTAGTTCTCGAGATATCGTATCTCAAAATTGACGTGGTTGGTTGAAATGCGATCTGAACCAGAAGAGAAATTTCGCCATAGGCAAGTTTGATGAATTCGTATGAAACTCGTCGAGACAAATCGAAAATAAGGAATTTATTTTTCTGATATCTTACTTAGTTCTGGGGATATTATATCTCAAAAGTGAAGAGGTTAGGATTAGATCCGTCCTGGACCAGAAAAAATCCACCAAAAGCACTATGTCTATATGTTAGAAATATACTTTCAATGTTTTATTTTGTACCTAGTGGTTTTTGTTAGGTTGAAATACGGCCTGGACCAAAAGAAACGTCGCCAAAAGCACAAGGAACTATACCTATAACTGATTTTTGACATGCTATATCTCGAAAACCAAGAAAATTTATTATTTATTTTCGATATGTTTCATCGAGTACTATGAGAATTCATCATCAGGTTGTGACGTTAATAGAACATCATCTGTGCTATATTTATTCACTCCGATAAAACTATGCTCATACCTCGCAGTAATCTCACATCTTCTGATCAGCATTTCAAAATGATAATAAAACAATTCCCATAAGAAGTAACCTTCGTTATAAACAATAAAGCACAAGGTCAGACGATTCAAAAGGCAAGATTCTATTTATCAGAACCCGTTTTTTCGTATGTGCACTCGCACGCGGCTTTTCAGGAATTTGTAGATGTATTAATATTTAATTATGCACTTTATTATCAAACTCTACTCGAAATCTTGTATACTGAACAGAAATCGAAAGATGTTTTATAATTAAGGTGGTAGTATTTAATGGCTAACTAACAACCACTATTTATAGTCAAAAAGTAAACGATGATTACTTTATAACTGGTACCGGTAATATTAATTTCAAAGAAGTTTCTGTAAAGTTATCACCACTGATAAAACCATTGATAAATTTTTAATTACTTTCTTTTTAAATGTTTTACAATTGAACTTGCAGTGCTAATATTTCCACGGGTCAGCCAGTATACAAGAACTGTTCGTTTACTTATTCTTTGGAATCAAAGAAAATCTATTTGTAGGCTTTCTGGTACCTGAATTGTCTACGAGATGGCGCTAGTGCCGTTTTCGATATACGTAGTGACAAAATTGTTCATATTTTGTAAACTCGCTTTTTAGTAGGGAAGACAACTATTCAGGTAATCTTAAAAGTCAAAACATTATCTAAATACCAAATTTCATCCAAATCGTCACAGCCGTTTCCGAAATCCGAAATATATATATATATACAAGAATTGCTCGTTTAAAGAAATTTTTCATCGTTCTGCCCAACTCAGGAGCGCCAGTCAACCAATCTAGCAGACATGTTTTTCCTCGGTTCCCAGAATCTCTTCATCCTTTTGCTGTGCTCTTTCCTACGCTCTTCTGTTCAAGTGTTCCTTCTTCTAATATACTGGCTATTGGAAAACTGGTGGTTATTGACCATGCTACTAAATCGGTGTCTGTCCTCGATGGTATCGTGTGTTATTCCAATTTCCTGGAGATCCTTTTCGATTTCAGTTAGCCAGTTGTTTTTTGTTTTCATTGAAATGGCTAGGTTTAGAATTCTTTTTGTTAGTCTGTTGTTATTCATTCCGATAATATGGTCGTAGAATTTTATTCTTCTTTTCCTGAATGTGATTAAAACCTGATCTGATCTGACGCCTGATACAGTCAAATCAGGAGCAATGTCGTATGGTGTGTAGGCTTGTCTCTTGATAAATCCTTGCCGGGTGGCAGACGGCCGATCTGGTCAGGGTCTGACTAGATCAGGTCGTGTAGACCGTGACATGATTTAGTCAGGCCGACTTCACCTCAGTTGCTCAGAGACCTTCGAACAGTAAACACCTATTTGTGACGTCACAATGGAGGAAGCTGTCACTGAGCGAAGGGTGTTAGTAGAATTATGGAATGGCAATAATTCATTCTGTTGCCGCTATTACCATGGTTGTAATGTTTCATTTTCAACGTCGTTATCAATACATGAATTTGTAATATAATTCCAAGATTTTTTTTCAAATAATTATGCAACAGACAACTGGCCATTATTATGTTATCAACATTTTGAATATCCATCTGTATGGGTTTGTGGAATACTCGGAAACGTGATGCCAAAATACCGAAAACGTTTTCCACGACCCTTCGAGCTCTGGAAAGACCGTAATTAAAAATTTCATGTGCTATGCTTTTCTGTGGGTACGGTTTTAATATATGTTCATTCAGAGCAAATGCAATGCCGCCAATGAAAACATATGGAGCCAATGTATTTGTTCTAGGCAACAATGACGCTTCTGGCAGCTGCAGCTCATCAGCAATTAATTTCTTATAAAACTTTGTGCATTTTAAAATGCCTTCATCTGGTACATTCCCGTTGGTGCCGGAATGCACGTAAAGGAACTCGTTAAAGACTGCAAACAGTACGACGCTAAATGTCCCCTTATAATTATAAAATAGTGATCCACTTCTCGTTGGTTTTAAACTAGCAATATGCTTGCCGTCCATCGAGCCGATGCAGTGATTAAATTGCCACATTCTTTCATATTCTCTGGCTATATTTAACCATTCATTTTCTGTTTTAGGCATCTGAAAAAGAAGTACACAAAAGTAAAAAACGTTTGACTGACCTTCAGCAGAAACAAGAACAGCTGATTGATACAGCTTAAAGGTTAATTTCTGCTGAGGAAAATTCCACTGATATTTTTTGGAGAACAATGGGATTACAATTGAAAGAAATGACTCAGCTTCAAATATGTGTCACTGAAAAGTTAATTTCGATAGTTATGTTTTATGGCAAACTGGAACAGTTAACTATACAATCTTCGATTAATGTTAACAATAATACAACTGATTATCATTCTGTAGTATCACCACTCCACTCCAGTTATTCACATAGCCATAGACAGAATTCTGTTCCTTACATACCAACTTCGGAATCATATTCATGTAACGCAAATAATTACTGTTCAGTCCCAACACCACAAAATAATTTAACCAAACCTATTTATACTAAAAACACTATGTCCCATTTCCCTAAATCACGTTCACGAAGGCAAATACTTGTAACCAATACAAGACCTGACACCCCAGGTAGCGATAATACCATGGTAATATTATATCCCGAATATAATTCATCTTTTCAGCAGGGACAGTTTTGAAAGAATTTTTGATCATGAAAATAGTATTAATATGATTAGTAAAATAAAAAATACTTCTTGTGAAAATTAAAAATAATAGTTGTCCTTGAAATATTTGTTTAATAAAGAGGTTATAGTAAAAAAATTCTTACCTACATAAAGTTTTTTAAAACCTTTCGAATTGCTTCACATGTTTCAGGAACTATTTGTGACAGTAATTGTGCAGAGATTGCATTGCTGAACTTGAGATCAGCATACTCCCTACCCGTTTCCAAATACTTAAGAGTTGTAATTAATCGTTCTTCCGCTGTAACAGAATCTCTCATGATGGTGATAAGAGGTTTCACTAAATTTAATAGCTCGATGAAACTTTCGCAATCCATTCGTAAATAACTGCGATAATCATCACTGTCAAGTTCTCTAATTAACTTCATGTGGCTAAATTCATTCCTTTTCCTAAGCCATTATTTGCTCATATTCTTCTTTTGTTTTCTAAATTAACACTTAACGCTAAAACAAGTGCAACTGTCTGTTGTTTCGACAAAACTGGCGGCATGATTACCATGCGTTCGCACCGGCTGTCGAAAGCAGACTGCAGATCAAGCCTCGTGTGGATGCGAGACCTGATTTTACGGATGATATGGTCAGGCCGACCAAATCACGTCGTCTGTAGGGGGTAAAAGGGTCAAATTTTGGGGAGATACAAGGGAAAATACAATAATCATAGCTGCTTATTGCATTGACAGGATTAATTAAGAAACCGAAACTACGCCGGAGAAGATGATGTCAAAGTTCAGAGGTGGAAATAAAGTGGTAATAATAGGCGGGAATTTAAGGATTGTATATCAGGTGTTAACTGGGAGGGAAAAAGAGTTGGCAACACATGGGAGCAATGATTTCCAGACACTTTAATGAGAGAATATCGATTTATACAAGTAGTGGGGTCTCAGGTGACAGAGGGAAAAAGTGATCATGAGGCGTTCCCCCAAGCCATTATTTTTGAAATCAAAAGCTAATTTATGATTATGGCCCTCTCTTCCCTTCCAAATGCTGTTCCTAAAGCTTCCTCCATTATTTTTTCATGTCTAAGAGCTAATGTATGGATTATACATGCACACCGTGCAATTCACATACCTTTTGTCCTCTAACGATTCCCAGTCCAGGTTCTATAATATTTAACTGAGTTCATAATACTATAATTTTCACAAATAAATTTAGCTTCTCTACTTTATATCTTCGTCCCTCCACCAATAAAGTATATTGGATATCCTAATGTGATAATTCAAATTGCTTCAACGGCGTTGAATATCTTTATCATTTTGCTGGATGTTATAAACAGTATGTCTCAAAGTAACTGAAACTGTAGAATAAGCTCTATCGCAATTAATAAATAAGTACCTGGGTGACCGATCTTCGCTCGGCATCTTTCGATTTCTATTTAATATCCAAGAATTCGAGTAAAGTTTGATTAAAGTAAAAGGCTTGAAGACTTCCTAGGCGTTTTGAGGTGCACAGTTAACCAAAGAGAAACTTCACTAACATCATTAGGCTTACTGGTACCTGAACCTTCTACGTAATGAGGTTAGAGCCGTTTTCGAGAAACCAAATACAAAAATTGCAACTTTTTTTTTTTATTTTTTTTTTTTTTAAATCGTGTTAAAAACTTGAATAGCAAAACGCTATCTACATATGAAATTTCATCCAAATCGTTAGATCCATTTGGGAGACCGCCTCATAAATTGCTTTCAAAGAAAAATGCTATTATTATGTTAAACAGAAATCTTAATGCTAGTCAGGGATTGATTAACGCTGCGAGATTTGTGTTAATTCAGGGCATTCTACGAAAACCCTTGATGATGGATTCTTATGTACCTCGACGAGAAAAATTTAAAGTACAAAATATTTTTAAATTTATATATCTCGCTTAGTTCTCGAGATATCATATCGCAAAATTGACGTGGTTGGTTGAAATGCGACATGGACCAGAAGATAAATTTCGTCACAGCCAAGTTTGATGATGAATTCGTATGAAACTCGTTGAGAAAAATCGAAAATAAAGAATTTATTTTTCTGATACCTCAAGTGAAGAGGTTAGGATTAGATACGACCTGGACCAGAAAAAGAATCCACCAAAAGCACTATGTCGATACGGTGGAAATGTACTTTTAATGTTTTATTTTGTTCCAAATGGTTGTTGTTAGGTTGAAATACAGCATGGACCAGAAGAAACGTCGCCAAAAGCACAAGGAACTATACCTATAACTGATTTTTGACATGCTATATCTCGTAAACCAAGCGAGATATCAAGAACATTTATTCTTTATTTTCGATATGTTTCGTCGCGTTCTATAAGAATTCATCATCAGATTGTGACGTCACGGTAATGATAGAACATCATCAGTGCTAAATCAATTCACTCCGCTAAAACTATGCTCATATCTCGCGTGGTAGTATTTAATGACAAACTAACAACACTTTTTACGGTCAAAAAGTAACCGGTGATTAGTTTATAACTGGCACCGGTAATATTATTTTCAAAGAAGTTTATCACCTCTGACAAAACCAATCATAAATTTTTAATTATCTTCCTTTTTAAATGTTTTACAATTAAACTTGCAATGTTACTATTTCCACGCCTCAGCCAGTATACAAGAACTGTTCGTTTAAATATTCTTTGAAATCAGAGAGAATCTATTTGTAGGCTTTCTGGTACCTGAATTGTCTACGAGATGGCGCTAGTGCCGTTTGCGAGATATCAAGTGAAAAAAATTGTTTGTATTTTGCAAACTCGCTTTTTTGTACGGAAGACAACTATTTAGGTAATCTTAAAAGTCAAAACATTATCTAAATATCAAATTTCATCCAAATCGTCATAGCCGTTTCCGAGATCCGAAATATATATATATATACAAGAATTGCTCGTTTAAAGATATAAGATGAAAATGACAATGTTTTAAAGGACACGAAATTAGATTTAGATATTTAAAATTCGACGGAATTTATTTGTAAAAATGCAAACATCAACTTTAATTGTGTACTGCAAACTGTAGAAGCACTTCAAACACCATCGTATTTGGGTTGCTGTTATAGAAAAGATAAGGTCAGGAGACCAAGGTGCTGCACTGATGCTTGTAGACATTTTATCTTCTGTTGTTTCGTTTGGTACTAAAATGCACAAGGAGAATTATTTTTGGCACAATACATCTTACGAAAAGCAAACTTTTATCCATAGTTGAGTATAGATCTAAATATGTATCGCAATTTAAATAATTTCTTAACAACCTGCAGACTAGTTATCAGCACCTACGATTTTATTCTGTGTGTAGCTATTTTCTTCCTCTTAACGTGAAACTAAAACATACTGTGGTGTGACAGCGTCACCCACAATGAATATAATAATTATTTAATTATATTCATAATTCCTTTTTTTATTATATTCAAATTTATTAATTATTTAGTCTTGCAACGTGTAATTAATTGTAAATAATGAGGGTTGTCTGGATAGGTTAAATGTATGTTTAAAACCAGGGCGGCCAAAGGTATATTTTATTGTAAATCAATTTTTCTGTAAACGCATGGCTCAGAAGGGCTGAATATCGAAGGCTAGAAACTGCCATTTCGGCGGTTGAGAGAGGAACAATGGAGCAGGCGAGGCGACTCGATGGCGCCGGGACAGCCCGGCTTGAGTCCCGTTCGAAATCGGGCGGTGACCTACCCCTACCCCGCTACTACCCCGAAGGCCACGTAGGAAACGCGCGAAGGAGACGGCGAATGCGACGCATGATATTAAACACGTGACGACGGAAATGTGTAGATAGCCAATCCTGAACACTTATTGGGGTCTACAATACTAATTCCGTGGAGTTCTTTTACATGTGGCGAGCAACTAGCCGAGGAAGAAGAAGGAGCCATTTTAGAGATCACTTCTGTCCAAGACGAGCTGATGAACGGACGTGACTTGGGTCCAAGACGAGCTGGTGAACAGACGTGCCAGCCGGCACGCTCTCTGATGATCATTGTGGTTGATCATTTCTTGCTTTGGGAAAGCGAGATGTCGAGTGGCATGCTTGCCATTATTTGGAAGTTATGCTAATAACGCGGGCGTAGCCGCTTATTTAGCTTCCATTGCTGCAGTGGCATTGTGTTTGTCGCTCACCATCACGGCGATGATTCTATGGTAATGTACCAGAAACGACGGTCACTATTCAGTGGATTTTAACAGACTTATGTGCCCTTAAGCGACGCCTGGGTTAAGACTCTGCTCCCGTCACTTAAATTCTGAGCTAGCTGAATTTATATTTCGATTCAATTTTTTCTTAAGCATCTTGCTGTTTGTTAATTCAATTTTGATGCTTTTCATTCACTTTATACGGCGCCCCCTGGGATTTTCCTTTGTACAGCAAAATGTTAGCTTCAATTTGATGGCCTGTGTTGCCATGTTATTTCAATGTTAACTTTGCTGTTTTTATTTCTTGTTTGAGATATTTCATTCAGTTTTGTTTGCTTACTCCGGCGAATTGTAAACGTCGGGTATTGCTTGCTTTTGCTGATCTAATTGTGTTTAACGTAACGTTAATTACTACCCGACCTTGTAAGGCCATAAGACTCAATAAATGAGGTTTTATTTTGTGTCTGAAATTCATGGTTCTAGTTAGTAACCTATTAGATCCCCTTTTGACATCATTATTATATGTAATTTTCATTTTCAGGAATTATTTTAGATTTTTAATAATTCCCCCCTCCCCTTTTTTGGCAACTCACGTTTTCTTAATGGTAGCCAACAAATGGTTACTTTACAATACCTACTTAATTACCTGCATCTTATAGCCTAATGTTTTGCTCCTCAAAAGTCCACTCAATATTCACTATTTTTCTAGAATATCACTGTTCAAATGTTTCGATTTTACTTATTTATTGTAACCTTAAAGTCAAACTTCACTTTCATAAAACGTTGTGCCTCATACCTACATTTTTAGAATGCTTGACCAAGTCGTCGATCAGAATTTTATGACGAAAGTTTTTTGTTTGCTGAATTTATGTCGCATAAGATTCCAAAACCATTGTAAATGGTTTTAAGTCTTCAAACCGTATCCATTCAGCTACTTTAGTGTGAATCCATCCAGCAAATAAGGAAAACAAGATTTTTTTATCTAGTTATAATCTGCTTCTGGAAACATCCTTGCACTGGCTAATGGCCGTAATTTTATTTAATAAATAACAGAATTCTTTTAATCCCTCGACTACATTGGTTTTTATTTTGGTCTCAGATTAGGAGATCAAAGGTTGATGTGGTCTCACATAATTAGGATGGGTCTCAAGAAATTTAATAATAAATATCGCTTCGACGTTTCCCGAAGGTAGTGCCAGCAAACCCTTTACCCATGTCCAAGAAGGCTATGCAGCATGGTCTCTGAGCAATGAACACCGTTTGGAATTTACAAAATGAAAGAATGTAGACACTGAAACGGGTTTTCCTGGCTACTTAAAATAGGTCATTTCCGCTAAGGGGATAAAACATTCTTCTTCTGTACTTCAACGTATATGCAATTGCTTGTTATCGAGTTCACATTTGAATATCTTCCCCTTTACCAACCCTTTTCTCACTACCTTCGGTTATATAATTTAGTTTTTTTTCGGTAATGTATTATTGTCTATTTTGTCATTTTTTTTCATTTTTCTGTGTTTTCTATTTTTCTTTCTTTGATGTCGTAGATGTTTAATTCTGTTTTACGTCTCAATTACATATTGTCTAGTCTGAAACACGTCTTAGCCTTTCTAAAAAATCTCATTTCTCATCTGAATTTTGTTTGCACCTTTTCATTGGACACCAGGTTTGACTGTTCATCATTAGGGTTAGTGTTGACATTATTTCATACATTTAGTTATCGTCAATTGTCTTGTTTTATTGTTTAAGGTTCTAATGCGTGTTGAATTATTATTTCTATGCTAACTGGTACTGACTACTTGGTTCGTGTTTTCAACAATTTTGATGTTCCTGCACGGAACCTTAAATATTTCCAGCATAAAAAGTAAACTATTTCACTACCTGACAAATCAACAACCTGCCAGTGAAAGTCCCGTCAAAATCGGTTCACATTCTAAATATGTTGCATTTAAATTATTTATATTTGGTAATAGCAGAAATCTGGAAATGTGTCATGTTCTAGATCAGTGGTTCCCAACGTTGGCCGTACCGCCCCCCAGTGGGCGTTAGAGAGCTCGAAGGGGGCATTTGTGACCAAAGGCAAATTTGGGGGCGTTGACGCCCAGCCAGCACCACCCTAGCTAGCACTGGCAAGGACGTATCGATAAGATTAATTAATAACAAAAAAACATTGAACAAATGTTTCAGCAAGTAATTCCAAATGTCTTTTAAGCAAGATCAGTGGGGATTAAAAGTTGTTATAAGTACATTATATCTTTGTTCCTAACACATGCTTCAATAGTTCATGAATGAGTTGCAGCAAGCGCTGTGCACCAAAAGTTGGTATTAGTACACAATACTGACAATAGCTTTGCTCCTACACCTGCTTCAATAGTTCGTGAATGAGTCACAGCAAGCGCTGTGCTCCACAGGGATCACCATTGTTAGTATGTTTATGTTCCGGTTCGATCAACAATGCTTATACATTTACACTGGTCAGTGTTCGATTGTTCGGTAGTGCCTTCAGACATAGCGACTGTGAACCTGTGTGGTATCTACAGCTTACTTGGACCTACTTACTGATAATGATGAAATAAAAATATAGCAGAATATTTGTGTACCCAATTTATTTCAATATTTTTCTAGACCTCTTTTTGGATTTGAGTCAACACAGGATGTATCCAGTACTGTATGTTAATTAAATATTTACTTTATTTCGTTCTACGATATAATAATCTATTGAAGTAATTTTTGTTGAATGATTGATGCCTATTTCTTCCGCCAAAGCAAAAATCTTATTCAACTCGGTGCGAAAAGGCCGGCGCCGGATCCGGTTTTGTCGGTGTGTGTGAAAACGCCCTAAAGCTATCTGAATTTTTTTTTAAAATTATTTTCTATGGAGGGAATTGTCTAGAGTTGCTTCTATGACCATAAAGTACTCCCAGAAGCGCACAACTAGCGGTGCCTGTGTTCTCCCGCATGGGACCGCATTTGGATCTGCAATTTCTTTCACATGGTCCAGGCCTCTGCTGTGTACTTTCTTCTTGATGTCATTTGGTCAACTGTTGTTCTCTGGCCCTCATGGTAATTTAGGGTTATGGAAAGAGTGTCTACTACAGGTGCAAAGTGTGTCGACTTAGGAGCTTGTCGAATTGAATATGTGGAGCTGGGAAGAAAGAGGTTTATAATTTATTTATTTTTAAATGTATTTTCCTGCACTTACATTTTGTTTGTACTTACATTTTACCAGCAATCGTTATATATAATGGAACAGAAGTAATCAGGGTGCCGTCAAAGGCTTTATAGTTGAAAATTATTAAATAGTATGGTCACTGGCTTTGAAAATGTAAAAATAACTTTTTAAGGTGTCGACAAAGCCCGCTCATACGCTGGAGAGAGAGATTATCGAGTGTCATGGACAGACTTTGTCCGTCAGTCCTAGCCCCTGGGACGCTCAGCCCTTAGTCGCCCACACACATACAATTACAAGGCCACTCAGTATCCCATCACGGATCAGTCCCTACGGATGTGTGGATAGAAACCGTCAGTATTACAGTACCCTGGCTAATTCCCTTAGGATTTCAGCATTTCGAAAGTCCTGGTGGCGGTTCGAAGGGCATCGGTCAGTTATGAGCTTTGTGTGCTGCTATTTATACTTAATCGTGAAAAATTGAAGATTTATGTCACAGGCCTCTTACCCTAGATTTAAGGCACATCAAACAGATGGTTATAAAATTGGATGAGACATTACAAAATTCAGTTAAACTTCCATTCTCAAAGCACAGTACAATATATTCCTGTGTATTGAAACACTAATGATAATGATACCGTCAAATTTATGGGTATAATAATCTATCTTTCTCTCTTTCTTCAATATTTTAATTTTTGTTTTCTGTTCTCTCTTCATCCTTTTGTAAACAGCCGAATCCCAAAGTACCATCAAGTTGGATCACATGAATCTACTGTCTCTTTTCCGTTTCTTTTGATCATTTCCAATTATTATACAAAATCTGAATTATTGTTTTGGAAAACCTCAAGTCGGGATATATGGCTTAAGAAATGTATTGATACGCCTCATTCTCTAAATTTTTATTCAGTATATTGTGCGTTTTAATTTTAATAGAGATGAAAATCTCTGATATATTTTTATAAAATAACTTAGAACATCTTTACCATTTTAGCTGAAAATGTATGAATCGAAGACGGTGTGTAGGACTGTGTGTTAGTGGGGAACGAGCGGTCCTATCAGTCGCTCGCTCACACGTAGACGTCCTCTGAAGACAGTCAGTTATCCCGCCAGTGTATGGGTTGCTAATATAACCATGAATTAGACTTATATTAACTCCAATTAACTGTTCTCCGTCCATCTTTATGCCTGCCTGTGTATCAGTTTGAGCAAATTCTGTCGAACAGCTTGTTATGAAATTACATATTCAAGTTTCGGACCTGAATATCTCAATTCTATACACTTTTGATATAGATCTGCCAACCGGAAGTGGCAGATTAATGATGTCACTTTTATCTAAGTTATTTTATGAAGATTTTTCATCTGAGAAATTTGAAGAAAAAGTTATTCACCAAAGGTAAATAAACGAGTTATAATTAACAACTTTTATTCCTAAATTTTTTCGATAAAGCTTAATAATTTTTATTACTCTTATTTCATTAATACTATTTTGTTCATCGTTTCCTTGGCTGGGCGGTAACGTAATTTAAAAATACTATTAAAATTTTTATTTATACATTTTAAATAAATTTAAATAAATAACAAAAGTTTTTTGCGGTTTACTTGTTGGTCGCAAAATATTCATGATATAATGAACACAATTTTCAATTTATTTAGTTAAATTGTAATAGTAAATCTATTTAATGGAATAACGTGATGGTGGCCATAAAAAAAATTATTTTTATTTTCACAGATGTCACATTCAAAGAAAAATGTAGACAGTACAATGTCGAACACTTGAAATATAGTTTTATTGAGGCGCCCTCAAACAAGACATTACCAATGTTCCTGATTTGCTGGAGAGTTTTCTCCAATGAAGGTATGAAACCTTCACGTTTAGAAGAACATTTAACCAAAATACACGCTGACAGAAAAGTTTATCTTACTTTCAAATGCTCATAGAACAATATTCAAGACGTCCGTCTTTAGCTGGTATGTTTTCAGCGGCATTAAAACAAGATGCAGATGGACTTCATGCCTCTTACAAAATTTCCTTGCTTATTGCTAAAACGGGAAAACCGATTGGGGAACAATTGATACTGCCATCTGTGAATGAGATTCCGCGTACTTTACTGCACGAAGCGGTGTCTGATATTATTAAGAGAAGTACCTGGGTGACCGATCTTCGCTCGGTATCTTTCGATTTCTGTTCAGTATCCAAGATTTCGAGTAAAGTTTGATTAAAGTATAAGGCTTGAAGGCTTCCTAGGCGTTTTGAGGTGCACAGTTAACCAAAGAGAAGTTTAACTAACATCAGTAGGCTTACTGGTACCTGAACCTTCTACGTAACGAGGTTAGAGCCGTTTTCGAGAAACCAAATACAAAAGTTGCTCCTTTCTTTTTTTCTTTTTTTTTTTTTTTTTTTTTTTTTTAAAAAAAAAACGTGTTAAAAACTTGAAAATCAAAACGTTATCTACATGTGAAATTTCATCCAAATCGCTAGATCCATTTGCGAGACGGCCTCACAAATTGCTTTTTTTTTTTTAAAAAAAAGAAAAAAAATTCTATTAATATGTTAAACAGAAATTTTAATGCCAGTTTGGTATTAATTAATGGTGCGAGATTTGTGGTAATTCAAAGGATTCTACGATAACCCTTGATGATGGATTCTTATGTAACTCGACGAGAAAAATTGAAGGTAAAAAATATATTTTTTTAAATATTTCGCTTAGTTCTCGAGATAAAAAAAAAATCGTGTTAAAAACTTGAAAATCAAAACGTTATCTACATGTGAAATTTCATCCAAATCGCTAGATCCATTTGCGAGACGGTATATAGGTTCTTGCGGTGGTTTAATTACTGATTAATTAATTAAAAAAGTCCACCAAGCAAATTATGTGAAGATGTTTGTTTATTTTGATCCAAACAACAAGTCAGCGATATTCACAAGTACAGTTACAATCCAAAGATGCACTTCTTAGTCGTTGCAAATAAAATCTTTGTGAACTCTACTGGATGAAACACTGAATACTCCAGTAACTAACTTACTAACTGAATAACGGAATGAATGTCTCTGTCCAGGCGATCAGTTTATATAGAGTCTATCGAATTTACGAGAATTCTTCAAAGGCATCCGCCCGATATTTCTCGACCATAAACAATCACTCAAACAATCAAACATATTAAAAACAATCGGAATTAATTAACAACATTAAAAAATGATCAGAAATGGTAATTATAGATACTTAAATACAAAATTATTTACAGAAATCCTTTCAAACGGTAGAAAATTGTCCTGTAGACATCGTAACTTACAATAATTCATGGAATTACAAACTTTTAAGAAATTCTCTTGCACCATTCGGTTCTTAAACATATTAATTGGACTTTAAATAATTTTCTTACATAAAACAAAGTCTATATACACTGATTTACAAGAATTTACAAAATAAACATATCAAATCACTTTCAAGCAAACTTTAGCTCACTACAAATATTTCATACAGTACAATGCTATTCAAAATTCAGGTATTAGAGCTGTTACAACGGCCTCACAAATTGCCTTAAAAGGAAAAAAAAAAAAAAAATCTATTAATATGTTAAACAGAAATTTTAATGCCAGTTTGGTATTAATTAATCGTGCGAGATTTGTGGTAATTAAAAGGATTCTACGATAACCCTTGATGATGGATTCTTATGTAACTCGACGAGAAAAATTGAAGGTAAAAAATATATTTTTTTAAAATATTTCGCTTAGTTCTCGAGATATCGTATCTCAAAATTGACGTGGTTGGTTGAAATGCGATCTGAACTAGAAGAGAAATTTCGTCATAGGCAAGTTTGATGAATTCGTATGAAACTCGTCGAGACAAATCGAAAATAAGGAATTTATTTTTCTGATATCTCACTTAGTTCTGGGGATATTATATCTCAAAAGTGAAGAGGTTAGGATTAGATCCGTCCTGGACCAGAAAAAATCCACCAAAAGCACTATGTCTATATGTTAGAAATGTAATTTCAATGTTTTATTTTGTACCTAGTGGTTTTTGTTAGGTTGAAATACGGCATGGACCAAAAGAAACGTCGCCAAAAGCAAAAGGAACTATACCTATAACTGATTTTTGACATGCTATATCTCGAAAACCAAGAAAATTTATTATTTATTTTCGATATGTTTCATCGAGTACTATGAGAATTCATCATCAGGTTGTGACGTCAATAGAACATCATCTGTGCTATATTTATTCACTCCGATAAAACTATGCTCATACCTCGCAGTAATCTCACATCTTCTGATCAGCATTTCAAAATGATAATAAAACAATTCCCATAAGAAGTAACCTTCGTTATAAACAATAAAGCACAAGGTCAGACGATTCAAAAGGCAAGATTCTATTTATCAGAACCCGTTTTTTTCGTATGTGCACTCGCAGTTTGTAGATGTATTAATATTTAATTATGCACTTTATTATCAAACTCTACTCGAAATCTTGTATATTGAACAGAAATCGAAAGATGTTTTATAATTAAGGTGGTAGTATTTAATGGCTAACTAACAACCACTATTTATAGTCAAAAAGTAAACGATGATTACTTTATAACTGGTACCGGTAATATTAATTTCAAAGAAGTTTCTGTAAAGTTATCACCACTGATAAAACCATTGATAAATTTTTAATTACTTTCTTTTTAAATGTTTTACAATTGAACTTGCAGTGCTAATATTTCCACGGGTCAGCCAGTATACAAGAACTGTTCGTTTACTTATTCTTTGGAATCAAAGAAAATCTATTTGTAGGCTTTCTGGTACCTGAATTGTCTACGAGATGGCGCTAGTGCCGTTTTCGATATACGGAGTGACAAAATTGTTCATATTTTGTAAACTCGCTTTTTAGTAGGGAAGACAACTATTCAGGTAATCTTAAAAGTCAAAACATTATCTAAATACCAAATTTCATCCAAATCGTCACAGCCGTTTCCGAAATATATATATATATATATATATATATATATATATATATATATATATATACAAGAATTGCTCGTTTAAAGATAACACAGTACAGAGGCGAATCGACTAAATTTCTGAGGACGTGTAGAGTTCTCTAACTGATTTTTGAAGACTGCAGAATTTTCTTCACAGCTTGATGAATCTACTTTACCATACAATGATTCATTACTTCTTGCGTACGTTCGCTTCATTATAGGTGAAAAAATTTGTCAAAAATTACTGTTCACAAAAAAATTAGAATCTGATACTAAAGAAAATCTATATTTCAAGTTTTGGAACACTTTTGAAGAAAAAAGTATTCCTCTGAATAATGTCGTGTCCTTTGCTACTGATGGTGGTCCGGCAATTTAATTTAATTTATTTTAATTGCAATGGAGCACAGGCTCCGGTTGCAAATTCCCTACACACCCATCTTCCCCCTATCCTGCACCTACCTACAATTGCCCTCTACAAATTTTATCTTTAAATTCTTTCAAAGTTTTCGGTAAATTATTCATCATTTCTCTTGGTAACTCATAGCAATCCCTGACACCCTTACCTAAAAAAGAGAATCTTCCAACACCCTTGTGCCTGAAATCGAGTGCCAGCTTGTGGTCATGGTCACCTTTTCCCTTCCATACACTACTTTCCATACCTATTGCAATATCTTTCCATGCCTCATCGCCAGTATATGCCCTGTACACTCCCATGACCCTCCTTTTTTTTTTTTACTGCTTTTACGTCTCCCAACAGCGAGGTCTTTAGAGACGGGAAAGGGTGAGGGCAAGGAATGAGAAGGAATTCGGCCATGGCCTTTTTAAGGAAGTGTCCCAGCATTTGCCTGGAGTGATTTGGGAAACCATGGAAAACCCAAATCTGGATGCCCGGACGGGGATTCGAACGGCCGTCCTCCCGAATGCGAGGCCAGAACGCTATCCGTTACGCCACCACGCTCGGTTTGACCCTCCTCATCCTCCTCCTGTCTTGCAATGAATCCCATTCCAGCTCCTTTATCATATCTGTCACTGATTGCATTCTGCGATAATTTCCAGAACCAAATCTAGCAGCCCTTTCTTCATCCTCTCCAAATCCTGTATTTGATACATAAAATGAGGGTCCCATACTACACTACCATATTCGAGCAATGGTCTGACCAAAATTTTGTAACCCAATTCCTTGACTTCTCTCGTACATCCCCTCATCACTCTCTCCAACAAGTGCAGAACTTTGAAATCTTTTCCTACCATCTGTACTATGTGTCCTGCCTAGTTAAGTTTGTTATCAAAAGTAATTCCAAGATATTTAAATTTCAAGTCTTCAGCAAGCAATTCTGTCCCCACCTTATATTCATAATTAACCTTTTTTTTGTGTATCTAATAAGGGGTCTCTTCTTTGCATTTATCTTCATTCCATGTTTACCAACCCAATTAGATATCCTGTCCAGATCACCCTGCAACAGTTTACAATCCTCTATCGTTTTGATTCTTTTATACACCATTATGTCATCTGCAAACAATCTAATATCAGATAGTAAACAATCAACACAATTATTCATTAGAATAATGAATAGCAATGGTCCCAATACGCTACCCTGTGGCACACCCATTTTTACTTCAACTTCTTTTGATACTACATTTCCTACCCTAACTTACTGTTTTCTACCTTTAAAAAATTCTTCTACACATCAAATGACTTTCTTATCCACTCCAATGGTGTTTACCTTATTTACTACCATTTTATGGCTTACTCTGTCAAACGCCGTAGACAGATCTAGTGCTACACTATCAATTTGGCCTCCCTTGTCCATTTCATCTGAAATATCTTGCATATATCCCACCAACTGAGATTCGCATGAATATCCTTGCCTGAACCCATGTTGCCTGCTTGAAAACCACTTACGTTCCTCACATATATTTCTGATGTGGTTGCATATCAATCTTTCCATTAATTTACCTACCACTGATGTCAAACTAATTGGCCTGTAATTCTCAACTCTATTTCTCACCCCTTCGTTATGTACCGGCACTACTATTGCACTTTTCCAGTCCTGTGGTAAGCAGCAAGTGTCTAGACTCAATTAAAATAATATTTGAAGATAAGGTACAATGTCACATCCGGCTATCTTTAAGATATATGTAGTAATATTATCTTCACCAGCCCCTTTATTTTTTTCAGCTTTCTTATTTCCTTCATGATTTCCTCAGGACGGATATCAAATTTTTTACTATTGTCATTTCTAATTGTGTTGTTAAACCCGTTCTCCGAATTAGACCCTCCTGTTTCTGATTCATTGTCCCTAATGCTTTAACTGAACCAGTTATTTAAAATCTCTTCCTTTTTCAAATTGTCAGTAACTTCTTCTCCATCCTTTTCTATAAGTGTCTCTACTCCCTCCCTTCCCCTCAGTTTCCTGATATAGCCATACAAATTTCTAGATGCATCAGTCAATGGTGTTCCTGCACTGACAATACTCTTCATAAACCCATCTTTAGCCATTTTCTTTGCTGTTATTAAGTCCTTGTTTAGTTGTTTTAAATATTCCCTACTACCCTGCTGTCTCTTAACTTTGTTATGTTCTTTTCTTACCAACCTCTTTAACCTCCTCACTTCCCAATTATAGTACAAAGGTTCTCTACTTCTCTTTATTTTCTGCTTTGGAATAAATTTTTCTTCCCCCTTTCTTATTATCTCCTTGAACTCTTCCCACCTTGACTCTACTGTATCTGAGCCTTCCTTCCATTTTCTGAATTGTTCTCTGAAATATATCTTCAAATTTGAAACTTGTGCCTTTTTATAATTGTACCTATTTCCCCCTTCAATTTTGGCTGCTGGTTTACTGAATCCTCTAATATCCATCAGAACTGCTTCATGATCACTTATTCGTTCAGTTACTTGATACCTCAAAAGGTTTTGATCGGGCTTAATTAGAAATATATCCAAAATATTTTGTCCCCTAGTGTTTTGCTCAACCACTTGTGTAAATCCTCATTCCCTTATTAAGATATTTGCAAATCTTTGTTCCCTTGTGTTATTTATCTTATTCCTTTCCCAGTTTACACCTGGTAAATTTAAATCCCCGCCGATGATGATCATTCTATTCTCACCTCTGAAATCTGGGTATGAATTTAATTTCTCCCCAAGAGCCTCATCCTCTTCTGTCATTCTTCCACTGCGGTAAACAGCCAACACTCTGATTTTTTCTTTTTTACTACCCCAGAAATCTACCCCACGTAACTCATGGTCTTGATCTATGAACGCCAGTGAACTGTGGAAGTTTTTGCTAACTAGTAGGAAGACTCCTCCATCAATTGCTCCTCTATCTCTGCGGTACACTCTGTAACCATCAGGAAAAACCTCACTGTCTAGTACTTCTTCTTTTAACCAACTCTCTACCCCAATTATTACTTGTGGTTCGTGCAACTCTATTAAGTTTGTAAATTCGATTACTTTGTTCATTATACTTCTACAGTTTACCATTAACACCCTTACAACTGGCTTTAAATTTTCAGAATTTATCTCCTCTTTCCCACTTTTACCGCAGTCAGTTATTGTTTCAGTCATTTCATCTATTTCTTTAATATCTGTGACTTTCCCCATCGCGAATCTGCAATCAGTATCACTTTGATAATCTATTTCTGTCCCTTTACCAGCAGCTCCTAACCTAAAAAAGGCACAGTCCTGACCCCATCATCACTGGAAAAGGGCTCCCTCACTGCTTTAGCTAACAACTCAGAGAGTACTCCCCTCCCCCTTCTATTTAGGTGTAGGCCATGCCTAGTGAAACCCCACCTACTAATGGTGTTCACAGGCAATGGTTGGACGATATCGAGGGCTGATTTCATGGTTGAAAAAGGCAGTACCAAATTTAGTCGCCGTTCATTGTTAATTCACAGACACCATTTGGTTGCAAAATCCCTAAGTGATCGCCTTCACTGCTCACTACAGTATGTAATTACCGCAGTTAACAAGATCAGAAGCAATGCTCTCAGTAGTAGATTATTTGGAAATCTTTGTGATGAAAATAACGAGGATTTCAATCATTTGCTATTTAATTTAATTGCAATGGAGCACACGCTCCGGTGGCAATTTCCCTATACACCCATCTTCCCGCTATCCTTCACTCACCTTAATTCGCCCTCTACAAATTTTAACTTTAAATTCTTTTAACGTTTTCGGTAGGTTATTAATAATTCCCCTTGATAACTCATTCCAATCCCTGACAACCTTACCTAAAAAAGAAAATCTTCCAACACCCTTGTGCCTGAAATCGAGTGCCAGCTTGTGGTCATGGTCATCTTTTCCCTTCCATGAACTACTTTTCATACCTACTGCAATATCTTTCCATGCCTCATCGCCAGTATACGCACTGTACACTCCCATTACCCTCCTCATCCTCCTCCTGTCTTGCAATGAATCTCATTCCAGCTCCTTTATCATATCTGTCACTGATTGCATTCTGCGATACTTTCCAGAAACAAATCTAGCAGCCCTTCTTTGCACCATCTCCAAACGTGGGTCCCATACTACATTACCATATTCGAGCAATGGTCTGACCAATGTTTTGTAACCCAATTCCTTTACTTCTCTCTATTGAACACAGAAGTTCGTTGGTTGTCAAAGGGTACCTGTCTAACAAGGTTTTATGACGCTTTTGACTCCATTATATGGTATTTTTAAAAAAAAATAAAGATGATACATTAAGAATTTATTGAAATATAAGAATGATATACCTTTTTTAACTGATCTATATCATAAATTTAATGAATCAAACCTACATCTGAAAGGAGATAATTTGAATTTGATCATAGAAAAGTTAGTTATTTGTGCGTTCATGTCAAAACTTGCCTTGTACAAACATAATGGGGTCGAAGAAAATTCTATCTGTTTCCAAATCTTTCCTCTGTGGAAACAAATGATTAAGATATTTTAGTATTTTGTCGACAATTGAAGTACTTAAAGAAGATTTTAAAAACAGATTTCAGGATATTCTTAACATGACCATTCCAGATTGGGTATTAGAACCTTTCTCAAGCCCACATACAGCAGATTTATCGCTACAGGAATAGTTGATAGATCTGTCAACAAATGAAGAATTAAAATTGAAATTAAAAAATGGATGTTAAGAATTTTGGCTACAGAGGGCAAATTCCAGATTTATATCCGGCTTTGTGAGCTGCAACAAAAAAAGTTTTTTATTGCATTCCCATCGTCATATTAAGCCGAAAGGAATTTAATATAATAAGCAATTTACCAACAAAGAAAACAAATAGAACGCGGTGATTTAAGACGCGTGCTGACAAATATAGCACCAAATGCAGAAAAAATAGTATCATTTCATCAAGCTCAGACATCTCACTGATAATTTTTTAATATTTTTCAATATATGTTTTTAATAAATTTTGTACAAGGCACCAATATTGTTAATATTCTTTAATAATTTTAAAAATCTGTCCCTGTTTTTCAATATTAATATAGCCCAATTCACCTAAGAGTTTGAAAAAGTGGGCAACATGCCAATTAAATCGAAACGCTATGGATTACATAACGATGATAACGAAGTACTTAAAGAAGATTTTAAAAACAGATTTCAGGATATTCTTAACATGACCATTCCAGATTGGGTATTAGAACCTTTCTCAAGCCCACATACAGCAGATTTATCGCTACAGGAATAGTTGATAGATCTGTCAACAAATGAAGAATTAAAATTGAAATTAAAAAATGGATGTTAAGAATTTTGGCTACAGAGGGCAAATTCCAGATTTATATCCGGCTTTGTGAGCTGCAACAAAAAAGTTTTTTATTGCATTCCCATCGTCATATTAAGCCGAAAGGAATTTAATATAATAAGCAATTTACCAACAAAGAAAACAAATAGAACGCGGTGATTTAAGACGCGTGCTGACAAATATAGCACCAAATGCAGAAAAAAATAGTATCATTTCATCAAGCTCAGACATCTCACTGATAATTTTTTAATATTTTTCAATATATGTTTTTAATAAATTTTGTACAAGGCACCAATATTGTTAATATTCTTTAATAATTTTAAAAATCTGTCCCTGTTTTTCAATATTAATATAGCCCAATTCACCTAAGAGTTTGAAAAAGTGGGCAACATGCCAATTAAATCGAAACGCTATGGATTACATAACGATGATAACAACAACAGAAGACGTCAGTGCTTTTTTTTTTTCAAACAGGGAGGTGGTCAGTAATTTTTTTTTCGAAAAGGGGGCGGTAGGTCAAAAAAGGTTGGGAACATATGTTCTAGATCATTATTCAAGAACATTCTAGAACATTTTAGTAAATTCACAACATTCTGGTACATTCTAAATCAGCGGTACTCAATAGAGATGGGCAGGTCCGAGAATTTAATGGAGTCGGGTCCGGATGTACATCCAACGCTGCGGACCTGCATCCAGGTTCCGAGTCCGGCGGACCTGTATGGGTCCGGCTCTACAATCGGGCGGGCGGAGTGTATGGCGGAACTGGATGTGTGCGGACCTACATCCAGGTACGCGTCCGGTGGAGTTGTATGGGTCCGGCTATACAATCGGACGGGGGGAGTTTGTGCCGGAACTGGATGTGTATGGACTTACATCCAGATACGTGTCCGGCGGATCTGTATGGGTCCAAATCTACAGTCGGGTGAGCGGAACCTATGTGGATGTAAATCCGACCAAGGAGAACTGCAGCATGAGTTATATCGTGTTGATCCATTAATTTATGAAATGAAAGAATACTAAATGTGTGAATTTTGTTTTATTTTTATCTGAAACTCACAACTGTATGTAATACAATAAAGTCACTATAATCGGACTGATAATGATTAAAATAAAACGAAAATTGCTGTAGGCTTCTTTAAAAGAAAATTTAATCATTTCTTAGTAGTATTGTAAGAATTGCCACACAAAAATAAAAGCAAAAACCTTTGTTAACTGGCAGTTTTTTTTTATTATTTTTTTTTACTAAAAATGTAATTTTTAAAGACTAAACATTTTGAAATAATTATTAGCTTTCCACAATCTATTTAAACAGTTAATTATAAACGAACAGGAAACAAAACTGCATGCATAACTTATTTTAAATTGTGAGTGAGAAATTACGTGGGACTGGTTCTTAAATGTATAGTATTTTGTTCTTTATACTGTAAGATACTGTTTTGATTGAGTGTATAAATCGTTGTCGTGAGTACTAAATTCAGTACGATACAAGGAATTTTAACAAGATGACATTAGCATGTTACGTTGTGCCAGCTACTGTAACGTGGTTTCTGAGCTTTGAAAATGTTTATTTTATTCAGTTCAATTACATTTGAGATTATTTCCGATATAGTTGCAAGTATTTTTACGTAAATTTAAATTGTTCGTAAATAACTGATTGTTTGAGCCATTGTTAGATGTTCTAGAAACGGCTGGATGTGTGTTTTTTTCCATATCGGATTATAAAATATTGCGCTAAAAGAGGCCAGCAGAGTCACTCGGAATAATGCTACACTCCTGGAAATTGAAATAAGAACACCGTGAATTCATTGTCCCAGGAATGGGAAACTTTATATACACATTCCTGGGGTCAGATACAACACATGATCACACAGACAGAACCATAGGCACATAAACACAGGCAACAGAGCATGCACAATGTCGGCACTAGTACCGTGTATATCCTCCTTTCGCAGCAATGCAGGCTGCAATTCTCCCATGGAGACGATCGTAGAGGTGCTGGATGTAGTCCTGTGGAACGGCATGCCAAGCCATTTCCACCTGGTACCTCAGCTGGACCAGCGTTCGTGCTGGACGTGCAGACCGCGTGAGACGACGTTTCATCCAGTCCCAAACATCAATGGGAGACAGATCCGGAGATCTCGCTGGCCAGGGTAGTTGACTTACACCTTCTAGAGCACGTTGGGTGGCACTGGATACATCTGGACGTGCATTGTCCTGTTGGAACAGCATGTTCCCTCTCCGGTCTAGGAATGGTAGAACGATGGGTTCGATGACGGTTTGAATGTACCGTGCACTGTTCAGTGTCTCCTCGACGATCACCAGAGGTGTACGGCCAGTGTAGGAGATCGCTCCCCACACCATGATGCCGGGTGTTGGCCCTGTGTGCCTCGGTCGTATGCAGTCCTGATTGTGGCGCTCACCTGCACGGCGCCAAACACGCATACGACCATCATTGGCACCAAGGCAGAAGCGACTCTCATCACTGAAGACGACACGTCTCCATACACGCCTGTCGCGACGCCACTGGAGGTGGGCTACACGATGTTGGGGCGTGAGCGGAAGACGACCTAACGGTGCGTGGGACCGTAGCCCAGCTTCATGGAGACGGTTGCGAATGATCCACTCTGATACCCCAGGAGCAACAGTGTCCCTAATTTGCCGAGAAGTGGCGGTGCGGTCCCCTACGGCACTGCGTAGGATGCGACGGTCTTGGCGACAACATCGATGTACTGTGGAGATCTCGCGCCCCACATGTTGAGCAATTCGGCGGTACGTCCACCCGGCCTCCCGCATGCCCACTATACGCCCTCGCTCAAAGTCCGTCAACTGCACATACGGTTCATGTACACGCTGTCGCGGCATGCTACCAGTGTTAAAGACTGAGATGGAGCTCCGTATGCCACGGCAAACTGGTTGACACTGACTGCGGCGGTGCCCAACCGCTGCGCAGCTAGCGCCCTTCGACGGCCAACACTGCTGTTCCTGGTGTGTCCGCTGTGCCATGCATTTGATCATTGCTTCTACAGCCCTCTCGTAGTGTCCGGAGCAAGTATGGTGGGTCTTACACACCGGCGTCAATGTGTTCTTATTTCAATTTCCAGGAGTGTACATAATCACACGAAACCCTCGTAAAAGAGACTGGTCTTCATTATAACCGTTTTTTATTTATAAAGAGCTGTTAATGCACCATCTCATTTCTCGTTTAGGCTACCCATCATCACAATTGAATAAGTTGAAAACTGTAGAACGGAATAATAATCAAACTGCAAGTTATAAGTTTAATAAGTCTGCAACGAATTAAAATTATAAGTTACATTATCAGTTCATTCTTATTTAGCACATAAAGTACTCCTCAACTTAAAAGCATGCCATAAAATACACCAGAAACAGATAAATAAAGAAGTATTACCGAGTTTTAACTCTCATATACGGTACATTTAATGGTTACTGTAATTATCTACTAGTAGTAAGTGATTAAGTAATATTTTTTCAGTTATAATCTTATCTTTAAACTGAACTGTCATCCAGTCGCACAGTAAGTGACATTAAACTCTTTAGAACATAGATTTCAAATCGGAACTGTAATGAAAAATTGCGGCTCACAGTTCCAGCTCCACGGTTGCAGGTCCGGCCGTGGTTCAACCTCCGGCCACGCGATAACTGTGGCGCTATTACAGGTCTGACCGGATACAGATCCGACAAGCGCTCGGATGTACATCCATCCCTAGCGCAACTGATACGGGTCCGCGGAACTGCATCCATCCGGACCTAACCATCTCTAGTACTCAATCCGCGACCCACGAGCCGCATGTGGCTAGCCAACCCTTTCCATGTGGCCCCAAACCCAGCAATTATAATCCTGATTTTTCTGAAATTGTCACAAATTTGTAACAAAGTCAACAGTTCTATTTATGTTAAAATAAATGATTACTCTTAAATGCGGAGTTTTATTGTATTGTAGGTTACTGCGGCTCATCTTCATACACAGACGGAAAAAAAAATCCCAACACGAAGAAAGACTTGTGTTAGATAAACGAAATTTGGTAGGCGTGTTTATACATCTGAAAGATGACATCGATTCAAATTTCGCGCTTCGCGCATAAGTGTGGCGCTAGTAGCGCTACTCAGAGCTTGCAAATCAGGTTTGCTTTAAATACGCGCTGTAAAGTTTGTGAACGTTATTTACCGCTGAGATTTGACATAGTGAGTTGATGTTAGCCAAGAATGCCTTTAAGAAGACGAAGAAGCCATTATCAACAGCTCACCGAGTTTGAACGAGGTCGTGTAATAGGGCTACGAGAAGGTGGATTTTCTTTTCGCGATATTGCAGAAAGACTTGGCCGGAATGTATCCACTGTGCATGATTGTTGGGTGCAGTGGTCAAGGGATGGTACTGCCTCAAGAAGACCGGGTTCCGGGAGGCCACGTGGCACTACTGAGAGGGAAGACCGCCGTATTCGGCGTACAGCTGTGGCGCATCGTACTGCGTCTGCGGCAGAAATTCGAGCTGCAGTTGGTACCACAGTGACACAACGAACTGTTAGAAATCGGTTACTTCAAGGACAGCTCCGAGCCAGGCGCCCTGTAGCGTGCATTCCACTGACTACAAGCCATCGCCGTTTGCGACTCCAGTGGTGTCAAGCCAGAGCTCATTGGAGGACGGAGTGGAGATCTGTTGTGTTTTCTGATGAAAGCAGGTTCTGCCTTGGTGCCAGTGATGGCCGAGTGTTGGTCAGAAGGAGGCCAGGGGAACGCCTGCAACCAAACTGTCTGCGGCCTAGACACACTGGACCTACACCTGGAGTCATGGTCTGGGGAGCAATTTCCTATGACAGCAGGAGCACTCTTGTGGTTATACCAAACACACTGACTGCAAATTTGTACGTCAGTCTGGTAATTCAACCTGTAGTGCTGCCATTCATGAACAGCATTCAAGGGGGAGTTTTTCAACAGGATAACGCTCGCCCTCATACCGCTGTTGTCTCGCAACGTGCTCTACAGAGTGTCGACATGTTACCTTGGCCTGCGAGATCACCAGATCTGTCTCCAATTGAACACGTATGGGATATCATTGGACGACAACTCCAGCATCATCCACAGCCAGCACTGACCGTCCCAGTATTGACAGCACAAGTACAACAAGCATGGAACTCCATACCACAAAGTGACATTCGAAACCTGTATGACACAATGCATTCACGTTTGCAGGCTTGCATTCAAAATTCTGGAGGTTACACCGGCTATTAATTTAACAGTATTTCACATTTGAAATGCATTTTCTTGAGCTTAAATTAACCTGTGATCTTGAAAATTTAATCAATTAAACATGTTAACTTGACAAATGCATTGTCCAAATTTCATTACTCTACAATAATTTTTTCTTGGTGTTGGGATTTTTTTTTCCGTCTGTGTATATCAGCAGCGCTTATGCAGACCAGGAAGATATTAGGTGGAATACCACTGTTCTAGATGATTCTAAAGATTCCTTTAGAACTGTTTGGTCGAAATATTAAAATGACCTAGATCGACTACTTTCAACTACCATATCTCCAACACCCTCAAAGCTACCAACATGAAACTACCACAGTGCACGATCGGAGATTCGAGTCTACTACAGTAAACAAACACCAATGGTCTGCGCTAGGTAGTTGTCGCTGCAAAGCGAAATATATGGACACATACGTCTTTGGTAGAAATATGAAAATGGTCTAGGTCAACCACTTTCAGCCTGCATATTTCCCACGCCACGACAGCTACCATGCAACCACTATAGTGCACGACGGGAGACTCGAAGCTGCTACCACACAGAAACGGTGTTGTGACTGCAAAGTGAAAAATAGGGACTCACACATTTACTTTTATTTTTATATATACTAGCGGCCCCGACAGACTTCTTCTGTCAAAAGTTATTGGTCTGTCATAGTCCAATAGAAAAAAGAAATAATTATAACGTACTTCAGAGTGATAAATTTATTTATTGGATTAATGTCTATATCGCCATGTATGATGACACTGCCATGCAATACAGGGAAAGTATTAATTCGCGTGTGACTGAAGCTTTGCTTTTCTACCGGCAATACTTGCGGAGATTGTGGCTGCGCTGAAATACAACCTGGACCAAGTTGACAACTGAAGCTTTTTGCTACAGCACAAGAGACGGTAAATTACAGTGAGCAATGAGCATTATTTTATAACAATTCTACTTAGTCAAGCAACTGGAGAGAAATAAATTATTATAATACTCCGTTAAACTGGTCATTTTTGACGGACTTGGGGAGAGTTTTAAAATATTGCATTGATAACACTAAACATCAGAGGTAAATAGACTCTCAATTAAAATGATGGAAAACTTATTGTAAAAACTCAGTTGTGGAAGATAGGTCCACGTGTCGCTCTTGTGAAATAATGACTAGAATTCTCAATACAATGAATATGTGTTCTAAAACGAAACATGTAAACTCGTTGACTGTTGGGAGCTCTGATTCCGTTAATAACGTTCTGCTGAGAATGTCACAAAGCATTAAATTATTAGTCTTATTCGTAAACACAGCTTGAAATTAAAAAGGCGACTTATAGCTCCTGACTCTGAATTTAACGCCGAATTTTAAAAGAACAGAGATGCACAATCAACGAGCTCAATTCTGGAAACAAATATTTATTTAAAAGTAATTAACTTGAACTTGGTGGACGTGTGCGTGTTGAGGACTTGGATATAATCGTAAGTGCCAAAAATCGTGGAAGACTGTTTCAAATCGTGTTGTACCTGGCAGCGACCAGACGTGGCACTGACTCAACAGCCTTTCGGAAATCCCCTGAATAAATATTCAGCCATCCACCAGCGAAAGTGTTGGCTTTGTAGGATGTTAAGCATGACCTGACCTTTCGATAATGTGCCAGATATGATCGGTTGGTGTAATTTCTGGCAATCTAAGTGGTCAAGTCAGTAGTTGGAATTATCTAGAATGTCCATGAAACCTATCATAAGCAATTTTGGCCAAGTGAGATAGCGCATTGCTGTCATATTAAAGTATATCGGTTATTCGGAAATTGAAGGCCTTGACTGGCCGCAAATGATCGACAAGTAACTGCACATAATTATTTCCAGTCAATGGTCGGTTTAATTTGAACAGAGGTCCCAATTCATGCCATGCAAACACAGCCTATTCCCGAATGTAGCTGCCATCAGCTTGCACAGTACCATCTTGACAATTTGGGTCCAGGACCTCGTGGTGCCTGCTCCAGACTCCAACCGTACCATCATCTCTTACCGACTGAAATTACGACTCATTAATTAGGTTCTAGCTGATATATTCACGAGCCCAGGAGAGAGGCTGAGCGGATTGATTTTCGGTAAGACAGGTTCTAGCGCAGATTTTCTGCTACCACATCACATGAAAGTCAAATTTCACTGCTCTGTCCCTATGGATGCGTCTGTTCTATGTCCAACAATATGTGTTACTGTTCTTTGACGCAATATTGCCTCTTTTCAACACTAACCCCTCGACTGATATCTTCGCGAGCGCAGGAAAGGGGCTGCGCGATTTGCATTTTGGAAACAGAGGCACTAACGTCGGTTTTTTGAAGCTATATCACATGAAAGTCAAATTTCACTGCACTGTCCGCTCGGACACGTCTGTCGTATGTCCCACAATGAGTGTAGCAGTTCTTTGACACAATGTTGTCTGTTTGTGAACACTGACACCTCGACGCAGATGTCGCATGTCTCGGTCAAGTAGTAATTGTTGGACACTGTAATAGACATTCAAAAATAAATATAAAAGGCGGTAATTACATGTTCACGCCATACGCTAGACACTGTGGATCGAGGAATATGGTAGTTATGAACGATTTCCGAAATAGAATGTCCCATGCGCCTACTACAATTCCGTGTTCAAAGTTTTTAAATTTATGTCGTGCGGTCATAATTACGCCAGAAAACCCTTCAAACAACTCACTAAAGTACAAATGAAAGTTTCATCACTGTACGGCAGATTTATATGTTTCTTCCGCGGTGCTACCGCCATCTGAATATTAGCATTCTACTAGCCAATGACTTTAGGGTATATTAACCATAGATAGATAGATAGATATGTTCACTTTGATCCCATGGATCCCATGTGAGAATAATCTCGGGGATGTGGAACAGTACATACACTTATTAGTAATGTCAATATTACTATATAATTGATAATATTATTATATATTGACAGTTATTTACAACGCATTAGTATAACCAATATCTCCTGTAATCTACAAATACAATCCCGAGTTAATTAATACTTATTATGTGGAACAGTGTATACACTTGTAACCAGCATCTTAACAACCAGTTATTTTCTTACCAACCAGTTACCATGATAAGTTTCACTGTAATTTGCGACTACATATTATATCATGTTAGTTGCTATTTATGTGGAACAGTACACACACCTATTAACAATATCAATTATATTACCAACAACTCATAAGCAGTCAATTACTTAAAAACCTGTTAGTATCATAATTTTTCACAGCTTTTTTTTTAGTGCATGCTATCCCATGTTAGTTACTATATATGAGTGGAAATTTGTAAACAGTGTAATTACTTCAGTTGTCAAAAGTTTCAACATACAGCGGGGATCAATGGAACAATTATAACAAATATAAAAATGGGGAGCATGATCTCCATTGTAATAAAAAAAAATTAATCAAAGTTTTTAATTAGTAGACTAGCTGACTTGTTTTTACCTTTTTGTAATGTTTTAATATTAGTTTTTAAATATACATTCCCTGTGCGAATATAAACTGCTCTTAGTGAAAGTCTTTTTGCAATCAATTTCTCGACGCAGTAATCTCTTAGGACCTTCTTCCTTTCAGTACAATAATTGTCTCTGGTACAGTTCGTTCTGTGCAGCTGAATTGTCTCTGCTGTGCAGTGTGCATGCAACTGTGTTGGACTGTTGGCTGTTAATGCAAAGATATTGTGGTAGATGAACGGCGCGGAGTTATGACAACAACAGCAATGAATATTACTTCAGCAGGTATATTAAAAGCTTTATGTCTTTAAAATTGTTTTATGCCTCTCACTTTAACGATTTATCCCGAAGTAAACGTTGAACAAGGCGTCAGCCTGGTATTTTTCTTTAAGTGCAAGTCATTGCGTGTTTCATATGCTGTTTAGGTTATGTTTACGTGACGTTTATTGTGACTATTAAAAAATAATTAATGAGATGCATGTTTGACTAATTTTTTATATGGTGCTTTGAATTGTAGCAGGGATAATATCCCTCCTGGAGGAGCCCATGCCAGAACTCAAGATTTTTGCTCTCAAGAAACTTGATTTGATTGTGGATGAATTCTGGCCAGAAATATCTGAAGCAATCGAAAAAATGTAAGCTACTACTACTAAAGCTTGTTTTATCGACGTAATACTTTATAGTGATTTACAGTGTTCGATTATATTATTTAGTAATATGTTTCTGTTACAACCATCAAGATTATAATGCACCAACTTTATGCAAAATAATAACAAACTGAAATTTTTAATTATTCCATTTAGGGAAATGTTGCTGTATGTTTGTGTAACTTGTAGAAATTAAATCTATTATAAACTAGATTATAATTTATTATAGTATCCCTGGGTGCTATCGATAGGTGGGGTTATTTCATGCATGGCCTACAACCCAGGGTGAGATAGAATGATGTTTCTTCATATTTGATAGCCAGATCTTTAATTGGAGCCACTACTCATTAAAGTATTCCCTTTAAAAATAATAATAATGTCAAATGGTATGCTGAGAGTCTTAATAGAAGTTTTAGCAATAATCTATAATTATACAAAATTGTGCAGGGGTTAAGGTATTCCAACAAGGTATAAGGTGGATGAATTACTGATTGGCATAAATTGAATGTTGTCAATAGAAGTGATGCTTTGGTTAAATGGAGATTACACTTCTACCTTAAATATATCTCTATGCTTGGGCTAGTATTGCTAGTAGTCAATCATGAGACATATATATCTCAGGTTGTAACCAACCCTGGTCCACTATAGGATGTCAAGGGGGGAGGGGTTAAAACATAACAACTGCTTGAAAATAATACATCGTGTAACTACCATAGTATGATGCCATTAGATTGGGCTTAGGAATGTTGCTACAACAGTATCACCCTCTCAATTTAACCCAGTATTTTATACTTCTCTGAACACCATATAATTATAGGAGTAGATATGTTAATAACATTATGTAATTTAGTTTTTCATTGCCTAGAATTAACTTGTAGAAATAAGGAGTTATCACTTAAATTTGAAATGTTTATAGTTCTGATGATATAAAGATTATCAAGTATTGTTTTCATCATAATTTTGAAGCATGTGCTTGATACTAAATTTCAATAATGAAGATTTCATAATATGGACTGTATACAGAGCACCCTCTGAAATCATTGTTCTCTTTTTGTAACAATTTGGGTGATAGCGCAATCACTGGGACTCATCAAAGAATTGTCATTTTGGTCTGTAAACTGTTGCACGCGTTCTTTGGGTGATATTATTTAATACATCTTGCTCTTAGAGCTGTAAAATATATCCGTGCTCTCAAATTCCACTAAAAAAGTGTCATAATGTAAGGTGGTGAGTGACAGAGAAGACATGTAGCAATCTGTAATGATAACACTATCATTCCTTCGATTATATTATTTAGTAATATTTTTCTATTACACCGATCAAGATAGTGTATAATGCACCAACTTCACGCAAAGTAATAATAATAAAAACCTGCTGTAATATTACACACTAAGGGATGTAAGGATGCCATTTGTTGTCATATGCGACTTCCAGTGATGCTAATATTACATGCAACAAAATGCATCAATGACCAACAATGACGAAAACCCAACCAACTTAACTTTATTATGAAAACAAAATTTCAAGTCCATTAAGTTACAAAAGGAAGTGTCTATGTCCATTTTGGTCCAGGCTACATTCCAACCTATCCACAGGTGCCGCTAATGATTCTGCTTGAAAATCATGATAGCTTAAATGTTTAATAAATCCAAATTTCTAACAAATTATGCTTTAACAACAAGAACCAAATACCATTTTGGCACAGGCTATATGTCAACTATAAAAAACTGAATTCCTACGACCTAATGCTGAAACTAGGATATTGCCGCACTTCAACCTAATACATTAATATTGCCGCAACCTACTTTGATAAATGCCCTAGAATATTAACATCTCTGACATAACATGCTGGATACGTTTCTTGACAATGTAATACCTACTATCGTTGGCCGTCGAATGTGTGTCCATAAATGCGCAACTAACATTCGCTTATGGTTCAGAGGTGGTTTTTTTTTCAGCGTATAATTTTTTACACATTTATTCTTTTGATAGCAACATATTACCAAATAATATCATTCAAAGAACGTGTGCATGATCATTATACTTCGCTATAAGGCTTCTCCCAGTCACACACAGTTTCGCATTATGGCACTTTTCGAGTGAAGTTTTTGAGGTATCTATATATTTTAAAGCTAAATAGTATCATAAAACGAACATGTGCAGACCAGAACAATTCCTTGATGAGTCCCAATGATTGCACTAGAGCCGCAATTTGAACTCTTATTAACATTTATAAGCAAAAAAGTAGTAGACATAGTCTTGTAGATGATTTTAATGTATATTTTCTAAATAAGTACCCTGTAAATCTTTATCAGATTAAATCACTTCTAACTTTATAATTAATTTTTCCACTAAAATACTGGATAATAATTATTCTGCAATATATGATATTTTTCCAGATACTTCAAAATTAATTTATTCAACCAAGCCACAATAAATGGACTTTCGCATCACTTTATTAGGAACTAGTTTCAGGAGAAATTTATTTAAAGATCAGTGATTAATAAATGATGAATCAAGTAGTTGTTTTAGAAATTACCTTAATACCACAAAGTAGAATCGTGTTTACAATGCACAAGGTATGAATGAAAAATGAAACATTTTTAGTAATATTGTCTTAAATTACTTTGAAAGTTGCTTCCCAACTAAAAGATGTCATGCATTTCTAAAAGGAATGTACCTATTGTCTCTATGGAGTGGATGAAAAAGTGACTTGCTGGGTAAAGGTATTTTTAAAAGCAAAATGTTAGCATAGGAAATGCAGTATCAAAAAATGCGGACGTGAATATGGGAGTGCCACAGGGTAGTGTATTTTAATCAATGGTTTTCATTCAGAATTTAGGATGTTTGCAGATGATACAGTGATACATATATTTGGATCAAAATGGGAGAAGACTGAAGAGCTGCATAGTGATCTGGGATAGAATATCTAACTGGGTAGGTCAACCTGAAATGAAGATAAATATCAAGAAGTGTCAACTTGCTAGGTAAACAGATATAAAACTTAAAGTTGTTTATGATTATGAGGTAGGTACAAAATTGGTTGTAGACAGCTTTATAACATTTCATAATAAACCGAACTGGGAATGTCACATTTGGCAAGGCGTCAAAATGAAATCCTTCATTTACTAGAGAGGTTGATGAGAGGTTGTACCAGAGAAGTGAGTGAATTGGGTTACGAAACTTTGGTCATACGGTTGCATGAATGTGAAGGTGTAGTTTGGAACCCACATTTTGATTATCAACTACAGTAGTTGCAGGGTATGCAAAATAGGGCAGCCAGATTTGTTTGTGGGAATTTCAACAGGACCCAGTAAGTAACTGATACGTTAAAAGAACTGGATTGGGAGTCATTGGAAGATGGTGAAGACAGTGCTGGGAGTTTACAAGGCATATGTTTGTGATGAGGCTTGGGGGGGATAGTGGTCAAAGAATTAAGAGTAGTGTATGGGAAAGAAAATTTTATTTTGTGAGTAAGGGTGTCAGGCATTGGAACAAATTACCAAGGAAAGTTATGAATTTTCTTCTTGTGCCTAGCATTTATCCCAAATTGCAGGGTTCGCACTGCTGGACCTCTTCTTCCATTTAAGGCAGTCTTGTGCATCCTCAAGTGAGACATTGATTAGACATATATCCTCTCCCAAGATATCCAGCTAGAGCTTTCTGGGTCGCCCTCATGTTCTTCAGCCCTCAGGACTTAAATCAAGTGCAGTTCTTGCAACTGAGGTTTTGTTGCTGTGCAGAATGTGGCCATACCATTGCAGATAACCTCCTCACATTTTCTCAGGGGTTGGAGCCACTCCAAATGCTGCCCGAACATTCTTCTTCCTAATGTGGTCCAGTGTAGTAAGTCCCTGTGGCCAGCGAGTCATTTCCAACATGTGCAACTGTTGGTCATTTCATTCCATACAGTGCCACTGGTCAAACAATGTTTATAAATATTTTATTTAAGATAGTGACACCATCCAGTCTAAAAAAACTCCTGTGATCTGAAGCCATTTCATCCAGGCAGTGTTGACTCTTTTTTTTGGATGTCTGGAATTGTCTAACCATCCGAATGGTAGGGTTCCCAGATAATTGAACTTGGATGACTTCAGAAGTCAACGCCACTGGTGTCAATAGGCCCATCACTTGGAACTCCACACTCCCTGTGCTCAGCCTTCTGTTTATTAAGTCTTGTACTGTGTTTGCCAACAGATGTTTTCCATCATTGAATTTGTTGTTCCAATTCCTGATGAAACTCACAATGACCATGATATCATCAGCATAGAGCAGTTTCCAGTGGGAGTGGAGTGAGTAGGTGATGGTGTGAAGAAAGAGGATGAACAGGAGTGGGAACAAAGGCAGTCCCTAATGAACACCATCTCTGATTGGAAAAGTTGCAGTTTTTCCTGCAGCAAATCAAATATAGCTGCTGGTGATCTGATATAGAAGCTGGATCCATTTAACACTTACTTCTGGCACTCCTTGCTGCCTCAGTGCATACCAGATTAGTTCATGAGGTACCCTATCAAAGGCCTCTTCAAGATCCAGAAAAGCTACATGGAGTGGTTTTCTCTTTTCAAGGTGCCTTTCCATCATAAGACATGTGGCGTGAATTGCATCTATCGTCCCTGTGTCCTTCACAAAACCACATTGCTCTGAAGGCTTGCAACGACAATGCGCTAAAATATCCACATCATGTGGCAAAGAAGGCGAATAGCTCCATAGTTGGAGCAGTCTAGCACATCACCTTTACCTTTCCAAAGGTGTATTGCAAAACTGCTGAGCCAAGTACAAGGAGCTGGTTTGTGACCTTGTTAAAGAGAACTCTCACGAACTGAGATGCCTGTGACCCAAGCACTTTCTGAAGGGATACCATCTATTCCAGTTGTCTTTTTCATTTTCCTCATGGTGGTCTCTACTTCAACAGCCATGATAGATGAGTCTGGGTCTGCATGTGGCATTGGTGGATGTGGAAATTCTTTGTTGCTGACAGTTTCAAAGTGTTGTTTCCATCAGCTGAGTATTTCGGTTGGTTTCTGTAGAAGTTTTTATCCTTATTGGTCATAACATGACCAACATCTTGAGTGGAATGGTTACAACTCTTCGCTAGCTGGTAGATGTTTTTCACTCCTTCTGGGGTATTTAGCAATTCAGTTCTATTAGTCAGTTGTATTGAGTTTATTTCCTATTTCATTACTAACAGCCTCATCCAAAATTTTTAGAAATCAATGTACAACTGAGTGACCAAAATTTTCTGATGAAATCACAATTTGTTTTTCAAAATAAGAAACCATATTTGCATTTACCAACAATGTTTTAGAATGGATAATGATAAATTACTGCCAGTAGAAATTGAATGCCAAGTCATATGCTTCAGTTTTGTGAGGGGGGGGGGGGGGAGGAGGATCAGATGTGGAGTACCTCAGGTATCTGTTTTGGAGCCACTATATATATATTCTGCAGCTGTTACATCATGAGACTGTACTTCTTGCAGGCAATATATATCTCAGAGCAAAAATTCATTTGCAGTGAGTAAATGACCTCAATCCTTCCAAATACGTTGCAGTTAACCGGATTCCATTACATCACACAAATCTCCATGCTGGTATTGAACACGTATTACAAGTCTGTATATAACAATGAACTTCTCATCCAAAAATTGTGGGTTTGCAGCTAGGAACATTCACCTAAAATCTCACATAATAGTTGTACAGTCAACTAGTTTTAATGTTTTTCAATTTCGATTTGATACGTTGCAGATTATTCAAACACTGGCATGACACGGTAAGTACTCCATATACTTTAATGCCGTATTTCACCACCTACTGAAAGGCATCTTTATACTCCTCGACGATTTGAGTGTTACTGTTCAAAACTAACATGGCTGATTGCCTCTTTTATCTTTGGGCCAATCATAACTTCTCTAATCGTCATGGGGGCCAATCTTGCATTTCTTCTATGCTTAGAACAACAAAGATTACTTCTTAACTAAGTCCTTCAACTTTAATCTTTGAATTTCGCCAATTTCTGCTGTTCCATCTTATTGGCTTGCACTTTCTCTGCTAGCCACCACCTGCACTAAAATAGTTTGTTATATCTCTTCTGCTTACTCAGTTTCCTAACGTTCATGTTACAAACTGCATCATCAGCAAAAGATTGCAAACTACATGGAATTAAACACTTATCTTGCAGAAAAAAAAAGGAAAAAATCTTCTGCATTTGATGTATTTCGTTTAAAACATTACCTGATGGGATACAAGTATAGTGATAGTGAAGGTGGAGTGAAGTAGAAAAACCTTACCTCTTTTATTTGAAAACTTGTCAGAACAATAAATTTACTAACAACAAACGAAAAAATGATTTTCTGAAAATTTGTGTGAAATGTCAATCTGTTTAAATATTATTTCATGCAATATAAGTATGTAAATGAAACTGAAATCAAATAAAAATGTTGCTTCATAATAAAATAAAAATAAGAGGGGGGGGGGGGAGCACTTGGCAAATACCTTACCACATAGACCATGCTGCTGCTGGAGAATACATACAGGTCTATAGCAAAAGTAGTAGGACTGATTTTTTTTTTTAAATTTATTGAAGATATCTTTACAATTCCTTAATCCTCTTCGAAATAGCACCCTTAGGCAGCTACACGCCAAAAATTACGCTGCTGCCATTGGCCATACGCCATCTGGAAGTCAGTTTCGGGGACGCTGTTGAGAGCCCTCGTCGATGCTGCTTCAACGTCCTGGATTGAGTCAAACCACTGTTCCTTCAGCTGCCTTTTCATCCGTGGGAATAAAAAAAAAAGTCAGTTGGAGCCAGATTGGGACTGTAGGTGGGGTGCAGCAACGTGGCAACGCTGAATCGGGCCAACAGTTACCTTCTTCATCCTCCCGTCCAATGAAGGCTCGCATGAGCAAATCAAAGATCAAGACAATGCTGATCGTGTTTTTTTTTTACCGTCGCGGGTTGATTCATAAGGAGTTCATTTTCCCTGGGGAAACTGTCAATTCGAACTTTTACGTGCAAGTGCCAGCCCGCCTGCGAGACCGAGTGAATCGCGTCCGACAAGTCATCTCCGCCAACTGGACTCTGCATCACGACAATGCGCCGTGCCAAGGCGCGCCGTCATGAGCCAACTGTTAGCCCGAATTGACATTGCCGCGTTGCTGCATCCCGCCTGCAGTCCTGATTTGGCTCCATCTGACTTTTCTTACTCACATGGATGAAAAATCAGCTGAAGGAACAGCGGTTTGACTCAATCCAGGATGTTGAAGCAGCATCGACGAGGGCTCTCAACAGTGTCCCCGAAACTGACTTCCAGATGGCGTATGGCCAATGGCAGCTGCGTAATTTTTGGCGTGTAGCTGCCTAAGGGTGCTATTTCGAAGAGGATTAAGGAATTGTAAAGATATCTTCAATAATTTTTTTTTAAAAAAAATCAGTCCTACTACTTTTGGTATATACCATGTAGCGATAATTCTAGTATTTATATGCTATTGGTATTTTTGCATGTAAATATCTATGGCTCATTTCAAGAAATGGCTACCACAGAGATATGGAGTGAACCGTTTTTGATATATATATATATATATATACAGGTGGTCTAATTCCATTATTAACTTATGATGGTAACCTTGTTGGATGATTATTTCTGAAGATATTGTTTTACCTGTACAGTGTCAAGATTTGAAACTAGAACAATTTTCTAATACACAATTTTTCCAACTCATCTAGTTGGCTGCTTTTATGTGTTGTGATTGGAATACATTAAATCTTGTCCTTTCAGTTAGTTTGAAAAATTGAAATATAATTAATCAAATTTACATGAAAGCATATGAAAATTTACGTGTGGTTTTGTGTAAATGAGCCAAATCAGTAAAATGAGCAAAACTTCAACAGCAATATTAATAGAAGCCAAAGAGTAAAATCAAAAGTCTGTTATTACCAACAAAAAAAACTTTAATTATATGAGATTTTTGTAGAAATAAATGTGTATTTGTACAAACATTGAATAGTAGCAAAAAAGGATGTGCACAGCAAAGAAGAAAAACTAGACCTGGGTAGTATTGAACCTGCAACCCTTAGTACAGGAATGACAGTCTGTAATGCGTATTGAAATTGTTACATCATTTAACAGCTTTTCTATTGGTGTATGATCAGCAAATTTTTAAGCTTAGAATTCTCTTAAGACTTGAGAGAATGGATGGCGCTAGTGTAAGATACCTGATGTATTTTACTGTTCCCATGTTCAGATTGAAGTGTTCCTTGCAAACTCGCATAAATTGAAAATAAAAATATGGCCCTTAAATTTTTGAGTTTAAGACCAGATTTAAATTTCTTTTTACAGTACCAGGTCATTTAGTGTCATAAAATATATTGCAGATCTTAAGCTTTCAAACTATGATAGCCAATGAAAATCTGTTTGATAATTTTTGTATTACAAACAGTATGTATCCCACTGCGGATATATGTACCTATAAATGAAATAAGTGCGTATTTGCTTTTTAATGGAATAGATTTATATATTTTTTTTAAAAAAATTTCAATTATATTTTTATTTATATTTTTTATTACTATTATTTTTTTCAACCATTTTAATCTTTCTTATGATTTATACTATCGTTGCTCCCACCACCACCTCAGACGGTTTATTGCATTCTATGAGTGGCTGCGTCGGATGCAAGTCTTGCACAAGCCCAACCACTTACATCTGTTGACTTGAACAAGATTTATTCCCTAAATATTGTATTTTCTTTGTTTTTGTGTTTCTGCTGCCCTCCTCCCTTGAACTTTGGTGAGTGTTGGGTGTATTTCGTCTGTCTTTCCATATAAATAGAGGTAACTGTACATTTTATATGTGGATAATGGAAACAAAGAAACTGCCATTAGGCACTGATGATAAGATATGATGGGGGGGAAAAAATAACTCATCACTTACCACAGATGGAAGCAGGGGAGCGAGATGGACACGTAAAAATCACAAACAACTTCAGAATATATCAGTAGCGCTGGTTGGGATGTGGTCACATCTTTCTCCCTGCCATGTGTCTCGCCTTCTACATGACTAAAGTTATTTACTGAAATATTGTGAAGTTGTTTGTTTTTTATGTGTTCATCTTGCCTTCATATGTGGTAAATGATGGGTTATTTTTTCCGTATCCTATCATATTATACATTTAATATGAAATTTTAGATGCGAACATGGTTTAAGCAATGTTTTAATTTCTTCTCAATATAGAGAATATGGATTAATGGTCTTTTCTTAAATTGCTCTATTGTTTTACACCTTCAAGTAAACATGATTGGTGAGTGGTAATGCTCTGGCCTTGTATTTGGGAAGATATGGGTTCAAATCTCCATTCAACCCTTCAGATTTGGGTTTGAGCCTCGTCCGTGCAAACAGGTTGCACCACGTGAAGGAGAGGTTGACATTTGGTTGGAAAAGGCTAGTATAGCCTCTCCCAAACCCTTACACCCCGGGGTTTACCATAGTTTCCCTAAATCACTCCGGGTGAATGCCAAGATTGTTCATTCAATAGGCCATTACCAAACTCCTTCCCATTCCTTGCAATCACTCATTTCACCCAAAGTCGGCGAGGTGTAATGAAGAAAAGAAAAATTTCCAAATGTTAGGTTTATTGATTTTTTTTTTTAAATTTTAAATAATGTAGAAGAATTATATATTTTATCTGACTTCGCACCTCGTTTGGAGAAATTTACGTATTTGTGTTGTTAGTATTAAAACTTGTAGGAGAACCTTGCATAATTAAAGCTGTATTTTGAATTTTTTTTAATAGTCAGTTTTCTAACTTTGCTCAGAGAAATTCTCCATGAAGATAAGAGCTTCAACCAACATCAGTTAGCAGCATTGGTGGCAAGTAAAGTGTACTACCACTTAGGCTCCTTTGAAGATTCACTGACTTATGCTTTAGGAGCTGGAGATTTGTTTGATGTTAATGCACGTACTGAATATGTGGATACTACAATTGGTAAGTTGAATATTAATTGTTTTGCTTTATGTGTAAGTATATCAACAGATTATTTTTTTAAATCTTGGTGACTAAAATTCACAAAAATTTATCAGAGCATCTTGACATTTTGAAATGGATGTTGAAATTACTTCTTGTGCTTTCTTTAGTTCCAATACTATTACGGTATGGCAACTTCACAAAATATTAATAATCTGATTTTCATTAGCACTAATACAATAAATTCTAAAACATAAAAAATCAGAATACTGCAGTGAGGTATGAAACAGCTACTCTAAATGAAGGTACAAAAAAAAAAAAAAAAAAGACCTAAGGCCCTAGCACTTGGAAAACTATTCTAAGCAGGGAAACTGGAGCATTTTAACTTCCTTTATTCATCTTTCTGATGTTGATTTGAAGGTGAATTAGTAAGTAAAGCATTGAAATTACCTTACACATTGCAGGTTTTTAGCCTCCAACACTGCAAACTTTTGTGGGGCAGGACTAACTTTGAGAAATAAAAATAACTTTATTCCACTCTGACATAATGTTTATGACATAGTATGAATAACCCACATATTGTATGCTAAGTTAGTGAGCATCTTACTCATGTTCTGCCATTAGTTCTGTATAATTAATAGGGTATATGCATGTATAATTTTTATATCTTAAGTCTGTTAATTACTAGTTGAAAAATAATGCCATTGCAACTGTTTAAATTATTTATTGCTGCGTTGTACGGATTTCGCCTCTCGTCGAGACATCATCAGACGAATCTGCGTTAAAGTTTTATATACAGTTTTATAAACATTTTAATTGTATTGTTACGCAGTTGTGAATATGAGATATTTTTATAGCTGATATTTACTTACTATTTACATTAGTTATTTAGGGTATGCAGCTGCGCATCTCCGTTTTATTAACCAAAGCATGTTTTGCTTGCATCGTATTTACAAAATTGCCAAATTGGTGCTTTCTCATCACTCAGTCATCTGTTGTGACCAGCTGATTTGTTTATATTGTGTCTCGTGGTGCCCTTTCATGTCATTTGGTTGTTTGCTGTGGCCATCTTGTTTATATATGTCATGTCTCGTGCCGATAGCACGAGTTTTGAAAAGTGCGTGAATATGTGATGATTTTGTTAGTGTGTTTTATGTTTATGTGTGATGTGTATGTGAGTTTATTAGAGTTTGTTCGTTTTGTTTTGTCTGTCAAGTTTGTGTATTTTAGCTTGAGTAACGTTTGATTTGTGAGGTTTACTTGGTCATTTAGTACCTGTTTGCCTTCATTTTTGGCTTTCTGTATGTAGAAGTTTTCCTGTATAGTGACTGTGTTGTGTCTGTAGTTGCTGATAGTGAGAATTTGCATATCTGTGTTAGTTGGTGAATGGTCATTTTCTATGAGGTGTTTGGCGAATGTGGAATGATTACTGTATTTTAATGCTCTCGTGTTCTTGATATCTGATTTGGAACTGCCTTAATGTTTGCCCTATGTATATTGCTTCACATTTTTGACATGTGAATTGGTAAATGCTTGAGTTGTGGTATTTGTTTGTATCAGAACAGGATTTAATTTGTCTTTGTATTGCGATTTGGTTTGTGTATTTGTTAGAATATGTCATTGAGTACCATTTCCTTTTATTTTCATTGTCCTGTGTAATTTGTGTATTTGTTTGAACTGTGTGTGTTGCTGATGTGTTTTTGTGGTGGGATCTGTGTGCCTGCAGTTTGCTTGTATTTATCATTTGTTCTTTTTTCATTTGATTAATTATTTTCCTGTTTATTGTGTCAACTGTCTGTGGTTCATATCCATTTTTTGTTGCTATTTCCTTTATTGTGTTGAGCTCTATTTGGTAGTTTTCTTTGTTTATGGGATTCTGTTTAATCTGTTTATTATGAAACGTATTGCAGCTTGTTTGTGAATGTGTGTGGTTTGATGTGGAATGTAATTCTGGTCTATTGCTGTAGGTTTTCTTGGAATGAGTGTTTGGTAATGGTAAGATCCAAAAGAAATTATTTTTCCTTTGGGTTTTTTTTCCCCCTATTGTGAATGTGATACTTTTGTGTATATTGTTTATGTCTTGGTGTAATTCGTTTATTCTTTCATCTGATTCATTGATGAGGCATAAAACATCATCAACATATCTCCACCGTATGACACAGCAATAAATAAATTAAATAGTTGCATTGGCGTTATTTTTCAATCAGTAATTAATTAAGCAACTGCAGAAACATGGCTTGAAACAACGTTTCTTAAATCAATTATTTACACTGTTACATAACTGCAAAAAATAATTTAAAAAAAACTTCAATCCTGTTACAATGATTTAAACGCCACCATTTTGGTGCGCTGCACCGTGACATCATTGTACATGACTACATTGGCGTATTATATATTGTGGAGTGTTATATCTCAGAAGTTTTATGTTTTGTAACTAATTTTGATATGGAAGGAAGTCGAAAACCATTTTATAAATACTGTGTTGCGCCTGTGTGCAAAAATACAATAAGAAATGCATCAGATGAAGTGTATTTTATGTCCTGCGAGATGCGAATGTAAGAAAAAAGTGGCCTACAACCATGAGAAGACATAAAGAATCTTCGACTTATATTGTTGTCAAGATCATTTTAATGCAAGTACATAACGTTTAATGTCATTGTGTTAAATTTGTTATAATGCATGACAATTCTTTACCTATTCAAACTCTAATCGTAACTCAGTTTAAAAAAGTGTTTGGGTATATTTTTTAAATCACTTCTTATTCGAGCTTAATCCAAAGCAACTATGAGCCATTTAAAACCCACAAAGAAGACCACCAGACTTTTTAAAAATGGATTTTAGTCTCCTGAATATATGTTGAAGGATTCTGAACTCACGACTTTGAGGCCACATCGTTTAATGATTGAACTGGCTGATAATGATATTTCTATGGTACTGTCGTTACTTCAGATGCACCTATCAAAAACACCCAACATATTTTAATTACAAAATTTGGCATATGTTACCTAGAGCCCGCATGGTGTAGGCGGTAATGTTTCCACTCCCTAATTTTCTGCTCCGGTTTTAAATCCCCGCAGTATCAGATTTTTAATTTTTTTATTTTTACCTCCAGAAATTGTTGAGCATGTTTGTTTAATTTTATTTTAACTTTAAAACAAATTACATTACTTTTAACAGACACAACAATTTCGGCCCATATATTAGCAATGAGTTCCTAATATGCCTTGCCAATAGCCATTGAAATTTGGTTAGGAGGCAAATCTGTTTGCATCACATACATTATTTTAGTTCAACCATTTACACTTCACCATTTCATAGAATTCAGCATATCAATTGTAGGAAAAAGAAAAAATCGATGTTCTTGATGTTATGTATTTCGTTTAAAATACTCGTTGACGACATACAAGTTTAGAAATGACGAGAATGAAATAAAACTTAAACATAATACCTATTTCAATTGAAAATGCACAAAATAATAATAATAATGCGAACAAATGATGCGAGGATGAAGACTTTACTGGTGTATGATTGAAATGGAAGTCTTTACGGGTGCTCTGCCAAATTGTGTTGTGAAAACAGTTACTACAGTGTGTACCTTGATTCACATTATATGTATCTAATACCTGTACCTAAGTAATGTACTAAAAGTGTAAAAAAAAGTAATAATTAAAAAATCTAACACTTAAATACCATGCAGTTTTCACTCCTCCGACATCAGCAACTGTAAAATCAGAATTTGAGCCAAAATATTACGATCACTGCCCACCAAGAGATTGAATGCCATCTGATGACGTTGTGGACACATCATGCATTATGGAAAGTACATAAGTGGAGCAGAGATGCACAGGGACTCATTCTAGTGATGATACATTTGAAAAATGGTGAAATCCACTAGCATAAGTGATTTATTGCCTGGCATCTAGGAATGAGCATCTTGTAAACAGAGAGGTTGGTCAGCTGCTCACATGCTGCTATACTGAGCATCTGTGGAAAGTGGTTGAAGAAACCACAAGCAGGTGACAAGATGGTGGACATCCATGCCTCATCACAGAATGAGGAGGTTGGAGATTTCCCCACTCTCTTAAGCAGGATAGAGGACAATATACAGCAGATTTGATGGCACAGTACAATGCTTTTGCAGGCACAAGTGTTTCAGAGCACACTGTTTAGCACACATGGTTGAACATAGGGTTCTGCAGCAGATGGTCACTATATGTTTCCATGTTGAACCAACATCATTTGTGATTGCAATAAGCACAAGATCATCATGATTTAACTGTGGATCAATGGAAATGTGTCTCTTGGTTGGATGAATCATGATTCAATGGTCATGTCTGGATACACTGTGTCCCAGGTGAAAGTCTGTCCAAAGCATGAAATGTGCCACAGACGAAGGCCATTTGTGACAATGTTATAGTATGGCCAAAAACCATCTGGGCTTCCATGAGACCTATGGAAGTGATCAAGGTGCCAACAGGTACAGATTACGTGAAAATTATTGAGGACCACCTGCATCCCTTCATGCTTCATGTCTTGCATGGTGGAAAAGGCATTTTCCAGCAGGATAATAGTCTGTGTCACAAGGCCAGAATCATGCTACACTGATTTGAGGAGCATATAGTGAACTCACATGACATCTTGGCCACTCATCCTGGTAGAACACACTGGGACACTACCAGGTGACAGCTCCAGGCCCACAAACCACTGGCCCGTAATTTAAAGAGATTGTGTGACCTGTGTTTAGACATCCAGTACCAGATACCTATCAAGGACTTGTCAAGTCCATGCCATGGCAAATCGCTGCTGTTCTGTGTTTCAAAGCTGAACCAACATACTATTAAGCAGGTGGTCATAATGTTTTGGCTCCTCAGTGTACATTTTCATCATGAAAAAAACTTTTTTTTTGGAGATTATTTTACAAAACTGCTTCCATTTATTGTATGAGGCATTCTCAAAAGAATGCAATACCTCACCAATTACGCTGAAAAATTATGATAAAACTTAAGGACAGTCACAAAATATCAAATTATAAAAATGACCAATAACTACTCCTTAATTTACAATATGAATGTATACTTTGATGTCACGATTCGATTCAACCAATAGCGTAGCATTTTGCGAAGTTAAATCTCCTTTGTATTTTTACACTTTTGATTAATTAAAATCAATAAATACAAAGTTAATAAATAGGTAAAAAATGTAATGATAAAGCTTTCAAATAAAAATACTAAACGTATGTTTGAATTGCATACATATTCCCTATTCCTTGAATTTACAAGTGCTTGGAAGTTTTCTAACCTGTTGTTTAGGAACAGCTGCTAGTAAAGTTTGGTCATCCTTATCTCCCATTTTTTCTCTTCTTTCTGAACGAGTCTCAAAAGCATGTCTGTAGGATGTTTGATTTTTGGTTTATGTATGGAGAGATCTGTATACTACTAAAAGGTTATTTTTTTTGGAGATGCCAGTATCTCCAGTTATTGACAGAATAACCCTTGTGGCACCAAGTCTTTCTTTGTAATTGCGAGTCCAGGTTTGTCGAGTTAATGGAGAAGCCGTTTTTTCCCCTTTACGACTCACTGTTTACTTCATCATTGTCTCACTCATTCTAATTGCCAACTTCCTGTCAGCCTCTATGCTGCTGAATTTACCTACAAACATGACACTGTGTCTCTGTTGCGTAGCATTCCCAGCTGTTTCACAATCATGTGACTTCTTGTTTATGAATCTAAGTGACTAACATCTCCAACTTAGATAACTGTGTGTGTATCAGGAAAAATAGCAGTCTATTCCATCATAACCCCCAATCTCCCTACCTTACCTCAGTTTTGATTTATTTCAAACACCCCTCAAAAACGACGGGTATCACCTGTGGTGGTAGTTGCAGTTTGTTCTGGAAAAGCTTCTAATGAAAATTTAACTGATATTTTTTGTGACATGAGTAAATTTTCTCTGATTAGATTCTTGGAGTATTTGGCTGCAGTATTAATAAGTTTGACTTAAAATGATGGAAATTTTTATTGTTATGAAAATGTTTCCAAGTAAAATTTTTAAAGAATATTCATATGATAGATATGTTTTGCAATTATCTACATTTAGTGTGAATTTTCTGGTGGGTTTTTAATAAATTTTCCTGTTACCCAGTTCTTAATTTATGTTTCAACATGGTTCTGATAACTACTAGAGAAAATGGCGTAAACATCGAATGCTCTTCTTGTTACGCGAATTTCTAAATGTAGTAGTTATAAATAAATTTAAAAAAAAAAACCTGAAAATTGAAATGAATGTTGCACTGTATTTTTATTTTTTTATTTTCTGCATTCCATTACAGTTTTTATCTCTGTCCATCATATTTTTTTGCAGTTACTTCCACAACAGATAATTGCCTTTTAGCTACCATTCCATTTAAAACTCCTTTTAGCGATGTTAGTGCAAATAAAATTAAATTCACTATATGAAATTTACATTTCCTTTTAACATAAGTGCAAATAGTTGATACAGGTATTCATTTTACTCGCTTAAGGTTACTGAGTTATCAAGTTGACGTCCGGCTTTCAGGTTTAATGCATTTTATTACGGTGGATTGATGAATTAAGTGATAACTACAATAAAAAAAATGTAACACAGCTTCTCCCTTGTTATATTTTGTTTTATTTTATACAGAAAAATTCAAATGATTTGTGGCATTACACTGCTAAGCAGCTTATTTCTAGTTACCAAATAAACAAAAGACTATTTTGTTGCTGGCAAAGAATCATACAATACTAAAATGTTAAGAAATAAAGGTAATAAATAAATGAATTTTAACCCTTTTCTCCCTGACAGTACAAATTAGTACCATTATGTTTACCGCCATATAATTTGTCAATAGGATTGTGCATCACATTGTTAAGCCTGTTGACCCATTGTTGTGCCATTAGGTCAGACAATGACAACATCTATTTTTAAATTCTGTGCAAAACTGCCCAGCAATGAATTTTCCAAGTATTGACAAAAGTAACAAGTGCTTCTTTACAATTAGATGAGAATTTACTTGATAAGTGTTGATTTCTGTTATTACTTTTTTAGTTTGAACATTTAACCATATATATTTTACCTATAAAATATGTTTTTCTAGTTTCTTTACTAAATAATCCAGAAAAACTGAGTGTCAGGCACTTCTGTTTAGTTTTATACAAATTATTGGTAAATAAATTTAGCATCTATACAATTGGTTTTATTATTGCTTTAGATTTTTTCAAATGGATATTTCTAAGAATTATGCTCTGATTGAAGCTCTTCTCTTATAAGTTTATAATTTATCAAGACAAAAATGAAGAAATGACTGCAAAGTTCTCAAATTACTCATTAGGTCAAAGAGGGGTCTTGGAATTGACTGAACAAAAATGGAGTAGTGACGATGTTATCTATTATGAAAATTACTTTTCATCTGTTTCATTATTAGAAAAACTGAAATAAATTTTGGTTGTGGGACAATCAGGCCCAACTGAAAGGCACTTTCTAACAGCTTATCTGCTGATGGCAAACATAAAGAAGGAGATTGTGAACATATATTTTCAAACCTAGATGTTTGCTACTGGAAATGGAATGATGAAATGATCATACATTTAGTATCAAATTTTTATGGCAGCGAGGAAACTGCTGCTACACACAGTGGCATAACTATTAACTAAACTGGTTGAGGTCCATAGCAACTTCAACGGATAGGCCCTCTCTCAGGCTGGATGGGCAACTTGGGCTGGAGTACCTCTCCGGCCAGTCATCGGGGTCCCCCTCCGGCAGTGGATCCCATGGCATTTTGCCCATCCTGCCACCCTATTGTTTCACCACTGGTTATATGGAAAGAAAAAGATGGGTTGAAGTTGACAGTTTCATGCCCAAGAGTCATCAAGGACTGCAATACATTCATGGGTGGGGTTGATACTGCTGATTGGCTGATGGCTTTGTGCAATGCTGACAGAGAATCAACAAAATCATGGCACTGTTTTGGGGAATTTTGGATATTGTATTTGTCAATGCCTATAACATAAATGGTCTGAAATTTGAAAAAACATTTGTAAAAAAAAAAAGCATCAGAAGATCAGTTGCACAGGGTATGATGAATATGAAGGATATCACTAAGAAGAAAAGATCATCTGCTGATATTTCACCAAGCCCCCGTCCATTCAAACAATTCAAGTCTGACTCTTCCACACTAAGAGACGTAACATTGGGAAACGGAGGTATACACTGATCCTAATTTGCAAAAATGAGATGAAGATGTGAAATATGTAGCATGAAGAAGACAGTCAAAACATCATTCCCAATGTTCCCACTGCAATGTATTTTCGTGTCTGAATGAGAAAAAAATAATTGGTTTGTTGAACATCATGAGGGTGCATTTCATACTAATATGAACATAATTGATTTCAATTGCTATTTCTGTATGTGATACACAAAAAGTCCCTGACGTTACTTATTTGTTCCAGCCTAGTAATTATCACTTAAGAGTTTTTTTTTTAAAGTTTGTGTTTAATTTCAAGTAACTTTATACAAATATATAACTGAAATTATAAATTTCCCTGTATTTCCATCAGCCGGTAGGAAAGGGTTAAAGAAAATTACACATACCGGGTATACATCATGGAGAATAAAAATCAAATTTTCCAGTCCATGGTAACATTGTAATTCTCTGTGTATATAAGACTCAAATTTTCCAAAAATCTTTCCAAGATAAAATAAATATTTTTCGGTTACTTTTCATGTTGTTAACGTATTACATACCTTATTTTTCTTGTTTACCATATTAGCGATCACTGTTACCACTTACATTCATCATAATCTGACACACACAACCTATATAATAGAAACAAACTGTCTCACAAATACATTACAGATAATCAATCTCTTCAGAGAAATACTGTAAACTTTCCAGTTAACTTGGAAATTATCTATTCATTAGATTCTTGGCTACAGCCATAATGGTTTAGCAATGACATTAATACTATCACACAAAATTTCTTTTGAAGACAGTTTTTCCTAGTGAAACAATATTTGCAAATTGTCATATTATACTCATCATTCCTTTCTCATTGTACTGGTATTTATTCTTTTCATTCCATCTGCTACTTACAAACATGAGCAACACAACCCCCCATTCATTCTGAACAAAAGCAATCACTCAATGAACATTCACATTTTTTCAAGGTATCTTCATCTCAGAAAAGATATATTTATCCCATTTATTTTTGTCAAATACGTTTATGTACTCTCATTTAGCCATTATTAACAAACTATTGCGAGTACTTTTCAACAGACAGAAAATTTTCCTTTGCCACACACACACACATATTTACCAGATGGCCGCCGTTGGATACTCGTCTAGCTCCGCCTGGTGTCTCACTTCTGCAATAATAAGGTTGTACGCTGAAATATTGTGTGCACTGCTCGAAATTGACAGGGTGTTAGGCATAATTACACCTGAATTTTTTCGTTTTACACCTGCAATCTCCGTCAAAGGCATAGAAAATATGCCTAAGCTTCAAAACTAAAATTACATTTGATAACTTAATTTTCTGTTTTTAGTATTCAATGTTTAATTCTAATAATTAATTTCAGTTATAATTACCGTTGTATTGTTGATCTATAGTACGTTTCTAAAATTCAGAAGATGTGGAAAAGTATAGAGGAAGTACCACGAAATAAAAAAACAGTTATAGTGCGTGAATTTTTTGCTTTACAAAGGAAGTTAAGATGTCTCGTAAAATTACCGACCTTATCTTTATAGGAGACAAGTAGCTACTGTACATTAAAGAAATCAAATGTTTTTGTTTCAGCGATCTTGCTGATAAATTGTGCTCCAAAATTGTGAATTAAAATTAGTATTAGAATTTATACCTCAAGTAAAATATTTTCCAATTTTTGGTTTACATGTTGATTTGTGTGTATTTAAAAAGAAACAATCCTCTGACGATGAATTGGAGGGAAAAAATCGAAAATATGTAAGCATCAAACAAGTTACCTCAAAAGATGATCTATGTGTAAAATTCAATAATTGTACTAACCAATTTTACAATTTTGGTATTCATATATTGGCAGATTCGTACCATATTATTTTTTTCTAGACCTATTTACAGTTTTAAATTGTGTTGGAGTAGTTTGAGATTATAAAATCTGTATTTTCATAATTATTGAATAATTACCCCTGAACATTTTCATTTCACGCCTGAGTCTGAAAGTTAGGAGTAACAAATACTCCTGGATTTATAAACGAATTTCTAGCACTGATTGCGCACTTCTTGTGTTTGTTCTTTTTTGTGTTCGTCGTTCCCAGCCGCCTTCATCTGTGGTAAGTGTTGGGTCGTAAGTCTCTATCCTTAGTTTTTTTGCCTTAAAGCATTTTCCTGCTTATCGTTATTAAAAAGATATATATAAAGGATAGCAAAAGGAACCACTTACCTTAGATGATGGCTTCATGGAATGAACACACAAAACAAGCACAAGAACAGGAAAAACAATGGATATTTTGGAGGGAGGGTGGTTTAGGAGACCTGTATATATATATATATATATGTTATTGATATTGATTTGCTAGTTTCTCTTCTCCCGATTGACTACCATGTTGTATGTTAATCCAATTTTCTGTTCAATTACCACCTACTGTTTGGCCATTTTTACATTATCAGTCGCCAATACAAGCGCCAATCATCGGAGAGTAAAAGGCCACTATCATCATTGATGTTGTTGGCATTCTTTAAAATTTCTGCTGTCTCTTTCACACATCAAGGCTTCTCTCCACATCAACCTCGTGTCTTCAAAATTTGAAGGCTGTAGGATGACAGCCGAAAGCTCGGATTATGAAATAAACAACACGGTATACCCCGAAAATCTATTTATCATGAACAAAGATGGCCACAAAAGCCTTTGGAATCACTGAATAATTTTTTCCCCTTTCCCCTTTTTCCTTAGTGAAAATGCCAATTTCCACCTTTCATTACTTTTTACTGATCCTAAAACACTACTTGCTCACAAACAGGGCAAAAGTGAACATAATAGTTAGTCTCTTTTATCTACCTGGTGAAATGATTGTTTTCCTTTACACATTTTCCCAGCACCATTACTTCAGTTGCAGGCTGAAGACATTAACAACAAAATCCTTACTCCTTCCACAGTAACAATATTTAAATAGAACACCTTGCCAAAATTTTCCATGACATACAATACCTTCCATGCATATCGTACTTTGCCAACTGCTCGTAACTCAAAGCCTTCAAAACACCAGCATTCTCCAAACTGTCAGACAAGGATATAACTGTAGAGATTTTCTCAGAATTGTCAAAGGCTTGGTTGGACCTCCATAAGAAATTTTTGATATTCAAAAATTAATTCCTGGTGATGAGCCATCACACAAATCTTTCCAGTAGTGTTCCCGAATTTCTCTATTGCCAAGACAGTCACATTTCTTGTTTTCTCCTCTCATATGTTAGCCGAGTTTACTTCTTCTGCAAAATTTCACCACAAGCCTCTTGAGCCTTCGTCCCTTCTTCTGATTTCTGGTAATGTTCACATCAGTTAATGCCAGACAACAAAACATGCAACCAACACATAAAAGCCAACAGAAAACCATAAGAGTAAACACACATAAGAAAAATACAATAAAACAAAACTATTAAATGTCACAAATATTAATGAACCCAAAAATGTTTAATGAATGTACCTTCAAACACATTATTTATGTTCTCAAGAGACTATTATTATGAATCTTTTAGTTTTAACTGCCTTTAATAAAAGAAAATATAATAAAAATAATTAAAAAGAAAACCCGCACAAAATATTTTACTGTTCTTGGATGAAAAATTAAAAAAAAACCCTTTTTACAGCAAAATACTTCTTTTTTCCAGCTTTCTATCCTTGTTGAAATACCTGTTTTTCTGTAGTTCTCATCGTCTTCTGCTGCTACCATTGTCCATTTACTCCAGCTCTGTAACAGTCGTAGCTTACCACACCGTTCTTTCCAAGAAGTTGCAATAGTCAACCTCCAGCTGATTCTGCATCAAGCCCTCAAACTAAAGTCCTGATCATTCAGCTAACCTTATTCAGGTGCACTTGAGCTGTTCCTCTCCTCCAGAAACAAATGTTAACAGTCCACCTGTCGTTCACCTCTTCAGCAGCATTGGCCAGACCTGGCCAAATTTAATGTATTTTCCCGGCTTTCTGTCGCTTCTCTTCTTGATGATGGTATCTTTGGCAGTTATATCGCAATTACTGGCTGTCAATCCATACATGTTAGACTACTTGGCTCTGTAGCTACTAAACGTTTTTTTTTGTGTAGAGGCCAGTATCCCAATATCTGTTGGGCCCTGGTTGTACGGAAGTTAACTACAAATATGACAGTCTCCCCCATTGTGGAATAACCCCATCTGTTTTACAATTGTGTGAGTATGAGTCAGCTGACTCTCGCCTCCAACAATCCACAACCTTGCAAGTATCGGGAAAAGTAACGGCCCATTCCATCACAAGTAGTTGGACTATGTTTCCTGTTTGTGTGTTTCTTCATTATGATATCATTAAGGTTTCTTCCCTTTTGTCCTATTTTGCATTAATACCCTCCTCTTTTGTTCATTATCTTGTATTTATGTGCCATATAAATGAGACACCCCCTTAGAAAGTACTAAAATAAAAGAAAAATTATTAAGATTTCAAGGTTCCATGAATGTTATGACTGCACCTGCATATTAACATGGGATCCAAACCTGCATTGTTTGCAGTGGACCTCAGTACAGATAGCAACCTTAGCAAGAGAGGAAGGTCATGCGAAGTACCATAAAAATTCTTCCTGGGTCTTGGGCAGTGTATTAATAATGCCTGTGCTTAATACCAATGAAAATAATTCCAGCAGCCCAAATAATTTTCAAGACAGCCGATTGACTTTTCAGCTTGTACAAAAATATTTTAAAACTATTTTTATAATTTCTTTGTCTTGGGACCAGTGGTTGATTTTCTGAATATTTTTTGTTTGTTGTTGCAGCAAAGTGTATTGATTACTACACACAACAACGCACAGCAAACCTTGAAGATGCCAGGAGGATAGATCCTCGACTTGAAGCTATAGTGAATAGGATGTTTCAGCGTTGTCTTGATGATGGTCAATATCGCCAAGCGCTTGGTCTCGCATTAGAAACTCGACGCATGGATATATTTGAAAGAGCTATTAAAGAATCGGTAAGACTGGATTGTTTTTTTTTAAAACATGTTGATAGTGAGATAAATATAATTAAATTATTTTTAAAAAGTCATCAGGTCTACAACTTAATATCAATTTTTCAGGTGATTTTTAACATCAGAATATTGGTAATTTTAACCAGTTAATTTTAATATGTTTCATTATAGGATGATGTGTTTGGAATGTTAACATATGCTTTCCAAGTGGCCATGAGTTTGATACAAAATCGTGGTTTCCGCAATACTGTGTTGCGTTCATTGGTTGATCTATACAGAAATCTTTCCACACCAGATTATGTAAATATGTGCCAGTGTCTCATATTTCTTGATGACCCTCTGGCTGTAGCTGCAATCTTGGATAAGCTTAGCAAGGATAATGAGGTAAGTGTGCTGACATAAACAAATTTTGTTCAGGTTAAGGTACAATTTTTCCTCTTTCAGTGTTATTCTATGAACTTAGATTTTGAATAGTGATGTTGGAGAGGAAAACCAACAAATCTTAGTATCAAGAAACAATTTTGCTTATTTTTACCATAAATGTCTCACTAAAAGTTTCTGATTTTTGGGTTGTAAGCAGCAGCACAGTGTAGAAAAATATTTTTGTGGTCAGGGTAAAATTTCTTACCAGATTATTATTAACTATGTTTTGCCTATAACTTTGTCCACAGGAATCAGAGAAGCTTAGGTAATTTTTTTGTTTGTAAATTATCAGCAATAATTTTCTAACATTTCCAGTTACAACATTTGGCACGTAAAAAAAAAAAAAAGTAACTCGTTTCACAACCCGAAGGTTAGTTGGATCATCCTGAAGGAGTCACACTAAGTGATTGTGTCACAGGTAGGACGGCCAGTTCCTTTCCTCTTGGACCTACTGTTTAACATGAAATCTGAACCAGGGAAAGACCTCGCAGTTCATGTGATCAACACAACTCTTAAAAATTCCTGCCCACGCCGGGATTTGAACCCAGGACCGGAGCAGCGAACTTTTTGAAAGCTAGTGCCTTAACCACTGAGCTACCAGACTGCCCCTGTGCACTTGGCACATCCTTTTAAAAATAATAATAATAATAAATTGCAATCAATTCCATAGGCTGAAAATCCAATATTTGTAGAAAGGCGCGATAGGTGGTATTAGGATAGTATCACTTTTGTATGTTGCTGATTTCATTGGTTATTAATTTTCTGCTCCATACACAGTTAAAGTAAATAAATTAATGATATAAATCTCAGATTTTAGGCCAGATCAAGTTGTAGAACCTTGCCAAGTTCATTCTATAGGCTTTTGAGTTGATGTGATTATCTAATCGGAATTTGATGTTCAGAAGAGACTGTGATTTCCTTCTCAGACCAAAAGTTGTTAAATAGTTTTTGCATGATATCACAACTATCTGACTCATTCCTGTTATAATAAATTTATATAAATCTGCAAAAGGATTGTTATTTAGAAAGGATTGTATCTATTTTTTTTCCGGCACTACACAAAAACTGCTGAGCAACTTTTTATGGACCTTGAAAGCAATGGAGTTTCTCATAGAGGCAGTGATGGATCTCTGAATTTTCAGAGTCAGGACCAAAACTTGAGATTGCCACCTCTTCTGTGAATTTGTCAGCCCCTTGAAGGTTACCAACAGGGCAGTAGAGCTTAATAATAATAATAAAAAAATGGTTACTGCCACACAAATTTTCCATTTGCTGCCCCTTTTGAACATGAAGCAGCTGCCGGGGCAAGTAGTGTCTTAGTTTGCCTTAGTGCCCTACCATCCCGGTCTCTCCTTCTTAGAGGTATGGACACAATTTCCATACATTCCTACTGTTGCATTACACAAATTAGTACTCAAAATTCTTTCACTGTTTCAGGTAAGTTATTCAGGTCCCTCAATTTATTTCAGTTCCATGATCTACACCTACAGATTGAAACTTTCAATTGTACTTGAAGTGCTAATTTGTATGCTTTTGCCTCCTATTTACTACTCTTAATTCTTCATTCAGTATTCATCTGTGTCTCATTTCCATGTTGGCCTTATACATATACCAATAACTTTATCCACCTCCTTTCTTTCAATGAGTCCATAACCAGCTCCTTTTTCGTATCAGTTAGAGATTATCTTTTGCATTAATTTCTGCAAACAAATCTAGCTTCCCTACTTAGCATCCCTCCGACTCCGGTATTTGGTTCCAATAATGTAAGTCTAATATTAGCCCAGTTTAATCACGCTAGAACTCCCCTTCCATCCTTTTATTATGTCGTGCTCAACTGAGTTTATTACCAAATCATATGACGGTATGTTTTCATTTTATGTCTTCAGAAAGATTGGACTCTTTTTGGCATTTATCGTCATTCTGTTGTTGCACCCAACTAGATTCTAATTGGTCATACAAATCCTCTTATCCAATATTGTCATTTGCATCTGCAAACAACTTAATCTCCGAAAGTAAAGGAACTTTCATTAGACTAAGAGCCAACATTATGATATGTTGTACTTCCATTATTCTGATAGTTTATTTCCTACCCTGACACTTTACTTTCTACATCTTCAAAATTCCACCATCTAGCAAGACACTGCCAAATCTGCCCCCATGATTTTAGCGTATATTATGGTCACTTTGCCAGATGTCACTGGAGAGATCGATGCGTTCTGTGAACTGGCTTTTTTTGTTCACTAACCAAAATTCACATGAGTAATGTTTTGTTCATGTGTGGTATACAAACCACTTTTTTTTGCAACAGACATGCCTGTTAGATATTTACCTGTCTATTAACTTACCTGTGATGTGTGTCATATTAATTGGTATATAATTCTCAACTGTGTATCTTCCCTCTTTTAGTATGGCATAATACTATTATTGTAATGGGCAGAATATTTATTAGAGTTTAAATTAAACTAAGGAAAAATGAAACTGCTTTAGGCAATATAATTTGCAAGGAAAGGGAAAATGACTCATCACTCACCAAAGTTGAAGGCAGCGACGAGAGAAGAACATATATTACGAACACACAAATAAACTCAATATTTCGGTTACTAAACCCAACCCTTGGAGTGTGCACACCTCCCGAGCCTCATGACTAATTTCCCTGTCATGAATAAGGTTTAATAACCGAAATATTGAGTTTATTTGTGTGTTCGTAATATATGTTCTTCTCTCGTCGCTGCCTTCAACTTTGGTGAGTGATGACTCATTTTCCATTTCCTTGCAATTATATTGCCTAAAGCAGTTTCCTTTTTCCTTAGTTTAATTATTGATGCCCAGCGGCCATCTTTTGTGTTTGTCCTGCATGTTCCTATCTCGTGTTCTATTACTTTTACTTTCTACCTTTTTCTTGTTGTGTCCAGTGTTTTATACGTTTCACCAATTGTTTTTACAATGCTTTATTTTTTCCGATATTCCCACCGTTCGGTTGTTTACTCGCGGCGCCGGCCGAGTCACAACAACAAGCATGTGTCCTATGTTTATCTGTACGCAAGTCCCTGTTTCTCAGCTGTTTTCACAACATTTAATGATTTTCATACAAATATTTACTTCTGAATACCCGTTGTCTGTGGCTACTTAAATTCTCAGTAAGTAATATCCTTCCAAGTGCTGGTTTTTTGTCCACATATTTTCGCCCCATGCTTAAATTGCTGTTTTTTGACCGACAATTGCCTTGTACTATTTTCGCTGCCAAATCACACTCTAATTACAGCCTAATCTTTAATTTACCGAAATATTCCTTTTTTTCCCCCCTTACTATTTTCTTCCGAAATTAAACTATAAATATTGTTGCTTTATAACACCTCACCCTTCTTCACTTATGTTTTGAGATTTTCAGCTTTGCGATCTTTACTTAAATATTTTCCAATTTTTCTTCCGTGCATCTGCCTTTTATGGCATTTAAAGTGTTTTTCGTTAATTATTATTATTGTTAATTTTATTTTATTATTTTTGCCCCCTCTCTCATTAATTTTTCATTTTACCCAACTGTGTATCTCGGCAAGTGAGCAGCTTCACAATCCTCATCGGTTTCTCCCAACATGTCGCTTGCAGATAACTATCTGTCCTGCTACACTTTCCATGCCTCTCATCTGGCCAGACTAACCTCCCACATACTGTTTCTTCAGTCTTGCCTCTCGTTAAATATTCCACCCAATGGTTTAACCATAAAACTCCCAGTTTCAGGTTTAATAACCGAAATATTGAGTTTATTTGTGTGTTCGTAATATTTGTTCTTCTCTCGTCACTGCCTTCAACTTTGGTGAGTGATAAGTCATTTTCCATTTCCTTGCAATTTTATTAGAGTTTGAAAAACATATGCAGTTTTAATTTTATTTGGTCAGTCATATTGTAAGTCGCTTGTAACAACCAAGTGAGTGCTGGCAAGATACATGCACGGCAAGAATGATGTGTTGCAATATCATCTTGCAATCCAAGTAATTATGCAAACACCGCTACCACTTGAACAGCCCATGTTCACCGAACTCTTGCAGAGAGCACATTAGTGCCTTATTGGATGCGGTCTATTGTGCCGGTAGTCACAATGTAGAAAGTAAGGGTATGTATGTCTTTTGTTGCCCTTGGGCAACAGGTCAAGCTGTGCTTGCATGTTAGCCATTCTCTCTTGTAATTCAGTTAGATAAAGATATTCTTTTGTGTGTTACATAAATCGTCCAGTCTGTAACTTAAATGTTGTTTTTCATACTTGCAATATCTATAATATTACCAATGGTTTGGGGATCATACTCTGTATTATTTGGTGTGTTGTAAGCATGATAGACATCAATAGTGTTCAATGTAATAATCATATACAGTTATATTTCAGTAGTTGTGCCAATCTCTTGCTATGCGTATGAGGTCATTTAGTAATATCCAGTTGGTAGGCCTGTAAGCTGAAGCTTCGCATGTTGTACTTGACTTATTGTTCCATCGTAATTTAATCAGTCTTTGTGGATAAATATATATTAGGTTTTTATAATTAAATACTTATTCAGTCTAATTACTGTTGTTCATAAAGTCATTTCATACTAGTTAAGTTACTACCCGAGTTATTTCAGGTAATCAGAGTGCAGAGTATTTAGTGATATCGCCAAAGGCAAGCTTATGTTAAGATTTGTGTAATATCACGATTACAAGGGTCCCAGATTTCTGCTTAAAGATTTCCCGGTGTAATAGTATTTCTGACATTGTATCTATTGGAAGCCCACAGATAGCATGATATGTAATAAATTGGCTACCTAACTTTCTAAATTATTGTAATGTATCAAAACCCACTCTGATCTAACAATAAAACAGTATGTAACAATAATGTTAATACCCACAGATTGGACTACATCTGTTCCATTTACACTGACATGTCACCATTCCTTTGAAGTGCACAAGTATCCAGATTAAATCTAAATAATGTTTCTGCTTATGCTACAATGTAGTCTTTGCCAATAAAATTTGTGGTAATAATGATATCTATATCATTTCCATTTTTTATAACCTACCTAGTTCCCTTATAATCTGCTTACATGGAAATACTTGTGCTTCTCCCATTGCCCCTACATAACAATTACTAATGGCCTCTTCATACTATCTGCTTAATATTTCTTTATTTTTCATATCCCCTGTAGCATATTTTCCCATAACTTTTAATGCTCTTTACTTCCCTCAGTTTCCTACCTCGCATTCGGGAGGACGGCGGTTCGAATCCCCGTCCGGGCATCCAGATTTGGGTTTTCCATGGTTTCCCCAAATCACTCCAGGTGAATGCCGGGATGCTTCCTTCAAAAGGCCATGGCCGAATTCCTTCCCATTCCTTGCCCCCATCCTTTCCCGTCTCTAAAGACCACGTTGTTAAAAAGGGACGTTAAACTGTTACAAAAAAAAAAAAAAAAATCAGTTTCCTAACATAGCTACGAAACCTATATGACTCACTGACATCAAAATTGACACACATTTTTTTTAAAACTTTTATTTTTTGTCAGTCTCTCAATGAAATTGATGCAGTCCTCCATGTCTTCTTATCCCATTATAACGTATATAATCTATTGTCTGGTTCACATATTTTAATCTTATCTTCCTCTGTAATTCTTTTCAACAACTGTTCCCTCCACTGACAAATTAGAAAATCAATTATCTTAAAATATGGCCCCTATTATCTCTTCTTTTTGCAAATCTCTTCCACAAACTTCTTCCCTCTCTCATAATTTTCAAAATGCATTAATACCACTTACTTCTGAGCATCCTTCCAATTCTTCAGTTTCCTCTTTCTGGTCTTCTATGCAGTGTTGCACTCCAAACATACTGTTTTAGAAATTTCTGTTCAATTCATAAGTCGGAGTTTGAATCTAAAAAAAAAAAAAATCTCTTTTTTTAAGAAGACGTTTTTTTAAAAATGCTATTGTGCTATTATCATCATTATTGCTCCAGTGAACAGTAGTAGTTTTACCTCCATAACTGCATGGATAATTTAGCTATTAATATTTCTAGGTGCATCGTTCAGTGTTTTTGCTTCAGCCATAATATTCATCATGAACACATCCCTCTTTAATTCTATTATTTGTGTTTTCATGTATTCCATACTACCTTGCTGCTTTTTACTGTCATACTCTCTCTGTTCCTATATAAATGTACTTTTATTGGCAAGCTTTCAAAATTTTAGTCAGCAAGTGTCTGTGCCTTTTTGTGTGTCTGATATTTTTTATCGAAGGATAATTGGATAATGGTGATAAATGACTGTCATTAACCAATAAAGATAGGATAGTGAAAATAACCCCTCACATGCGAGATATGAAAGGAGGAGGACCAGATGAACACAGAAAAACACAAACACAATTTATAATGTTTCAGTTATTTAATAACCTTACTTATGTAGGACGCGAGACACACATATCTTTCCCCCTGCCGTATGTCTTGCCTCCTACATTAACTGTGAGATTGTGAATTGTGCTGTGAGAATGAAGGCTTTCATGGTGTATAGATGATATGAAGTCTTCGCGGATTCTCTGCCGTACGTATGGTGTAGAAGAAAAGCAGCGAGCTTTCGGTGGCTAGCTCTGCTGCCATATTCAGGTCTGATGTTATGTTATCAAAGAAGCCCAAGAAATACAGCTGGATAGTAACACAATTAACGGGGGCATGGGTCTTTGGCTTAGTGACGTGTGGAAACCGTCTCTATCCCTCTCTGTGATTGGATTTTGACAGATGCTCCACCAGCCAATCAACGACATACGCAATACGGGAGCCGCGGGACGGATTGTGTGGAGGGGAGAGGCCAGGCCTTATAAAGGCGTGTGGAGGCCATATATTGCCAGTGCAGTTCTGGTGCTCCTTGCATAACCTCAGACCTGAAGATGGCAGCACAGCTAGCCGCCGAAAGCTTGTTGTTGTTTTTCTTCAACACCATATGGCGGAGAACCCGCAAAGACTTCATATCAATTGTGGTGTTTTTGTGTGCTCACCTGGCTCTCCTGTCTTCATCTGAGATAAGTGATAAGCTTTTTTCCATATCCTATCTTATTTTTACTGAAGGATAAATATTTTTAGTATTATTGAGTGTTTTTTTTTTAATATTTGTATTATTTTGCCTTTATTCTCATTGCCTGTACAGGACAGTGCCTTGATGGCATGTCAGATTGCATTTGACTTGTACGAAAGTGCAACGCAGCAGTTTTTGGGTGAAGTTTTGAAGAGTCTTAAAAAACAGCCCGAGAGTCCTACTTCTGCAAATGACAACTCAGGTGTGGAGAAGAACATGGATGAGACTGTTGTTGCAGATGATGAGAATAAACCTGAGCGGAAAGTTGAAAATCTGGTAACCGTTGAATACTTTCTGCATTGCTATTTATTTTATCTCAGTTTCATACATAAAAGAATTGAAATCTTTCATTTAACTTGCTTTGAATTGAAGTTAAGATAGTTTTATTGTAATCTGATAAGGCTTAAATTTGCAGCATTGCTTTAGCAATATTGAATTTGTATAAGTTACCATTTCATATATTTAAAGTAGATATTGGAATTTAATCCATACTGCTTATGGTTATATTATGAGGTCTGATCAAAAATGTGCTGAATTTTTAATTTTCCTGTACTGTGTTAGTCTAATTGTTACCATTGATTGTTGTTTTGTTGGCATACTTGTCCCAAACACATTTTGACTTGGATGTTTTGGTTGTTTAGTGTATTGTTGGGTGTTAAAATACTTACATGTATTTAGATGCACTACGTGATTTTATACTTGTGTCAAAAATGGAACAAAGAGTTTGTATTAAATTTAGCTTTAAGAATGGAATAGGGCACAGCAGTGCATTGGAGATGTGTAAAGTAGCTTTTGGTGAATATGCTATAAATTAACAAGTGTTTACAAGTGGTACAAATCTTGTAAAGAGAACCGTGAAGACATTGAAGATGATGAGTACCCCGCATGCCACAGAAAAACTGATGACATCATAGAAAAAGGGATGAAAGTAATTATGGACAGTCATCAACTCACTGTTGGAGAGGTTGTCAGTAATGGGGCATACCAAATCATTTTTTGGATATTTCTGGAAGGAAACATGTGACAGAAAAATTTGTGCCAAAATTGTTGAATTTTGACCAAATGCACCATTGAATGGACATTGCCCAGAAGTTGTCGAATGACACTGATAACAATCCAGAATTGCTTAAACAGTTCATAACTGGAAATGAAACCAAAATCACTTTTAAAATTAGCTGTAGGGACATATGTAGATTCTGTTTGATTTTTCATTTATTGCTGTGGATAGCTAGTATATTTTACAGCTATGTCATATTAAGTGCTCAGTACAGGTTCCAGCATAGTCAGATTTTATTTGAATGTTGATATTGTATGAGTAATTAGCAAACTTTGTGTTGGCCACTTGAGGTTAGTGAACAAGAAAAGGTTGCCATATTAGCACGCTTGAAGAGTTTGTTCTTTCATCTACCTCTCGGTTCTTCCTATCTTGAAAAGTAATATGTGTAGGGGCTGTGGTTGCTGTGTACAGAGACAGGCTGAGGTGTTTGATCTGTGCATCCAGCTTGTAGCTTTGTTTATGAAAGTTACACAGCTGGAAGCTGCCATAAGTTAGTGCAGTAGATGTGGTATGGGTGACCCTGTTGAAGCTAAACCTCTCGCAGGTTATCCCCTACGAGTCATCATGTCGGCAGTACAGGCAGAGATGTTGAAATCTGTGTGACGGTGACTGGCATATGGTTTCAAGTCATCAGTGCCACAACCAGAGACTACGGCGTTTCTGTGATAGTCTTGGCTGCAGATTCCTCGATCTTCACCCTGGGGTTGAGTTGGGTAGGGATGCCTTGAACAGATCAGGTGTACACTAAACACAGTAATTAGCCACATGTATGGCAGGGGCCGTGTGGAGTGCATTGGGAGGTTTTTTAGGCTGAGGGAAGATTACGTGGAACAGGAGACACAGTTAAGGGCAACACAGACAAATTTAATACCACATGTTAGGAGTAGCTCAAAAGAATCTAGATTGTTAATAGTTCTCATAGTTAACTACAGAAGTGTTTGTAACAAACAGCCTGAACTCAGAAATGTTATTCATATTACAGAAGCTGATATTGTAATAGGCACAGAAAGCAGGTTATAACTGGGAAAAAGTTTCACATCAATTTTTATTAGCAACATGAATATGATTATGAAGCGAGGAGAAATACAGACCAGCTCATAAGGAGGAAGAAACGGTAACACCAATAAAATCTGTTGAAAGCAGTTGAAGAGACAAAGTCATCACGCTCCTTTTTCCAGGCCTCGAGATTTGCCAGAGCTGTCTACCAGCAACATACATTGGTTCTGACAAATGAGACTGGTGAAGTGGTACCACCATTAGAGCAGGCAAACCTGTTTAAAAAACATTTTGAGAGTTTACTGAACAATGACAGCCCAGGAATGTTGACAACTCAGATAAGAGTCAAATTTGATAGAGAGGAAATTCCCGAACCATCAGAGGAAGAAATCAGTGTTGCGCTAAAGGCCCTCAAGAACAACAAGGCTCCAGGTGGTAGTGGTATCACTGCTGAGATGCTCCGCCTGGGGGGTAGAGCACTGACTGAGGCATTGAAGCGGTTAATATCTAGCATCTGGACAGAAGAAAAAATTCCTGAAGAATGGAAAGGCGCAATTATGTCTCATATTCAAGAAGGGAGATGTCACACAAGTGTCTAACTACCGTGGGATTTCCCTACTTGAGATCGGTTACAAAGTATTTACAATGCTGCTCCTAAACCGCTTGAAACCATTGGCCAATGAGATAATAGGCTCTTACCAATGTGGCTTCACCTCTGGACGGTCGACTCACGACCACATATTTACCTTGAGGCAGTTAACAGAAAAATATTATGAATATGATCGGGAACTACACCTCGTCTTCATTGATTTTAGACAAGCATATGACAGCATTGATCGCTCCATGTTATGGAAAGCACTAGAAGAACTTGGCATCCCACCCAAATACATCAGACTTGTAGCAGCTTGTTACTCCCAATCAACTTGCCAAGTGAGATTTGGCAACCAGCTATCATCACCTTTAGGAATTCAAAATGGACTGCGACAAGGAGATCCACTGGCGCCAATACTATTCAACTTGGCCTTGGAAAAAGTAAGACGCGACACTGGCCGCAACAGACAAATGGATATGGTGGGAACAGACTCAATTCTGGCTTTTGCTGACGATGTTGTGATACTTGGTGACACCGAGGAGCAAGTAATTGCTGACACTTCACGATTTCTCCTTAACACGAATCAAATAGGGCTGGTAGTGAACGAGAGTAAAACAAAATATCTCGTTGTCTTGCGACATCAAACTCATCTCCCCTCCATTATTGTTGACGGGTGTTCCTTCGAAAGAGTAAGAGAATTTAAATACCTGGGATCCATATTGACCAGTAAAAGTGAAGTAACAAAAGAGATGCAGCATCGATTGATAAACGGCAATCGCATCTTCTTCAGCCTAAACAATCTTTTCAGATCCCGGCTGATATCACAAAAAAAACAAGATTCGGCTGTACACGACATTAGTACGCCCGGTAGTTTTATATGGTTGTGAAACTTGGGCAACTTCAGCAACAACTGAAGAAACAATTTGTGCGTTCGAGAGAAAGGTACTTCGCAAAATATATGGACCCGTCTACAATACCAGATAAGCTAAATGGGAACGAAGAACAAAAGAAGACGTTTACCAGCGGTATGCAAAGCCACACATCGGCCGAGTATTATGGCAGAAGAGGCTACAGTGGTTTGGGCACATACTCCGAGCCGATGGATCCCTCCCGAACCGTGTTCTCCACTCACAACCTGCTGGAAGACGCCCAAAGGGACGACCGAAGACGAGATGGAAGGATCGGGTATTGGCAGTCCTCAAGCAAGTGGAGCCGACAGCGGCAGAAGAGGAGGCTGGGGACCGACAGCGTTGGACCACCATCTGTACTAAATGTCTCCTTTACCGACATTATATACCTCTGTAATTGTATAATGTGCATTATGTTTCTGTTATATTTATGGCCTGTACCCTTTGTATTCTGCTATATACCTTAAAGGTCCATGAAAGCAATAAATGATGATGATGAACATGAATATTTTCCGTAATAATAGGTTGCATTCCCATGGAGGTGGTGTATTTATAGCTGTTAGTAAGAACCTCCCATGTAATGAAATAATGTCAAACCAGTCTACAAAATCTTATGTATTATGCTCAATATAGCTACTTGTCACTGAGCTTACAAAGTGCCACAGTGGTAACAAAAATATTTTAGGTATTCTTGTTATAAATAGGTCTGAATTATTCAGACATTTCTACCACCACATTAATATGGGATCATAAAGCTGTAACTGCTATAGCAAAATTATTAACTGTGTGCAAAAAGAAAAAAGAATGTATCATTTACAGATTCCAAAAGTCCTCAAAGGAGTGTTTTAGAACATATTTCTGGGATAATTACCTTACCTTCATAGAGGCAAGAGACACCGTTGAAGAAATGTGTCTTGGATTCATACATATAGTCAGAGAAGGTATGGACTTACATATACTGAAATGGACAATCAGGAAAGGAATTGATCCCCCGTGGTATACACGTAAAGTTAAAAGGTTACTCAGAAAGCAAAGAAATATACCTGCACGCTCAAGAAGTATGAAGTTTTGGAGTGGTTTAAATAAGTTAGATGAGATAAGAGGACATGTTAAAAATGCGATGTGTGAGGCCTTTAATGACTTTCGTTGCAATTCTAAAAGCCAAAGAAATTTTGGCCATATGTAAAAAAAGTTATTTATAGTGACAACAATATGCCAATTCTAATACAAGACAGCTGTGAATTTGACGCAACTGTGACAAGGCTACTATCGAATTTAAAAATTCTTTCACTGATGTAAACATGGAAAACATTCCCACTTTTCCACATCTTGTAGAATTGGAGATGGATCTGGTTCCTATTGATAGTTTAGGTATTGTAAAGCAAATAATGCTTCTCAGGTGGAGGAAAGTGCCGGGTCCCGATGGCAGTAAGAGTATTTGCAGAATACGCAGAGGAAATAGAACCATTTCTCGTGGATATATTTCGTAAATCTTCAAAAGTGAAAAAAGTACCTTCTGACTGGAAAATAGCCCAGATAAATCCTGTTTTCAAGAAAGGAGATCAGAGAGACCCTCGGAATTATTGAGCCATATCTCTAACATCTGTTTGCAGTAGTATTCTGGAGCGTGTTATATGGTCAAACATTATGAAGTTTCTAGATGAAAAAGAGTTACTTTTACCATATAAACATGAATTTTGGAGGAACAGATCACGTGAAACACAATTCGCCCTATTTTCGCATGATTTAATGAAAGTTAGCGGGTCAGGTTTGCAAGTTGATACAATTTTGTTGGATTTTCAGAAAGCTTTGGACTCTGTACCACACAACCGAAGTTTAGCGAAGATTTGAGCATACGGTATATTGGATCAGACTTGTGAATGGACACAAGATTTTCTAATTGGTCAGTCACAGTATGTTGTTGACGGGAAAGCCTCTTCTAATCTAGATGTTACTTCGGGCGTTCTTCAAGGAAGTGTAATAGGACAACGGTTTTTGCTAATTTTTATAAACAATCTCGGTGACGATGTAAATAGCAGTTGTGATTGTTTGCCGATGATGCAGTTATCTGTTGGGAAGTAAGGTGTTCTGATGGTTGCTTAGAAATTCAGCGCAATCTTCATTTTATTTCAGAACAGTGCCATAGATGACAACTTACACTTAACCGTAAAAAGTGCAAGGCAATGTGAATAATTAACCAAAAGAATCCGTTTGTTCATGAACACAAAATAAACAATTCAGTCATTGACATGGTTGATTCCCTCAAGTATTGGATGTAATAGTACAAAGCAACATGAAATGGACTTGCACATAACTTTGGTCGTAGGTAAAGTTAATTCTAGATTACGATTTATTGGTCGTATTTTGAAGAATTGTAATGCTCATACAAATGAAATAGTGTACAAAACTCTCATGTGTCCACATTTGGATTATTGTTGCACTGTTTGGGATCCGTATTGCAAGGGATTGATTGACGCATTTGAGAAAGTACAGTGGAGAACTGCTCGATTCATGACTGCTTGATACAGCCCTTATGAAAGCATAACAGAATTGTTTCAAAGGTTGGGCTGGACTGTTTGGCAGACAGGTGACGACATTTTCATTTGAATTTATTGGCGAATATGCAAAAAATCTTTGCTTTGCAAATGCAATGTAATACATCTTCCGCTAACCTATTTATGTCGCAATGGCAGGCGGGATAAGACTATTCTTTCTTTCCTCATTCTATTCAGAATCAGAATGCACAGAATTAGTATTGGTGCTTAGCACCTTCCACCACCCACAATATTTGTGAATTGCAGAGTATGGATGTAGATAATACACCTGGTAATAATTCACAGCTTGTTCATGAATTTTTGGTCGAAAAAACGCACCATTATGACTCCTCAGTATGCATATTCAATGGACATGGCCCATTGTGATATCTTCATGCTGCCAAAACTGAAAAGAACCATGTAAAGATGATTATTTTCCATCATTGAAGATATATAGAGCTGCTGAAGGAGCTTAGAAACATAATAAAAACTAAGTTCTAAAAGTGCTTCAGAGATTGGAGTTAGTTTTGGCTAAAGTGTATTTTGTCTGGAAGGAAGTACTTTAAAGGAAATATAATTAATTTCAACGTAGACGCAAAGCTTCTTTGAGTAAAATCAAAATTTTGCATATATTTTTGATCACACTTCTTATGTTTGATTTAAATATTATTGTTAATGTGACTTCATATTTGGTTTACAGAATGAGGAAGAGAAACTGCATCAACAACGTGTTGAAAAACTATCCAGCATACTTAGTGGTGAGGTTTCCATTGATCTTCATCTGCAGTTTCTTATTCGAAGTAACCATTCAGATATGCTCATATTGAAGAACACCAAAGATGCCATTAGAGTGTCAATTTGTCACACAGCTACTGTGATAGCAAATGCTTATATGCACAGTGGAACTACAAGCGACCAGTTTTTACGGTAATTTAAGATTTTACTTTGTTGTATCTTTTTAGGAGATAGTAATTACTTCTTGGAACTATTACAATCTTTCTTTCTTTCTTTTCTTTTTTAATCCAAAATATAAATTTTACATGTGTTGATAGCAGAGAGGGTGAATGAAACATGTAGTTAGTGTTATTGATTTGCGGCAGTAAACTAACAACATTTCTCTTCCTCTTTTTTAAATGGAATTTAAGTATTTTGATTTTAAAAATTCATATTTGTATTCCTAATTTGGCTTGGAATACTTTCCTTGTTTAAATTGAAAAGTAAATATTAACAAGGTGTTAATCTGTAAGAACGGAAACTTTCCTGGCGTATAACTGCAATGATTTCTTCACGGATGTACTGCTAAATTGTGTTTTGAAAATATGATGTTTAGATGACTAGCTCTGTCATGTTCCTCAGGTGCAAAAACATCTGTACTGGTCGCCTAACTGACACCTACTGAGACAGCTCAGGTGCCGCACTTCCTTATATGCCCAATAGCTCTGTTCATGGACCGCACTCAGCGGCTGGTGTGGTACCTTTGTCCAGCTGCTACCATAGATGGCTCCATATTAGGGTTTGTAGCCCGAAAGGAATATCTACAGCCACACCTACTGGCAGCCAGACACCAGGTGTGGGCCGCAAACAGAGCCAATGGGCACATAAGTGCAGCACCTGAGCAGTCTCGGTATCTATTGGTCAGCCAACCAGTAAAGATGTTTTCCTACCTGAGGAAGATGACTGAGCTAGACGTCGAAATATATTTTCAGAACACAATCCAGCAGTACACCCATGAAGAGGACATTGCAAGGTGTAAATCTTTCACTAACAAAGTTAATATCTATGATTAGATATGTTTCACCTTTTGATCAGTGATTACTATATTGTATCCTTAGTAGTATCATAGGACTGATTTTTATTCAGTGTGTAAGCGTTGGTTAAAATATTGCTTTTGGATTTGGAGTTACCTTTGTTCAGATTTTTAGGGAGTGATATTTTTATTATCCAATTTTCTTTCTTTTGTTACCATGTTAGTCAGTCCATGCTCTCTTTTCTACTGCATAAGTATATGTTCTGTGAACATAATGACATTACACCAGATATAAAAGTTTCCCAGACTTGTGATGTCTCTCATTTCTCTATTTTGGAGTAGTAATATAACCATTAATCAATTTCTCCGTATCTCAAACCCTTTGCTGATTCACATTATATATATATATATTGAACATTGGATAGGATAAAAAACCACCGCTTACCAAAGAAGGGGATTCCAGCGGCGTTGGTACACGAAAAAAACACGAACACACAAAGAATAAAATTTTCGAACATGGCTCTTCCTCAGTAGAAGTGAGATGGCTGCACGCAAGCGCTGCTGGCAGCCAACTGCGTGAGCCACAATTTCGGTGGCTCATGGTGGGGGAAATACATCATGGCAGGAAGTGAGGGAGGGGGTAGAAGAGTACAGGCCGGAAAACGGAGATGAATGGCAATCTCCCGCTGCACCCACCTCCCATAATGTTCTCTTGTTGACGAAGGGTTTTTTTCCCGAAAATTTCTTTATTATTTGTGTTTGTGTCTTTTCTGTGTGTTCGCGCCCCACATCCATCATCTAAAGGTAAGTGGTGGCTCATTTCCCTATCCTAATTTGATATATATATATATAAAAATTAGAAAGAATAGGGAAAATAAACACATTGCTCAGCAACGTTGAAGCAAGAGGGCACACAAAACTTTAGACCAACAACAATTTTACCATATTTATTTAAAAGTATATCTCCTGATTCATGGCACTGATGTAATTTCCTGCCTGATCTAATCTAGTGCGTGTTTTCCTACATCTACTAGAGGAACATATCCTAAATCAAATACCATTTAACCTACTGTGTGGTGCAGATATATAAATGATATATTTATGATCTGGACCCTCAGTGAAAACCACCAACTAGAGTTCCTCATACCCCTTAACAATAGCCATTCCATCAGCTTCACCTGGACTCATATACCACACTCTGTGATGTACACATTATCTTACAACAGAATGTTCTTTACGTGTCTGTCCACATCAAGCCCACTGGTTTACAGCAGCTATTTTTCAACAGGTGCCATTTCTTCCACATCAAACATTCCCTTCTTTACAGTCTTGCCTTTTATGACAAATGCATCTGTTTGAATGAAGAATCTGCCCCCAGATACTCCCAAAATCTTATCACAAGCCCTCATTTCCTGCAACTACCCTGTGGGTCTTGTAGAAAAGTAAATCTCTCAAGCTACCACTCTCACGCTGCACTACTAAAAACCAGCCATAGCCCAATATTTGAAACCCAGTCCTCTCCTGCTCCCAATTCCATTAATCAAACACTCATATGTGGACGTGACTTCTTATGTTCCTTTATTGAAATGCATATCCTTCTCTCCAAAATTCTACCAACTGCACCTGAACATGTTTCAACATAGCGCACAATTTCAAGAACATCTTGGTCCAAAATTACTCCCCTCCATATTCTTCAAAACCACCAAGTGAATCTTTTCCTTGCAACAAATTTCACAGCAAAACTTGCAGCATGCATCCCACTACTATGACGCCAGTCCCAACCCCAATAATCGTTTCGCATCATTGGATATGCTTTTTGCACTGCAACACACCTCGTATAACAACTAACCACTGTTCATACATAAGCCTCACTACCAGACGGCTCGGTAGAATGAATGGCAACCGGTAAATAGTTTACACCCGTAACCTATAACATCCAGTAACAGTACATGCCAATATATTCTAACAATCTGCTTTACAGTGAGAGTAGTTAGTTTTCATGGAAACAACTGTATCAGATCTTCAGATATGGGAACTAGCTTACCAAAATATCCTGAATACCAGATGTCCACCTGACCTCAATTTCCAATAAGACCCTACAAATATACCTGTCACTTATTATTTGTTTATTTATAAGTTCAGTAATTTGTAAGTTATTTATTGATTTTGTTGTTCCTGTTTTACTCAATTGCTCCCATATTTATACATAGTTAAAATTTAAATTTTTATATATATGCATATATACTCGGGATTCACTGATCACCAGGATCATCTTTCATATAAAATATATATAAATAAAGGAGAGGGAAATATGCGAACACTTACCACACATGAAGGCAGGTGGGAACAACGAACACAAAAAAAACAAGAAAAGCCCAATATTTCACCATACAGCCTTAATTGTGTAGAAGTGCGACACTGGGTGGGGTCAGGTGTGTACACAGTGACAGACGTCTGGTGAATGGCGTAACTGGCGAAGATGGTTGTGTAGGAGGGGCAAAGCTCAAGTATTGTATCGATAATCGATACTGTTGATGGTATATTATTGAAAGTGGTAGACCAACAAAATAACTGAGTGAGGATACATATATAAATCAAATTTTAAAAAACTATAAGTGAAAAATAAAATGTAAGAAATATAAGAATATAAAAAATATAAATAGTAGTGATAATAAGTGCTGGGTCTGGTGGGAGGAATTTTCTGGAGATTGAGGCCTGGAGGATGTCTGGTGTCCAGGACATTCTGATAGGCTAGTTTCCATCTATGCTGTTCAGAGGAGGTTGTGTAATCAGGGAAAACTGGGACCGCCCTAACTGAGAAACAGATGTTAAAATTATTGAGTTTGTGGGAACTTGCATGTTTTGCAACTGGATGGGCCTCGTTGTAAATATATAGTCTGCCTGTGGGTTGGTGCTTGGCAATGGAGGCATGAAAGTTGATTTATGAGATGTGTTGTCATGCAAGTAGCATGGCCAATGATGGGAAATGTTTCACACATGGTAGATTGGAGTAAGCGATAGTAGCTGGATGCATGCTGCACGTTTTACAGCGGGGTCTGTTGCATGGGAATGATCCCTGTGATAGTTTGGCAGAATTAATGGGTGAGCGATGCTTCCATGGGAAAAGGTAGGAGGTGAGGGGGATGGGTGGGAGGAAAATTGTTTCTGTCTTAAATTTAGTCCTGGTGGTTGTCTGGTGCCCATTTGGTACTGATACACCAGTTCCCACCTTCCGAGTTCCGAAATGCTGCTTCTGTCCGAGAGGACTCTGATGGCGCGGACCGCAAAACGTGTTAAGATTGTTGGTGCCATGAGTGGTGGCATGATAAGATACAGGGTGATCAGGGTTCTGGGTGAAAACCGATTGTCTGTGTCCATTCATTCTGATGGCTAGTGGATTTGTTGTCAGACCGGTGTAAGAGACTGGGTAATGGTTTCAGATGAGTTGATATATAAGGTGGGAAGATACACACATGGCCAGTCCTATGATGGGGAAGCTTTCCCCAGTTATGGGGTTGGTAAAGGTGGTGGAAGTCAGGTGCATACTGCATAATTTACAGTGGGATCTGTTGCAAGGAAATGAGCCTTGGGGCTGCCTTGCAGGCTGGGGCGGCCCAGTGTTTATGGACCAAGAGTTGGTTGAGGTTTGGAGGTCTGCTGAAGCAGGTTCTGCGTGGGTGAGAGAGGATTTTTGGAATGAGGTTTCTCATCTCAGGGCGGCTCGAAGGAAGTAGAAACCTTGTTGCAGGAGCTGATTGATGACTTCCAAACCCGGAAAATATCGGGTGATCAAAATGGGACTATGATTCGTTTTTGAGGGTTGTGGGCTGTTGATAGGTTGAGTGGGTTGTGATGTGGCCCATGAAACTTGTTTGTGAACTAAATCTGGTGGGTAATTGCGGGAAATCAGCACTTTGGAGATATTGCTAGCATACTTTTGGAAGGCCTGTTCATTGGAACATATGTGGCTCCCCTGAATGCCAAGGCTGTAGGGGAGGGAGCATTTGATGTGGTGAGTGTAGCAGCTATCATAATGAAGGTACTGTTGTAAGTTGGTGGGTTTGATGTGGACAGATGAGTTAATGTAGGCATTCGTGAGGGATAGGTCGACATCCAGGAAAGTGGCACGTGTGTGGGAGTAAGTCCACGTGAATTTCAGAGTGCTGGCAGTATTGTTAGTTGAGGAAACTGTGTAGGTTGTTTTCCCCGTGGGTCCAGATTATGAAAATGTCATCAATGAATCTGCCCCACAAAAGGGTTTTCAGATGGGATCCAGCTAAGAATGACTGTTCCAGGTGGCCTAAGTAGAGGTTAGTGTATGAGGGAGCCATATGAGTGCCCATGGCAGTGCCGCGGATTTGGTGGTAAATTTTGCCCTCAAATAAAAAAAACTTTTTGTTCAGTATTAGCTCGGCCAGGTGATCAAGAAGGAACTGGTGGGGAGGCTATTGGGTGGACGCTGGTGTAGAAAATGTTCCATGGCGCTGAGTCAATGACAGTGGGGAATATTAGTATATAGGGAGATCACATTCACCGTCACTAGGAAATAGTCGGGGGAAGAGGTTTGGGTACCATAGCCAGTTGGGGAGGAAGTGTTGGGTGTCTGATGTGGGAGGGAAGCTGGCTGACAATGGCTGTAGATGCTGGTCCACCAGGGCAAAGATGCGCTCAGTCAGTGATCCATATGCTGCAACTATGGGACGTCCTGGGTTACCAGGCTTATGAATTTTAGGAAGGAGGTGTAGGGAAGATGTGCATGGCTTTTTTGGAGTGAGGAGTAAAACAGAATGATGGGTGAGGCCTTGGAGTGCTCCACTAAACTGTATACAAAGTTCCAGAAAAAGGGGAATAATTGGGATTGATGGAACTGCCTCAGAGTGAATGGAAATGAACTAGAAATTGGTAAGAAGATACTAGTAGCCGTTGCAGCCCAGCAAAAGGGTTGAACGTTTCGATAAGCGTGAAATAGTTTAACACAAGTGTGGCAGTAAATTTAAGTCGAGACGCACGTGTGTGGGCTGGTTGGAGAGATCTCAGTGTAGCTGGAAGCCAGGCTCAAGAATGTAGTGAAAGGTACCTAAGAGTAGTTGTTAATACAGCATAATGTTTCATAGAGCGTGAAAAATTTCACAAAAGTGTGCAAAAAACTGAACAGTTCCGCAAGCGGGTTATATGTTCAAGAAAGTAAATATTTGAACAGAGAAAACAAGAGTTTAGACAAGGGGTTGTCTAGGGCAAACAAAACAGCACAAAACAAGAAAACTAGGAGAAGGAAACTACAGATGAAAGAACATAAAGATAGTTAACACAGGGACAACACAAAAGAAAGCTAGTTATGGCCATGTGCGTTATTAGGAAACAAAGGCGCTGAAAGTGGATATATTAAACATTTGGAAAGGAGAAAAACTACCGCTTACCATAGAAGAGGATTCCTGCGGCGTCAAAAAAAAACGCGTACACACACAGAATAAAATAAGCGTATGGCTCTTCTTCATTAGTAGTGAGATGGCTGCATGTTGGAAGCCGGCAGCCAACTGAATAAGCCCGCCAAGCTGGTAGCTCATGGTTGGGGGGGGGGGGGGGACAATATGGCGGGGAGTGAGGGTGGGGGGTAGAGAGGCATAAGCTAGAAAATACTAATAAATAGATAATAAATATATATATAAAACATTGGATAGGATAAAAAACCACTGCTTACCAAAGAAGGGGATTCCAGCGGCGTTGGTACACGAAAAAAACATGAACACACAAAGAATAGAATTTTCTAGCATGGATCTTCCTCAGTAGAAGTGAAATAGCTGCCGGCAGCGCTTGCGTGCAGCCATCTTGCGTTCTATGAGTGGCTGCGTCCTACGCAAGTCTTGCGCTTTTGCGTTCTATGAGTGGCTGCGTCCTACGCAAGTCTTGCGCTTGCGTTCTATGAGTGGCTGCGTCCTACGCAAGTCTTGCGCAAGACCAGCCACCTATCTGTTACCTTGATAAAGGGGATTCTTCACCCGAAATATTGTTTTTTATTTGTTTGTGTGTTGTGCTGTGTTGCTGCTGCCCTCCTCCCTTCAGCTTTGGTGAGTGTTGGGTGTATTTTCCCTTTCTTTTCCATGTAAATATTGCCTCGCGGCATTTCTTTCCTTTCATTGTTACCTATATATATATATATATATATATGAGCAGGAAAAAGCTTTATTAGGCAATAAAATTAAGGAAGGATAGGGAAATATGACCCAACACTTACCACAGATGAAGGCGGCTGGGACGACGAACAAAAAACAAACACAAGAGAAGCGCAATATTTCGGCCTACAGCAGCCTTAAACGTGCAGAAGGTGAAGCACCAGGCGGCCGTCTATGTGTACACATGTGACGGCGCCTGGTGCTTCACCTTCTGCACGTTTAAGGCTGCTGTAGGCCGAAATATTCTCTTGTGTTTGTTTTTTGTTCGTCGTCCCAGCCGCCTTCATCTGTGGTAAGTGTTGGGTCATATTTCCCTATCCTTCCTTAATTATATATATACATATATATATATATATACAAAAAATGGTAGCGAAATGAACCACCATTTGCCTTAGATGATGGTTTCACGGGGGTGAATACACAAAAATAGGAAAAACAATGAATATTTTGGGACTTGGCTCTTGGTCAACAGGAGAACATTATGGAGGGAGGGTGGTTTGTGAGATGGTCTCCCACACCAAAATATTCATTGTTTTTCCTGTTCTTGTGTATTTTTGTGTGTTCACCCCATGAAACCATCATCTAAGGTAAGTGGTGGTTCATTTCGCTATCCTTTTTTTGTAAATCCATTTGCCACTTAGCTCCTGTTGTTTCCTGGTTACTGTATATATATGTATATATAAAACAGGTGGTAAAACAGGAATAAAAACCCAATTTATGTATATATGTCTTAAAAATTAGGATAGGGAAATGGGTGTGAGGCGTCAACACAAAGAAAAAACAAAAACACACATTATATAGGAATATAGGATTGGAATAGAGATGGAAGACTCAGATTGTCAAATCAGCAAATAACGTGGGTGTGGCAACAATTCATATCTTAGTTCATGTATATTTGCCATGGCAATGACACTTGTGTGAGGATGTCTTGATGGAAGATGACTTTCTTCCTTGCCAAACCTGGACTTTTGTGTGTGCATATTTTGTTCGTTTGTGCAGGGACATTAGTGTAGTATTGTCCCACAATTGTTTGACCAGTGATAAAATAATTATCAACAGAATCGCTTCCAAATCCCAGAAAACGGACACCATTATCTTTCTGTCTGATCTTATTTGCATTTTTATTGGTGGTGAATCAACATGTTTTCCTTGCTTTGACTGTTGTTTCATATCTGTGGTATAGTAATGGACCCAAGTTTCATCTGTGGTGACAAACTGGCACAAAAAATATTGTTGATTTCTCTGAAAATTGATAAAACATTGTTTGAACATTTCCCCTCTGATCTGTTTATGATCCAGTGTTAATAGTTGCGGCGCCCATCTAGCACAATTTTCTTATCTCCAATTCCACTTTTAGAATGTGGTACTCCCATTCAGATGACATCACTAGAGCTTTAGTAATTTCACCCACTTTCAGGCAGTGGTTCTCCTTGAGATTTTTATGCATTTTTTAAATAATTTCTGGGGTAGTGCACAGTTTGGTTGTACACTATGCGGATCATCGTCTAAGCTGACCCAACCATATTTAAAAAAAAATTTCACACTTGGAAACAGTAGAATATGAAGGAGAAAATTCCCCAGTGTGTTCTGAAAATCAGCATGATTTTCCTCTGTTTTCGTACATTTCTATACAAAATACCTAATCACTGCTTTAATCTCGATTTTTTTTCCCCCCCTACATCTTCATAAATCACTAAGCGGGAACAACATTGAAGAGAGATTCTGCTCAACAGACCTCTATCCATAACGCTGACATGTTATGTGTTTTCTCCTAAAGGATAACCCTCATTGTGGTAGCACTGAAATCTCGTGGTGATTCTGAGAACTTTTCTAACCCCCTTCATTCGAATTCAAGAAATGCCAAGTGAGTGTTTGGTATGATATGGATGGCAAATGTCAAAATCAAGACACTGTTGTAGTTTGGTGTTTTTCTCTGTGGACTGAGGGTCTATCGTATACATTTGAGTGGTACAAATCCACATCCAGAACAGGGCTTTGGGTGTGAGATATGGCCCATGTAAAGTCCAGGGTGTTCAGGAAATTAAAGTCATCAAGATTGTTCAGGAAATTTAGAAGGTTGTTTCCCTATGTGCCCAGATCATAAAAATAGCATCTTTGATTAGGAACCAAGTGAGGTATTTTGGAGAAACTTTATCTAATAATGCCTGTTCCAGGCAGCCTATGAGGAGGTTGGCACAAGAGGTGGTTATACGGGTGCCCATGGCGATACCATGGGATATTGCCTTTGGAGCAGATGTGGTTATTGTTCAGTGTGAGGTGAGCCAGGCTGGTGACAAAAGACGTTCAGGGAGGCTTTTGGGAGGATGCTGATCTAGAAAATGTCCCATGGCACTGAGGCCACAGCAGTGAGAAATGTTATTTTACAAGGCTATAACATCGTCGCTAGAATGGAATCTGAAGGAAGAGAGTGGGCACAGTAGAATGACAGAAGAGTGTCCTTACTAATGGAGGGAGCTGATTGACTGGGTTCTAGATATTGGTTCATCAAGGTAGAGAGAGATGTATTCAGTGGGATAATCAATAACCTGCATTGTCTTGCTTATTGGTTTTGGAAAGGCATGTGTTGATTTTTATGAGTAAGAAGTGAAATGGACTGTAAGGAGAGACCTTGTAGATGCTTAATGAACTGCATAAATTCCTGACTTTTCTTGTTGATAGCAGGTGTAGGATTTTCAGTGAGGTGGCAGTACTTGTGTGTGTGTGATAACTGATGGAGGGCATCAGCCACATAGTCAGCATGATTCATTACTACTGTGATTGAGCCCTTGTCCGGAGGAAGGATGATGAGTTTTGTCTAGATAGAAATTTGTTTCCTGGCACAGATTTTATCTGTAGTAATGTTGATGTTGGCCACAGATATCAGGAAACTGGATGGAGCCAAAATAGTGTATAAGAAGTCCTAAAAAAAATAGAGACGGTTATTCTGGGAAGAAGTAGTGGCTCAAGTGTGGATAGTGGTTTGAATGTCTGAAGACTGGATTCCAGGTAGTGCTGAGGTATAGATTCACTGTCATTGATGACAAAGTGGTATTGCTAATGGTATGTTCAGTAGAATGAAAGTAAGTCGAGGATTAGGATGGCATTGTCAAATGCAGGGGTAGGCAAAAAGATGGGACCTTTGGAGAGTACAGAGTGTTGGGATTAAGATAGAAGAGAAGAGGATAGGTTCATAACTTGACAGTTTAAGCTTGGACGTTCTGCTTTACTTCAGAGAGGGAGGTGTGGGTTTTAAAAGGGGTGGTTGAAGTATGCTGAGGAGACGGGCAATGGATATTTTGAAGAAAAAAGGGAAGGTTGCAGCTTCAGTTAGTGGACAGTTGACTGACATGTAAGTGACTGTCCCACTATGAGATATAACTTAATTGGAATCATGTTAAGCAGAAGGGAGGATCCTCATATGGTTCAGGTTCATAGATGATCTTTTCTGCGTATTGATTTGTTCCACTCCAATGGATATCTCATTTCCTCAATCTACACCAAATTCACCAACCTAAAACAACATTTTCATTTCGACAGTTGGCGCCCGTATTATACCAAACACTCCCTCTCCTTTAGTCATGGCATTCGGGATGGTTGTAAATGTTCTAACAAGCAGGCCCATACACAGTATTCAGATGTTTCTGAAGCATTGATATCCCACAACTACTCATTGGGCTTAATTCACAAATAACTTTCACCTACTCAGCCCATTGACCACCATAAACAATTAAAAACAGTGCTTCCCATGCCTCAATAAATAAAGTAAAATATTTTAGCAACGTTAAGAATTCTTTCAAGCCTGGTCAGAAATGAGAACCATTTTCCTTAAAGTCCTCCTTCCCCCTCCCAGAACTTGTTTCATCAAACCTCCTAATCTCAGTCAACACCTAGGCCTCAAACACTGTCTCCCCCATCCCACCAGACAGCCCGAAGGCTCTTTCCGATGCACCATATTGCAATATGTGCAACATAGACCATGCTTCTACCACCTTCACCAACTCTTTTACTTGCAAAAGCTTTCCCATCAAAGGACATGTGAAATCTTCCATGTATTATATCATTTAAATTGCAACTGCTGCCTGGCTTCCTGCATAGATTTTGACCAACAATCCATTAGCCATAAGAATCAGTGGCCCCTGACAGACAGTATTTACCCAGAATCTAAATCACCCAGCAACGGTAAATGTCATTTCCCATGATACCAATAATTTAATTCTTTCTTTGGTCTGTTTTGAGTCCTCATTGACAGTTGCAGCCCCTATGAACTCAAAAAGTGGGAGCTTGTCTACCAGTACAAGCTGAGCACCAGGCAACCTCCTTGGTTCAGCTTAAGATAATATCCTGTCTTTGCTTAACTTTTCCATCTCTCTCTCCTTTGTTCTGCCCTCACTACCTAACTTGAATCTTTGTTAACCAGAGGTGATATTTAACTTCATATTTTGTTTTTTTGGTTTATATTAATGTTCATGTTTGTTTATTTTTTGTATTTATATTCAGGTATTTAAAATATTATTAGTACATTATATTATTGTGACATCTGCTGTTTTTATACGTGTGATTAGTTTTGATCTTTGCAATACTTTGGTATTCCCTGCAAATCACAACACCCTTCCTTGTCCAATCTTTGAGCATGTCCCTTGCTCAGTTGTCACTATTTGATGTAGATTCCTACAGCATGTACCCTCCATACTGTTCTACTGTCCCCATTCTGATACATGGGTAAGACCCAAAAATTGTAATGTCTTATGTGTTTGTGTCTGTTACGTTTGTTCATGCTGCCAGACCATTATCTAAAGTAAGCAGTGGTTCATTTCCCAGCCCTAATTTGTAATTTTGTTTTGTTACATAGTGTCAATGGTTTAATTCTAATTATATGTATACACTTTTTTTCTGAGAGTTATCAATACTTCACACGACTTCCAACATCTCACCCTGTTCTCCAATGCCAAGTCATAATGTGACAAGTGTAGGTGTGTGCATGCTTACTTGCCAAATGGCCTTCTTCTCTCACAAGAATAAGGTTTTAAGCCAAAATATTGTACTATTTTGACCATCTCATGTTTGGTGTATTCCTTGCAGTTTTCCACCCTCCAACTTTGATTAGTGACAGGTTATTTTTCCATATCCTTTATTATTTACTTTACCTAAAAACTATTTCCTTTCCCTTAGCATCATTATTTATAACTATTTCAAAACAGAACTTCTATGAAATGGTTATGGGGGCATTACGTGAATAAAGAGGTGGCTTAAGGAACTAAAAACTAAATCAAATAGATAATGCTAACTCATCACCTACCAAAGTCAAGGGTAGAAGGACTGTGCTTATACAAAGTACACACCAAACATTTTAATCAGAGTGAATCAGTGTCCATGTACAGAATCTGAATTTGTGCTGATCTTACTGCCATTGCCCAGTATGATGTGGCTTAAATCCTTAGACAAATTGATGGATACGATACAGTATGATTTTGATCGTGGTTTACATTTGATTGTAGTATAACCTAAATGTGTATGCCTCTTCATGTCTATAGAATGATTATTCCTATTACCTTCACAGCTCAAATATTATGAATAGGATGTATACACATTTATTGGTAAGATGATATGGATTTAAATGTTTTGAATTCTTAATATGAATTTAATATGGATATTGAGGTAGTGAGTAGGATGTAAATCATTATATTTTCCTCTAACTTTATCTCATTGTTTGCTTCCAGTGATAATTTGGAATGGCTAGCACGAGCAACCAACTGGGCTAAGCTGACAGCTACTGCTTCTTTGGGTGTAATTCATCGAGGCCATGAACAGGAAGCTCTTGCTCTCATGCAAAGCTACCTTCCTCGTGAAGTGGGCCCTAGCTCAGGTTACTCTGAAGGTGGTGGGTTGTATGCACTTGGTTTGATTCATGCAAATCATGGTGCCCGCATCACTGATTACCTCTTGGGGCAACTTAAAGATGCCCAAAATGAAGTAAGTCACATTTAGTCTCTGGCTGTTGAAATGATCAACATTGTTGTATTTTGTAACTGGCATTTATAAGAGTCAAGAAAATGATGCTCTCTCTCTCTATATATATATATATCTCTTCAATTTAATTGATGTAGTAGTCTAATAATAATTTTACTATGTGCTTAACTGATTTTAGATTTAAGATTTACTCTTTATTCGTCTTATGGTATGTAACAACTTGATTAAAAGTGCTTAAAAAAGCCAGTAAATATTATTTACACTTATGAATTTCAAAATTAAACCTACATTAGAATTTAAATAAGATTATATTGCTCTAAAATAAATAACACTGGTCAGGTTTTAACGAAAAATATTTTTAGTTACTATTAAATTGTTATTTTATACCACTGCAGCCAAGTTAGTTTAAAAAGTTTCACAATTAATGGAAAAAAACCTCGAAATGTAGAAAAGTAAATGAAATATGTAATGTAGTCACACAAATGAAATATGTTTTTACCAAGTTTTCCAAGTGTGAAATATACATTAGTTTTTAGGTTGAATTTTTGCAAAAATAAATTTGTAATGCTACAAACAATAAATTGTGAAAATGAAAGCATGCAAGGAAAAAAAAATATTGCTGTAGTTGGAAATCAAACCTGCAGTCCTAAACCTAGTTTGATTGGTGAGTGATGGCACTCTGGCCTTGCATTCGGGACGATTCAGGTTTGAATTCCCATTCAGCTATTCAGATTTTGGTTTCCCATGATTTCCCGAAATCACTCCGAGGTAATACTGGGATGGTTCCTTCTGTAAGCCATGACTGAATTCTTACACATTTCTTGCCTCCAGTCCTTTCTTGCTTATAATGATCTTAACATTGATAAGGCGTAAAACCATGAGAAAAATTCAATTTTAAGCATAGGATGATAAAGTATCAACACACAATGATTTATTGGATTTTCTGCTGAAATAAAATGAGAAATTGTTAATTTAAAAATTTTAAACTTTAACTTCTCATGAAGGTAGGCTTGACTATGGCAACTGCATTAGGGAGAGAAACCATGATGTTATGCTATTCCCATGTTTGTACTGAAAAACTGTTGAATTTAAAGAAAAAAAAATTAAAATACAGTGGTAAAAATGTCGAGGTTAAGAACAGATTTTTTGTTGTTCCAGTGCCTGCTCAAATAAAATCTTAAGTCATACCACAAATTTTTACCAAGACCATAAGCTTTCAAACTGTGAAAGCTCCAACAAATACTGTTCAGAAGTTTCTCCATGATGCTGTTACAAAGAAATCCCTATAGGTTTATGTATGTAAAAACAAAATTACTAGAGCATATTGTAAGTCAAATCCAGATATTTCAAGCAGTGAAAGTTCTCCATCAAAATGTCTCTATTAGAAAACAGTATCCTTAAAAAACCAACACATGCGTTGCTATTGTAAATTCTTCATTCTTGCATTTCATAATTTCACAAAGATGTATTCAAAACCTGCAAACATAAAGATAAAATCAGTTTTGTCAGCTCGGAAAAAAAATTATTGCCAGAGACATCTGTTGTGGTTAGGAGCAGGTTATCATTTCTTGTTCCAGTGCACCATTACTAAAAATCATAAGACATACCATAAATTTGAAGGTGGATCATAAGTTTTGGCACTGTGGGAAAATTGTTATACATGTGCTTAAGATTTGAATGTACTACAGTTACAGCAAAAGTTGTGGTAACCACTTTTTCCCCTATGGTTATGTGGGTCAGGAAGAAATTTTAAGGTGGTAGATACAACTAACACATACAAATATTTGTAGAAATTGAAAATTAATTTCCTTCCAATGTATTTAAATTTGAGGGTTCAAATTTCATAGCTCCATAGAACTGTTGTAGTTGTATATAAAATTTGATGTTTAAAATAAAAATATTATTAAACAATACATAATGTACCATCCAAATATATCAAAATATTACAGAATGTAGAAACAAAAACAAAAATTGAGGAAATAAATATAGATATATAAATTTTGGGGAAAAATGTAGTTAGTTAAATGACAATAATGCTAATGCTGATAATAATTAGTGATTTGTCAAAGAAAGGAATTTTGTCTGTTGTTGAGGTTGGGAGGGTTTCTTGTATCTACGATATTTTGGAATGCAAGTTCCCATTTCCGAAGTTCTGAAGCGGCGGTGGTTTCAGGGAAAACTCTGATTGCTCTCATGGTGAAACATTCATTGAAGTTGTTGGAATTGTGGTAGTTGGTATGTTCAGGTATTGGCAGATATAAATTGCGGGTGTGGACTGTTAGTCTGTGGCCATTCATTTTGGTCGAAAGTTGTTGTGTAGTCAGGCCTATATAGGAACTTGTGCAATGGCGACAAGTTAGCTGCTATGTGATGTGGGTTGTGGAGCAGGTGGCATGTGCAGTGATGGGCAAGGTTTCCCCTGTGACTGGGTTGCAATATGTAGTAGTGGGAGGATGCATGTTGCAGGTTTTGCAGCAAGGTCTATTGCATGGAAAAGATCCATAAGGTGTTTTAGGAGAGTCAGATGGAGGGTATTTGTGGACCAAGATATTTGGGGTTAGGTGGTCTGCTGAGTCAAGTACGGGGGACAGTTGGCTGAATTTTTGGCAAGATTGTGCGCATTTCTGGAAAGGAGCGAAGGAAGTCATGCCCCTGTTGTAGGATTCGATTGATGGATTCGAGGCCAGGAGAGAACTGGATACTGAGCGTGGTGGGTGAACGGTTAACGTTCTGGCCTCGCATTCGGGAGGATGCCGGTTCGAATCCCTGTCCGGGTATCCAGATTTGGGTTTCCTCAGATCACTCCAGGCGAATGCCGGGATGCTTCCTTCAAAAAGGCCATGGACGAATTCCTTCCCGTTCCTTCTCCTCCATCCCATCCCACCTCTAATGACCACGCTATCGACGAGGTAGAGGTGCCAGGCGGGAGTGGTTACATGGAGGGTGGGTGATTGCACACATGATTTGTTTATGTACAAGGTCTGCTGGGTAGGAGTTGGAATAAGGGCTTGGGATAGGTTCTGGGAGGGATTCAGAATCAGAACAGATATGTTTGCTGCGGAAAGCAAGGCTGTAGGGAAGGGAACGTTTGTTGTGGAATGGGTGGAAGCTGTCGAAATGTAGATTGCTGTAGATTAGTTGGTTGATGTGGACAGAGGTGTGAAGGGCGCCCTGCCTGAGCATGATGTCCACATCGAGGAACGTGATGTGTGTACGGGAGTAGGTCCAGGTGAAATTAATGGAATGGTTATTGTTAAGGGAATGGAGGAATTCTAGGAGCTGATTTTCACTGTGGGTCCAGATCATAGATATATCAGATACATAGATGATGTTTGTAATTGTAAGTATTAAGGTGAACTACGATGTTTAAAGGACGATTTACTACAGTTAAAAATTATTTATGTGGATAATTTTGTGTTTAAGTATCTTTAATTTTCATTTCTAAGCATTCTGTAATGATTGTATTAATTCTGGTTGTTTTTAATGTTTTAAATTGTTCAAGTATTGTTAATGTTCTAGAAATATCTGTCGGAAGCGTTTGTAGTGTTCTAGAACTTTCGATAGAACTTGCATAATGCGATCAGCAGAAACAGTTTAGTTTAGTTTTCGACAGAGTTTTACAGACTCAGTTTACGTCGGCCATGGACAGTGTTGAAAGAACAGTTTTGGTAGTATTGTTTTTGGAAGAAGTGCCGACTGTAATTGTTGGAGTGTTGTGTTAATATGTGAACTGTATTTTGAAGTCTGATGTCACCAGCTATATAATCAAGTTAAAATTTGAAATTGGATTATGGACTAGTTATTTAATATAAGTAATTAAAACCACAGACAATCTAATATGGAGACCGTTCAAGGGACAAGGAATAATTAGATATCTGTGATAAGCTAATTTCCTAAAAGAGTCTGCAGCAGCTTTGCAATACGTAAATTATAAAGTTACAAAGGGGTTACAAGCGCAGCACACTTCGAAGAATTACGACGATTCAAATCATCATTTGTTTCACGACAAAGTGTGGAAAATTTCGAGGAGTGATATATTCGGCGACCGCTTAAAACCTGATTACATGTGGAGGTTTGATGTCTGGAATCGACAGTGTTTTCGTGACAGCAAGTGGAATTTTTTGGCCTCAGGATATGAGCTTTCTTCAATGCCAAAACTGGGTGCTTGGAAGATTGACGTTTTTGGATGGTGTATTGTTTTGTGTGTTTTTAAGTGTTTGTATTCGGTGAAAAAAAGTGGTGTTTAATAGAGGAAAAATGCTACGAGGAAAAATGAAGTGTTTAGTGGTACAAAATTGTTGCCCGAACTGTAAGTACTGAATATTAAGATATTTTGTTTCGCTTGTTTGTTTATGGCAGCTGGGCGAAATTTTAATTCTCTTTAAGTTTGTTTTCAAATTGATTTCATTATTAATTGAAACTGGCTGATAGTAAGAATTTACAATCTTTTCTAGAATCTTTTGTAACCAATTTTAATGCAAAATTTGGCAGCAAATTTTCTGAATTTAGAAATGAGTTAAAGAATGATAATGACAGGAAATTTTCTGAAATTGATTGTAAGTTTGACACCAAATTTTCTGAAATTGATGGTAAATTTCTGAAATCAATGGTAAATTTGACAATAAATTTTCTGAAATGCAACTAAACAGTGATAAAAAATTCTGTGTATTGACTAAATGTTTTAATGTCAAACTCGCATAGCAATTTCAGGGTTTTAGCTCTCAATTCAAGAAGGATATTAACAATTTAGATTCTAAATTGGGGAAAGTAGTAGTAGAATGTCAGTAGAAATTTAAAAAGGTTACAGATATTTGTGAAAAGAGTAAGACTGAATGTGTAAATTTGATTTATAAAGGGGTGAAGGAAGTCTGTGAAAATTGAGATAAGATGAGAGAGGAAGGTGTTTGCTTATTCCAAGCCAGTAATATTAAAGCTGCTGAATTTAGACAGGAAATGTCTGGGATGGGACAAAATGTTAATGCATTGGTACTGCATCATGAACAGCTTACCCAGGGGTTGGAGGCAGCCGGATGTAATCTAAATCGGTTAGAGAAAAGGGTTGCTGGGTAACAGGTTCAGTTGAGTCATGGGGTTGTTCCCTTAACAGGTAATCCAGTTATCAGTATTGATATTAAAGAAGAGTTTGAATTTTATGATAATAGTGGGCTGTTACATCCTATAGAATTTGTAGATAATTTTGAAAGATCCGACTAATGTTTTACCCGATAGTAAGAAAATTGCTCGTTTGTAAATATCTAAAGTCATAAGCTAGGTGATGGGGCCATAGGTAAGTTAGGGAAGTGAATGATTATAAGCTGTTCAAAGAAAACTTTCTGAAACATTTTTGGTCAACATGTAGGCAAATTCAGGAGAAGAGAGAATTGCTGTCTGGTAGGCCCTACAAACCGTGAAGTGAGACTCAGCATGATTTTTTTTCATAAATGTTGGATCAGGTATAAATATTTAGACCATCCTTATGGGGAAGAAGAATTCATTGATTTGATAGGAGCTAGGCTACCTCAGCAAACAAGAAATTTAATAGCTACTTTGGATGTAATCAATGTGGACAGGGTTTCTGAATTATTGAGATGTTTGGATGCCCAGGAGTCATTCAATGATCAATATTATCACCACCATAGGAGGGGAAGTAGAAGTCCTCCTAGAAGAGGTAATATGTCAAGGGATGGTAGATCCCGAGGAAAGAGGTCGTGATAATTATGCAAAGAAAAATGATAATGGGGGAGCTAGAAACCAGAACTCACAGGCTGAAAGGGAAAAGTGTGGGGAGCAGGCAAACTAAAGACCATCACTGTGTCAGGCCCCGCAGCGGTGGACAAGAATTTGGGTCCAGGTACTGTTTCCCATGAGGTAAATTCTATATTTAAAAACACTGTTGGGTCAAATGTTACGAAGGATTTGGTCAGTGGTAAGTCAAAAGTAAGTGTTCATAAGGAAACATTTGGCTTTAATAGTGATAAAATTAGCCGAGAGATGGAAGTCAAACCTAATATTGACCAAGTAGTTGAGTTAACTGTAAAGGAAGTAGTTTCTGATAGTAATGTATCTCCAGAATGTGACATGGTTGTAAATCAAAAATGTGATGAAGTTATTGAATTTGATATGGCAAGTAATCTTATGGTGGTAGACAATGTAACAGAGTTAGTAGAAAGTGGATTTCATGATATGGGTATTGTAATGATTGATGTGATTAATGATGTTGTTGCTGCAAGGGTTGATGTTAGGATAGGGCAGAAAGAGGACCACCATAGTATCTTATCACTTGCATCAGTATGTGAAAGTAGCAAATTTTGTGTAAAAGATTTACAGGATGGTCACAGGTTAATTACTAAAAATAATACAGAATTTGTAGTATATAGTACAGTATGCCTATCTGAAACTAGTGTGATCCAGCATGGCATAGTTGGGACTATGTTTGCTTATAAAGGTGAGGAGAAAATTTGTAAAAGTGCTGAAATAGAGGAGTTTCTCAGATATCTTGAGGGTGAGGGTGATATGGTGGTGTCGATTGAAGGAGACACAGATGAGGAGGACAGTTGTGAGTTAAAATGCTTGTCTACCGAACCAAGGGAGAGTGAAAAGGCTTATGTACCAATCCCTAAGTTGGAAAAATGTTCTGAAAAATGTTAGCTGATATATTGTTTAGCTCATTTAAAACATTTTCTGCAGAAAAAACTTAATATTTTTTATTAATAAATTCAAATAAATATTTCTTAAAAACTATAAAATGAATAAAGTAGTAGATATTAGTACAGTTGACTTTATCAGCATCATGTAACATTCAGTAAAAATATTAAGGACCTGCATCAGATAGTTTTTCCAAAAATGGGTCAAATACTTGCTTAAATTAACATGGCGTAGATAGGCAAGAGGTGGTCCCCTTAAGGTGATGGAAGTAAATGTTTTGTAAAACAGTAACTAAGAAAATTATTCAATCTGTAAATAGACAATTATTTATTGCATCTAGAATCATTGTCATGAACTATGTGGAGATGTGAAATGTATGTGAAATGAAAGCTTGTATGATTGGATTGTATAATTGTAAAAGTTATTATGGTTGATTGTGATCTGTTATTTTGGCATTATGTGTACATACAACCTGCTTAATTTCATGACGGGTTCAATCAATTTTAACTAAGTAAAATCAAGTGAATCCTGGGGAGTGGTTGTAACAGCCCTCAAACCTAAACTGTAATGGGAATTGTATTTTATGAAGCATTTGAAGCAAGCTTCAGTTTGATTGAGAATGGTTTGGTATATTTGTCTTGTAATTGATTGTAAAACAGTGTAAATGGACTTTGTCTGATGAAAATGAATTATGTAAATACCATTTTAATATGTTTGACAGAATTATGCCAGAGAATTGCTTAAATGTTTGTAATTGTAAGTATTAAGGTGAGCTACGATGTTTAAAGGACGATTTACTACAGTTAAAAATGATTTATGTGGATAATTTTGTGTTTAAGTATCTTTAATTTTCATTTCTAAGCATTCTGTAATGATTGTAAAAGATTATGAATTAATTCTGATTGTTTTTAATGGTTTAAGTATTGTTAATGTTCTAGAAATATATGTCAGAAGCCCTTGTAATGTTCTAGAACTTTCGATAGAACTCATATAATGCGATCAGCAGAGACAGTTTACCTTAGTTTTTGACGGAGGCTTACCGACTTAGTTTACGTCGGCCGCGGACAGTGTTGAAAGAACAGTTTTGGTAGTATTGTCTTTGGAAGAAGTGCCGACTGTAATTGTTAGAGTGTTGTGTTTATATGTGAACTGTAGTTTGAAGTCCGATGTCACTAGCAATAAAATCAAGTTAAAATTTGAAACTGGATAATGGACTAGTTATTTGATATAATTAATTAAAACCACGAGCAATCTAATAGTTGGATGCTGTGACACGGAATGTCAGTTGTCATTCTGGTCCAGACTGTATTTCAACCTAACCCAAACATCTGCTAATGTTGTTGCTTGAAAATCCAAACATATATCAGCAATGAGACATTCCATTTACATAAATCTGTATCCGGAATGTGTCTGTTTGCTCAAACGTTGCACAAAAAATACATTTTTTAAAGGAGTTTTCTCAATTTGAAAGCTTGATGCTTTGAGTTAAAATTTAACCTTGTATTATAACAGATTATTTAAAGAAAAGAATAAGAATAATAATTACTCTGAGAGAGAAATTGTTAGCTATGATGGCATTCAGAAAGGAGATAGCAATAAGATCGGGCGAGCATGAGAAAAGTTCGTGTGTTCGCTTTAAATTGTAAAAGTTACTGCTAGCAAAGGACCTGTATATCTTCAGATCTTTAAGTATTAGATAACGTTATTAAGGTTCTTCGGTGGTTTAATTACTGATTAATTAATTAAAAAGTCCATCAAACAGGTTATTTTTGAAGAGCTGTTTTATTTTGAATCAAAACAACAAGTCAGCGATATTCACAAGCATAGTTACAATCCAAAGATGCACTTCTGAGTCGTTGCAAATAAAATCTTTGTGAACTCAACTGGATGAAACTCTCTGTAACACTGAATACTGTCAACTAAACTGACTTACTAACTGAATGCATACTAAACTGCTCTGTCCAGGCGATCTGTTTATATAGAGTCTATCGAAATTACGAGAATTCTTCAAAGGCATCCGCCCGATATTTCTCGATCATAAACAATCACTCAAACAATCTAACATATTAAAAACAATCGGAATTAATACAAAATTAATTAACAACATTAAAAAATGATCAGAAATGGTAATTATAGATACTTAAATACAAAATTATTTACAGAAATCCTTTCAAACGGTAGAAAATTGTCCTGCCAACATTGTAACTTACAGTAATACATGGAATTACAAGCATTTAGGAAATTCTCTTGCACCATTCGGTTCTTAAACATATTAAATGGACTTTAAATAATTTTCTTACATAAAATAAAGTCTATATACACTGATTTACAAGAATTTACAAAATAAACATATCAAATCACTTTGAAGCAAACTTTAGCTCACTCCAAATATTTCATACAGTACAATACTATTCAAAATTCAGGTATTAGGGCTGTTACAACCCCTCCCCAGGATTCACTTAATTTTACACAGATAAAATTGATTGAATCCGTCACGAATCTAAGCAGGTTGAATGTACACATAATACAGACACGAACAGATTACAATCAATCAACCATAATGACATTTACAATGAACAAATACAATTCTTCATTACATACAACATCTACACATAGTCCATGGCACTGATTTTGGTTACAATAATTGTCTTTTCTCAGATCCAATCATTTTTTCAGTTACCGTTTTTACACAACAAACGTTCAATGCCATCACCTTAAGTTACAATTATTTTCACTCCAAATTACACACTTGATGTCTGCTTGTCAATGACAACAGTCTATTTACATTTTACAGCTGATAATTTGTCAACACAATGTAGAAAGTCACAACATCATGAAAATACCAAAAGTTTCTACACAAAACTGTCACAAATTATACATTGAAATGCTTACATCTGCATCTGAACTTAAGTACTCACACAAACTATTTACATTCATCAATTGACATACTTATTTACAAAATTAGATATTTACACATATAGGGACCCCTCCCCAAACCATGCATTTCAATTAATTCTCATAAGTGGGTTCCAGGATTTCCCTGGAAACCCAGAACCATGTAAGTTACTTTTTCCTAACCTTCCAGTTTTCTTCAACTTTGGTATACACATCTAATATTACATTTCTATATACAAAAAGCTTCACTATATACATACAGAAACACAAACTTCCAATCATCTCAGACAACCGACTTTGGTACAACCACACAACAGCTGAGACATAAAATGGTTCTGTTTTAGCAAATTGATTGTCACTTAAAAGCAATGTTGCTGACTCAACTGGTAATACAAATTTATTATTCTCACTACTGCAGTTTAGTCCATCATTACTCCCAACCCCACTCTTCATCATCTGATTACTACTTAAACTTACCAAATCATCTGAATCAGAACATAAAACTGTTTTAACATCTGGCTTACTGACTTCCTCCACAAAATAATTATTTTTCTCAGCAATTACTACTTCACTATTAGCTCCTACCAAATTTAGGCCTTCAATCTTATTTTCAGATTCGGAAAATTGGTTGTCAAATTTACTATTAATTTCCGAAAATTTGCTGTCCAATGAATCATTAAATTCAGAGAGTTTTTCATTGAATGCAGAGAGTTTTTTACCGAGTTCAGAGAAATTGCTGTCTATATCTTTCTTTACCCCATCTTTAAATTCAGAAAACTTCGCGTCAAATTTGGCTTCAAGTTCCGTAAATTTTGCATTAAAATTGGCTACAAAGGACTCTAGAAACGCTTGTAGATTCTGACTATCAGCCATTTTTAGTAATTAGCAAAATCAACATAAAAAACAAAATTAAGGAAAATTAAAATTTTTCTAACCTGCCACAAAATCACATGCAAAAGCAAAATTTGAATATTCAGTACTTACTTTTGTATCACTTAAACACTTTTCGTCACCTTAACTTTCCGCTAGTAGCACTTTTTCCACTGATTAAATCACTTTTTTCACTGGTTAACACTGAATCACACACAAAACACTGCACTGCTGGAAGAGGACGATTTTATAGGCCGAAGAAAATCCGCTTGCCGTTGGAAAATTACTCCTGATTCCCGACGCCGAAGGAAAATCTCCGCAAATTCCAGACGCCGATGTTTGCTGCGTTTATCTCATTGTATCCAGTTTCAAAGTCGTCGCCGTCCAACTCGGGCAGCTTTTGTAACCTCTACTTGCAGTCTGCCGATTCTTTAAGAAGATTAACATCTCCCAGATGTTAATAACTTCTCGTCACTGTCCACGGTCGCCATATTAAGGTTCTTCGGTGGTTTAATTACTGATTAATTAATTAAAAAGTCCATCAAACAGGTTATTTTTGAAGAGCTGTTTTATTTTGAATCAAAACAACAAGTCAGCGATATTCACAAGCATAGTTACAATCCAAAGATGCACTTCTGAGTCGTTGCAAATAAAATCTTTGTGAACTCAACTGGATGAAACTCTCTGTAACACTGAATACTGTCAACTAAACTGACTTACTAACTGAATGCATACTAAACTGCTCTGTCCAGGCGATCTGTTTATATAGAGTCTATCGAAATTACGAGAATTCTTCAAAGGCATCCGCCCGATATTTCTCGATCATAAACAATCACTCAAACAATCTAACATATTAAAAACAATCGGAATTAATACAAAATTAATTAACAACATTAAAAAATGATCAGAAATGGTAATTATAGATACTTAAATACAAAATTATTTACAGAAATCCTTTCAAACGGTAGAAAATTGTCCTGCCAACATTGTAACTTACAGTAATACATGGAATTACAAGCATTTAGGAAATTCTCTTGCACCATTCGGTTCTTAAACATATTAAATGGACTTTAATTAATTTTCTTACATAAAATAAAGTCTATATACACTGATTTACAAGAATTTACGAAATAAACATATCAAATCACTTTCAAGCAAACTTTAGCTCACTCCAAATATTTCATACAGTACAATACTATTCAAAATTCAGGTATTAGGGCTGTTACAACGTGTTAATAATTGGAATCAAGTCAAAGATGTTTTACTATTTATTTCAAATATAAAAGACGAAACTAATAAGCATTAAGCTGAAAGTTCATTCATTCACGAGTTCAAAACAATTTTGTATCGCAGCTCCGACATCAAAAGAAGAACATAAAAAATACAACATTAAAAAGGAGTACAATCTTATAAAACACGACAACGTATGCCTTGTCACTACGTCAGCTTAGTCTGGTGCAGTAAAATAAAATCTTTTCTGAGCTTAAATTTTTTTTTTTCATGAAATGTCTGACATTATCTGAAAACTGCTGGATCAATTTTGTTGGGTATTCATGTATCAAATATTGGATTCTGACTTCGAATCTTAGGTATGTCTGCTATGCTTAATCTGGGTTCTGGAGTTCAAAATTAAAATGTGTTTTGTACCTTTACAGGTGAATATAAAACATGCAAAATTATTTTTCTATACTGCTTTTATTGCCAACACTAAAGGGTTAATAAATCGTTCACATTGTCATAAAAACCATCTTTTTATGATGTTGGTAACTGTAAATAATAAGAGATTGTAGCTGTGTGGCATGAGATAGCTTCAATGGCGAAAAAGCTCTCTGACATCTTTTCATTGTTATTAATTTATGTAGTTTATTCTTAGCATTCAATATGTCAATCTGTGGTTTATGAAGATAAAATGGCTGAAATTTAGAGAAAGAACTGGTTCATTGTGTAATGTTTTAATGAAGTGTGTTAGTTTACTGTTGAGATGGAGTATGCAACATTTAGTTGGGATTACATCTTCCGTGTTTCTGACAGTCGGTTCAGAATTCTGTCCCAGTTCTGTGTAACATAGTTAACATATGTTAATTCTGATCCTAAATTTTAAAATGTTTAAAATCTCATCAAAATCTGTTCAGTAGTTTTGGTTTTTCCGGCAAACAGTATACGCTTGTTGGCTTTTATAAATTTACGTTAGGGAAACATTATAAATGATGATCTATTTTTGACATTCATTGTAACAACTTGGAGAAAATGAAGTGATGATTACATAATGGCTTTTTTTATTTTTCATTTTTAAGAAGCATTGTCAGTTTAATATTCAGTTATATTCCAATATCCATATTATTACAGCACAACAGTTTCACTTTCATCTTGTACAATTTAAAATATGGTAATTGTGCAAAAGTTTAATTCTTGATTTTGTAATTAATTTTTTAGAGTTAAAAAATTAGAGTTAATAAAATTAATATTTTTGGCTCTTAGGTTGATTGGATTTGTCTTTCATTTTCACTTCTGTTTGTAATCCCAACTTTTTGCTTACTGCGTAGTTGACATTTGACGAATAAATACAAGTTGCTGGTGAACTGGAGAGATAGTTTTCTTCATAGTCTGTGAAACATAGATCATTGTTGTTGGTTATTGGTTAATAAGGTAGAGATGTGAATTTTCAACAGCGTGCAGCCATTTAGTTGAGAAATTTATTTAAAATATACAGTTTTCTTTATTTTTATGGGCCCTCCATTTACTAATATTTTTGAAACTTTTGTTTCATTGTTCTTTTTATGGTTAAATTTACAGATGGTACGCCATGGAGGCTGCCTTGGTCTTGGCCTTGCTGCAATGGGAACTAATCGACAGGATGTTTATGAACAGCTCAGATTTAATTTATTTCAAGATGATGCTATTACTGGTGAAGCTGCTGGTATTGCCATGGGAATGGTAATGCTTGGCTCAAAAGAACCACAAGCCATACAAGATATGGTTGCGGTGAGTACAAAAGTTCTATTTGTTCCAATTTTTTTTTTAAAGCTGCAATTAACAGAAGAGTTTTCTACAAACATTTGTTAGACAATAATAGTGTTGAAACAAATGAAGGCTTTCCCAGTTTATCAGCTTGGGGTGAATAGCTAAAATGTTTTAGCAGTTTATACTTAAAATCCACAATTTTCCTTGTTGCAGTAGTAGGTTATGTTTTTGGGCTTCGTATCTTGTTTAAACTTATTTTTCATTTCATGAATCAAATCTACTTCCAAAACATTATATCTAGACAGTTAGATTGCTATAACATGCATGTCATGGCAATTTGCTTGGTATTAATGTGGAAAGGAAAAATTAAATACACCTGTCACTCATCAAAGTTGAAGGAAGGTGGACATTAATGGCAAAAATCAAACCACAAACACAACATTTCAGTTTATGCCTTTACTCGTGAAATTAGAAACATCCGACTGACATCCAAGGTCAACACAGCCACATGAATGGTAGTTTTGAATGTTATCATTGGAGTGGATTTGGTAGGGGAGTAAAAGCAGTATCAATGGAAATATTAATCATGGGAATGAAATTAATTACAATAAAATAGAAAGGGGATTTGTAAAAAAGGTGAAAAATAATTTAAAACTGTAAACTGGTACATACTATAAATGTTCAATGTGTGTGCCCTTAGTCACAGAGTGCAAACATAAGTGGTAATCCAGTTCTGTCCATATGTTTGATAGCATGTTTCTATCAATGTCCATCACAGCAGCAGTGATCCGTCCCTGTAATTCTTGTTGCATTATTGGCATTGGGGTTACATAAACTTTGTCCTTCACCTAACCCCATGAGAATAAATCAAATGGAGTCAGATCTGGCAACCTGGGAGCGCACTTCACATATTCTAACACACACAAACTCTTCTCCTGCTTTTCTGCCATCTTGTCCATCATTGCCATCTACCATACAAGCCAGACACCATGCGTGCTTTTAAACCTGATGTGTTTATATATCTTTCATGTACCACTCATATTTGTAGGTCGTGTACTTTCAATGCACAGTGTTTTGAAACCCGATGGATCATTTAGGCTAACCTTGTGGGTGTATATATATGTACACAATTGCAAGAAACCTAATTCACAGATGAATATACAATGGACTACAGATACTACGGGATTTTCAGGAGTAAAACAGAGAGAATGATTAGCTAATTCTTGGCTGTCCGGGTGGCGCTGCGTCATGTTTCTTGAAACCGACGTTTCGACCCTCATTCTGGGGTCTTCTTCCAGGGCAGAACTGCGTCTTCGGTCAGTGAGTGGTCTTGTTTTATAGCCGAGGCCCGCGTCCGTCTAGATGGTTCGATTTGTCCGGCCAATGAAAGGTCCGAGCCGTCACGCGGTTCGTTGGCCTGGCGGGGCGCGGCGCGGTCTGGTGGGAGGTGACACGTGACATGCTCTCTCCGTAACAGCGAGAGCCAGGCGTCATGCAATTTCAGCCCGTTGTCTTCGTTGATATTGTTTGGGCGTTTTGCAATTTCTAACGCCTCCTTTACCCTCCTTGGCCACCATTTATCCTCACGCACTACAAGTGTGGTGTTTTCAAAGTCTATAGCGTGATTGGTTTCAGCTGCATGCCGTGCAATGGCGGATTTATCAGTGTTATTCGATTTATAGTTGCGAATGTGCTCGTGCAGCCTCTCCCTTATAGTGCGCCCCGTCTCTCCTATGTACACCCGACCACAGGTGCACTGAATCTCATACAACCCCGGCAACCACAACTTGGTGTTCCTGAGAGGTGGCTTGGTTAGATGTTGAACTGGCGTTTTTATCTGTCGTGGCTGCATGTAATGCCCGTCTAATACAATGATTACGGTAGCCATTGGACTTGAATGTGTGTTGCAGTGCCTCCAACTCCGTCGTCAAACTGTTTGCGTCACACACTTTCGTCGCTCTTGTACACAAGGTCGTGAGGACGCCTCTTTTTGTTGCTGGGTGGTGGTGCGATGCGGCATGTAGATATCTGTTTGTGTGTGTCGGCTTCCGATACACTGAGTGTCCAAGGGTCCCGTCGTCACGTTTGGTTACTAGCACGTCTAGGAACGGCAGCTGTCCTCGTTCCTCCGTTTCCATGGTAAATTTAATTTTAGGATGTGCTTTATTTATATAATCCAGGAATTTGTCAAGGGCACTTCGTCCATGGGGCCAAACAACAAAAGTGTCGTCAACATAGCGTAACCACAGCAGCGGTTTGAGGGGCGCGTTATCCAACATTTCGGTCTCCAGCGCCTCCATAAAGATGTCCGCCGTTATCGGCGAAAGCGGTGAGCCCATGACCGCTCCTTCCACTTGGGCATAAAATTTTCCGTCATACTGGAAGAACGTTGATTTGAGACAAAACTCGGCCAGGTCAGCCCATTCTTCGGAGATGTTGAGGGCCGAAAGCTTGGTGCGTATTATTGTCACTGCTTCTTCCACAGGTACGTTAGTGTAGAGTGACACAACATCAAAGCTCACTAGAATGTCGGTTTCTTTGATTTTAAGTGATGATATGATTTCTACGAAGTGTGAGCTATTTCTGACAGTCGAAGCGATACCTTCTGGCAAGGGTTTTAGTTTTTCGGCAACATAGCGGGCTAGTGGATCAGTTGGAGAGTTAATTGTGCTGACGATTGGCCGTAAAGGGACTTCTGGCTTATGTATTTTTGGTAAGCCGTAGAACCGAGGAGTAGAGGTTTTATTTCTCTTTAGTCTAGCCTTGATTTCTTGTTCGATCCCTGAAGAATTATTGACAAGAGATGCCACTTCAGACCTCAGTTTACGTAGAGGGTTCCTATCTAGCGGGGCATATGTCTCGTCTTCTAAGAGCGTCACCACCTTATTGTGGTAGTCTTCTGATTTCATCAATACTGTTGCGTTTCCCTTATCTGCAGGAAGTATCACGATGTCTTTGCGCTGGCGTAATCTATTTAATGCAAATTTTTCCTCTCCCGGTAGATTGCTGCGAGGAAGTTTGGCTCGACTGAGGATTCGCGCCGTCTCACGTCGGTTTCGTCTGCCTGTTCCGTGTTTAACTTCCCTACGGCACTCTCTAACCCTGCGACGATGTCCAACGTCGGCAGCTTCGTCAGTACCGGAGCGAAGTTTAATCCTTTAGCCAGCACAACGTTGGTGGCTGCATCTAGTTCTTCCCCAGTTAGGTTTACCACCGTGTTCTTTGTTTCCATCTTTGTTGTTTCCGGGTGTTGTAGACTTTTCAGTTTTTCGAACTTGCGTATATGTCTTGTTCTTGCTTTGTCTTGGATATTCACTGCAGATTTTGCTGTGGCTGCGTCGAGCGTCGTCCAATCGGCGTAGGAGAGAAGACTGGTGAGTTCAAGGTGGAGATGACATATTCTGCCTTCGATGCGAGCCAGCTCACTTCTAGTCTGATGTATCCTTTCTCTCAGCAACGCAAAACCTGTGTAACGCAGAATTCTAAGGGCGGCTCTTGTGTTGAGATGGTGGCGTATCTTGTGGAAGGACGGTAGCACATCTTCGTCTCTGCAACGTAGTAAAAACGCTAGTTGACAAAGTTTCCGCGCCCGTGTCTCACGTAGTTTAGAAAATTCCCATGTTTGATAAAATATCTTCTCCCCGTAGAGTTGAGTCAAATGTAATCGTAGGCTTCCGCGGCCAGAGTCAGTTAATTCTTGGCTGTCCGGGTGGCGCCGCGTCATGTTCCTTGAAACCGACGTTTTGACCCTCATTCTGGGGTCTTCTTCCAGGGCAGAACTGCGTTTTCGGTCAGCGAGTGGTCTTGTTTTATAGCCGAGGCCTGCGTCCGTCTAGATGGTTCGATTTGTCCAGCCAATGAAAGGTCCGAGCCGTCACGTGGTTCGTTAGCCAGGCGGGACGCGGCGCGGTCTGGTGGGAGGTGACACGTGACATGCTCTTTCCGCAACAGCGAGAGCCAGGCGTCATGCAATTTCAACCCGTTGTCTTCGTTGATATTGTTTGGGCGTTTTGCAATTTCTAACGCCTCCTTTACCCTCCTTGGCCACCATTTATCCTCACGCACTATAAGTGTGGTGTTTTCAAAGTCTATAGCGTGATTGGTTTCAGCTGCATGCCGTACAATGGCGGATTTATAAGTGTTATTCGATTTATAGTTGCGAATGTGCTCATGCAGCCTCTCCCTTATAGTACGCCCCGTCTCTCCTATATATGAATGAATGAATTTATGTGGCGGGCTCGGATTAGACCACATCTTCCCCCCTGCCATATGTCTCGCCTCCCACATGACTAAGACTAAAGTCGAAATATTATTGTGCAATTCGTTTGTTTTTGTGTTTTTACGTGTTTCGCCCTCCTGCCTTCATCTGTGGTAAGTGACGGGTAACTGTTTATTTTCCCTATCCTATCTTATTTTTAATGTATTATTCTGCACTTTTTGCAACATTTTGCATTGCTCGTGTACTCGATTCAGTTCACTGTCCTCCTCTCCCTGTCCTCTGTTTGAATTTGCCCCCACCATGTTCCTGACTAACGGTCATTCTGTGAGACTGTATCGTGCACCACCCACTCCATGATGTTCTCCTGTTGACGAAGGGCCAAGTCACAAAATATTCATTGTTCTTGTGTTTATTTGAGTGTTCATCCCACGAAACCATCATCTAAGGTAAAATGGTGGTTCATTTCACTATCCTTTTTTTGTAAATCCATTCGCTACTTAACTACTATTATTTGCTGGTTACCATATTGCCACCCCGGCTCCCTTCTGTATTGTACCTTTGTTTAACTATTTTTTTGTGTTCCTGTATCTTTATTTTCTTTTAGTTTGTCTTTCCGTTTTTATTTTTCCCTGTATTGTGATATATTACGAAATGTCATCACTCACGTTAAGAATGCGTTGTCCTATCGGTCTGAAACCTACCTTCTCGACTTTTCTCCCATGTTTTCAACACATAACTGCTGCTGTTTATAACCTGTTCCCATATCCAAATTGATTTTTTTTACTGTCCTGGTTTTAGCAGCTCATACTCCCTGTTTAAGTGACTTGTTTCCCGTGACTTGAACGCTAATAATTTGTTTTAATCCATATTCCTACATACCTTTTCCACTTATTTTTGATGTGTAACTGCTACTGTTTATGATATTTTCCTATATGCAAAAAAAAAAAAAAAAAATTAGTCTCCTATACTTGGAGGCTAATAACATGTTTCAATACATATTCCTAGCCTCTTTTGAACATTTAATCACTGCCAAATCCGTTTACCACTCCTGCTTCCTCTGGCACACATTTCATATCTCACTATTGGCAAAGCACCCAATTTGTAATCATCTCAACTTTGTTTAATTACTATCGTACCATCCATTGACTGCGCTACTTCATAGGTGTGCTTTCCTAACCGTATTATCGGTGACGTTAATCGATCTTAACATTTCTCAACTTAATTTCTTTCTCCATCCATTGACTGCGCTCCTTCGTAGATGTGCTGTTCTAAACATATTGTCAGTGACGTAAATCGATCTTAACACTTATCAACCTCATTCCCCCCCAAATTGTCTTCACCAACATTCCCTTACAGGGCAATTATTGATATATACCATGCCTTCCAGTTAGCCAAACTACAGTCTCATATCCTTTCCTAAAATCATGACTCTTCTTTAATATTCCTCCTAATGGCCTCACCATCAAACTGCCAGTATTTGGGTGCCCCCCACAAATTCACCTCGTCCCTACATGCCTTCCACTACAAACAGTCTTTGGCTCTCACCCACCTTGTCCTGCAAAAGTACACCAATCTGGGTAATCAATATTCAAGACACCTTATATCCCTTCACAAAATACTCCTGCTCTCATCCCAGCAAGTAATCTCACTTATAAATCAGATTCTACAACAATCAGTGAATTCTAGTAGTACCATCTGCACAAGTTGTCCACATTATTGAATTCCCATCTTGCAGTGTGACAGTCTCTTCCTTGCCAGCCACTTATCCACCAATCAAAACTGCAGCCTCCCTTGATTTCCTCAAAACCATCCATTGCCCAACTGCTCAACATACCTCAACCTCCTCCTATGAAACCCACACCTCGCTCTCTACACTCCAGCCATGCTTCCAAACCTAAACTGTCAATTGTGAACCTGTCCTCTTCATCACAATCTGAACCCCAACTCTCCGTACTCTCCAAAGGCCTTACCTTTTCCCCTACACCTACATTTGACCATGCCAACATTGTCCGTGACTCTCTTTCATTCTGCCGAACACTCTGCTAGCGGTACCGCTTTGCCACTCATGTCAGTGAATCTGGGTCTCGAGACTACCTGGAACCCAGTCTCAAAAAATTCAAACCACTATCCACACTTGACCCACCACCTCTTCCCCAGAACCATCCCATTCAAATTTTTGAGAAATTCTTATCCACCAGTTTGGCTTCTTGCAGTTTTCTGAAGTCCTTGACGAATACCAGCAATCTCACTGAAACCCGTGCCAGAAAACAACTCTCAACTAACCCAGACCTTATCCTTCTACCCGCGGACAAGGGCTTAACCACAGTAGTGATGAATCATAGTGACTATGTGGCTGAATCCCTTCGTCAATTATCAGATGCTAACTAACACTTACTGCCGCCTCGCTGAAGATCCCACACCAGCTGTCAACAAAAAAATACAGGAATATGTACAGTTCAATGGGCCCCTCTAAGGTCTCACATTAAATCTCTCTTCATACTCATCAAAATCCACGTATGCCTACACTTTACCTACCTCCTTCCCAAAATCCATAAACCTGGCAATCCGGGATGTCCCATTGTTGCAGCTTATGGATCTCCTACAGAACAAGTCTCTGCATTGGTGGACTAGTACCTACAACCTATAGTCTCTCAGCTCCCCTCCCACATCAAGGGAACACAACCGTTCCTTTTCTGTCTATCCACTATGCCCACATCACTTCCTTCCAACTCCATCCTGGTAACCATTGATGTCACATCACTGTACACACACATCCCACATTGCCATTGCCATGGCCTTAGTGCCATGGAAGATTTTCTGGATAAGCGCCCTCTAAACAGCCGCCCCAGCACTTCTTTCCTCACCACGTTGGCTGAGCTGATACTCAACTACTACTTCTTCTTTGAAGGCAATATCTACCACCAAACCCGTGGCACTGCCATGGGCACTCGCATGGCCCCTTCTTATTCTAATCTCTTCATGGACAGCCTGGAACAGATGTTTTTGGAGGATGTCCCCCTCAAACCCCTCCTGTGGCTTAGGTTGATAGATGAAATTTTTATGATCTGGACACATGGAGAAAACATCCTTCTAAATTTTCTGGACAATCTAAATACCTTTAATAACTCTCTGAATTTGACATGAACCCACTCCCACACCCAGGCCACATTCTTGGATGTGGACCTATCCCTCTCCTATGGCCACCGCAGTACGTCAGTCCGCACCAAACCACCAATCACAGCACACTCCATTTCGATAGTTGCCATCCATATCACACCAAATGTTCCCTCCCTTACAGTCTTGGCATTCGAGGCAGTCGTAAATGCTCCAACCAGAAATCCCTAATGGAGTACTCAAACAACATCTCACAAGCATTGGTATCCCGAAACTATCCCCCAGCTTTGGTTCACAAGCAACCTTCACGAGCCACAATGCAACCTGCTCAACCTATTGACTACTCCAAACCCCCAGAAACCAACCACAGTCCAGTCCTGGCTACACAGTATTTCCCTGGCCTTGAATCCATCAACAGAATCCTTTGGCAGGGTTATGATTTCCTACTAATCTGCACAGAAATGAGATCCATTCTTTCAAAAATCAAAAATCCTCCCTGGCCCCCCCCCCCCCAGAACTTGTTTCAGCAGACCTCCTAACCTCAGCCAACTCCTAATCCACAAACATAGTCTTCCTCGCCTCATCAGACAGCCCCAAGTATCTTTCCCATGCAATAGACCCTGCTGCAAAATGTGTTACATACATCATGCCTCCACCGCTTTCACCAACCCTATCAGTGGCGAGAGCTTTCCTATAGGACATGCCACCTGTGAAACCTAGCATGTAATATACCCGCTGACCTGCAAACACTGCTTGGCTTCCTATATAGGTTTGACTAGCAATCCATTTGCCATAAGAAAATGGCTACTGACAGACAGCTTTCACTCGGAATTCAAAACATTCAGTAACCATCCATGCCATCTCCCATGACACCAATAATTTTAATTCTTGGTTCACGGTCTGTGCTATCAGAGTCCTACCAAACAACAGCAGCTCCTCTAAACTCAGAAGGTGGGAGCTTACACACCAATACAAACTAGGCATAACACAACCTCTTGGTCTCAATTTGAGATAATATCCAGTCAGTACTTTTCCTTACCTCTATCTGCTCCTTGCCTCCAAGCCCACTGTCTATATTGAACCACCACATACCAGAGATGATGTTTATCTGCATAGATTTTCTTTTTTTATTATTACCATGTTCCTGACTAACGGTCATTCTGAGAGACCATATCCTGCTCCACCCTCACTCCATGATGCTCTCCTGTTGACGAAGGGCCAAGTCCCGAAATATTATTTGTTTTGCCTGTTCTTGTGTTTTTTGTGTGTGTGTGTTCACCCCACAAAACCATCATCTAAGGTAAATGGTGGTTCAATTCGCTATCCTTTTTTTTGTTGTAAATAAATATATATATATATATATACAAAACCAAGGAAGGCTAGGAAAATATGACCCAACCCAACACTTGCCACAAATTAAGGCGGCTGGGTACGACGAACACAAAAAAACAAAAGAAACGCGCAAAACTTTGGCGTCCATCCTTATTCGTGTAGAAGTGAGTCACCAGGCGGAGTCAGATGTGTACACGGAAACGGCTGTCTGGTAAATGGCATCGCTGGCGCAGATGGTAGTGTGGTAGGGAGGGGGGGGGGGAGGAAGCTCAAATATTGGATCGATACTGTTGATGGTATATTATCATTGAAAGTGGTAGACCAACATAAACAATGAAAAACAAATAGTTTGGTGAGAAAACAAGGTATAAGAAACAAAATACTGGGAACCATAATAACATGACAAGAAGGGAAAAGATGGAAGGACAAAGGCACAAGAACGACGAGATAGGAATGAGCATGGCAACACAGAAGGAGGCCGTGGGGCTGTTATAATAACAATGAACAGGAGAATGCTTTAAGGCAATAAAACTAATGAAGGATAGGAAAATATGACCCAACACTAACCACAGATGAAGGCAGCTGGGAATGATAAACACAAAAAAAAAAAAAAAAAAAAAAACACACACAAGAAAAGCGCAATATTTCGGTGTACAGCCTTATTCGTGCAGAAGTGAGACACCAGGCGGAGTCAGATTTGTACACCGATTTTGGACCGCCCTGATGGAATTCATCCTTAAGCGAACTTCGGTCGCGATTGAATTTGTTATACCAGTTTTTTATAGTACTATAGGTGCTTTATTGCCATATAAAGAATTAAGTTAATCGATGCGCTCTTGTGTTGATAATCCATGTCGAAAGTGGTGAAAAATAATCGCCCAAAAATGTTCACGAGTTAATTCCATTTTTCGCCCGAGATGAATTTTTAAAGTTATTGTAAACAACAAATCACACTCAAATGACACATTGTTATGAGGCTATGTTCAATAATGTCAGTGTTTCCAATGGAAATGTCAGATGGTGCCTGGCTAAATTTATTGTTGCCAAGGTGGGAAATATAAATAGCAACCCTCATAGTACTGGCAGAGCTTGAAGTGTGGAAAATTCAGATTGAATAACAAACTGCTAAGAGTTTAAAGAGAGTTCAAACAATAATAGCCTTGAGTTTTGTTCAGGATATCTTATAATTGTGTCTACATGAAAAAATTGCAAAATAGCATAGCAGAAAGATTGAATAGAACTCTGATGAATCTGGTGAGAAACAGAATCAACATTAGTGAGTTATCTAAGGCAACTTGGGCTGAACTGATATATATGTTATGAATCAATAACAGCCATAAAAAGATAAAGACTTCCATATGAATGTGGATAGGAGTGAAGCCTAGTGATGCTCACCTTTATGGGATAGGATGTAAAATTTTTGCACATGTTCCAAAACAAAACACCACTCAAATTCTGTAGGGCCATTGATTGGATATGCAGTAAAGTTTGAAATTGTGCAATTACCATCTGACCCCCCCCCCTTTTCCCCAGGACATCTCTCTTGAATCACCTGCCTCCTTCTTCACTCATCTGAATGGAACAACAAAACTGGTTGTGGTGACATATGTTGATTAGTTGTTCCATGGTTACCAAGCATTCTCATATAAACTCCTTGGAGTTTTGTTTTGTTTTGTGGTGTGTGTTGATTGCTAGGATAGATGGAGTTGCTTCATAATGACAAATTAAGAATCAATGAAAATTCCACAAAGGATCATGCAAACTATTTATGAAGTCTGATAGCAATGTGTGGTCAATTTCAGCTGGTGTTGGAGGTAGCCATTGTATGAGATACGGAGCTGTATTTAAGCTATATTAAGAAGAAAGAAACATTTATTCATTTTTAAATAATCAGAGTTTGGCAAAATATTCGATAAGGCAGAAACAATGCATGAAAATTAACACATTGTCTTCCATCAACTTTAAAAGTTAGAAGAAATTCCCAAAAAAAGTGGGTGGGTTAAAAACAGTAGGGAAAAATAAAATCTCCAAAGTTCCTTGAAGTAAAACACTTAGCTTTAAAACACCAAGTTACAAACAGAAAATTCATGTAGTACTGCAGTGAGTGGAAGGAATGCTGTGAGGTAATATTAACATTAAAAGAAAAGAAAAAATGTGCCCTCCACTTCCTAAAGTGGAAGGGAGGAGCACAGTAGCAACAAAACAGACACTAGTTCAGCCTATGCCCTCGTTCAAGAAAATAGAAACACGTGACTGAGCTCGCGTGGACTCTAGGTGAATAGCCAGAGTGTTTTGTTGCTGCTGTCCTTCTTTCAACTTGGGTGAGTTGTCGCGTAACAGTTGTGATTCGCTCCAACTTATAACTGATGGTTTGTAAACTGATTATAACTATTAAATAACTCAGTCCTTTCATGTCAAACAGTTTGTATATTATCATAATCCTCTAGGAACTACATTGAAACTGGGTAATCTCCGAAGATGCAAAGCTCGTTTCGGCAATGATAATTCCAAGCAACCAATCTACACATCTACACCGTTAGCCACAATCCTTTGAGAGTATTTATTTCCATAGCAATCTACATTGTCTTACTTTTTTCTAAGAATAAATATCATCAATTTTCATCCAGGCTCAAGGAGCAAAATATCATGTACTTTTTTAAAGAATATTTTTGTTGTGTCACATACCTCCTCAAGTTTGCCATGGATTTCTGTAGGAAGACACTGGTAAATTTATAAAATAAACCTTGCATCCTGTGACACCTATTTCTCTTGTTCCTATTAGGATTTTTACACACATTTTACAACAGACATTCTCTTCTTAATACTAATAAGAAATACAAAAACAAACTAAAAAAATTGCAGAAAACACACACAAATGCAAGTCCTGTCACGGTCGCCATGTCGCGTAACCGTTGTGATTCGGTCTGACTTATAACTTATGATTTGTGAACTGATTATAACTATTAAATAATTCAGTCTTTTCTTTTCAAACAGTTTTAGTTTATTGTATATTATTGTAATCCTCTAGGAACTACATCGAAACTGGGTAATCTCCAAAGATGCAAAGTTCATTTTGGCAATGATAATTCCAAGCAACCGATCTATGCGTCTACGCCATTAGCCACAATCCTTTGAGAATATTTATTTCCATAGCAACCTACACTGCCTTACTTTTCTCTGAGAATAAATATTATGTTTTCATCCACACTCAAGGAGCAAAATATCATGTTCTTTTTTAAAGAACATTTTGGTTGTCACAGAGTGGCAAACATACAATTAGAATATTGCTAATATTTATCTGTAGTAAAATATTTGTGTGCCCATTTTGGTATCTTCAAACTGACAATGAAACTTTGTCCTATTAGTAAGGAAGAAAAGTATGTTCAGTGAAACTATATAAATACCACATAAAATAAAACAAAGGAAAGTTAACTGACAAATTAAATTGGGGGATACTCATACATTCCTTTGTAAATTGTGAGACTATATTTTAGGGATTTAAATATGAGTGCTGTCCAGAAAGTAACAGACGTTTTGACCTGGTGCGGCAGTGTGTGGGGCTAGCTCTGCCATCTTGGCATCAGTGTGTTCCTACACTCAATATGCATCATGCCAATCATACTTTGTATACAGTGGAGTTTTAAAATGAGCGCTGCAATTGAAAATCCCGCCAGTTGTGAAGTGTGAGCTTGTGATAAGGTTTTTGTTGGCAAAAAATCACAAACCAATTGAAATTTATTGCCAGATTTGTGATGTGTACTGCCAAGGAATAATGAATGAAAGCCAAGTAAGGCAGTGGTGCATTGAATTTAAAAATGGCCAAACCAATGTTCACGATGAGGATCGCAGTGGTAGGCCTAGTCTTTTGAGTGATGAATTGGTGGCGAAAATTAACGAAAAATCCGTGAAAATCGCAGTTTCACGATTACGGAACTCTCAGAACTTTTGCCCCTAATTTCACATAGTTTATGAAATTGTGGTTGGTAAACTTGGTTACCACAAATTTTTGTGCCAGGTTGGTTCCGAAAAGACCACGAGAAAAAGAGACTTGCTGCAGCACTGACATTTCTAGAAGACTATGACAAAAGTGGAAACCAAGTATCTATCATATCATAACTGGTGACGAGACTTGGGTAAAGCATGTCACCTGTGGAACAGAACAGCAGTTGATGGAATGGGGACACACGCATTCACCCAAGAAATAGAGGAAGTGTCTGCAAACGCTGTCAGCAGAAAAATCATTGCTACTGTGTTTTGGGATGCTCATGGAGCGATTGTCATCGATTTTCTTGAACGTGGCCGAACAGTCAACTCTGAGAGGTATTGCGAAACACTCATAAAATTAAGATGCGCGATACAAAACAAGCCTTGTGGAAAACTCTGTGAGAAAGTTTTTGTTTCTCCACGACAACACTTGTCCACACACAGCCAATCATACCCAAGAGCTCTTGGATAGTTTTGGATGGGAAGTTATCAATCATCCGCTGTACAGCCTGGATTTGGTGCCGAGCGACTACCAGCTCTTCCCAGCAATGAAGACGTGGCTCACTACACAACGCTTTGCCACTGATACTGAACTGCATGTCAGTGTAAACAGTGGATAAGCTCGCAGGCGGCAGATGTCTACAGAGAAGGTATTAAAAAGCTTGTACCATGTTATGATAAATGCCTTAATTTAAATGGCTATTATGTAGACAAATAGTGTAAGAGTTTACCTCCAAATTGTATATAGTAAAAATTGTTGTTTATTTTCACTTTGTTTATTTTTTATTTCAAAACGTCTGTTACTTTCTGGACAGCCCTCGTAGGAATGCTGTTACGAATTTAGTGTTCATAGCAAGTAAATTAAAACATGAGATATACGTTAATGGGATTTATATCTTGCCACTGTTTCATTCATGAAAACTATCAACTTTAGCTGCAGAGCTCCAAATATGGTAGTAATACTTGCCCGTCATATGTGTGAACTTGTTAGTTCCAATAAGACATAAATCTTGTGTACTTAAACTACTGTTATAATGTGTATAACAAGCTTAATGTAGTGAATAGCACTGACAATGAATATGTGATGGACTCTTTGGCAGTATGAATATCGTTGGAGATGGTTTTGTTGTGTTGTTGGCATTGTGTATGTTTAAAAATTGTAAAATAGTGGGTAATAAATCATTAAATGGTTAAAGAACAATAAAAAATGTAACATTGGTGTCAGAAGTTGAACCATTTGCGCAGGAAACTACTAAGAGATTTATGGTAGTTAGTTTTAGGTGTAAAATTATCAGTCTAAACAATGATGAAGCTTCTATGGAAATTATGCAATGATGAGATAAAGACTGTTCCAGGGTTCGCACGCTCCTTAAAAACTCCTTGAAAACTCCTGAAAATGAATTTTCATTTTCAAGTACCCTTAAAACTCCTTGATTTTACATAATACTCCTATAAACTACTCCTTGAAAAATTTTTGGTATTTTACTTTCTGATTCGGAAACGCCTGAGTTTCAATGGTTAACGTGCGTATCGCGCATGAAGAATAAATTCAGATTGTAATTTAACTCATTACCCACAACACACATTCTCTCCCCTGTTTCTGGAAGCATTGGTGACCGCACACCATCCCCCCACCCCGGGACTTGCTGTTATCGTCGATGCTCTATCCAGAAGAGAATTTTGTTTGTTTTATAAAGGATGAGAATGCTAGAAAACAAAATACTGGTCTCTTTATTTATGATCTATAGAGGGCGTCAAAAAGTGCTCGATGATAAAGCACCTGGACATGTTTTTTTAAGGGGATTTAATCACTGATTATGATTTCAGGCCGAACTGTCAAACGGCTTATTTATTGATTGTCGCATGCGGCTTATTTATTCTTTGTCGCGTGCCGTTAGTCGCTTTGCTAATATTTTTCTTTAGGCGTTCAGTTATTAGTATTTTTATACATCGAAAATGTCTCCTAAGGGAAAGTGCGTTTTTAATAAGATATGGCTGGATAAAAAAGAATACAAGGAGTGGATTTTGCAAGATTGTGATAGAATAAAAGCCAAATGCTGTGTGTGTATGAAGACTTTTGACATATCCGGAATGGGAGAAGCAGCCGTGAAGTCACATATGAAAGGTATGTATCATATAAATTTATTTATTTTTTTGCAGTAATTTTTAGGCATGAATTTCATTCACAATTCGAAATTTTTCGTTTTGTTTCCCGCTATTTCGGATTTTTTATTTATTCCACGTGTGAACTTAAATTTAGAACACATTGACATTGAAATGTGACTTGCGCCGTGGAAATGACAAAGAAATTATCGGTACAGGGATCATATGAACCTAAACAGCTTCGTTTTGTCATAATGGTCGTACATAGCGTGAAATTCGGCCTGGACCAAAAGTAAAAATTTATGGGACATTCGTTCTGCGGCATCTGCCATACAACCGGAGCATTTGTTTACAACGGAAGCAATTGATTGTCTCTGACCGATAAGATGGCGTGACTGGTTGTAGCACGTCTTGGATACATATTTTCTATCTGTTAATGTCGTGCGACGTTTGACAACGGAGTGGAGCTCAAACACATATAAATATCACAACAAAGCATATAACCAACATTTTACAAGATTTTCATTGTTTTTTCCAGCGCTAGCGACATGTAATAGCCGCGCGACACTCTCATATTTCGGCATTTTTAATGTAATTCGTGGCGACTTTTCCGAAAAATATGATTCCAAACCTTGAAGAGTACATTATAAGGAAGCAGTTGATCCATATTTCAACAGGTTAGTAATAGTTTTGGATCGGTTCAGAAAGTCGTACAGCTCCCCATTTATAGTTTACTTACAGGGTCACACAAAAAAATTCAGCAACATTACATATGGAAATTCTATGAAATATGTTTTAGTGATGTTATACTTTTTTCGAACTCAATCGAATTTATCTATGATATTAAAATACACTGTAACATGTTTTCTATTGAAAATGGTGTTTATAGGATTTACAGGGCCACACAAAAGTATGTGCCATCCGTACAATCTGCCTATACATATACAATGTTTAATTATATGCACGGGATTCGAACACCGAAGTTTTGCTCAAGCAATCCGGTTTATAATAGTTTAAATAAATTAGTAGAGTAGTTAAATTCAGAATAAAATAAGAAAATCCCCAAATTTTCTTGAATATGTATCTGTTATTTTATTGAAGTTTATTTTTTTTAAAATATTTCTTTTCGTTGCAGGGTCAAAACACAGTGAATTGTTGAAAATAAAGCAACAATCTGCTTCATCAATAAAAGATTTTATCAAAGTATCTGTTGAATTATCTAATGCTCAATCTTGTTCTTCTGATAGGATAAGGAACAATCAAAGATTAAAATGAAAAACATGTTTTACCTAACCCAAAAAAAAAAAAAAACAAATTTTAGATGAAGATGGCAGAGAAATCCTACTACAATACAATGATTTTTTAAATAAAATTGTTGAAAATTTTGCAGTGGAATTTGAAAATTTTGATCACAAGAACAATGTCTCTTGATATATTCTTATCTGAATATTTTAAAGAAGAAAAATATTTCAAATTATGGAACTTGATAAAAATTATTCTTATTCTATCTCATGGGCAAGCTTCAGTTGAATGGGGATTTTCTGTTAATAAATCTCTAGAAGTTGAAAATTTGAATGATGAATCTTACATTTCTCAAAGATTAGTGTATGATTACATCAAATTTTGTGGTGGTGTACTTAATGTACACATTACAAAAGAATTGAGACTTTCAGCATCTTCTGCACGTGCAAAATACATGCAGTATTTAGAAAGCCAACGAACAAAGAAATTTGCTGAAAGCAATAGTAGTAAAAGAAAGACGATAGAAGATGAAATTGACTATCTGAAAAAGAAAAAAGCAATGCCTTCAGAATGACATTGCTGAGTGTGAAAGAATGCGGACATTTATGCTGAAAAGGGAGAGGATAAGAAAGACATTTCTTTTTTTCTTAAGTCTAATATGTTAAGGAAAACTATTAAAGAAAAATGTCTAGATGTAGCGAAAATAGATGAACAGATATCCATTAAAAGAGCAGATCTTAAAATTATGTAGACCTTTTTTTTAAATAAATTGTGTCAATTTTTAAAATTAAAACTTTTGTTATGGAATGTGTAATTTTTCAAGCAGTAATCATTTGCAATTTTTCTAAAATGTGATAGAAGTTTCCAGATGTGCATTATTGTCAAACTGTACCGATGATAAAGTAAGAGCATTGTTATAGAAAAAAAAAATTGTATTTTGGAGACATTGCAGAAGAAAAGAAAGTTTGAGATTTTGCACATAGTGATCCCAACCTTAAAGCAAATAATGTGAAAACTGATACATTTTAAGTTTTGATAAAAATCAGAAGACAAGTTTTGGCAGGAAAACTTAAAAATGGATATTAAAAGGATAATTTGAATGAACATATATATGTATATTAGTTGTTTGTGTTTTAATGTTTTTTGTTTCATTGTAATAAAGTAGTGCAAACAGTATTCTTAAAATTATCGAGTTTGCCCATTAATTGTGGATGAATGTAATAAGACTCCTTAAAAATATTGAATGAACTCCTTGAATACTCCTTAAATACTCCTTAATTTTAATATTTAAAATTCTGTATGAACCCTGTGTTCTCACAAATTGGGAACTATCAGTTACTGAAAATAAATCAGAAAAGATAGTTTGATTGGAAGCTGCAATAAAAGAGAACGGAGGAGATACAGAATTGTTCCACTTGAGTGAGTATGTAGGAAGTCATGTGGGTACTAATGAAACCAAGAAAACTAATCTAAAGCAAGTAATGCAGTACCTTACCAATATGAAGCTGGGGATGGAAACTGCTAATTTAGAGATGCACTCTGCTATTAAATCTGATATCGAAGAAATGAAATGAAGATTGACACAAAATATGGAACAAAACAGGTAGAAAGACAGTTGCAAGGAAAAATAAGACAAAATTTGCTGTGCAAGAAGAAATCACAGAGACAACTTGTGCTCTGCGAGATGAAGTTGTTCAGAAAACATTCATCTTAGAAAAAGATTTCAGACATATAACGGTGGAGTTTGATGCTCTGAAGCAATCGTTGGAGAAAATAACATTGGCCGGAGGTACGACTGTCAGTCAGTGCATGGGTAAAATGAGACCACCAGTTTTTGATGGGCAGATAGCATGTCAACATACAAGAAGCAGTTTGAGGCAGCAGCAAAGTAGTGCTGCAGTAGTCTGATATGGAAAAGGCAAATGTGTTGATTTTGGCAGTGAGAGGAGAATCTGCTGATATTGCTCGATCTTTCCCAGCACAAAGAACTGATGAATACAAGTATTTACTACTGCTGTTGGATAACAGGTTTGGAGATTACCATATGGAGATGATCTGTAGGAGCAACCTAAAGAATTGCATTCAACATCCTGGAGTGTCTATCCAGGAGCTCGAGGCTGACATCAAATGATTAACGACACACTGCTATCCTGATTTGGTCAACAAACACTAAACAGGTTGATTTGTGACAACTTCTCTGATGCGATAAGAGACTGTCATACATAAATGCGTGGTGAGGGATTCAAACATTACTACCAAACTTGAATGTGTTGGTACCTTTAAAAGATGGTCGCATAGGTTCATTATTCGGCTGCCAATTTCTCATAATTATACCCAGAGATAAAGGTTTATGAAATAAAACAGTTCTTTCTTAGACAAATTCTTGAATTCTGAATAGTATAAGTGCTGGTACCAGAAAGATAAGACATCGATACTATCGTCTCCTTGAATTTAAATTGCAGGTTGACTTCACTCGCACAATCTTTCAGAAAATTTGAAAGAACATTCTATGGCATCCTGGAATAGCATAAGAGTCCAATATCCTGATCGTTAATAGAAAGGTTATAACAACCTGAAATTTTCTAAGTTCCCAGATTAACGACAACTAAAAATTTTTCTCATAGTTCGCTGCCCGTCATGGAGCTCTTCTTGTTTCGTCTGCCTGCTTGAAAACTGTTCCCCAAGGGGGCTCTGGCTGGCTTTTTATAGCCTTGGCTAATCTTTAGCTGAATTGTCGTAGAACAATGATGCCTTCCTGTGGTGAAATACTATTCTCTGGAGAATTACCAAAATCCACCATTCTTGTGGCACGCTAATTTTACTCGAAATTTCCTGAAATTTTAATAAATCGTAGTTTAATTTATTTAGAATCTTTTAACTCGTGACATTTTCTCATACATTTACTCATTTAAGAGTTAATAATTTTTAAAGATCGTACATTGTGATATCATCACATTTTATACAAAATCCGTTTTTCTCCCGTTAAATCTAGAATTACTGCTAAACTGTTATATAATTATTATCAAATGAATTTTTCTCTCATTTAAGCCTACTTTTATCCTCCTAGCTCTTTTATTTCAAAAGTTCAAATCCTATGTTTTTGAAGTATCCTTAAATAGAATTCTAAGAGCATACAAAGTACACCTTAAAATGATCGTCATTCTCTGCTTGCTTAGTGAAAATGAATGCAACAAAATTCATTATGACTGAACAACAATCTTATTTGAATCTTGTATCTTTTATGAAAATGGTTTAGTATCAATTTAAATGTGCTTTCCTGTTATGAAATGGTTATAAAAGTTCTTTACAACTATACGAGATTGGCCCCCTTCTTTTAGCATGATAATCGATGTACAACATGGTTATGTTTTGAGCTGAAAAATACTATTGAAAATAATTATAAAAATTTATTTGCTATATGCATTATATGTACGGTTTAGGTAAGATAGATATATAACAAGACCCTGATGTCAAATAGTACATTCTGAATTCTGATATATGGCAAGACTGGCCTGAAGAATCTTCTTGCACATGCGCTGATGGTGGAAGGGGTCAAGAAGATGTCAAAACCAGGACTTCGAGCACATGAGGTTGTTACTGAGGAAGATTCAGGAAAGCATCATCATCGAAGGTTTATGTTCATAAACTGTTCTAAGCTTAACTGAATTATTAAATATTGGTCCTGTGGAGGAGAAGGGCATACCCAGCGATTCTGCAGGAATCTGAAATTGGGAAACGAATGGGAGCTAGTTGGAGAGGTCAAAAACTAGCTCTTACTAAGAAGGCCAACCCAGTGTTGTTCCAACTGCCCGCATCCAGAAATGCAGAGACAAACTTATAATGTCAGGTATAATAAACAGATGTAAGTGCATAATTTCTGTTGAACAAGGGGATCTAGATCCTTCCTGAAGTGGTAGAAATTTTACGAGGAAGCAGTGCAACTGAAAACAAACCTTATGTTGAGAACAGTCACAGAAAAATCACTACCCATCTATGGGAAATTGACAACAGCATATTGTTGGAAGGGGTAATTTTTAGAAATACTTTTCTCATAGCAAATATATCCGATCACTGTATTTTGGGCTTGGACTCCTTATGTGAGAATAGTGTTTTACTTGATCTTCAGAAGAAAGTTATGAGATATGATGTCTGAGAATTTATTTTGTGTGGGGGACAATTGAGTTCCAGTGTGGTTAAAGCCGCGGTAGCGAATAGTGATGCGATTACAGTCTATTCAGTACTAAGTGTCAAGTGGTACTTAATTATTGTGACATCTGTGTGCAGATTATCGACCAGAGAATCACCATTTACCCAATCAGTTATTGGGAAGACTTTGGTAAGGCCTACTAAAATTAGAAGAGCTGCATTGAGTATCGCAAATATGACTGATTACGAAGAACTGCTTGAGAAGAGCATTATTGTTGCCAAAAGTAAGTCAGTGTCTGCTTTTGTGAAAGTTGAGGAGGATGTCACCACTCTAAAGTGAAGCAGAATTTGTGACATCTTCACAGAAATGGAGAAGGGACTTTTAAAGATGTTGACTATATCATAGAAGGATATAGCTCCAGCTTTATTGAGAAGATATTCCAACATATTTTCACAACATAATGGTGACTATGGCAAAGTGAGTGTAATCAAACACTCTATCAACACAGGGACACAAGTCCAATTTGCCAGGTATCTAGATGATTTCCAGTGACAAAGCAGAAGGAAGCTGAAAGCATCATTAACAATGATGCGAGAAGAAGGGGCTATGGAAACTTCAGAACGCCCCTGGTTAGCTCCACTCGTACTTGTGTGAAAGCACCCGCAGGGGCTTAGCACACTAATGCCAGGTACGGATTTGGTGAACCCACAGGGCCTGAGCTGAAAACTTGTGAGTGCCACATGTTTCCCACACTGTAAACACCTTTCATACTTCAGTGACTACCATAGAGGGCTGGATGGTTGAATGTTGTGTGTCTAGAAGAATGGGGATCTTGTCTTCATCACCTGGATCGCAAGGATGGAACAAACTTCTCTCACTCTCTCTCTCTCTCTCTCTCTCTCTCTCTATATATATATATATATATATATAACCTCAAGGTTTAATACATGCCAAGGAGGTGAATGGGTGACAAGGACAGTCATTCACTAGTGTGTGACCTCAGTGGCACCTGCATACTTCTGTCGTATTAGCCCAGTGGATACACAATGGAGGTATGTGCCACCAGAACTTTCCTTCTTACTTGTGGGACCAAAAATTAATTCTAACAAATGTAAAAACCAAACAATAACCAAACCAATTCCACTCCTAGTGGATTGGGTGGATCCCCAACCATCCATAATTCTAAGAAGCATGTCAGGGTTAATAGACCTCACAATTTTGAAAACGCAAGTTACAGGAAAGTGTGTTCACTAGAGAATGCTTTCATTGTAATGCAAAGGTTAGAGGGAATGTTTGAGAAAGTGTCTCCCTATTACATTAACAAAGGTTTAGAGGGTCTTGTTGATACCTTAAGATCTATTAAACTGAGGAACAGAATGCTGTTCCTGGAAAAATCAAGCCATAGGCAAGTGTCCAAACTCCTTAACTGTGAAGAGCTAAAGGAGTTCTCTGTTAAAAGTGAACTCCACAAAACCCTAAACTGTAGTAAAGGCGTGGTCACCTGCAGTGACATTATTGATTTAGGGACGGAGGAACTCGTTGAGGAGTGGCAAGATCCCAAAAAGTGGTTGAGGTGTGTCAGATTAGAAGGATGGTAAATGGCAGTCTAGTAAAAACTGCCACCTTCATCCTGTGACGTTTGACACTCCAGTGTTTCCACGTGTGTTAAGGCAGGCCACATAAACCTAAACATATGCCCTTATGTTCCGGACCCAATGTGGTGCCTCCAATGCCAGAGGTTCCGACATGATGGCATCGTGTAAGGGCGGCTGCACCTGTGGTAAGTGTGCCAAAGGGACACACGTGCCAGGTGTCAGTTGTATGCTATCACAGGTGTACGTCAACTGCTCTGGATTGCTCCTGACCTGGAGTAGGGAGTGTCAGGTGTATCTTGAAGAGTGCAATATACGGGAGTTGAAGAGAATACCGTATGGTGAAATGAAGGTGGAGGCCAAATTGCTTTCAGCTCCAGTATTCACATCAGGTTTAGCTATGATGGCTTCAACTTCCATTAGGAAAGACAATGTTGCTACCCAGACATCCATTGCAGATATGAACACAAGCATGACGTCTTTGGTGTGCAAGTGTGGTGTAAAAACCGCTAAGGTCTTAACATCTAATACTGTTGACGTCAGTAGCAACACGTCTGCGACCTAGATCACTCCATCAGCAGTAACAAATGCTCCGCCAAAATTAGCAATAAAAGTAATCACACCTATGATTCCAAAAGTAGTGCCAGCGGTAGCAACACTATCTGCTGCCAGAGGAAAAGAAAGAGACCAGAAGATCCGGGGCCCGAAGTTTATGCAGACCCAACTGAGTACGTGAAATCCCACTCTTCTTCCCCTCCTAAACTACCTAGTAGTAGGGAGAAGGGAAAGAGGCTGATGAAGAAAAAGAACAGGCAGATGTTAGAAGAATTTACTGAGTCAAAGATGTATGTCTTTTTTTCGGAGCCAGAAAAAACTGAAATGCTGGGGGACAAGACTGGTCTTGTTCCTCAGCAGACAGTGACCGAAGACCCATCCGAACGGGGGCAGGTGAGAATCGACAGGTAGGATGGCTCCCATACTTCAATGGAACATTAATGGTTTTACAGCTCATAGCACAGAGTAATCCTTGTCTCCAAGATACACATTTTAGACCAGCACACCAACCTGTGCTAAGAGGATAAGAACATATACCGAAAGAACGATACCGAGGATGATGGAGAGAAGGGAGAAGTGGCTGCGTTCATCCGAAACACTGTATTAAAGATTTTAAAAAGTAACTCCTGGGTGTTTTTAACAATATTTAGAGCAAGGACACTACCCCGACTCGTGGAAAGAAGCAAGGCTAATCCCCATTTTAAAACTTGTAAAAGACGTAGCCTGGTAGCTATTGTAGCATTGCCTTAATGAGCTGCATTGGGAAGACACTAGAGCTGATGGTCATCTGGTGTCTCGAGTCCCGTAATCTGCTGAGCTGCTTTCAGTGTGGATTCAGAAAGTACAGTTCCATCATTGATAACCTGATCTTACTGGAAGCAGCAATACTTTCATCCACAGCCAACGTCTTGTGGGAGTATGTTTTTACATAAAAAAGGCATACAATACTACCTTGTTGCATGTTATTTTAAAACAGTCATGTGAATGGGGTTTCATGGGAAATCTGCCAAGTTTTTTAAAATCGTTTTTCTCATGATGTTGCTTCAGGTACCGAGTCGGACCCTCTTATTCGGGAAAACCATGTTCCTCAGGGTTAGTTTTAAGCATGACACTTTTCACTATTGCGATTAATAGTATTTCAACTGTTATAAGGAGGCCCATCCGGTACTCCTTATATGTTGACCACTTTTTAATTTTCTATACATCATCCAGCTTCAGAATCGCAGAATAGCAGCTGCAACCTGCGTTAAACAGGCTGGATGAATGGCCAGTACACACTGGTTTTCGTTTCTCAGCCAAGAAAATCCGGAGTGTACTTTTTACTTGTAGCGGAAATCTTTTACCAGGGCCTCATCTTACTTTGAGAAACACCGTTTTAAGTTTTAGTGAAAGTATTCGGTTTCTGTGCCTCGTTTTTGACAGTAGATTAAGCTGGTTCCAGCATCTGATAAGATGTGAAAGCCAGAGCCCTAAAAGCTTTGAATTTTTTTAAATGTCAGTGTGGCATGTCATGAGCCACCAACCATTCCTGCCTGCTACAATTTTATAGAGCCTTTGTATTGGAGTATGGTTGCATGGTGTAAGGTTTGTCACTGGACAATTATCTCCGAATTTTGGATATTGTCCATCATGTAGTAATTTGGCTCACCATGGATGCCTACCACAGCAGCCCAACACTTAGCATTTTTGCTGAGTGTGGTGAGCTGCTGCTCTCCGTCCGCCGGCATCTCCTAGTGGTGTGACACTATGTACATATTGCTGCAACACCTGGCAGTCCCTTGTACAATGTAGGTATTCGTCCTAACTATGAACGGCTTGACACCAATCGCCATAGAGCAGTGTTTCTCAAAGTGGTGTACACGGACCCCTAGGGATTTGCCAGTTGATCGTAGGGGGTTCATGACAAGATTTCCGAAATGGCTATCTCATGCGTGTAAAACGCACAATGGTGAACATTGCTAAAAAGGGTCGCAGGTTCGCCAGTGCCTGGGACATTTTATAGGGGGTACATGAGCTTAAAAGTTTGAAAAACACTACCATAGAACAACCAAACCATTCGGCAACTTTACAAGGGCTATTTCTGAATTTTATGGGTTTGAGCTGCCCTCCTTTTATGACCAGGATTGGGGTAAATATCATCCCTGGCTTTTAAAGAGGCACAGAACATTTTTAGAACTGTCATGGTACAACAAGCTTTACTGCTGACAATGATTGTATCAGAATTTTTAATGATGTTTTAAACCGGCATCGTGATTTTATCCCGGTATATATGGGTGGGTCTAAGCAGTCTAATTGAGTAGGTTGCTTCGTACTGTTCCCTTGAGTGACTTACACATACAAGCTGAGATGCATGTGCAATGTATACACTGCAGAGTGTTATGCTTTGTTAAAGTTGCTCCAGCATATGAAAGTAAGTCACGTTATGAAGTAAATCATTTGTTGTGATTCCCTCAACTGCATTCAGGCTTTAGGAAGTACGAGGCATGTTTTTAAAGTAAATACCATTTTGAAATTAAAAAAAGACGTGCAAATATATTTCAATAATTTTATTTTTACGTGAAAGCCTGTACCTTACTCTACTTTTCTACATAATTCCCTTCGATATTGAGGCACTTGTCATAACGTAGTACCAGTTTTTGAAAACCTTCCTCATAGAAGGTTAACCACTTGTTAACCACTGCATCACAACTGTTTTGACTTCGTTGTCGTCTTCAAGACGCTGACCGCCCAGGTGTTTCTTCAAGGGCAGGATCAGATGGTAGTCACTGGATGCCAGATCAGGGCTGTATGGAGGATGATCTAGAGTTTCCCATCGAAAAGATGTGATGAGATCTTTGGTCTGATTAGCCACATGTGGACGGGCATTGTCATGCAGCAAAACGATGCCCTTGCTCAACTTGTCATGTCTTTTGTTCTGGATTGAACGGCACAGATTGTTCAATGTCTCACAATAAGCTGCTGCATTGATTGTCTCATTACGAGGCAGAAATTCCACAAGCAATACTCCTTTTCTGTCCCAAAAAACTGTGCACATGATTTTCCGGGTAGAAATCGTTTGCTTGAACTTCACTTTTTTGAGTGAATCTGAATGCCGCCATTCCATGGACTGTTGCTTTGATTCAGGTGTGACATAGGTCATCCATGTCTCATCGCCTTTATCAATTTGCCTTAAGAAATCATCACCATCGTTGTGATACCGCTCAAGGAAAGTCAATGCACTGCCTAAACGTTTGGTTTTGTGCACATCCGTTAACATTTTCGGTACCCAAGGTGAGCACAATTTTCGGTAATTCAAGTGCTCGGTCACGGTGCCATACAAAACACTACAAGAAACATTAGGAAAGTCATCACACAAGGAGGAAATCGTAAAGCGTCTGTTTTCTCTCGCCTTATTGTCTACTTTCTGCACCAAACTTTCATTAACGACCGAAGGACGCCCACTCCGTTGTTCATCATGCACATTTGTGCGACCATCTTTAAATGCTCTCACCCACTTTCTCACCATTCCATCACTCATAATGTTTTGTCCGTATACTGCACAGAAACAAGGAAGAATTAGACTATAATGGCGTCAGTGCGTAGGCAAGAGATGCAGGTACCCAGTGCGCATGTGTGGAACGCCTCGTATGTACCCAGCAGATTGTTTTGGATTGAAAGACTTCAAGAGTATGGCTTCAAAATCATGTATAAAAGAGTGAGTAAGCATGGTAACACCGAAGTTCTGTCCTGAAGACCATGTAAGGACATTTGCAAACACTATAAAAAAGCGGAAGAATGAGAAGACATTGAAGTTTTATCGAGGATAACGTTGGAAACGGACAGAATCTGGGATCTGGCTGAAATTTCTGAAGAACAACGTAATTTGTAATTATCAAGATATAGCACCTGTGCATGAGTGGAAAGGCAGAGGCGAATGCCCTTCCTGGCAAGATATATCCGATCACTAAGATCTACTGTTAGCAATAGGATTCCGTGGTAATAGAGGATGGGATCCTGGAACGATGCTGGGAGTCCTTGGAAGGTGTGTCACTTATTAAAAATTCTGGTTCCTAGAAATATGAAGGAACAAGTTCTCTGCGAGATGCACAAAAAATTATCTGGTGGACATTTGGGTATAAAGAAGACTTTAAATAAACTGCAAGCAAGGTTCTATTCGATGGAATCTTGAAGGGACGTGGAATAGTATATCAGCGCTGCAGTATGTGTGGACCTGTTAACGGGCTGAATAGGTAGAGGAGAGGAATACCCCAGCAGTGTACACTGGTGCCCCATTTGAACGAATTGCAGTGGACATCGCTAGACCTTTTCCAGTGTCAAACATTAGGAACAGATATGTTTTGGTTGTCATGAACTATTTCAGTAATTGGCCAGAAGTGTTTGCTATTATGGGTCAGGAAACCATCATGTTGGTTAAAGCTGTTGGTGACCAGTGGATTAGTTGTTTTGGGGTCCCATTGGAACTACATTCATATCTAGGATGAAATTTCGAGTCTTCAGTATTTCAAGGAATATGCGCTGTCATGGGAATTGATAAGAGCCGAACTACATCCTTGCGCCCCCAACCCTAAGGAATGTTGCAATGGTTTAACAGAACTTTAGGAGAACATCTGGCAAAAGTTGTGGGTAGCTGGCAAGGAGATTGGGATCAACAGATTCCTTTGTTCTGTTGGCTTACAGATTGGCAGTACACGAGGCCACTAGGAAAACACTTGCAGAAATGATTTTTTGGCCGAACTCTCGACTACCTAGCAACATATCGTTTGATGCTCGGCCTCACTCTGATGAAACACAGGGGATTTGAGAATTGGTTGCATAACCGATTAAAATATCCATGATGATGCCAGGAAAAGTCCGAGAGTTAACAGTGACGGGATGAAGACACACTACTATACCAGGACCATTGGAGGTGATCTTAACATTATACAAAATCAAACTTCTTTTTGTATTCATAGTTTCAGTATTCACGAATCAAGTAAGTGTGACAACTTTCTGTATTCGCGCTTAAAATTTTTATTATTCGTGGATCCATTCGGTACATTCAGCGGAGTCGGTATCCATTAGTAACGTGTCGGCATCGTTTGAGTTTTGCTGGCATTTGTCGAGAGATACTGTATCTAACCGAAACGACTAAAAAACTAAAACGTAAGTTCATTGTCAAAAGCTGTCACTGCCGCTTTGTAAACATGAGGTGATTGTGTTATAAAACCACTAATGCTTTACAGATCTTTAAATTCCCATGCTTTGAAAAAGGACAACCTGCCGATGTTTTAGCATGCAAATAAGAAAGCGTGGGTTACAAGTGTTATTTCCTGTGAATGGTTCCAGAATTGGTTTGGTCGTGAAGCTGAAACTTATTTAAAGAAAAGTAATTTAGACTTTAAGGCCTTTTTAGCTTTGTACAATGCACCAGGTCACCCTCATGGGCTTGAAACTATGCATCCAAATATAAAGGTGATATTCTTGCCTCCTAATACGACATCTTTACTTCATCTATGAACCAAGGAATTACCCAGGACTTTAATCTCTAATACATTAGACAAACCTTCAAAATCATACTGGTCACCATGGAAAGCAATTCTGATATGAATGTTAGCAATGCTGGAAAAATTTTGACATAGCAAAATGCATTGTTACAACAAAAGAATCATTGCAAGAACTGAAGCCATACACTTTGAAATCGTGCTGGAATAAACTGTGGCCTGATATCACTGTCGGAAATGGAGAATCTGTGCAAATTCAAACTTTAACAGCAAACATTTCTCAGTTCGCGACTGGAATATGGCGAGATGGTATTGAACAGATAGAATCAAATGACATTCAAGAGTTTCTACAATCGCAAGACGAAGATTGGAATGAAATCGACTTGGAGGAAATGTTAAATTCCCAACCCATTGAAGAAGAGGCCTCAACAAGCACTGAAATGGTGACATTTAATTTAAAAAACCTGAGTGAAGGTCAACGGAATACAAATGAGCTTTGTGATTTCTTCATGAAAATTGATCCGTCTATGGAAAGAATTGTTTTTAAAAGACAAATTGTTAATCCCACAGCTGTATATAAATCCGAATTGAAAGACCTTATAAAAGTGGCAAAACATAAAAAGACTACTAAATTCTTTAAAAAGTTACCTAAGCCTGACAATAATAATTAAATCATGTTGCTTACAATCTCTTGATAAATTGACGTTAATTTAACTTTTTTTGGAAGCTTGGAAAGTATCCCCTATAATTCCATGCAAATTACCATCCCATATTTGCAGTTTCCATATTCGCAGCATATTTACGGAACGTATCCCCCGCGAATAAGGATCTTTTACTGTATTATTCTTTTGATAAATAGAAGTGTTACTTAAATTCTTTGTCCATAGATATATGTAAGATAGCAGTTTTAATTTTTCAACATCAGTGTTAGCGAAAGCTTTAATTAGATTGTTACTTAGCATTACAACTGGCAATTGACGCTACAGCAGAGGGCATGACTAATTTAGTTATTTTTTTATTTAATAATTTAAATTGTGCCCTATTATTGAAATTATTAAATCATTTGAAAAGAAATAGTTGTACACTGATAGTGAACTGTGCAGCCTACACTACAATTAAAACAAGTATTACGTGGCATAATGTAAGTTTATAAGATTTATTTTAATCTTCTTTGCTTTCACTTAGTAATATTACTGGTGGTATTATTTTCACCACATGTAACTATGTCACCTATTCAAACGTTGTAATATCAGTCTGAATCATGGTTAACAAAAGAGAAAGGTTTTACACATTTCTTTTTTGTTGAAGATTTTGATCAAATTTAGGCTGTTGCACAATCACTGGGACTTGTCAAGGAATTGTTGTATTGGTCGGAAAACTGTTGCACACATCCATTGGGTGATATTATTTAATATATGTTACTCTTAGAGTTTTAAAATATATCCATTCTTACAAACTTCACTTGAAAAGTGCCGTAATGTTAAGCGGCAAGCTACTGGGAGAAGGCATATAGTGATGTATAATAATAACGCAAATGTTCCTTCGACTATATTATTTATACACCCATCAAGATAGTATATAATGCACAAACTTCAAGCAAAAAAAAAAGCGATTAGAGTATGTCATTTGTTATCGTATGCGACCTCCAGCCATACTAATATGTGTAACAAAATGAATCAATGATCAAAAATGATAAAAATCAAACCAACTTTATAGTTAAAACAAAGTCCATTAGGCTACAAAAAGTAGCATTTACGTCCATTCTGGTCCAGCCTACTTTCCAACCTATCCACAGGCGCTGCTAATGATTCTGCTTGAAAATCGTGATAGTTATAATGTTTAATGAATCCAAATTTCTAGCGAATTATACTTTAACAACAAGAACCAAATGCCATTTTGTTACAGGTTGCATTTCAGCTATAAAAACTAAATTCCTTCATTCGCTAATGGTTCAAAGTTGTTGCAGTTATTTTGTGTGTGTATAATTTGTTCCATATTTAAATTTTTGTTGGCTGTGATAGCAACATATACCCGAATGATATTGTTCTAAGAATTTGTGCAAGATCATTATACTTTGCTATACAGCTTCTCCCGGTCGCTCATGTTATGGCACTTTTTGAGTGAAGGTTGTAAGGTATATATATATATTTTACAGCTCTAAGAACAACATACGTAGTTCAGAGCAGTATGTGATTAGGTTGAAATGCAACTTGGAGCAGGATGGAAACGGAAACTTTTTGTTACAGTGCAAGGCACGAGGAATTACATTGAATTTTACTTTATAACAATTCTATTTATTTAAGCAATTGCTAAGAAATTAATTGTCAGAAAACTTAAATAAAAGTATGTATTTCGTTTAAATTGGCATATTAATTATCAGGTTTTTTTTACTGAAATCATTACATGGTTTGAATGAAAGAAGTTCCAGATTGATTGTGTTCTATGTAGCCTACACCACAATTAAGTATTATGTGGCATAGTGTTACGTTGTTAAAATTTATTTTTAGCATCCTTCATTTTGACTGGGGTCATTATTTCAGCCGATGTAAGCTGTGTCAGCCATTAAAACATCGATTTTCATCTCAGGTAATAAGAAAGAAAGGTGTAAGAACCTGTGAAGATTTGGGGTCAAGTTTATATCACGATGCATGGTGACACTAACGTGCGATACAAGGAATGTATTAATTCACGTGTGATTGAAGCTTTGCTTTTCTAGTGGCAATATTAGCGGGGTCAGGGTTAGGCTGAAATGAGTCTTGGACCGAGTTGACAAATGAAGCTTTATCACAGCACAAGGGACGATAAATAACAGTGAGCTTTGTTTTGTAACAATTCTATTTAATTAAGCTACCGCAGAGAAATAAATTACCATAACACTCTGTTAAACCAATCATTTTTGAAGGGCTTTGGGGCTAGTATTTAAATAAGACTTGTTTGTTTTGAACATTGCTGTGACCTTTAAATCTTGCCAGACTATCCATAGCTACAACGTCAATGCATAGTGAAATTTGAAACATATCTAAACTATTGGAAGTGTTGTGAGATGAAAAAAATTGAAATTGCAGAAGTAAACAGTTGATGCCATTTTTCTTATGGAAAATACGCCATGTTTTCTCCACCATGGTCTTTTTGTCACTTTGACTAATTGTGTTACATCATTACAGTCTCTTCAGTGCCTGCCATATAAAACATTGCTTGGTTCTGAATATTGCTTATAAACTGAAGACACTGTCAGGTACTAAGTAAAAAAATAAAAATAGATGCAGAGAATTCTCAATTTGAAGTTAACTGCACAGAGAATTATTCATTCTGAATAAAAGTTTGCTTGTATATTTGCTGTGCAGGGGATCCATATCCATCAAGAAAGAATACAACTTGAAGGGATTCTTTACTTTCAGACATGCGGGACACAAAAAAATTGGCATCTGCAAAAAGATGAAATGCTGAAGTTGAAAAACAACTGCGTATCCAGCAACAAATATTCAACAAGCAAAGAGCTTATCATTGTCAAAGCCAACTATGTGGTAAGCAAAAAAAAAAAACCTGTCAAAGAATGTCTGATGCGTGTTTGAAGTGTAATATGAAAAAAGACTTCAAAAATATTCATTTTTGGAGACATTCTGTTTGTTTTCCAATGAATAAAGATTATGGCTGATGATATCAGAAAAAGTTTAAAAGTGAAGATTGCTACATTGGAAGCATGCATTGCTTTGGGTGATGGCACCAATCCCCCTGATACAGTAAAACTATCAATATTTATTACAGCAGTTGATGCAGATTTCAGTATCACAGAAAAATAATTGGCACTGAGGATGTCAAAGGAACAGTTAACCGTGATTCTATATTTTTTAAATATCAACAGTTCCCAAGAGTTTTGGCTAAATTTGCTGGTGGAGACCCTGTAATGGAAGGAATTTATTGAAATAATTCATGAAAGAGCAATAGAACTACATATCCACTTAAAAAAATTTAACAAATTTGCACTGCGTTATCTGTGTGCAAAGGTTCACAAATGTTATGGAAGTTGGATTAGCCAGTATTCACTATTTTAACCCACATTCACTTAATGACTAGCAATTTAAGAAGTGTTTGATCTATTTCATGAAGATTTCTTATTGTGTAGTGCGGCAGGTGGATAAATGAAAAACATTAAAAACAGATACTATGCTCTGAGAAAAGTCAGTGCAGATTTTATGGACATGAAAGGAAAAATAGTTGAGTGAAAGATAATGAATGGGCTTATGGTTTAGCAATCCTCGTAGATGTCAGTGCATATATTAATAAACTGAGTCTTAAATTTTTTTAAAAATGTGGATGATTGATTTGTGAAATGCATGGACACATCAAAGCTTTTTGTAGTAAATTAAAGATTGTTGGAAAGTCAGATCTGAGCTAAAAAATATATTATCACTTACTGTACAATTTTTATGGAAATGTACTGATTGCACTAATAGAGAAATTTGCTACAAAGTTTTGAGACTTCCAACTGCATTTACTAATCTGATGGGTGCTGTTGTAAATAAGATGCCAGAAAACTTACAAATGAAACTTATTGAGCTTGAGGCAGATTTAGTGTTAAAATTACAATATAATACACAGAGTGTGGTGGGTGAGTGGTTCATGCTCTGGCTCGCATTCGGCAGGACATAGGTTCGAATCCCCATCCCGCCACCATATTTGGGCTTTCCATGGTTTCCCCAAATCACTCCAGGATGCTTCCTTCAAAAGGCCATAGCCGAATTCCTTCCCGTTCATTGTTTCCAGTCCTTTGCCACCTATAACGACCTTGACTTCTACGAGGCGTAAAGCCATAAGAAAAAAAATCTGGCAGATTTATCCCGTAGTGACGGCTGGGTTACACACCACTCTGTCGTTTGCCTTCACGATGGCAGATTGTTGTGATTAGCAGCAGCGAGTGCCAGCTGTTCCAGAGATGTCGTGATGTCAGATGTCGGACTGCGTTTTTCCGCAATTGCACATTTACACATTTAATTTAAGCCCTAGCTGCCATCTTTACTGGTGAGGTGCCGAAATGTTGTCAGTGACAACATCGTGAAGCGCTAAACCCGCAAAAAGTGGTATATGAGGTGTCTTTAAGATAATCAAAACATCTTCACAGGGTATTAAAAAACATAAGACATCAAATTTTGCACAGTGATTGTGTTTTCCCACACTGTCATATATCATGTCTAAATTAAAAATAAAAAACGACGTGTATGTACGTTAATGTTCAACTTGTTTGGAAAAAAAAAGAACTGTCCAAATGCCTTCTCCCCGAGTCTGAAATTAGATTGTTCGCCTTCTTCCGAACACTTGCAGCATCTCAAGCCTACTCCCCAAGTGGTGATTAAATGTTAGTCCGCTGAGTTTATTGGCGGAACAGCAAACACCATTTGGCCCTCACTGACTTTCCTCACTTGTCTTTTCGCGATGATTTTCTGGTTTTGAGGCTATTAGGAAATTGGATTGTTCGAATCTGTAACACTAATGTGTCTGAAGTAAAATTACCTATTGTTGATACTGTAAATTGCTACAAGCTTTTCGTCAGTCCTACTCGTTGCAATTTCGGTTCCAGCAACAATAGGCTATTTGACAGTATTGGAAATATATTACAAATTGTAGTTATTCGCGTAAGTGAATGCTTCAGGAAGCTGTTATTATTATTATATATTTTTTTAAAAGAAAGAAGGATTATTTAAAAAAAAAAGGCCAGGTAAAAAGTAGATTTTTTCCTTACCTTTGGTCACGCGACAGAAACCGCTCTAGGATTGGCGGTTGCTTTCGTGACGTCAAGTGTCTGTAAGCGCTGCGAATGATCGTTTCACATTATCCAAGTTTTAACTACTCTTATTGTTTGTTGCTGGTTATTTCTTGTTATTAATGAAATTTCGTTTTGATTACAAACTGGAGAACAATTTGTAAAAGCCTACAGCGGAAAAATACCGAAAATAGATTACCTTATTCGTTGGACTATCTCTAGAAACAATCCCTGATTTTTATTCTTCGGAGCTTAAAAATATAACAACTTCAATTTGAGAATCATTTATATTTAAACTAGTATAAGCCCGTGGCTGTTTTTTGGGTATCATCAAGGTTCTAGAATAGTTCCAGTTTTTAGGGCCAAACATTGTAACAGGTTGATCTGATCTGACCAAATATGAAATTGATCTGTGATTCGCCCTTACGGTGAATTAAGTCTCTTGAGCATGAAGAACTCAGAAGTATTAATAGATGTAGGTATTAAACACGGACAGGGACGATCGAGCTACTGTATTATTGTTTAAAAGACAGTAGACTCAAACTTGCTTAAATACAAACTTGACTAGTCTTTGACCCTTAAAGTTCACTGTGCAAAATTAGAAAAATTCCTGTTTGCTTCGAAAGCATCACGTTGCTTTTTATTGAGGCTGGGCAAACACTCATAATGTAATCATTGGCCATAGTAACTGTAACGGCCAGAGAACTTAATACACATTCCATATTATTAAACAGTTGAGCAATTCTGAAGAAATGAATTGCCGGAATACTCGATTCGGTAATATATTTGCTCTGATGTCCACTTTAAATAACCCACGTTCATCGAACTTGAACAAAGTTTTTTTAACTGCTTAACGTCTCCTATAACAACTAGGCTTTAGAGACGGGAAAGGATGGGGGGGGGGGGGGGACAAGGAATGGGAAGGAATTCGGCCATGGCCTTTTGAAGGAAGCATCCCGGCATTCACCTGGAGTGATTTGGGGAAACCCTGGAAAACCCAAATCTGGATGCCCGGACGGGGATTCGAACCGGCGTCCTCCCGAATGCGAGGCCAGAACGCTAGCCGTTACACCACCACGCTCGGTTTGAACAAAGACCATTAACGAAATTGCTCAGTAAAATACGTAAAATGCAAATAAACCGGTATGTATAAACTTTGGTCAAGCAGAAACATTAGCGAAAGCTTTAATTAAATTGAAATTTAGCCTAGGCCGGAATGACAATTGGCATTCGTGGTTACAGCAGAGACCATGAGTAATTTAATTTATTAAAAGTTTTTTATTTTCTTTTCAGTAGCAACATGTTACTGTAAAGGAAATCCATGTATTTTCAGCCGCAAAATTTATCAATATTTTTTTTTAACTATGAAATGCTACGAAAATCAAACTTACTGAATGTTTTATGGCAATTAATTTGATAGCAGTTGCTTACCTATTAATTGTTGACATAACCTCGAGTTTCATCTAATGATATCTTGGGTCGCCATTAATTTTTGAGTGAAGGCTGACAGGTGACATCGTTCTCCAGCCAATGACGTAAGTAAGTGAAGCAATGTTTAAGAGAAATAAGATGTTACCTTCACCTTACTCAGTGGCGGCCCTAAGGCGACCGCACCGGACGCCGTCATACGAGGGGCGCCGAAACTGCAGCGAGCGATCGCGTGCGTGAAAAATGAGAAATAAATTCTGCAATACCAAGCTTGCTGTTCACATATTATTTTGACACACTGTTCATCCAGAAGAGTTTATAAGTGTAAGAGCTTCAGCTTGATGCGTAGTCGTATGTCGTCATAGAATCGCCTAACCTCGAGTTGCGACTGAAGTAAGATCGATTTAAGATCGGGCCACACTAGACTGAGCCGAGCCCGCACCGCACCGTCACTTTTCTTATTGTCGCTCACTGGATTGAAGTGAGTTCAAACGACACCGTGTGTTGGCCGGGATTTGTTTGGTTTATTTTTTGACGGTCGGGCTGCTATCGTACTGTTCGATGTGGAGAAGTGTATAGAAAGATTTCAGAAATTTCCGGTCCTTTATGACTAAATATTGTTTTAGCGTTGCTGATCGCTTTTTTTTTTTTTTTTTCAGCCTCACTTCAGGTTCATCAGATGTTCGTAAAATTTAGGTACAGTCCTTGCATGTTCACATTAACTAATCAAAGCTTTGCCAGAGGTGAAAGTCGATTTTAAGGACTGTAAAAATTGCATCCGAGATCCGAATTTTGAACCGGGGACCTTCCGTACCCAAATCACATGCCGAAAGCATCTCAATGTAGAAATACTGAAAATATGTATTCAATCATATAAAGTACATTTGTGTTTTGGCATGGAAAAAATAAATTATAAGTACGTTTATTTTATTATGTTTGAATAATAATTTTTGATTATAACCAGATTTGTCTCTTGACTCAGAAGGTTATGGCGTACGATTGGGGAAACGAAAGTCCCTGGTTCAAATCCCTGTTTTAGCTGTAATTTTTATGGGTCTTAATATTGACATTCACCTCTGGAAAAGCTTTGATTTGTTAATGCTAAAATGCTAGGACGCTACGTGTTTCGAAATTCACGTTAATCTGTAGTTTTCCTTTTCAAATTAGGTGACAACGATAGAGGTGTACTGTGCAGCCGATGAGTAACTCCGTGACTGGAATTTTTAGATCACATGAAATTATTATTATTTTACGGAATCTTTGCGGTGTGCATTAAAATAAAAATGTATAATAACCTTATCCTTTTTTTGTTTTAAAAAAAATTTTGAGTGACTCGAAAAGGAACCTCAACCAAAACAAATACGTTAAATGTGAAGTGAGTGACGCTTGACATTTAATCGTGACTATGTAGAGATACACGAAAATCTTTCAATACAGTGTGACGATCATTTGTTAAAACTGCTTTGGAATACAATTTTTTTGCATAAGAGATCAAACTATTAAGAGATAACAGTAGTCAGACAAAAAAGTATTTTAACGTACTTTCGTAGATTATAAAGTACATTACCCTATAATAAAGTACGCGTGGTAGCCGAAGATACGATCCCCAAATCACTTTGAAGGTAATTTTCTAACATTATTTCCGTGAAACAGTAAAGGGTATACGTTAAAGGAGACTGAAGACCGAGTAGGAACCCGTCCGTCACACGGCTGTGCTACGGACCAGTGTGGACGCGAGGGGGGTAACCCGACACTCGGCCGAGTGTCGTGGCGGTGACGGCGCGGGCTTGGCTCGGTCTAGTGTTGCCCAACCTTTACTCGAATCAACAAAATCACAAATCGTCCCATAACTAACTCTCTCCGGTACCGTGGTTCCAACACCTGTTTCCTGCCTTTTGAGCTGTAGTCTTGGAGACCTAAGGCGATTGCAGTAAACATTCGTATCGGAAATATTTACAAAGCTACTTAAAAAAAAAAACACGAATCTGGCGAACAGTAGACTACTTAAAAATAAAACAAAACTAAGGCAAACTGAGAAGGCTTCAAAATTGCAAAAATAATTTAGAGTTGAGAAGTCATCTGAATCGCTGTCACCAGAACTAGTTCAACACGCTACGGAAGAAAACTTATTTGATAGGAGTTATTCAGACGAGCCTCATGATAATAAATTTAACTATGGCTGGGACGTCGTCTGCAGTTCAGAATATTACAGAATATACCAAACATACCACCACCGTCGCCTGTTCAAAGTACAATTTATGATGATATTTTTAAAATGGTCTCTCTTTGACACTAAAGTCAGAGATGAAATAATTATTCGAGCAACAAACTCCCCCCCCCCCCCCCAAAAAAAAATCATCGACATAATTTTTGGAATAAGCATTTTTAAAGAGTAGGGTTGACTGGGTACGGTTGTGCCAGGTTATGGTTGTGGCAGTCGTCATATTAGCCAAACTATAAAGAATACCGGGATGGGGAGGGGGTAGAAAGGAGCGGCGTGCCTGATTGAACTTTTTCCACAGTATCGCCTCCTCCATCGCGTGACATCAACAACCTTAGAGACCCACATTACTTTTTAGTAGTCAAAAGTTAGTATTTTTACCAGATTTCTTTTAATAATTGTTGTTGTATGTGTACAGATAGAGTAATGAGTGTTTTTCCTCGTTATAAGTTAAACATTAGTAGTTAAATAGCAGTGATTACTTTGCACGTACCGTAGTTTATTTTGTATTGTCATGGCGACTGTTGTTTTGCGAACGAGTGCGTTGGGTACGGTTCTGACACATTTTCTGGCTACGGTTGTGACAAGTAATTTTTTGTTTTTGATGCCGAGAAAACGCTTGAGGAAGACCGACAGTTGTACGAAGCACATTAGTCACGGTTACTTTTGCAGCAAATGCCTTGGGAAATACTATCCCTCCTTTACTTATATTTCCACGGGTTAGTTATCACGTTCATTTTGTTAGCGACGACGGTCCGGTAGGATCGATTCGGACGGCAAATCCTTTAGGCTGGATGCAAGGTGTATTGTTCCTAGGATTTCTCGACCATTTTAAGAAAATTTTCTAATACTTCTCTAATGCATTGAGTCTTGCTAGTGCTGGATAACCATTCCTCGAATATCCACATTAATACACATTGGAATTTTGTAAAGAAAATGGAATCGCTTTGCTTTCGTTTCCTCCATACTGTTTGTATAACCTTCAGCCCTTGACTCGACCTGTCTTCGGACCCTTAATAAAATCTGTAAATACTACTTGTGATGGATAGATGCGGGGTCACAATGACTATCTACGATATACCAGGTATTATCAAAATTATCTGTATCACGACTTTTATAATAATTATTGATGCTACAATGTCTTATCTATATATATAAAGATGAATGTATGTATGTATGTTTGTTTGTTTGTTAGTTTGTTTGTTCTTCATACAAATCCACAGTTTTCATCCTATCTCGATGAAACTTTGCACACTTATCCTTTGAAACAAGGAGAAAAATATACATTTGGTTGAAAAATTATCTGTATAAATAATACATGTTGTCTCATAATTTCGAAATACTACTGAATGGCGATAGACAGACGCGTTGGATATGGACGTCTGTATACTGCTTTTCCGTGTATCGGTCAGACAGCTCAGTGGTTAAAGCGCTTGATTACTAATGTTTGGGTCGTGGTCTCCGGTTCAAATCTCCGTGGAGGCTAAGATTTTTAAAAATTGTTTTTGATCGTAAGAATCACGCCAGGACCGTAGGTTATTCGGATTGAATGTTAAACTGTAGATATCACAAAGTTAGGGGTGCAATGCGAGGCAAATCGTAGGTAGTCTTGTAATACTGTAGAAGTACACTTTTTTAGGTTATATTGATACCTCAGGGGTGATTCGCAGTCAGTGTGTGTGTGTGTGTGATCTGCAGTAATATCTATATACATAAAGATGAATGTATGTATGTATGTTTGTTCTTCATACAAATCCACAGTTTTCATCCGATCTCTATTAAACTAACAAGGAGAAAAATACTGTCTACATTTGGTTGAAAAATTATCTGTATAAATTATACATGTTGTCTCATAATTTCTAAATATGACAGAACGGCGATAGACAGACGCGTTGGATATGGAGGTCTCTTTACTGATTTTCCGTGTAGTGGTCAGGTAGCTCAGTGGTTAAAGCGCTTGCTTACTAATGTTTGCGTCGTGGTCTCCGGTTCTAATCTCCGTGGAGGCTAAGATTTTTAAAAATTGTTTTTCATCGTAAGAGTCACGCCTGGGCTGTAGGTTATTCGGATTGAATGTTAAACTGTAGATATCACAAAGTTAGAGGTGCAATGCAAGGCAAATCGTAGGTAGTCTTGCAATGCTGTAGGTGTACACTTTTTTACGTTATAATGATTCCTCAGGGGTTGTTCGCAGTCAGAGAGAAAGTGTGTGTGTGTGTGTGTGTGTGTGTGTGTGTGTGTGTGTGAGAGAGAGAGAGAGAGAGAGAGAGTGAGAGAGAGAACCGCAGTAATAATACTATAAATACGGAAGTAAGTCTCTGTCTCTTTGTTACGTTTTGAAGACTAAATGGCTATATCATTGTTGATGGAATTTGACAAGAAAATCTGTATGAAGGGCACAGGACATTTTCTCCGGTATGTTTAATAGTTGTAGTCACGAAATTTTGAGACCTTACCGAATGGTGACAAAAATATGTTGGAAACTTATTCTCTTCAAGAGACTGGTTCGACGGTAGAATGATATAGTGATAGCTTTCCTGTCATATTAAGCCGACTCGGTGTTGTTGGGGCCAATCCTTCGTTACCAACAACTTTCTATAGTCAATTCTGGCAAAAAATTCTTAATCCACGCGTACAAAGTCGCGGGTACGAGCTAGTTAGTTATAAGCGATTAAGGTGTTCCCAGATTAATTTCTATTGTTACGTAAAAATTAAATTTTTCCAGAAGAAGATTGTTACATTATGTTTGATATTTTTTTGGGGTGTGGTCGGTTGTGCCATTTTTTATTTTTTTTCTAATTTGTTGTTGTGACTTAACCATTGTACTTAGGGGAAAAACTTTAGTATTTATACGTAGGGAAATGTACATTTTACTATAAAAATCACCTTTCTTCCAGGTAACTGGCATACTAAGAAAATTATGAGTGATCGAAAGAATACTGTCACAACCGTACCCAGTCTCCCCTAATGCCAAACGGAAAAACTTATAAAAATATTGTTCTGTTGTTTATCCACTCTTAGTTGAGCAAAGAAGGATTTGATGACTGGAGCTATTTACCAGAGCGTCTCAAAACTCGTGAAAATTGCTCAGATCACCAGCGGACAATCCTCAGTTGGATAGAAGTGTTGATTCGATTAAGGAACTTCAGTGTAATAGACAGGCATTTATAAATGCAGATTGAAGATGAAAAATCACGATGGGTTGCAATCCTCGAATGAATGTTTTCGTTTTATATGCAATAATTTCTTGGAAGCTTTGGATCTGAAATACTAAATACTACTTATAATGGTAACTTCCTGGGTACACTGCAACTGCTACTAAAATAAGACCCTGTGATCTACGCCATATTGTTCACAGGGAGACTATGTCTATTATTTTGGCAAACGTATTCAAAACGAAAGAAGTTCGTAATAAAAATTTGATTATGGATAAGTCCATCAACTGAATTGAACTCCTGATGTCAGTCGCATCGAACAATTATCTTTAACATTGTTTTTGTTGAGACTAACGAAGACAAAGCCCAAGTGCGTGTGTGTTTCGTTGCTTACAAGCCGTAAAGTGACTCTTCGGGAGCTGAACTAACTGGCCTGTGTAACGATTATACTTTGCAAAAGTTCGATTTGGATATCAACGATTGGTGAGTCCAAAGATATGACAATGGATCCAGTATGATAGGAAGAAACAAAGATGACAAAAGCAGAATTATGAACTAATATCTTCGAGCAATTTTATTCTATATAGCTGTCATTAAATTTGGTAATAGCAGGTACCGCTAAAATATAAGTTAAATCGGTTTCTTTGTCCAAATTTCTTTTAAAATATCTGTCCTACTCTCTGGATCACCAAAGCGGTGAGAAGTGGTATCCAAGCACTTATAAGGACTATCGCCAAAAAAATTAAGAAACTTGTTTTGAGAATTGAGGTTCTAGATTCGCTGCAACAGGCCCGCCGCTAGTTTTCTAAGCGCCCGCGTGCAATACCGATTATGCCCCCTCCTGTCTAACTACAGCCAGTGGTGGATCTAGGAATTTTTCCGAATGGGTAAAAAAAATGAGATTGCCACCCCTTCGAATATTATTTGCCGCCCCCATTGTTGCCACCCTGAGTGTCCCCAACTGCTCGTCTCGGCGACAATGGTGTGGCAACTATCGCGGGGCGGCAACTGTCCACTTGATTTGCCGCCCCCCTCGACTTGCCGCCCGCGCGTGATGCACGCCTTGCACGCCCGGTTACGGCGGCCCTGCGCTGCAGTTCGTTATCACTACTCTTCTGTTCGCGACACAATTCTGGAAATGAATTATTCAGTTGCAGCAACAGAGGCATTGTCCCTGAGCCAGATCATGGAGCAATTTTTAGTTCATAGTTACAACAGTGACTTGGTATAATACATTGTTTCAAGTAACTATTCTAAGCAAGGTTATGCAGGCTGAAAGTGGATTTATTAAACGCTTCACAATTGCTGGAAGACAGCTCGGATTTTGGGAAAGAATACTAGTTATTCGTCTGCTCTGATAACAGCTAGAGAAATTGTTTCACAGATTGGGACATATCCAATTATTAACTTAGTCGGATACCAAAGAAAGAAAAGATCTTTTCAGAATGAAGCCGTAGACGAGATAGCAACAGGTTCCAGATTTTTTTTTTTTTTTTTTTTTTTGTAATCAACGTGTTTGGAACATTACAAATACAACTGAGAATGCTTTGGTCACTCATTTCACAGAACTATCCCGATTTAATGATATAGTGTCGTTCTTACACTTTATCAAATCAATTACTGAAAAGTCAGAATTGGAATAATTCTGTGCAGATTTAGAAATAAGTATAACTGATGGAGAAAGATGTGACATATCTGGTAGTGAATTGATCAAGGAACTTTCTAACTGAAACTATTGTTGATGGGGCTTGAATCAGCAGAACCAATTAAAGTTCAACTTATGAAAAAAAAAAAAAAAAATGGTTGGCAGGATATATTTCCGAATTTGTGGACAGGACTTCAAATTTTGCCATCACACCTGTAACTGTCGCTTAAGGAGAACAAAGTTTTAGTAAATTAAAATTTGTCAAAACGTTTTTACGGTAAACGCAGACTCTAGATAGACTGTCAGATCTTGCAATTATATCTATAGAAAATTATATTGTCCAACGAAAAAAGGGAGGAAGATGGCAATCTAGGCCTTTTAGTTATGATTTTATTTTCTCATTTGTTTGTTTACAATAGTTGTTAAAAGCTATATGAATTTGACGGAAACGTGATGTGAGTTTTGTGTACGCCATAGCAGCTTAAATAAAAATTTTCAAACATATAGTGTTCCTTCTTACAGTTGTTTCTCATTCATACCGGTGCTATCCTATACTAATCTTTCTGAGGCCTACGTTGTTATTAATATAAAGAGACTGTCTTCTGCAAGCGGAATTCATAACGCATTCATACACATATTCATTGCAAGGAAAGGGAAAATGACTCATCACTCACCAAAGTTGAAGGCAGCGACGGGAGAAGAACATATATCACGAACACACAAATATACACAATATTTCGGTTATCAAACCTTATTTATGTTGGAGAAAATGAGTCATGAGCCTCGGGAGGTGTGCACACGCCGAAGGTTGCTACACGAGTCAACCAGCCAATGCATTGACATCCTTCGATGTTGTTGTGAAAGTCAGCAGGTACTTGCATGGGGAGGTAAGAATCCGAAATACCTGTTTATAAACAATCAAAATGTATAAAATAAACAAAAAATATGAAAAACGGCCTTCATAGAGGTTTATCGAACATATACAAGCGTATATCACGTTTCGTTTCGCTAAATAGTTCCAAACAGCAAATTAATAACCATGCAAACTTTGGTACGATTATTTATGTTTTGAAAGGACAAAACCCAGAACTAACCGAATAAAACCACACAGACTCACTTCGTTTGTTAGGCAGAGAGGCGCTGAGCAGGTTTTTTGACAGCAGTATTGTCAATAATATTGATCGTGTAATGTAGTGCAGTATTAAGACTGGCTGGCGTATTGACGGTTATATTGTCAGTACTGATACTGACAATACTATTGACCGTGTAAGTTCTGCTTAGGACAAGCGTTGATTGACTTGGTATATAAAACTCTCCATTCACACTACGGTTTTGATCGCAAGGCAAAAAATTTTACGGTGACATTCTTTTCGCGGCGTGAATAAGAGCATTCATTACTCATTTCACATTACGCGGCATGGTAAAGCGCCGTCCGGTCGCCGTGTAGCAACCTTCCACTACCATTCACAGCAGCCGGACGGGAACCGGAAGCTCAGTGGTATACTTCACCAAATGCACGTTTTTCACATTAGACTTTTTTGATCGTACGGTTGTGCCGTCGAGCCAATGTACCAGTAGTTGTGTTCGGTTAAGTACAGGGTGTTTCAAAAAGAATATACGTATTACAAAGTATTATTTTGTCCAAACTATCGATCCCTGCGCCCCGGCTCGGCTATTGGAGAAACGAATACATAGGCTAGTTTATTTAATAGCCGCTGGATGTCAGTCGTCTTGTGTTATTCTTGGTAACCGTCATATGTTTAAAATGGCTACTCCACAGCAGAAATAATTTTGTGTTATCGAGTTTGCGAAGTGCAATTCCGTGATTACAGTGTAAAGACGTTTCAGGTTGAGGAACCAAATGCATCCTCCGAATGGGTGGAACGTTCGTAGATGGTATCGACAGTTTGTAGATACCGGATGTATATGTAAAGGAAAGAGTCCTGGCCGCACTCGTGTTTCTGAGGCACATGTTGCACGAGTTCAAACTGCTTTCCAAAATCAAAATCAACTCGTCGTGCCAGTCGGGAGTTACAACTACCTACAACAACAATTTGGCGTGTTTTGTGACGTCGGCTGGTAATGAAGCCGTACAGGTTACAGTTGTTACAAGCTCTGCGTCCTGATGATAAACGGAAACGTGTGGCATTTTGTAACGAGATTAATGATGCTATTGACAATGATAACACTTTCTCACAACGCATCGTTTTCAGTGATGAAGCGACTTTTCATGTTAGTGGTCAGGTAAAAAATCATAATGTTCGAATTTGGTGTCTACAGAACCCACATGCAGTCATTGAACATGTACGAGATTCTCCTAAAGTCAATGTGTGTATCTCGATCATCTGTTTACGGCCCATTCTTCTTTGATGGAAACACGGTTAACGGTCAGCAGTATCTCGCTATGTTACAAAACTGCTTGTTTCCGAGGCTGCACGAAGACAACTTCATTTTTCAACAAGACGGGGCACCCCCTCACTGGAGTCGCCAAGTGCGTGAATATCTGAATGAAACTCTACCGAACCGTTGGATTGGTCGTCAAGGAGCTGGAGACTTAGCATGCATCAGCTGGGCTCCACGGTCACCGGATTTGACACCCTGTGACTTCTTCCTGTGGGGTTTCATTAAAGACAACGTTTATGTACCACCACTCCCACAGAACCTTGAGGACTTGAGGAACCGGATCCGTACTGCCGTAACATCAGTGACGAAGGACATGCTTGCCCAAGTATGGGAGGAATTTGAGAATCGGTGTGATATTGTTCGTGTGGCTGATGGAGGACATGTTGAACATCTGTAATCTGAACTTAAGAGGTTCGTAAATATGTGTGTAAAGTTTCATATTCGTTTGTCATACAGTTTAATAAATATATGCATTCGAAATACGTATATTCTTTTTGAAACACCCTGTATTTGTAATGGTCCTTACGTGTGGGCCACTTATTGTGTTTCTGTTCATTATAAATTGCAAAATACTTGAATATTCATTTTGGGAGTAGTGATGGGATTAAACCGCGTTGTTAACAATTCACATAATTATTTATATCAAAGAAAACTGCAAAGGAATCAGTGGGCATACCATTTTACTCATAATTAATCAGCATGTATTATCTCGTAAATTGACAAAGTACATCAAAAGCCATCGGCATGGTACTTTAAAGCAACTAGCTCAATTGAATGTTATAAAGTATTATCATGAGTCCTCTTTATCTCGACAGATTTCTCTGTAGGGGTCGCTACGGGAGTTTTTTGCCTGAAAACAATGGAGTCTATGAACACAGTTGGTACATTACCAGTGACTTGTGTAACACTGAACGAATCGTGGAGTAGCTTCCTTAGGCCACTGACTTTAAATAGCACTAGTGGACACTTTTTCCACATCTACTACAAACTATTGGATTTGTTGGTATTATCAATTGCAAATACTCATTAATGCTTCCGGAGGAAGAAACTTTTAAAACTCTCACTCTTCATCCCAACGAATGAACATCCACTCAGATCTGCTCTCCTCCAGTCCTTGAGAACAAGTCCCTTTGTCCCACCAGGCACCCCGCGGTAACGTCTTTTAGTGGGAAAATGGTAGGCGATAGGATGCCGTTGGTGAAACATGAAACAAAAATCACGTTTTAGTCGTCTCTCAATAGATGGCAGTAACTGTATATCCCAGTCATCCATAGTGCACACATCTCACTCGACGGTGACTAGAGCATGGAGGAAGGAAATATATGGAGGAGAAGTGACGTTAAATCTGTGAAGCCGGCTCTAAACTCTCGCGCATGCGCGGTGGCGGCAGCGGCGATATTGCGAGCCCAAACAAATGCAAAGTTCACATTTTGTTTGATTCTGTGATTATTTCATTTTGTAATGTATATAAGTGTTTTATAATGCCATCTTGTGTTGCATACAGTTGCACAAATTGGCAAGAGAGGAAAGAACCTGGAACATCATTTCATAAGTAAGTTGCATTCTGATTATCATTCTTGAAGTGGGCAGTAGGAATTGCAAACTTTGGCGCCTGTCTATAAATATTTAGTCATAGCTCTCAATGGGATGACTTTGTTCTCATTTTTTTTTTGGTGTAGTGTAGAAAATCAGCATACCTTGCCATTTTGCACATAATAGACTAGCATTACTTTTTAACGAGTGTTGAAAATGAGATTTAAGGGGGTGTGTTTTACATCGCGATTCTGTTAATTTAGTATTGCGCTTTCTTTCGTCACGTTGCAGTTTATACTGACAGTGTATGATGAAATTAAGTGTGTTAAATTATGCTATGCAATCTAGGAATCTTGATGAAGCAAACGATGTTGTTACCGCAAATACAGTTTGCGATTCAAATACGCGTGTGTGGGTGTGTCTACATAGTTCGATTCTGTAGCGGCAATTTAATGGAGATTGTGGTTAGGTCTGTACCAGAATGGTTTTGTTGTTCCATAAAGGACAAAGAATTTATCTATTACTGTTAGTAATTTCATGAGAACCAAGTTAGTGACAAAACATGTATAGCGATGGAAACTACTTCCAGCCATTCCCAATTAAGCTTACGATGTATGGTAAAAAGATAACTATTTTTATTCTGGTCTAGGCCGCATTTCAACCTAACCATAAGTGGTAGTAAAAAAAACAGAAATGTCCATTCTGCATGTCCCCCATGTAATTCATTGTGGCTTTGGCAGAATCAATTATTGGTCCAGGCCGCATATCAACCCAATCCCAGTATATCCCAAAAACTAAGCACGATATCGAAACATTTCATTCTTTATTTTCGATTTATCTCGTCTTGTTACATAATAATCGACCATTAAATTTGACTTTTGCGAAATTTTTCTTCTGCATTTCAACTCAAGACACCTGATTTTTGATGCAGTATATCTCGAGAATTAGGCGAGATATCGAAAATTTTTATTCTTTATTTTTTATTTGTCTCGTCTTTTTAAAAAAGAATCCATCATCAGATTTGACTTTGACCAATTTTTTCTTCCGAATTTCAACCAAAAAGACTGAATATCTAAAAAACAAAGCAGGATATCAAAAAATGTTATTCTTCATTTTTATTTGTTTCATCGAGTTACATAATAATCCATCACCAGATTGCGGCGTTACGTTTATCCTAGAGTCCTGTTGAGGTTTTTGTACATATACCCCGTGTCTGTATGGGTACGGCCTAGCCCCTCCACTCCTCCTCCGCCCGGCATCACTTCAATGCGTGGTGAAGGACTCTTGCGTCGTCTCCGTATATTTCTTTCCTCCATGGACTAGAATCGTCTCTGGAATGTTCACCAACTTGCTGGCGTTCACACACCAGGGTACAAATATTCGAAATATGGTGCGTCGGATGTAGTGTTCTGCATAACACTACATTATTACTTTAAAAAAAAAAATGTTTATTGTCTTCTGCATATTTCATTCTACATTGTTATATTGTCCAATAAAGGCATATTAATTTTTGCTGATATTTTTATATCAATATCTATAAAAAGAAAACCGGGTAAATTTGTGGTATAAACTGAGCTGATTTCGATGGAGTTTTCACGTTTTAAAGCTTAGAATCTCAATTCAGTTGTTTGGCATGTCTTTATGTTTCAATGTTCAAAGGCAGGATGAAATTCTGAACATATGGTGACAAATTCCAAAGTTGGAAGGATGTTGCATATTTCACACTAAATACACAACTCCCCATGGCCTTTAAAGACAGCAATAAAGTAACTTTACAATAATAACTATTTTGCTCACTAAATAATACTTGCAGTATTCTTTCCTTTAGTTCGGGATATTCAGTTTTTAAAAGCAATAGATGGCTATATTGAATGCGAGAAATTAATAATGAAAAAACAAAAAATTTGTTTGATCACAATCTCTGTCAGCACAACTACAGTGTCTCTGGCAATCGTCTTTAGCCTTCTGTTCACAATAAAATGGCACCGCAGTTTGTAAATCCCTGAAACAAATCGAAAGTAAAGAATATTTTTACTGGTACGGAATATATTTTAATTTTGTGTACCAGTACCAGATGAAGTAGCATAATGATAAATTATTTAGTCATAGCGGCAGATGAGTAAGCATAATGAGACGTATCTAATGTATGTTACTGTGAATACTCAGTCAAAATCGATTCCATAGTCTTCAGGTAATGCTAGATTATTTGTAAAATGAATGAGTCGTTAGGTCTTAAGACTTTGAATCAAGGCTTTCAGATTTTGAAAATCCATTCAAAATCTGTATTTTTGCACGATGCCTGAATAAACACACATTCTAGATACATTTCTAATTTTTATGTATGTGCTATGTATTTATGCGAGTACGGTTCGTGTTTGGATTTTCGAGCAGCAACATTAGCTGTAAATAGGTTGAAATGTAACCTGGACTAAAATGATAACTGACATTCCGTATCAAAGCATCCAAACCACCCCATTCATAGAACTGTGCTGCTAAATCACCGTTTAGTTTACTACCGGAAATGGTCGGTACGAAATCGACGAAGCTCGGTACGCATGAATCTTTTTGGATGAATAAAAATAGTGTAAGGGTAAATCAACTTCAACCCGCTCCTTTCATGTTAAGGTACGGGTGAAAGTAGGTTTGCTTTAATTCCGGAAATGGATGACGCGAATTGTATGAAACTTGGTGCACGTTTCTCATTGCGTGAATAAAAATAGTGTATGAATAAATCAACGCCGGGAACTCTTGCTAGTCTATCCATAAAACGAAAACTGGTTATATTGGTTCCACAAAAACTTAAAAACTACTGCGCAGATTTCGATGGGGCTTTAACTGTTTTAAATATTAGAATCTCAATTGATTTATTCGGTATGTCTAATATTTCAACGCTATATAACGCCGGAACATTATATGAAATTCTGAACTTATGGTGAAAAATAACAAAGATGGAACCACTAGATGTTACCTACTTCGCGCTACATACACAACTACATGTTTCAAACATCACACTAAACAAAACTTGAAATATTCCTTTCTTTAATTCTGGTTATTCAATTTTTAAACGCTATAGATAACCGTATTGAATGCGAGAAACAGTAACTAAAAAGCAACAGAGAATTTCTTTGATCACGATCTCTGCCAGCACAACTACAACGTCTGTGGCTATCATCTTAAAAACTATGTTCACAATAAAAGCATTAATTTATTTACGAAAATATTATTCTGAATAGATTATATTTAATCAGAAAGGTAACAATAATACTACAATTTCCCTTGCATTTGGGATGATACTGTAGATCACGACTAATATATCTTTCATTCTTTTTACTATCTATTATTTTTTTCAGTAATTCATTTTTGATATTTGCATAAAAGGCTGAATCTGCGAAGCTAAATTATCTGGTGTTTGGAGCAGAAAGTACTTATATTAATTAACTCGGTGATTAATGGGCATTATTAAGTCTTTATTTAGTGTTGGAAATGTATATAGTTTAGGAAAACCGAACGTTTTCGTATTACATTCTGCGCTATGCACACGAGTTTCTGATATAATCTAGCTTTTATTGATATTAAAATCTATTTAAGTTCTCGAGATATCTAATGTCAGCTAAAATATCTGGCTTTTGGAGCTGAAAGTTGATTCATTCTATTCACAGTAATTAATAGGTAGGTTGATAGTTTTTAACATCAATAGAACTTTATATTAAGCCTTTAGTGCTGGAAATAAAAACAGATTGAGACAACTGAACGTTTTTTGGTATTACATTCTGCGCTAAACAAGTGATTTTCTGACATAATCTAGCTTTTATTCATTTTATATAATTTGTTGCATTGGTTAGTAATGCAGTTTCTACGATACGTGGCGCCGCAATTTGTAACTAGGTGAGACAAATCGAAAGTAAAAAAAAATAATTTATTTTTCATATCTCGCTTAGTTATCTAGATATCGAATGTCAATAATTAGTTATTGGTATAGGTCCATCCAGGTGCTTTTGGACTCTACTCACTACTCAACTCACGGGCTACAAACCGAGCGGGGCGGTGTAACGGTTAGCGTTCTCGCCTCGCATTCGGGAGGACGGCGGTTCGAATCCCCTTCCGGGCATCCAGATTTGGGTTTTCCATGGTTTCCCCAAATCACTCCAGGCAAATGCCGGGATGCTTCCTTCAAAAGGCCATGGCCGAATTCCTTCCCATTCCTTGGCCCCATCCTTTCCCGTCTCTAAAGACCTCGATGTTAAAAAGAGACGTAAAGCAGTTCCAAAAAAAAAAAAAAAGGGCTACAACGTGCATTGAGGTTAGCTATCTCTTGCTCGCGTATGCGGGCACTGTTTTCTCCAGCGAAGAATACAGTGAGCTGCTTCTTCTTCTTTGGGGATATCCTTGGTCCTCCCTCTCCGAGCTAGTAGGGTTTTACCGCCACACGGCCCACTCCTGCGGGAGTGGAACCCCCTGGTGCGAGTTTATAGGGTTGTTTCCGGTTCGGGCAACCTTACGGTGACAACAACGGACCGGAACAACACTCCCTTTAGGCCTTAAACCTCAAAAATGTCTGGTTCGATTGGCACTTCTTGTGCTTCGGTCCCCGACATCTGCAGCGACTCTCCGCGCTCGCCTTCACAGGAAGACAACGAGATGGAAGTGAACCCATCCTGTACGTCGGCGTCTGACAACCTCATCAACTCTTCGCGCTCAACTTCCTCAGAAGAAAATGAGAACGAGACGGAATCGACGAATAGTCAGAACCCTGACGCGAGGAAGGACACATCCCTATCAAGTCTTATGCTGACGCCTCAGCCCCCACATGGACGGGGTGAACCACGCGTAGCAAAGAGGCGCATATCGCCTCTTGCCGCACAAACTACTTAACATCCGAGAAGGGACGAACAGCCAGCGGGTGGCCCTACTGAAGAGGGCACGCCCACCACCATCAGTGTCTGCACTAAGCAGCTGGAGAGGAATGTTGCTAGCAAGGATAGGAAGACGCTGAAGAAGAGAAAGGAAACGACTGACCGAGTGACGGCCATACCATCTGCGTGGAAACCGGGAAATTCAGCTAGTCGAACTGTTGGGAAACAACCTCACCGGCAAGTTGACGAGGAAGGCTTTATGTTTTCCAAAAATACCAGTAAACCTCTACCAGCGCTGGACCCCAACATTGTTGAAACCAGTAACCAATTTCAACCCCTGCAGGCCGAACCAGCATCACCAGTGCAGAAATCAGCACACTTTCCCCCTATCGTTGTACAATTTGAGCACAGTTACAAGGCACTCCACGATAAGGTTGAAGCCATTGTGAAGAACTCTTTCGCTGCCAAAACGGCTGTTGGTGATAAGATAAAGTTTACCTTCACCACGGCAGAAGACTACACAGCCGCCACAGGGATGTTGCAGGACAGCAATGTCCCATACTACACGTTTCCCATTGGAGCAGTCCCACTACTCAAGGTCGTCTTCAGGGGCATCCCTAGAACCTTGCCCACTAAAGATCTTAAAGAAGAACTTTCAGAGATGGGATTTACTGTTCAAACGGTGGCCCAACTTCGCCGCCCAGGCAGCAACATTTTAATGCCACTATTCTTGGTGACCCTTGCGGATTGCCAGGAAAACAGAGCTATATTTGTGGTGGAGATAATCTGTCACCTCAAAGTAAAGGTTGAAAAACTCAGGGCCACGACCGGACCTCCGCAATGTTACAATTGCCAACGTTTTGGTCACGTGTCCAAGAACTGCAAAATGCCCCTGGTTTGCGTGAAATGCGCCGGCCAGCACGATTCTACCAAATGCACAACCCAGAAGGGACGAGACACTGCCAAGTGCTCCAACTGTGGAGGAGAACACGTGGCCAGTTACAAGGGTTGTCAGGCTTTCAAGACAGCCAGAGACCGCCTCAAAGGAATCTCGCCATACAGGAAAAGCCCCCAAACCGTACATCATCAACTGACGGTATAAAGAGAGGCAAGAACAGTCCCTATCCTCAGTACACCAGGACAACCTTCATACAACAGGGCAGGAACAAACCCTTAGTATCGAGGTGAGGAAGAAGTCCCAGTCGCGCCGCTGAAGGAAGAGAAAAGTTGGGTCTAGCAACACAGTAAATAGACAACAACCACCGACGGGAGAGGACGGCCACAGCTCAGGCAAAGAACATATTACCTCTACTGAGTGCAACACTTACCCGCCTGCCACAACGACTTAGGGGCAGCGAACCTCGTCGGCCGAGCCACCTCCCAGTCACCTCTCTGCCTCCCAACAGAGAAGAACCTCAGTCGAAACTGACCGTGATGCCCAAGACAAACTGGATAGACTTACAAATATGCTGGAGTCTGCCCTAAAGATGATAAGCCTCCTTTCTGAGCAGCTGGAGAAAATGACCGGCACAATTACTACTGCTCTCGTTGTCCCTAAGTGTACTCAATGCAACCATAATGGATAGACAGCCATAAATCTACTGTTTGTCATTCTGCGTTTGGAACGCAAACATCATGTTCGTCAACTACTCGAGTTCAGGCAATTTCTCCGAGACCAGAAACCTTCCTGAAACCTGGGCTGCGAGCAGCGTTAGTAAATTACAGATGTTACCGCCGAGACAACCCACTGCAGGCGGTGGAGTCACGGTTTACATTAAACATAGTATTCCACACCACGAAGTATTACTACCACCTCTTCAGCAGATGGAAGCCGTTGGGGTCGAATTGGCTACTGCCAGCGGGAAACTGTCATCTCGTGTTACCGGCCTCCTCGCCGATACCTCGAAGAAGCAGACTTCATGGCCCTGACAGACATCAGCGGCAAACTCCTGATTGGCGGTGACCTCAATGCTAAACATTCTGACTGGAACAGTAGCCATAACAACACGGCGGGTTTAGCATTGAGGCGCCTGACAAACAGACTCAATAGACCCGTTTACACGCACGGTTTTTCCGGCGGTTTTGGAGCGTACGCTCCGGGCGCGCGCATCAATCCTTTACGTGTAAATGCTCGGTGGTCAGAGAGGCCTGGCGCGCGCTCCGAATGCGCACATCTGTTGCGCAGGTCTAACGGGGCCTTGTGTTTACACGTGCATTGTCGGTCTGCAGTCTTGATGCGTCAGTACAAGTTCGTTGTTGGTTCGAATTTCTAGGTGACTTTATTTAACTTTATCCTGCTTTAACAGATAAAAATCTAAATCTTGAGAAATGTGGTCAAGAGATAATTTGGAAGGATTTATAGAACTTGAATTTTCTATGTTTGTGGAAGGTTAAATCAAATGATTACAAAAATAAAAATTAAACAAATTCGTAAATATGATTAGTTAGTAGAATACAGCAGGGTAAATGTATGTGAAAGTGAAAACAAAGATTTCGTCACTGAAAGGATTCAAGAAACTCGGCGGCAATTCGAAAAGAACTGAGAAAAATATATGCAAGCAATTTCAAATCTTGGAGGGATATTTCAGTTGCCAAAAAACGAAGAGTAGGAGGCAAACATTACTCTGCAGTTATGCTCTTCCTCATGATATTTGTGGAGGTACTAACTTTAACTTCACCTTTTTAGGTAAGTGTGTCTGGTATTGGAATAAGATACAAAGGGAAATGATGAACAATTTACCAAAAACGTTGAAAGAATTTAAAGTTAAAATTTGTAGAGGGCAAATGTAGGTGGGTGCAGGAAAGGGGGAAACTGGGTGTGTAGGGAAATTGCCACAGGAGCGTGCGCTCCATTGCAATTTAATGAAATATTCTTATTATTAAAATGTAGTTAGATATGGAACTGTCGTTTCGTAGACAATTTTTTAAATCATCTGGGTCATTTATTTTCCCGTTGCTCTCACTAAAGAGGCATGTGTCCATATAGATCTCTAGTTTCGTGCCATCTTTCCGCCCATATGCACTTTGTTTATTTAATTCTTGATGTACCGGGAAAAAAAATGTAAAGCAGCTCATATTGCTCAGTTTAAGTCATTTCTTTGGAGGATATTATAAATACACTTATAAACACAAGCACAACTAACAAAAACAACAACGACCTGAAAACCGAATGTTGCAAGCTGGACCGTCTACAAAACTTTCCAACCCGGCGGAAAGTCCACGCGCCACGGGGTAACGGTCATTTTTGGCGCGTACGCTCCAACCCGCAGTCCTGGCGCGCGCGACTGGATTGTTGACCATTTATCGTCGCACGCTCCAGGAGCGACGGTCCAACCTCACGCTCCGGCGCGGCAGTCCGGAGCGCCGTTCCGGACCGGCAGTTTGGCGCGTACGTGTAAACGGGCCTAATATGTGCGTTTGGGCACCAGAGGAGCCCACACACTACCCGAGTAACGGCAACAGACCTGATGTACTCGACGTATTTATTACAAAGGGCATCCAGGGGTATGTCGCCACCTAAGCCATAAACAGACTCTCTTCTGACCATCGCCCGGTCATGGCCGAGGTTGAGGTTGGACCCTGGCAAAATCATGACGACCCACCTCCTGACTACCACAAAACTAACTGGAGGCGCTACCAGAAGATTCTCCAGGATAAACTAGCTGACCCAACCGAAATTTATAACATCGACGATGCCCTACAGTCTTTCGAGACTGCAGTCAAAGAAGCAACTGCAGCCTCTACACCAGTCAGGGTACCCAGACCAGCACCCACTCTACAAATTCCCCCTCACCTACTAGCGGAAATCCGGCACAATAACCGGATTGCTAAAGAGTGGAAACTCACAAGAATTCCAGAGACTAGAAGACTGCTAAATCGTTTACAAAGGGAGGTTAAAGCTTCCCTGATACTGCACCGGAATCAACAGTGGGACGCAAGAATATCCATGCTCCGCCCGGAGGATGGAACTCTGTGGCAGCAAACAAGAAAACTCACCAGGCGAAGGCAGCGAATCCCTCCACTGCAAGGCGAAAGAGGCCTAGCCGTCACACCAGAGGAAAAGGCCAACGCATTAGCTGACGTCTTTGAGAAAAACTTCAGTCCATCACTAGCCAACGTGGATCCCATCCACTTGGCAGCAGTCCAGCGACGCATGAGAGTTTTCTTCGATGCCGAAGACGAACATCAAATAGGCGAGATCACCCCGGAAGAAGTAGCCGGATGCCTGTCAAAGCTGCACCCACTCAAAGCCCCAGGGCGTGATGACATCTGCAACCCTCTCTTCAGGCATTTACCGCCGGAGGCCTCAGACGACAAATCTACCCTCGTCCGTGGAAACATGCAATAATAGTGGGTATACACAAGACCGGCAAAGACCCGCTATTACCGCAGAACTACAGGCCCATTAGTTTACTCCCTGCCATCAGTAAAGTTTTTGAACGGCTATTCCTAAAACGACTGTCCGCCTTCATTGAAGACACCGTCATCCCAAACCACCAGCTGGGATTTCGACGTGGGCACTCCACCACCCAGCAGTTGATGCGGGTAACTGAAGCGGTGACCCGTGCCTTTAACTTCAAGCACTACAGTGCCATGGTTCTCCTCGACATCTCGCGTGCCTTCGACTCCGTGTGGCACTCAGGACTCCTGCTTAAGCTCTTCTAGCATGGCATCCCGGGTCCATACGTGAAGCTGATGAAATCATACTTCAATGGAAGGACTTTTAGCGTGAAGGTGGATAAGGCACACTCCTCTAACAGAAGCATTGAAGCAGGTGTCCCACAGGGCTCCGTGCTCGGACCAGTGCTATACTCCCTGTACACTGCAGATGTTGCGACTTCTAACGGTGTCCTTACTGTAACCTATGCCGATGACACCGTGTACCTGGCATCTAGCCGCAGTAGAGTGCTGGCCACCCGGCGCCTACAGGAAGTCTTGCAGGTTACTGAGGCGTGGGCAAGGAGGTGGCGTATAGACATAAATTCAACCAAGACACAAGCCATTATAATAACCAAGAGACTCGGGGCCCGTCAACCAACACACCCGGACCCAACACTTCACCTGTATGGTAGTGATATTCCATGGTCTCCCACAGTACGCTATCTAGGGGTGACCCTCGATAAGAGATTAAATTGGATCAGCCACATCAACGACATCAGATGGAGAACAAACATCAGATTGCCGAACCTATATCCAATACTGAATAGAGATAGGAAACTTGCACCATCTACAAGAGTCAAACTATACACCTCTCTCGTACGCCCCATCATGGAATATGCATGTCCAGTGTGGGCATATGCTACAGACAGTCAAATAGGAAAGCTTCAAATAATTCAAAACAGGGCATTGAAGAGAGCCCTTCATCTTCTGCACCGGTTCCCCACGGATGCACTCCATGAGGCAGCCGGTATACCAAAAGTGAGGGACAGATTCCGACAATTGGCGGAAACATTCTACAAAAGCACAAGACAATGCAACAACCCAGTGGTAAACACTAGTGCCGACATACATAGAAGACCACTTAGCCTATTAAGAAATTGACACCATAAAGCAGACGCACCAACTGTAATGCACTGCAACCCCATAATTCCGATGGAGTAAATGTCTTCGGACAAAAACTCTGCCTTCCACCTGCCTGTAAAACTAAGGCAGTGACGGTGCCACGGCGCCATGTGCTTTTGGCGACGATTTTATTCTGGTCCAGACCGCATTTGAACATAACCACAACCGCATTGTGCATGTCCAGCGTGTGACTTTGTTGAAATTTATTCTCATCCAGGTTGCATTTCAGACTAACCACCTCAATCTAGGGATACAATATCTCAAAAAATTAACGACATTCAAATTACATAGGAATCCATTTCTTTTTGGATTATGCAAAAAAATTTTCACGTCTAGGCCGCATTTCGACCTAATCATCTCAGCTGTGAGAGACAATTTATCGAGAAATATAAGCGAAATATATATATAAAAAAAACTTCAGTTTCGATTTGTCTTACGGAGTTACATAATAATGCTTGATGAAATTGAGGTGCCTCGGTTATGGCAGAATCCCCGATATTTGCATATGCACTACAGCTTTTTTGCCCTTGATGGCATAGATGCTGCATGTATTGTTGAATGATTTTCCAAAAAAGTTTATACCCGTTTCTGATTGGATGATTAATGTTAAAGTAGTAAATCGACGTGGAATTCGATTTCCTGGTGAAGGAAACTGAAATGGGTATGAAAAGTCGGTCAAAATCGATTCAACAGTTTTTAGGTAATGCTAAACTATTCGTAAAATAAATGTGTCGTAAAGTCTTAAGGCATTCGTTAAAATTTAACTTTGACCCCAAGCTTTCAAGTTCTAAAAATCCATTTAAAATCTGTATTTTCTGCGTAATGCTAGAACTAACAGACGCATGCCATATACATTTCTATATATGTTGTACGCATTAATGCGCGTACGGTACATGTTTCGGTTTTCGAATAGCAACACTAGCAGATGTATTTAGGTTGAAATGTAGCCTGGACTAAAATGGAACAGATATTCCGTATCAAAGCATCCAACCCACCCCAATTTTAGAACTGTACAGATAAATAACCGTTTAATTTAGTACCGGAAATGACTGGTACAAAATTAATGAAGCTTGGTACAAATAAATCTTTTCGGACGAATAAAAATAGTGTAATGGTGTATCAGCATCAACCCACCCCTTGCTTGGTGAGGGGGCGGATGAAACAAAGTTTGCTTTAATTCCCGAAATGCATGACGTGAATTTTATGAAACTTGGTATACATGTTTCTCATTGCGTGTTTAAAAATAGTGTACGGGTAAATCTACGGGCAACGCCGGGAACCCCGATAGCTATTAGGAAACAATTAGATTATATTTCCCTCTCATGGCACAAGCTACGACAAAAACTTAGATAGGTTTATAGCTTTACGATCTGGCACATGAACGACAGGATAGGCTACGCCAAGGGAGATCTGTCGGTAGTAATACTAAACTGAACGAAGAACCTCCGTAACTGATAAAACAGAACAAACACATACATCAAACATATATACCTCACATATTCATAATATATGAACCTTCAATCGTTCCATTTAAAATTTCAGGTATTCCAATTTTCAAATTTCAATAAAATTCACTATCTGTTTTTCTCTCAGATTATTGATTTTCGATTGTACATAAATCTGTACCGCTTTGAACCCTGAGATCCGATCGAGGTATCATATATTATTTCTCTAAGGTATTTTTTTGTCACAAGCCTGTATCTTCCTTCATATTTAACCAAAATCATTGAATGAGATGTCATTTTAAAGCTTATGGTCTCCACTTTGGTCACATCATATTTTAAGAAATGAAGTTTTCGGAATTCGACCCTTAAAGGGCAAAAATGTTTATATTTCTAAAAAGCTGTTTTCTGTGTTACGAGTCTTTTATCTCACTGGATACCTATCTGAAATCGTTTAATGAAGTGCCATTTTAAAGATTAAGATCTCCTCTTTAGTAACGTCATATATTAAGACATTTTTCGGAATTCGACCCTTAAAGGGCAAAAGTATCAATATTTTTGCAATGCGTAATTGTGTCACGAGCGATTTATCTGCTTTAATATCTAACCGATATAGATAAATGTTGTAGAATATTACAGATTAAGGACTTCGCCATGGTAACATTATATTTCAAGAAAAGAATTTTTCGTTTTTAGACCCTTAAAGGGCAAAAATGTCGATTTTTCTAAAATGCGTTTTTTGTATCTCGAGCCATTTATCTCCCTGGATATCTAACCAAAATCGATAAACCAAGTAGGATTATTAGGAGTAATGTCTCAGCTTTGTGACATAATATTTTAAGAAAGAATTTTTTTTGAATTCATCCCTTAAACGGAAAACGTATAAAATTTTCAATAACGTATTTTTGTGTTACGAGCGATTTATGTCACTTAATATCAAACCGATATAGATAAGTAAGGTATCATATTAAAGAATAAGGTTTCCGCCGTTGTAACATTATATTTTAAGAATGGAGTTTTTCGTAATTCGACCCTTAAAGGGCAAAAATGTCAATTTGTCTAAAATTCGTTTTTTTGTATTTCGAGCCATTTATCTCCCTGGATATTTATCCAAAATCGATAAATCAAGTGAGATAATGAGGAATAATGTCTCAGTTTCGGTGACATCATATTTTAGGAATGACGTTTTTGGAATTCAACCCTTAAAGGGAAAAAGTATGAATGGTTCTACAACGCATTTTTGTGTCACGAGCTATTTATCTCCCTTAATTTCTAACCGATATAGATAAATGAGGTATCATATTAAAGATTAAGGTCTCCGCCGTGGTAACATTATATTTTAAGAAAGGATTAATTCGTAGTTCGAACCTTAAAGGGTAAAAATCTCGATTTTTCTAAAATGCTCTTTTTGTATATCGAGCCATTTACCTCCCTGGATATCTAACCAAAATCGATAAATCAAGTAGGATTATAAGGAATAATATCTCAGCTTTGTGACATGATATTTTAAGAAAGAATGTTTTTGAAATTAAATCATTTAAGGGAAAAAGTATAAATTTTTCTATAATGCATTTTTGTGTCACGAGCCATTTATCTCCCTTGATATATAACCGATATAGATAAATGAGGTATCATATTAAAGATTAAGGTTTCCGTCATGGTCACATTATATTTTAGAAAGAATTTTTCGTTATTCGACCCTTAAAGGGCATAAATATCAGTATTTCTAAAATGCGTTTTTTGTGTCTTTAGTCATTTATCTCCGTTGACAATTAAACAAAATTGATAAACGAGGTATCATTTAAAAGCTTCAGGTCTTCGTAATGTCTTCGGTTCCGTTACCACATTTTAAGTAGAAATTTTTAAAAATTCTAACCTTAGAGGGCAAAAGTATTAATATTTTTAGAATACATTTTTCTGTCAGGAGCTGTTTATTTCCATTGATACCTAATCGAAATCAATAAATGACGTATCGATTTAAATATTAAATTAGCCGCTATGGTCACATCTTATTAAGGGGCAAAAATATCATCATTTCTCAAAACTGTTTTTTTTCCCCCCTTGGTTGATATTTTATAAAAGGAATTTTTTGGAATTCAACCCTTAAAGGGCAAAATTATCAATATTAGTTATAGAACGTGTTTTTTTTAAATTTTTAATACAAGCCATTTATCTTCTTCGATACCTATCAGAAATCGATAAATGACATATCGTTGTAAAATTAAGGTCTCAGCTAGGTAAAATCATAAATTAAGAAAAAAATGTTCGGAATTTGGTGCTTAAAGTGGTAGCGCGTATGAGACTGTTCAGAGCCAAGTCCCCTGATTTCAGCAGTGGATATCACAGAGATGTCAATAAACTTTTTTTTATTCAATAAGTAGCTTTTCTGATATATTTTTTTTGTTACGGAAACACTGTCGTTTTGCTATACAATTCCAATGTAAACATTTTATTCGCACAGCAACAAATATTTCAGAGATGTTGATATGTTGTGTGCATTTTGTTAAGGTTAGTTTTATTCTACTAAGGTCAGTGACAGTTTGTCATAAATACAGTGTTTTAAATTTTCCTAACTGTATCGTAATATGTTGCGAGTATTTTGCTGCGTGCCTATTACACTAAATGAAATATTTGCTACAAAAGTACGGTTCTACTATTCATTATATTACAAGCATTCAACCTCACTATTCAGTGCATTTTATTCGCGAAATTTTCGCACGGGTCGTCTAGTTAATACATATTGTTTTACATTAAGCAGTCCATTATTTTTTTGACTTTGCGGCTCGTCGACCTGTAGTTTACCAAGATACGGGAAAGGACTAGGGTAACTGAACTGGTACGAATTCGGCCCTGGTCTTTTGAAGAAATCATTCCGACATTCGCCTGGAATAATTTCGGAAAACATGAAAAATCGAAATCTGGATGGTCGGATTGAGATTTGAACCCGTGTTCTCCCGAATGCGAGGCCAGTGCGTTAGCGCTCATCCACCACTCTCGGCATGTCGATAGTTAGGATAGCCTTTTGATCTTTAATGTATTGGTTTTCCGTTGCCTTTCACATCCTACGCCGTTTACCATTATGATTGGTTTATAGTTTTCTGAAGTAATTTCTTGCCCCTTGACGAAAGAGTGTCGTAATGACGTAACGTGGGGTTAGTAGGATATCCCGGCAAATATTTGGTCCCTATCTACGTTAAGCGCCCCACACACTTACAGTTTATCTGAAGACTCTGAAATGTCAGTTTATCGTAGTTGTACACACACTTACAGTCAATATTAAGATCGTAGACTGCAGGTAATGCGTAACTGTCAGTGTGTGGATTGTTGAGATCGGGGCCTGAACTGCCAGCAGTCCACAGTTAACAATCTTTGAAGTTACCGACCTCAAGGCCAAAACGGACACACATACGCAGTTCGACTGCAGTTACCGCGCCTGACAGATACGTTTTTCTGTGCCTGACGACAGGCCACAGATCTTTCGCATTGTTTAATCTGTTTTGGACTGTCAAGAAAATGGTAAACAAACAGCAATTAGTTTCCTCATTTATAGAATTATATCGGCAATTTCCATGTTTGTGGAAAGTAAAAAATTAGTCGTATGCAAATATAAAAATACCCTGATGCTTCAGAACGGTCACAGTTTTTGATGTTTAAAAAATGCAATAACTAACTGTACATCGAATTGAACATATTCTATCTATATTTTGATTGAAGTTACATATTCTATATATTTCTATCGTTTCCGTGGTTTATTGTAATATAAAAGTTACTGAACAATAAACAAAATAAAAAATTATTCTTACCTGTATGTAAAAATCCTTGAGAGTGTGGCAAATAAATTTGGAAGTTTCTGGTATTATCATATCAATTGCTAGTGGTGAAATTCTCGAAGGAAACTACAAATATTCAAAACTCTGACCTGTAGCCAAAAATCTCAACGTGACTGTCTTTCTTCTGCAGTAATTGCTTGGCGCGTTCGGGTGTCTGCTTTTGTGATGAATGGACTAACTAAACTTAACAGTTCATTGAAATTTTAATCATTCATTCTTAAGTAATTAATTAAATCCACATGTGACTGTCGTAGTTCACGCACAAAGTCATGTGGGAACGATTACTGATTTCTTGCAACCAAAACCTCTTTTTGCGCCTTGCGTCCCGGTATTGCAAGTAATAACATATTATTCAAGATCACAATCCCACAACGTTTTCTTCGTAATAAAATGCCACCCATTATGAACGTGAATTATGGATGTAGTCTTCTCGGGAGACTAGCCGAGTAAGTAAGATGTTTCCACACGATATTTCGGCGATCTCTAGTCTCCCGAGAAGACTACATCCATTCTCAACGCCGAGAAAGACTTCGTTCCTATATAACGTGAATTATGTTAATGAAACAGTGAATTTTAAACGCACAACTACACTGCATCCGCACGAGTTAATCGATTTCGAACCACAGTCCGCTGGACTGAATTTAAAAAGCTTCAGTCCACTGGCCTAAAGTTCACGATCTCAAGTGAGTGGGCAGCAGCACAGTCCATGGCGTGTACAGATCACCGCCTACAGGCAGTTGTCGTTTATGTGTGTGGTGCTTTGCGATTTCAGCCTACAGTTCTTCGTCACAGGTATCGGCCTGCAGTTCGTCTGTAAGTGTGAGGGGCGCTTTAGCCGCCATACTATTGTAAGCATTCCCAATGACGAGGCGATGGAGATCAGGAATTTGCTTTCTTGGGTCTAGGGCAAGAACTTCTAGGGGTCAATTGCTTATTCCGATCCAGTTAGGTTTTCTTAAATGCTAATGTACAACGTATCTTGTGCTAGGCTATCCACTTTAATAAAACGAGTTGTACCCGGAGACTGCGCTCACCTCAACGGCTCGGCAACCTTCAGCGAGTTTCGCCACTGCCCGAAGTGTTATTTACGTTGGCGCCACCATGGTGCTGCTGGGCTAATCAGAAAGATCAAATGAATAACTGCGTTGCCTTATTTGCGCTTAAATTGTTAACAGGAAGTTTAAATTTCAAATAAATAATCTAATTTCATTTGATTTTGTTAAAATATGGCGTAACTGCGATTCGAGCTAAAATGCTATTGTCTGTTGTGTAGCAGAGATAAAAATTATAATGTTGCTTTTTGTTCATTAACGATGACTAAATTCAGAAATTCATGTAAGGAGAAGAGCATAAGATATTTATGCTGTATTTTCTGCCGCAGATACAGGAGAATGGTCACAATGTAATCCAAGGGTTTTTACAGGATATAAGAAACAGGGAAGCTTATTAAAAACTTAGAGAAAGTTTACACGCAACGTAGGTATCATCGATATGATATCGCCTGTTTCGTCGATAACATGATCCAGCTTATAAAGAGCGCGTCAGTTTGATGCGACGTTTTCAAGTCTGAGAGCGACTTGTCGCATCGAATTAACACGCTCCTCCGGTGGGAGGCCCGAGAACACTTTATACCAGGGGTAGCCAACCCAAATGATCTTGCGGGTCACTTTGAAAATGCATCATAACTCCGCGGGCCGCCTATAAAATTATATATCCCATATTAGATTTAGATCCACTCTAGATATTTTTTGGAGTGAAAAATTTAAACTTAATGAATTATTATTATTATTGTGTTTACTATTATTCTTACATGTAAGTATTGCTAATATAATAATAATAATGATACTAAACGTACATTGTAAAGAAATATATATCGCTAAAAGTAAATATATAGATGCACAAATAATTTGTTTTTTAATACATTGGTTTTCACTACTTTGGCCATTATAAAATAAATACATTTTGTAAAAGTATGATGAATCTTGCGTGCCGGAAAAATGTTCTTGGCGATCCTCATGCGGCCCGCGGGTTGGCTACCTCTACAGCTGATTTACTGGAAAAGCCTCCATTGATTCAACACGATCCATTATAATCAAACAGTACACCGCTCAACCGCACGGAACTTATGGTGGAAAAAAATCTTACATAAATCGTACAGTGTGAACGTGGATGCTTTTCCAGATTTTTGCCGTATCGTATCGTATCGTATAGTACAGTGTGAAGAAAGCCCAAGACCAAAGGCGGAGTCAAGTGAAAGGAATGTGCATACGAACACAATTTTCAAATCGAAAGTAGGCTATGTGCATGCGCAGGCTCATGGTGACAGCATTTCTGAGGACGCACCAGAATTTTATACGCTGTTTACTTTGAACATACTTTGTAATAATTCATATATTCGATGCTGAAATTATCACTTACTTTGGAGCATTCTAAACAGATTCTACGTCGTCCAGATTTCTCAGGACTAGCGTATTAATTCTGACAAGTCGCTACAGAAAACAGTTATTTCTGTTCTCTTCATTTACGGAGTCAAAAGAGGGGGAGGGGGGGGAAATCGCTGTCCTGTAATACGAAAACTGTTCTGGAACATGGTCCATCCAAGCTATTTACCAGAAAATAGCAGTATCGGAAATGGCGATTTTGGGGTCGGACAGTGTCTGTTTAGGGGAAACAAGTTAACTTTTCAATTTTTTTACGGTAGCTGACTCTGACCGCGAATCCGGGTAAAAAATTTAATTAATTTTCCTGAGAGCGGTGTTACCACACTTAATCCAACAACACTGGCTGCGGTACTATTTTTATAGATACCGGAACCTTAGCTGCATATTGCTAGTATATTAGGAGAAATTTACCATCTGGTTCCATGGATGAAAACATATTGTAGTATTAACTGTGAATCAAATGTTAAAAGATTATTAGTGATCGACCTGCTAATTTTCTTGAGAATTAAGTCCGTTGAAGGAGAATCGGTTTTACCTGTTAATGATATATATATATATTTTGTCAAATATAGATAAACTCTTCGTATAACTCCGTCTGATCTCACGATGCGAGAATGTGTTTCTCCAGGCTTTTTTTTAACATTTGTGATAGCACAAGTAAATTGGCCCCTGAGGCACTTTTTGTTCATTTTTTCAAACCTCTTTTTTCGATTTGATAGATGATAGTAATTTAACCATTTCTTGCATACATTAGCTATTAGGTGCGCAAATGCTTCATTTCCTTTCGTGCATTCCACATAAGCTTCGGGGGGATGATTTCTGCTTTTGTACAATCACCACTTGCCATAACTTATTCATTTAGAGTGGATGTATGATTTGATGAGAATTTTCATACAATTTTACTACTTTTCTGCTGATTATTTTCCATGCAGCCACGAAGAAGAGTTTCAACAGCTTTTGCCATTTCTATTGAAGTGGTTCTTTGAGCACCTAGTAAGCTGTATCCTTATTTGGCGCATGAGTCTGAATGGCTTTGCGAATCGCATACATCAGAATCCAAACTCTTCGTTTAAAACAGAAGTACGCTTCATGTTACTGCAAAACAAGAAATACAACTATTTGCTTGAGTACACTAGTAAATTATATTAACTGAACCTCTGCCCCAGTGAAATTTGCTCAGCAGCCAAAATAAAACTCTTAAATAAATAATAATAATAAAAAAATTAACTGAAAAACTTGCGCATCACTACTTTAAAACAGTATAGATGGTCATTACATTTTAAGCAGCTTGCTGTTTATTATTTATTATTTCAAGTCAACCGGTTTTAGATATCGTTTAACAGTAGCTCGATATGTATAAACTGAAGTTAATGTTAAGTTACTTTATAATCAAATCCTTTGTGTTTCGATTAATGTAAATTGTCTCTTTTTTGCTGTGTATTGTGACAGACAGTTGAAAGGAATAAGCCCATTGTGTGCACGAATGCCTAATTGCACTATTTTGAGTAATTTATTCTGCGTATGTTAAGTTTCCACCGACAAATACGAGTACATTTTGGAATTTCCTTCGTTACTCTTGGCTCAGAATAAGGGCGCTTCCTGTTAGTAGTATTCAAAGAAGCGAGATGCGCTGCTTTATGGACTATAAAGCGTTGTTATATGTACAACTGTTTCTCCTACCACTTCCCGGACATCTTTACAGCTGAAGTTGTACTCGGGCGGAGTACTTCAGTTAATGGTATCTCCCAGGCGGGATTCTCTGCATCGTCACGTAACTTGTTATCCAAGCTGTGAGATTATACCTGCTTTTATAATATCATGCACCTTGTTGCTTATGTCAGGCTTTTTTTTAGCTATAGTAATTTGTATTTTTAGAATAAATGTGACTTATTTTTTCCCTTCGCGTTTGCATCAGATGAACTTGGTAGAAATATCTAGACAATGACACTCATTACGCACCTCCTATATTATGAATGTACCATATCGTTACTCAAGTGGTTCGTATCTCCAATAATTTGACATTGGAATGGAATTCAGAAGTCGCTACCGCGTCGGAATGTCACTTTCGTTTCTTCTGGCGAATCTATACAGAAGAGTGTGAGCGGATACTGGTATTAAGAACAAATTTTATATATTTATGTGGTAATAACATTATTATTTTTAGGCGAATGTAAACAGTTAGTTAATTCTGTCGGTCACTTTTTCGTAGGTTGAATAAATGTTTGCTTTAGAACCCAAAATTTATTTTATGCTTTTTGAATTAAGAACTTCTATGGACGGTGCCTGTTGGAATGAGTAATGAAAACTAACGTAACGCTATGATGACAGATCAATGCATCAGATGTCGACATATAATGATTTTTATCTATTTTTCGAAAACGAAATTTGATGCAGTTTTCTCTGTCACTTAGTCCGGTTGTCTAAGAAGGGTTGCGCAAATTGATTTCCCCCCCCCTTTTCGGTATTACACTTTTTCGACGACATTAGCTGTGTGGAGAGGATTGGGGTCGGTGCATGGGAAGGGATTCGGCCCATGGAAACTGAAATCTGGATGGTTGCACACGGATTTGAACCCGCGTCCTCCCGAGTGCCAGGCGGACTCAGTTGCATTTTAACACTGATGTGCTACCTATGGCAAATGACCAGTAACGATTTTAGTGAATCAAGCTGACAAAACGTTCGGCGACGGCGAGTTTTCTGCCCAGTTCGATAAAGATATAACAATAATGCTAGGAAGAATTGTAGAGCACAAAGTTCCACAGTAAAGTCTACGGTACCATGTATCTATAAGTTATAGATAAGTAGCAATAAGCGTGTTTCCGATTGAAAATAGTTGTAAAAATTCAATGTTAAATATTATTTCTCAAGGTTCGGGGTCGTGTGATGAATTTGTTTGAAGAGTATATTATATATTATATATATATATATATATATTTTACTGAAAAGTAAACTGTTCCCGAATCGCGTTATTCAAACATACTACGTTCACTATTGTTAGATTCAGAATACTGTACATTACTTTTAACTCTGAAGAAACCAAAATTCACGTGACGGGATCTGTGTCGTGGCCTAACAATAGGGTGCCATAACGGGCAAAATGCCACGGCCCTCAGCCTTAGGGAACTTCAGTTGGAGGGATGGCCCAGGTTCAAGGCCTGGGATAGTTTTTTGTTGTTGTCGTCAGTCTTTCGACTGGTTTTATGCAATCCTCCATCCCTTCCTATCCTGTGCTAAGCTCTTTATCTCTACATGCCCCTTACAACCCACGTCCTCAATTATCTGCTTCATATATTCTAATCCCTGTCTTCTTGTACAGTTCTTACCTTCGACTGTTCACTCCACCAGCAAATAAACCAATTCAGCACGTCTCAAAATATGACTACCAGCCTGTCTCTTCTTTCTGTAAGCTTCTTCCACAAACTTTTTTCCTCACCCATCATTTCCAAAACTCGTTCATTCTTACTTTGTCAGTCCACTTAATTTTCAGCATTCTTCTGTAGAACCACATTTCAAATGCTTCAATTTTCTTCTTTCCGATATTCCTAAAGTCCATGTTTCGCTACCATAAAGTGCTGTGCTCCCACACATAGTTTTAAAAAGTTCTTTCTAATTCCTAGATCAATATTTGAAACTAAAAGGTTACCTTTTTCATGAAGGATCTATTTGCTACTACTGTTCTGCTTTTAACATCATTCCTGCTTCGACCATCGGTTGTAATTTTGCTTCCCAATTAGCAGAATTCATTTACTTTTATTGCGTCCGATACTATTTTTATATTTAATCTACTAGTACGGTATCGTTTCTGCTACATTTCATCACTTTCGTCTTTCTTTGATTTATATTCAGATCAAAATCTTCCTTCAGTATTTTGTTCATGCCAACGAGTAATTCTCAATATCCTCAGCCCCCCCTTTCTTGTTAACAAGACAATGTCATCAGCAAATCGTAGCATACTGATTTTTTCTCCCTGAAAACTTATGCCCATGGAAATTTTTCTTTGACTTTCTTCATTGCTTCTTCTACATACAAGTTGAATATTAACGGGGATAGACTACAACCTTGTCTCACACCCTTTTTAACTGATGCATGTCTCTCGTGATTCTCTACTTTTATTACCCACTTGATTTTTATATAGAGTATTCTTCTATCTCGATACTTTAGACCTGACTTCTTTAAAATTTTGAACATCTTGTCCCACCTAACATTATCAAAAGCTTTTTCTAAATCAACAAATGCCATAAAAGTATCTTTGTTTTTCTTGATCCGCCCTTCAAGTATTAATCTTAAAGACAGAATTGCTTCTCTTGTACAGATGATTTTTCCTAACCCTAAACTGATCTTCACTCTACTATCTCTTCTACTACCCTTTCCATCCTTCTGTATACTATTCTGGTCAGTAATTTGAAGCATGTGATGTTAGACTAAAGGTTCGTAAATTCTCACATTTGTCGGCTTGTGCTCTCTTTGGAAGTGTGAAGATGATATTTTTATTAAAATCAGTTGGAATAATCTCCTGTTTCATAACTTTTTGATATCAGCTTGAATAATCTTTCGATTCCTTCCTCTCCTACGGATTTAAGAAGTTCTGCAGGGATCTCATCAATTCCAACTGCCTTATTTGCTTTTCAAGTCTTTCAGAGCTTTATTAAATTCTGTCCTCAAAACAGGATTTCCTAAGTCATCAATGTCGACATCGTCCTTCCTTTTCCATTACATTATTGTGCAAGTCGTCCTCAACATCCTAGTTTCTCTATGTAATTCCTTCCATCGGTTAGCTCTATCTTCTGAGATTAAAAGATGTTTCCCATCGGCAGCTTTGATATTCATACCTCTTTTCTTCATTTCTCAAAATTCTGTTTGATCTTTCCTATATGCAACTATCTACTTTGCCTACGATCATTTCTTGTCCACTTCTTCACACTGTTCCTTGTAGCCATTTCTCTTTTGCTATTTTGCATTTCCTATTTATTTGATTTCTAAATTGCCTGTACTGCTCTCTTCCTGCTCATCCTGAGCATTTTTGTACCTTCTCCTCTGATCCAGTCAGCTCCAAAATTTCTTCTGTGAATCCAAGGTTTTCGGGCAGCTTGTTCCCTAAAGCCTAATGTTTCTTTACCAGCTCTTCATTATTTCGGTCTTTAATGCGTTCCATTCGTCATCAGTTCGAGCTCCTTTCACGAGTAACTTTCTTAGACCTAAGTCTACCATTTTCTGCAAATTTTTCTCTCTGTGCTTAGATTGTTTCAGTTTATTCACTTCCAGTCTGTTCTGCTTATACTGCTTCCTTATTCGCTTAAATTTCAGCCTGCACATCATTATTATCAAATTATGGTCAGAGTCTATGTCTGCTCCTGGGTACACTTTACAGTCCTAGAACTTGATTCCTGAATCTCTGTTTGACCATGATATAATCTAGCTGATATCTGCCTGTATCCCCAGGACGTTTCCAGGTGTATATTCTTCTTGCATGGTTCTTAAACAGTGTGTTTGCCTACTACTAGCTTATATCTTTCACAAAATTCTAGCAACCTGCTTCCTCGCTCATTTCTTTCTCCTAGACCAAAACTTCCTACAGTATTACCCTCTTTTCCTTCTCCCGCTACTTGCATTCCAATCACCCATGATTATTAGATTTTCCTCCCCTTTCACATATTGGATTAATTCTTCAATTTCAGCGTATATTTTTTCTATTTCTTCGTCATCTTCCTGTGACGTTGGCATACACTTGTACTAATGTGGTTGTAACGGGCTTAGTTTCAACCTCATCAAAATAATCCTGTCACTAAACTGTTCATAATAACTCACCCGTGTCCCTACTTTCTTGTTCATTACTAATCCTACACCAGTGAGTTCATTGACAGCATGTATGCTAATTATCCTGTGTTCCCTAGACCAGAAATCCTGTGAATCCTTCCATTCAAGCTCACTAATCCCAACAACATCTAACTCAAGTTGTTCCATCTCGCTTTTTAAGTTTTTCTAAACAACAATACTATTCCGACTTCTAACATTCCACGCTCCGACTCGTAGAATGTTTCTATCCATTCTGATGACTCCTCCCTGAACAGTCCCCACCCGGAGATCCGATAGGGTACTTTTCCACCTGCGGAATATTTTACCCGGGAAGAAGCCATCATATTTGTAATTTCAGAGGATTACATGTCCTCGGGATACCCTTTGGCTCTTTGACGCAGTGGTTTCCCGTTGCTTCAGCATCCCCATGCCATTGATCATTTGATTCATCTGTCTTTACTGGCCGTTTCCAGCCCCAAGGGCAAGTGGGTGCCCTGAACCGCTCCCCGCTCTTCCGCCCTCCTTTCGGAGTCCTTTGGCAAGCAGTGGGTGACTCCTTATACCGGGAATCTTTCAGTCGCCAGAGCCTCGTCCTGTGCAAACAGGGTGCACCACTTGAAGGAGAGGTTGATATTTGGTTGGAAAGGGCTAGTGTAGTCTCTCCCAAACCCTTACTCCCCTCGGGGCAGTAGTGGAGCTAAAAAAATAAATGTCACCCATAAATTGGTTGCCCCGGTTTGACCCTCTCCCCAGATTCCGCACTGACGGAGGGTCACTTCCGATGAATATGCCACGGGCCTTAGCGGTATAGTTAGTCCACTGGATCTGTGCCTGATCTCTGGGCCTCGAATTTTAGGCAAAACCAATCCTGTTTCTGATTGAATTACACGAAAATAAGATCATATGTTAACGATTTATGCACATTTATGGTTTGTGATTTTAAACTAACGTTATAACCTATTTTCGCCTAATTTACTGATTTTTCTTTCTAATGCCAACAAAAGAGTTTTAACTTAGAAAAAAAAATATTTTGTTAAATGTTTATTTCCAACAATTGACATGAACATATATGGGGAAATTGTCGCTCGGTCCCTCTTTGTTATTAGTCGCACAGAGGCTGCAGTGAGTTGTGTGTTCTCATAAAGCATCGGTATGACCGAGGTACCGATCTCCGTATCATCTTTAATTAGGCAGTGGATTAACTAGTTTCCTTATTTCGCAACGGATAGAAACATAATGTATTACAACGAGTGAAACAAACTGGTGAGTAAACAGTAACAATATGTTGAACGGTTTTCACAAGCATACTAACAATACCTTAATAATTTAATTCCGATCATGTAGGTTTATTAAGTTTTTAATGAAAAATTGGATAGACATCCTTCCACACAGTGACGGATCCAGGATTTTTTCTTTTTTTGGGGGGGGGGGGGGCTTGACTTGGGTGAAGGTAGGCTTTATAGGAAGGGAAGTGGGGTCGATGACAGAAAGTCTCCATGTCAACATTGCTGCCCTTATAAGAACATTAGAGCTAATTACGATGTCGTGAGGGGTGACCTAGATTTTTTTTTTGGGAGGGGGGCTTGAGACTCCTAGCCCTCCCCCCCTGGATCCGCCCCTGCTTTCACAGTATCACAAACCTGAACATAGCTTCTGGGCATCGGACAGGAATTTATACAGTAATGCATACCAGGGATTTTCTTAATGTCTGGGAACCCTATTATTTGCCTATGTGCGGCAACTAGTACGAAAATTTTGAAAGGTAAAGGGCACAGGGTTTTGCGGTTCCTGCCGCTTCTCCCAGGATTCACGGAGGTAGAGCTCCGCATTCCCATCACAACCGTCGGCACTATAATGGATGTGACGGGGTCAGCACCAAGCTCCGGCCATTCTTTACCTTCCTGCGGAGTTTCTTCACGGTACTCATTGGATAGCAGGCTGAATGGGCCTAGGGATTCATTCCGGACGTTCAGCTTTGGCTTCATCGGAGATCGAACCTCTATCATCCGGGCCGCAGTCAGGCGATTTACCACCTGAGTTATACGGCCACATGTCCGAAACTTTTAATTTGATTTTATTAAAAGATTGTGCAGTTATATAAAAACTCATAAATTTTAAAAAAAATCGCACCGGCAGTACCTGATTGTGTTTGGTCAATAGTTTAAAAATCCGCAGATTGTGGACTTAACAATCTGGAGATACTGACACAACTATCTGCATTTTAAATTCAACTATTTGTTTATATAATTAATACAATAAAAACAATATATATACAGTGAATATACTAATATATAATGAAAATTCGTACTTATAAATATACGATTTTTTGTATCTAGAAATAAATATGCACATCTGTGTATTCAAAATTTATTTCTCCATCAATAGGAAATACGTTACAAATGCGCTTTAACAGTTTTATTAATTTTAGATATTCAAAGCCAGCTAACATCAGTTAAATTCAAAAATGTTCTGCCGAATTACGCTTCTCGATGATAAATTACAAATTAAATAATTTTTATTAACGATATTTCATAAACATAACCACAATTTTGGCAGTCTATTTTTACACCTTTAGAACCTATTTTTCATTGGAAAGAACCGATTTTAGCCATCTAAAATAAAATTTTTAGAACCGAAAAGTCCGAGGTGTGCTAATCACTAAACAGGTTCTATACTTTCATTTGAGATGTTTCAAGTTCGTTTGTTTAATAACTCTCCTGGAAGAGAAACATTTCCTTCATTATTTCTGCAATTACATATGCATAAAATACTGTGTAAACTACGATGGAACACGGTAAAGTATGAAATTAAGTAATACAATAGTAAAATCACACTACAGTCAACGGTATCAATGATACTACAGTTGTAGGCATACTTTTGGTATGGGTGTGGTGAAGGCGCTGCGCGGGCATCCAGATTTGGGTTTTCTATGGTTTCTCGAAATCACTTCAGGTGAATGCCGGGATGCTCCCTGCAAAAGGCCATGGCCGAATTCCTTCCAGTTCCTTGTACCCAGTCCTTTCCCGTCTCTAATCACCTCGACGTCGACATGGCATTGCCATAAGTAAATGTGTCCGAAATGAAGAAAAATTCCAACAAAATTTACGTTGGCGTTCTTTGTTAAATAATTTATTATTTTAACTAGCAACTGTTGAAGAAATGGCATCCTACTTAACGTTTATTATATTTGGCTTATAAACAGTTCGTCAAGCGTAGCACAGTTTTCTTTAAATGAAATTAAAGTTTATACGAGCTATTGTGTGAATATGTGAAAACTTTTTTCCCCTCTAGTTCTTATAGGATTACATTTCAGGTTTTATTCTCAGTTGTGCAAGTATAATTGAATAACGCCACCGGAACAAAATTCTTGCCTGAAAAGTGTCTCCTTGCTAAATCAGACATTGTTTGCATTATTTGGAGTAGAGGCAGAGTTTAATTACGATGAGAGTACTAATTGATGTCAGAAGGCACGATTCTTCAAAGTAATTATACACAAGTTACTCCTCCAGCTGTGAAGTTAAACAACGCATCAGAGGCACCATCTGATAGCAAAATTACAGGGTATAAGATTGTTGGGATTAACTCTGCTTTGCGGCCATTATTTTACCTCCGAGAGTTCGAAATTTCTACATGTAGTGAGCTATGCGCCTAGTGATTGCGCTGTTTGCCCTCGAGGGTTGTGTGTATTGATCCATGCGGGATACTTTTTCTATAGATGTTAATCCTAGAGTGGTATCTTTATCCATACACTTCCTGCGATTAGCCCCATACGTTCTACTCCGCGGCGTTCATGCATAGTATTGATGACACTGTTAATCCATGATAATCTCGTATCGCATTTAACAGTCCTTTCGGTCATGTTTACTTTTACATCTTTAATTAAAACCGTAATTCATAAGTGTTACAGCGGGTTTTGTATTGAATCCACATTAATTTGGTCAGTGAAAGCCGCTTATTGATTTGCCCATAATTGTGTCCGTCGCAGCAACAACTCTGCGGTTTACGCAGTAAATCACCGCGGCTCCGTGGCCCAAAGGTCGTAGATTCGTTATTAATTGACTGACACTTCATTGGCTCTCAACGGCTTTGTTACATCAGGCATCATTCGGCACTAACACATTTTCCCGTATGAAACGTTTTCAGTAGAATAAACATAAGCGCATGAATCCGCTGGCTTCGATTATGTGTTGTATTTCACAGTTATGTTAGTGGCGACGTTGTTTGGCTGAAATGGTATACGTACGAACCTTCAGCATCAAAATGAGGCTTATTTTATGGAAAATTCCTGGCTTAGTTATAAACACAATATTCCCGTGGTTAAGGGTGCCCCGATAGAAGTATAATAGGTTATCAAGCAATCAACGTGTAAAACTTTTTTTTTTTTAAGTGTAGGCTTCTATATTCGCGTGACGCGATGTTTGGAGAGGGGTAATTCTATGAGTTCACAAGCAAGCAGCGTTGCGTATCAGATCGCTACCGTCACGGCCACCGTGCAGGACGTTTTTCGCAAAATCTTTATTCAAACACACAGTTTTTTATCCGATTTTGATTGAATTTTTCATACATATACTTTAAAACAAATAGAAAACACTGTTGAGGTTTGATTTACAGAAACCTAAATCCTCTCCCCCTTTCCCCTCTCACCTTAATTTCTGTCACCGTTGTTAATACAAACCCACAGTTTTTAGGAGTTGGTTTTTGACTATACGAGCCAGGCCGGGTTCTGTGGTAGGCTCCTGAAGAATGGAATTATCCTTCTTGCCTCTGACACAATAGCTTGGTACATCTCCTTCGGGAAGATTCGACGAACCGTTGGGTTGTGAATTAAGTTAAATTTTTCGTTTTTGAAGTGAAAACTTCTTTAGGCGCGTTGGGCGATTATGCTAATGTTAATAGTATATCCGGTGCAGTCTGGTGGCTCAGTGGTTAAGGTATCTGACTGACGAATGAAAGGTCCCCGGTTCGAATCTCTGTCTCGGTGGGGTTTTCATAGACGATTAACCCGACCTCACATCTGGCATAGCTTCCTGTGTAATGTGAGTACGCCGGAATTCTTCCGTGGTTTGGATTACACGTTAAACTGTAGGTTCTCTATACCTGGTAGGAACTACGGGTTACGTTAAGGTGGCTAAGACAGGGGCGGAAAGCGCAGCCAGTAGAAACCCTGTCACCAGGTCATTACGTCCACTGGGAATTATTATTATTCAGTATATCTGTACCTGTAAGTATGACGTGTTGCGCGTAGGATATTAATAGTTTTAAGTTTTCACTTCTGTCAGCAGTCCCCAATGACTGCATTTAAAAAAAAATCAAGTTCTTCTCTTGAAGGAGCGATGAATTGAATTGATGCCTCTAGTTGTGTCTGGATTCTGATATGCATGCTATACCTGCGAATTGGTCTTCTTTTGCAGAATGTAATTCAAAACCTCCCACAAAGAGAAAACTGTATCATTACAAACATTCTAGAAAATAAGAAAATTAAATCATAGGGATGGAGTATTCCTGCAATAACAGAAATAGTCCTTGTGTATCGAGAGCAGTTACTTAATATTAGAAAAGACAGCATGATTCTCAACACCTCACAAGTAACAAAAAAATCTAACTATTAATAATTCTTTAGAAAAGATAAGACGTTTCCGAGAATATACTGTATTAAAAATTATTGTACTATCATAACATTAAACTGCCCTTCTACTTTACTGTGAATCGTGATTATTATTCTTTCATTTCTGTAACATAAATTACTGCATGCCAAAACCTGAAACGAATTTCGTCAACAAATTTTCAGTAGACCAATGTTCATGTACCACTCAATATTCACCAGTTCTTATTGAATAATCTATATAAACAAAAATGAAATGTTGTTCGTTGGTAATCACACCGCTTGAGACCGGCTGGCTCGTTTTGCTAATTTTTTTAAAAAAATGTTCGTAATGGTCCGCATAAGGTTTTTGAGAAAGACAAATTGGAAAAGTGCATGGAAAGTTGTAAAATTTCGGGACAACTGAACATACCATTTTATGGGCCGATTTGTCTAATTTTTTAAAACATCTTCGTAATAGTCCGAATAAGGTTTTTAGAGAAAGAAAAATTGGAAAAGTTGCCAGGAAAATTGGAGAATTCGGGAGAAATTAAAAGTGCACTTTTGTATGAACGATTAGATTTTTTTTTAAAATTTTAAATGTTGATAATAATCCGAATAAGAAAAATTGTGAAAGATGTACGGAAAATTGGAAAATAATTTTTTCTACGGACCGATTTGTCTAATTTTTATAAATGATCGTAATTTCCGAATAAGGTTTTCAGAGAAGGAAAAACTGAAAAAATTCCGAATAAGATTTTTACGGAAAATTAGAAAAATCGGAAAAGTTACCGAAAAAATTAGCAAGTTCGGAAAAAACTGAAAGTGCTTTTTTTCTATTGGATTTCTTTTACGAACCCAAGACCATAATTCAAGAGTCGAACGATGGATATGCGTAATTGTTATTTTTGTTTTGTTCTGATCCTTAAGCTCCAAGGGTGGTAATAACTGATTTGAATATTTTCTATACATAAAAAAAAGACTGAAAGATCTGTAGAAAAATCATTCTAGCCTAAATTAAAATGAAATCACCTTTGCTTATATTTTTGTGTTATTTTACGATCTGTCCACCAAATGTAGTTATTCCACTGATATTGACTGAGGACATCTGTTTTATGATACCGAACAAGGCATTACTTCAGTTATGCAAAACAGTGCCCAGTCGTCCGATGCACGATGCAACTTAAGAGTTGAAACGCGAAAAACAATAAGGCCCAGCGCACACGGCGCAACTATTTAGTGACAACAGTTGCAAACTGGTTGAGCTCGCAACTAGTTTGCAACCGAAACGAAACTTGTGTCCGCACACGGATAGTCTGGTTGTGGATTAGTTTCATTCAACTTGCAATAGTCGGTGCAAAGTTTGCAGAATTTTTGCTATATCAGATTCAGACGAGGAAGATGTTAATTATTATCATTACCACAAGATACGCAGGGTGGAGAGGAGCTTTGGGTCCATCCATATTTAAGGAATAATGCGAACTCCAGGCTATTCGTAGGAGCGAAAGAACTTTCTAAATCGGAAAGAAAGTTTATGGCTTTCTACAGAATGTCAAAAGAATCATATCTGGAATTGACAAGGATGGTTGGCCCTTCCATAGAGAATATGGACACAAATACGAGGGAATGCATGCCTACACGGGAAAGAATGCTGATCACTCTGATGTAAGCCTGATAATTATTTTATTGACGGCTCTTCAGCTACTGTTTTGAGGAATTATCTTTCTCCTCGTGCAAGTCTACCTTGGTAATGGAAGTCAGCAGTACAAGAGAGAAGTATGGGATAGTTCACAGTGGTCCAGCATATTCCTCCAATAACTTCCCCAATAGTTTGTAAATTTGGGCTTTGTTTTTTTTCTTGCTTTGTATCATAACAGACCAAGGCGTATAATAAATGTATAAACTATAAGTACTGTAACTAAAGTGTAAACTACTTATAAACATTTGCTCACTTGACATATTTAATTGGGCGGCCACCTCTTGCCTAGCTTTCTCCTTCACTTCTTTTTTTGAATATGCTGGAAGTTTGTAGTTGAAAAGCACTTCATGCTTTTCCACCTCTCCTACAAGTTTTAAATTAAATTCTTGATCACTCATTTTATCTTTGAAATAAATAAGCACTAAACACCTCGTGGTTTCGTGCAACTGAATTCTGCAACGCAACTGCGACCGCGGATCCACGGTTGCATACAACTGATTTGAGATTAGTCTAAAACCGATCGCCTCGTGTGCGGTTCCCCAACCCCTACAATGCCAGTTGCGAGTGCAACCAGTTTGCAATTGTTGTCATAAAACAGTTGCGCCGTGTGCGCTGGGCCTAAGATTGTAACATTGCAAATTGATTGCTTGGGATTATTGTACGGTGACACATAAAAAGTCTTTGGAGGCATTAGAACGAAGAATGCAAAATCTACGAAACAAACCCGGTTAGGATTCATTAAAATTAGTTGACATTTAATGGAAGAAAATAAATCGTTTGGTTAGCATGAAATTGTGACTTCCAATTTTGGAACAAAACCGCATGTTTCGATGTCGATCATATTTCAAGTACATCACACGTTTCCAGCATTTCAGTGGTGTACTGGCGATAGAATACATGTCGCATGTAAAATTTCCCATTGGCGTACTTCTGAATGTACTCCTCCACAAATCGAATAACCATGAACACAATCGTTAATAAATACAATGATCACTCAGAAATATATTTTTCTCTTTTTTTATTTTGTTTATACATATTCAACAGCTTTTCACAAAACGATCGCAAACAATTTTATTGAAATTTGGACAGGACAACGTCTGTCGGGACAACTAGTTTCTGCTGCGAATATTGGGATCAAGTTTACATCGTGATACAGTAAATGTGTTATTGCGCTTGCTGCAGCCATGATGCATTTCACACTGAAGATATATGATAAAATTGTAATAATTTATGCTATGAAAACGTGGAATTCTGATACAGAAAATGTTGATAATATTTGAAATGTAGTTCCTATGCATTTAATGTGTTAAGGTGTGTGAGTATTGTTTGCCAGCAATATTAGCGGATATAGTGGTTAGGTTTAAATGCAGTCTGGACCAGAATGTCCTTCTTACAGCATAATGTACGAGGAATTTGATTATTCGTAGGAAATAAGCTGCCAGTGACGACTTGTATCGCGATATAAATACTTTCGAATAAACGAACAGGTAAAAACAACTTAACAGAAATTAACAGTGTTATAGAAATGTATTCATGTTTATAAAACACTAATATTACAGTTAATTAACAGTAAAAATACAAGAAAGAAACCTGTAATATTTTAAACCAGAAAGGTATGTTCTTACTTTCAAATAAACCGTTAGGCCCTTCTCACACGGCGCTACTGAAAAGAAACCAGTTACTAACTCAAATCACCAAACACCAATCACTGCACTAGTATTTGTATGGAGGCTCACACATGGGGTGTCTGGTTAGTAACCAGTCCGTGGTTGGTTCCAAGTGACCTGCGCGCTGCTAGTTAGCAACTAATTTCCCAACAAAAATGGCGGATCAAACAATTAATTTAAAGCTGAAATCGAGAAACACGGAAAGATGCCACAGAAAAAGCATGGAATGTTATCGGACAGAAAGCTAATTTGTCAGCTATGTAAACGTATTTTTAATAAAGAGTAATGAACAATATTTTATATAAACACTTCAGATTTTAAAAAAAAATTAAATTACATAATATAATTCCATTCCCAAGGAAGTGATACTTGTGGAGTAATAAAGTAATTTACTAAATAATGTCTGGTGTCATATGCTGATGAACGATAACTTATTCTAAGTTGTGGCAGCGGTATTATCAGTGGTGTTGAAGTTACATTATTTCCAAATTTACTCGGACTGTACGGGACTCCTTCCCCACCCCCGACTTAATTATGCAAGCTGATTTTACTATATTAATCACTTTTTGTGGGTCATGACGTCATATGGGAGTGTTAAACACTTGCAATTTTTCCACCATGGCAAATGTACATTCTCTTCCTCTACTAAGTCTATAATTAAATACTCCTTTTTGTTTTGTCATGATTTCTTTGTGGATATGGTCTCCTTAAATATCGCATAAGAGGGAACGCTTTATCGCTTACGGAATAGAACGGGAAATCGTTGGTATATTCATCGCTTTGTAGCTTACCAGGAAAAAGCTTTTGTTCATATATTTAATTTTCTTAAATCTCCTATTCCTTTTTTGAATAATATAATACAACATCCTCTTCTGAATCAGAAGAAATCTTCGCCTCACTCAAATCACACGAGTGACTGAACTTCCAATGATTTGAGTAGCGTCGTGTGCAAACATTTAAGTAATTTCAGTCTGTGATCAGTTCCGTTTCCTTTGTGTAGCGTCGTGTGAGAAGGGCCTTAGTGTAAAGTTTGAGTGTTTTGCTGATACCTATCCCTGACGTAATGCATCCTCTTCAGGAAACTGAAATAACCGAACTCTCGGTCCCTTTCGATAATTTCTATTCCATGTAGGAAAACATGTGTACAGCATTTCTGCGGAAGAACAATTCACTAATAACTATCGTAAGACAAAGTAAACTTCGAAAAAACAATTCACACTTCGTACGCACAACAGTTTACAAATGGCTAACGTTGGGATCGACGCCGCTTTTAGACTTTTTTTTTATCTCCACTGTTCTTCTAAGATCTAAAAAGATGACTTAAGATTTCTCTCGACCCCCTCCCCCCTGGTGAGATTTCGCCGACTCCCCATTTCACCTTACGTAATTAATGGACACCTCCTTAGCTCAGTGAATATGAAAACTCCTATCGCGTGCTGTTACTCACCAGGAGGGTCTCGGGTGGTAACACTGTTTTGATTTTGGTATACAGTGAATGGAGATTTCGTCGTTGATATTATCATTTATGTCTATCTGCGATCAGCATGTAGCCGAAGCAGAAGGAACCATATTCATCATTGTCGCAATACGGACGATTTCTTCAACAGTGGCACCTCAATGCTTACGTGTAACGATCTAGTTTCACTATTCATCTGCGAGCATAATGGCATTCCGTTGATCCCAGCTTCACTGAAAGTTGGAGTTGATTCACTGTTCGACGACACAAGTCCGTGTATATAATCATCATCACGGGCGTTTCACTTATTTTCAAGTGTCCACGTAATGCACGTAAGATCCGTGCAACCTTAGCTAGACTTTAACTGGCGACCCTTGAAACGTTAAACAGTTAGGCTTGCGTACAGACCACTATGCTATTATAGTATAAAAGCTAGCAACGTCGCGTAAAAGCTAATTTTTTAGGTCTGCTGGTTTTTTTTTATATTTCATTTCTTATTGAAGTATGTTAGTGATGCAATACGTCTGGCACCTGTGAGCGGTTGCGTTTACTTGTGCGCATCCCTTCCGTACAGGTAAAAATGATGAATTTTGAAATAATTTTAAACGAATTTTCTTTTTTTCATGATTTTATATATCTTCTTAGTAATATAAATTTTTAGTTGCCAGGCAGTTTCATCGTTGCCAACATCGTGCCAGATACAATTAAAAAATAAGGTAATTTTCAGTGTCCATGTTAGTATAGTTGAAATGTTAATATGATATAGTTCTATAATCGAAGAATATAATTATAAGTGGGTGCGCAGATTTCCGCGGTCGTTGTCGATGTAATCTTGGTTGTCCGGGTTGAACCGCGTCAATTTGTCGAAACCTAACGTTTCGACCATCTATTTTTGGCCTTCTTCAGAGTACGAGAGCGTCACAAGAGAAATAGAAAAAGATATTAATTAATTAATATCGTTTGTGTGGGGTAGCATTTCATTAAAAAACTAGAGCAGAATAATAACTAATCTAAATGAGATGAGAAAAACTAACAAAACATAAAAATAATTGTATTGTAAATATGTTGACAGTCACATAAGATAATCTGGTATTTTTTTTTTTACATTATTCTTTTTCATCGCACATCTCGACACATCCATGGTTTTCCCAGGTCACTCCACGCGAATGCGGGGATGGTTCCTCACAATAGCCCATGGGCGCCTCCTGCCATATCCCTTATAACCCTTCCAAACCATAACCCTTCTCGATAGGTGCTATGCACCCTCCGCCACACACTTTTAGTGAATCGCGGAGTAATAATAATAATAATAATAATAACTGAGTTACCTTTTTACAAAACACTATACAACGATCGTAAACATTCGACGCCATCTTAAAAAATAGCATCTTTGACTGCTTATCTCTCATCACGTACTTTGCCACAGATATCTATCTCATGCAACCAACGAATTATGTACCGCATTCTTCTAACTCGCCTACGCTCCCCGTGACTTAAGTTGGTCTGGCTCCTAATTTAGCAACCGAATTTCTGTCTGGCAAATTTATATTATAGTCTTTATTATAGAACTGTATCATATTAAAAATTCAGCTATACTAAAAAGGTCTGAAAATTATCTTTTAATTGTATCTGGCGCGATATTAGCAACGATGAAACTGTCTGGCAACTATAAATTTAAATTGCTACGAGGACAAATAAAATTACGTAAAAAAGAAAGTTTGTCTTAAAATTATTTCAAAATTCACAATTTTTGCTTGTCTAGCTCTTATACTATTGCGTTCAATCGTATTGTCACAACCAAATAAGGACGTAAGTGTGTGCAACAAATATAAATAATAAATTTAATGGCAGTTGGATCATTATTGGACAAGGGTTCGAATCTGCGTTCGACCATGCAGATCTCGGCTCTCAGTGGTTTCCCGAAATCACTCCAGGTGAATGCCTGCATGGTTCCTTCAAAAGGCCATGGCGGAATTTCTCCCGTTCTATTCCCCCTGTCAGTTCACGCCTCTAATGACGTCAACGACGCGTAAAGTTGAAGCAAAAAATGTGATTACTATTATAGGCATTTCATACCAACAATACGGTTAGTCGCAATAAAGCAGCTTGACAAGTTATAGTATCTTATATTCTTGTCTTTTATTAAATGTACCTGTTTAAATCTTTGAGATGAATGGCATTAAAGAGTTTTTACTACTTTTGTCATTGATTTTTGCCTGGAGCTCTGTTAAATAGTCACGGAATGTGTGTGTTTGATTTTACTCTGTGACGGTTTTCCAATTTGATTTTGCTACCTAATTTTGTCCTACGTTGTGTACATTAGTCTTGCCGAGTATGAAATTATTTGTATCAGTATTAAAAAGCAAAAACATCGATTAAACTACCGTGGGCAAATTATCTACAGTTATTAGTTCCCTGTTTTAATATACCAACTATTTGCCTTATTAGAACAAGCTCGAGTGTATATACTATTACTAATATTTGAATGGAAAATATATGATTCATGGTTAGATAACTCTCCGAAATTTTATTATTATTATTACTGGCTTTTGATCGCTTTATTGCATTCAGTGAGGAACATTTTAATCAATATTGACCCTAACATATGTTTACATTGACTTCACGCTAAATTGAAAGGTTACCGAAGGCTTTTGCGATTAATATTGCTTAACACCCATTTACTTTAAACTCCGCGTATTTGATTTTTTCTGAACGTTTTAGTTTGGGTACTGTGTTCAATTTTGTGAACAATGGTTGTGTTTAGTTAAGGTTCATTTTTTTGTAGTGTTCCTAATTTATTATTTTAGCAACCTTTTTTATGGACCTCTACTTCTCTTCATTTATTTAGATTCTTTTGTGACCTAATGAGCTATAAGCAAGGCTGTGAAAATTTCTTAGCTGTTCTCGTTTTCCGGTATCTGAGGACAACAATCCCATACTATTGTAGTGCGTAGAAGGGGAGTGTTGCCACCTCACGTAAGGGAGGTTTCGCACAATCTTCTTTCGGGTTGCATAATTTTCACACACAGTTTCGCTTATAAAGGGCACCAATACACACATCAACTTGTCCATCTTGGTTGTGTTGTCGCTGTATTTGGACAGTGTATGGGTAGGTTGAGGGACCAAATCGCAAGTTGAACAACGAAACTGACGATTTTCAAAATCCTCCAATATGTGTGGAGAGGCACAATGATGTGCCAATGTGTTGTAGTGTATATGGGCAAGTGGTTCAACCTGGCTGCCAACATCAGTAGACCCTATGCTCTGGTTTCTCATTGTATCAGTATTAGTAACTAATATGTCCTAGTAGATGTATCGTGATGCCAATTATTCAAGATAGCAATGCATGGAAAGCCATAATAGAAAAGTTTCATATTCTCCGATTATACAAAAAAATAAAAATTCAAGAAACAAGAGCTGGGCAGAATTGCTAATTGATTTCAAAGAAGTGGAACAGGACGCCACACTAGGAAGTATGGCGAACATGCTACATCCAGGAGCCGGAGGGGGGGAAAAAAACCCGAAAAAGCAAAAGATCTGGAGTAGGAGATGAAGATATAGATGAATCTATCCTGTGGTACTTTGATAAATAAGACATCTGACAATGAAGACGACGACAGTGATGACCCTGAGTTGAGCTTAAGTTTATTTCATAGTTTTCCAGTTAAGTAGAATTGGGAAATATCGCGAATTTCAAAAGTATCTGACATATGTACAGTAAATCTCGGACCACCCTTTAACCGAACCATTAGTTAACCGATATCACTCTAGAAAAGAAGAAAAATGTTTTGTGGGTATTACTGTATCAATAATTTTTATTACAATTTCGATAAATAATATGCATTATGGTTGGAATTTCAATTGTAATTTAAAATTTTCAAAAAACATTGGACGTTAAAACAAAAAGTAAATAATTAAGTTAATAAGTGGAAAGGAACCTTCGTGGTGTACAAGGAAATACTTTTTTCACTCAATTCTTCGATTTTTGAGTCCCCTCTTTCCCCGTTATTATTTCTTAAAATTTACTTCAGTTTTATAATCGATTCTTTACGAAATTTTTTAATTTGATTATTTCTAAAAGCTTTCTAGTTGTTATTAAGAAGTTATTCATTTTATTGTTTGAAAATGTGTGGATGCCTATCATTTTCATGAAAATTTTGATCTAGAACCTGGGCCCTACCGCCCACTTGTGGGCGTTTGTAACAAATGCGTCACTATAATGTTACTTTTTTAATGGCACATTAATTAATAAACAAACTCGGACCTGGTCGCCACCAACATAACGTTGGAAAATAGTTCAGAAAACGTTAGGGTTTTCGAAATGATTGTTCAGCAGTTGCAAGTAGGAATTGCAATCTAGCAAAGCGGGATCCCGCAATCCCGCATCATTAGACAGTCTGGCGGATCCCGCACAAAATTAAGCGGATCCGCAAAATACGTATAAAACGCGTGTCAGTGCGTGACTCGCTGCCCCACTCGGTCTCTATCGGATGTATTGCACTGTTTGCCTATAACCTTCCAGTTGGCATTTGACGCGTGTGAACAAACGTTTGTTTTTGTCAACCTTCGTCATTCGTAAGTAAATAGATACACTTTTACGTATTAATTTTCGAGTATACATTTCTGTAATTTGAGTTATGTTGCGTATTTAGTACGATTTTTTAACTGTATAATTATTTTTTATGTGTTTGCAAACGTTATCTGAACAACAAAGTTACAGCTTTTTATTCACGGTTTCATTATTCCCATTTTCAGTATTTGCAGATAAAGTTATTGTGAAAATTTCCTTTTTTTCGGCTGAAAATTTTGATTATTCGTTGATAGAAAACTAATGTTATCGTAATTTTAATCGCATACCTATTTACTTAGCAGCTATCAAAAGGCAATTGTATATCCTTTGACTTATTGCTGTTTTGGCCGCTGCCTCAATGCGTTTCTTTGACGAAAACCGCCTGTTTACATGTGCCGCCCAGGCTATAGATTAATACCTCTTCTCCTTGTTATTATTTCGACTAAAGGCAAAAAAAGTTATACTGAAGTTTTCACGGGTGTATCGACGAATTGTGTTGTACGAACACCATACTTCGACGGCTGCCTCCGCCGTCTCCCTCACGTGTGAAATCTCGTGTTTTTACAATGAAATCCGGAGATACAGCATATGAAAATTTAACTGCAATCATTCGTCGAGAAAGTCTAATTTCTTACTAAAAAGTAATAATTTGCACTCTTAAAACGTTGTTACGCCACTTATGTAAAATACTTGACAGTTTAAATGTTGGTGAGTAGGTTCCTTTAATAACACTGAATCAACTGTAAGATCAATCAAGGAATCAGGAGATATAATAATGAATCCCACAAAAACAATTTTTGTAAAAAAAAAAAAAAAAAAAAAAGCCAAGTCTCGGGCTTGTGCAGTGACAAAAAGTTATGAGATCTTGTTCTGAGCCAAGTCTACACTTTACAGAGTATATTCACTTTACTTTGTGAAATGGAATGCTTTCTCTGGGTGTTTTTTTTTTTATTTTGTTGGCATTTGGCCTTGTACCCATACAGCCGCCTTCGTTTTACAATTTAACATCTCATATTATCAATATAACAATATCAGAATAACATCAATAGAATACCAATAATAATTACATGAAATTACCATTTTCGTTTTACGCAAGAACATCAATAATATAACAATGGTAGATCGTGCATTAGACATTTTTGTATTACCGAATACCACCAGTCATTTATCAATAATAATATCATACCATTAAGTGCATGTTATTTACAATTGATTTAAATTGTAATACCCATATTTTCTGTATGCAGATACAAAATCTTATAAACCGTATAATCATTAGATGCAAGGAGTGAGGTAGCGCAAGTGGGCAACGGAATTCCTACTTTCATGAGGGTATCTAAGAAATGGTCAATTTCCAACTTCTTCAATCGGCAGCCAAATAGGAGGTGGTTTATATCTTCAATTTCCCCGCAGGGACAGTTGGGAGAGTCTACAACGTGTAATCTGTAAAGGTGTTGCTTGAAACAGCCATGGTTGAATTTTAATCTAGCAATACAAGTGCTGAGTCTGCGGGGACTTTTATGTGTTTCATACCATTGATGGGAGGGTATTTCTGGGTGAATGCGCCCGTAATGTTCGCCTTTGATCGTAAGTGAGCTCTTCCATTCCGTGTTCCACTTGAATTTTATGTTGCCTTTGATATGCCTAATTACATCTGGAAAAGGAATCGTATTGTAGTGTTTTACACCTCTGCGAGCAGCTTGCTTGGCATACCGATCAGCCATCTCGTTTCCCAAGAGGTTACAGTGTGCCTTGACCCATTTAAATTCCACTGTCTTGCTTGAGCGTTTCAGCTCTTGAGCCACGCTTACAATATCATATACTCGGTGGTCGTTGTGCCATTGTCTATGGTGGTTTTTTAGTAGGGACAATGCCGATCTTGAGTCGGAAAAAATTAAAAACTTTGTGGCAGGAGAGCTCTTGGCATAATTATGTGCTTCCAAAATACCCGTCAGCTCTGCAGTCATGATAGAAGCCTTCTCTCGGTGTTATGGAACGTTTATTTAGAATTTAAAAAAAAACCTCTGGTATCTTGGCCATTAAGCAAACCATGTTTTTAAATTCATGTTATGTATTGTAAGGCACATAATATGACCTAACACTGAATATTAAAAAATTGGTTTAGATTAAAAAACAAAAATTTTAACCTTGAAATGTACTTAAGACATGCTAAAAAGTTTTAATATTATTTAGCCAATTAAAATATTGTTAACTATTAATTTGTATCATTTAACATTAAAATTGATTTATTAATTTAATTATTATTTAATTTATTAACGTTTTAAGTAACTATGTTTTAAATATAAGCGTTAAAAAAGTTTGAGCCAATCCCGCACGGATCCCGCGGGACTGAAAACACTGCGGAATTGCAATCCTTAGTAACAACACTTTTATTTCCTTAAAAGTTCAGCGTGACCAGCCACGTTTTACAATTGTGACCGTGAATTATTTATCGGAACTTCGTATTCGAAGAAAAAAGGCTCCTGCGTTATTGACATTATCACGAACACTTACTTATACCCGCGAAATCCCATGCACAACACTCTGGGATTGTTGTTACATGTCTTTTCTGCTATACACTGTTTGCTTTACCACGAGCATAGTCACTGTTCTACCCGTGAAATCACATGCACAAACACTCTGCGATAAAGAGACTGTATTTTCTGGTTTACACTGTCTGCTTTACCACGAGCACCTAAACCAACTTATTCCCCGGCCACATCGGCCGCTATTTTCCTTGTCTTGCTCCCGACTCTACTCCTAATTCCCCGCTACTGACTCCCGCCTCATTCGCCGAAACTCGTCACGTGACTCTCCAGTCAATGATACATCGCCTGCTTGCCCCTGTATACTTACACGTTTCAACTTTCATGGTGGGCGGTAGGGTTTTTGTCCGATAATGAAGCACTTTCCTTTTTTTAATTTAATTTTACTTTTTTTTTAAATAAATTTTCAGAGGTTTAATGCTGTCAATTTCCAGCTTCAAGGAGATAACAAACACTGTGTCATACTTATAATCTACTGAAAAGAGAATTTCCTGTTTCCTGAATTATCTAAAAACATAATGTAACTACAGAGAATGTTAACAGATTCAGAAGCCCCCCAGCAAATTTAAATTGGAAAAACTATATGAAGATATTTTGAAATTGAAGATGTTGAAGGCGTCAAAATCTCACGTCATATTACAGAGGGAGGGGCTCCGACGAAATCTCACGAAGTCTCACCAGAGGGGGAGGGGGGCGGAATTCCAGAACACAACCTCACCATCTCACGTCATTAATGGACGCCCCGTTATAAAATTTTATTAATAACACAGATCCTAAAATGGGCGGTAGATAAAAAAGGTTGACTACCTCTGAGCTACAAATACATCTGTATACAAATTAGACATTTGGCTCACATATTTTGGATAACTGACGTTTTATTCTTAGGAAATTTTTATAATCTTCTGGTTACTTTGAGCTCGATTAGCAAATTTGTGTGTGAAAATTTGGGGGGTTTTGGAGCAAATTTCACCCAAATTTTTCTTTTTCTTTTTTTTACTTTTTCCTTTCATTTGCCATGTACACAGTAATTGTCATCGCATATAAAGAGATTTCTTAACTTACAACATTATTACTGTAAGTAAACACCTTCTTCTCTCTACGCTCGTTCCTCCTCTACTGACATCGGGCAACAGAGTTGTTCAACTTGTTTTAGTTTTGATCAACCATGTTGAGAGACATGGTCGAACAAGTGTGTATGTGGCTGTCCGCCCCGTCTGGCCTTGCGCAAGAACACTAATCAATCTCAATCGCAGTTTTCGAAATGTCAAATCGTTGCGAATTACTTTTATACTTTTTCTAAACTGTTGCCAGGTAATAATACACCAGTTGTTACGTTGAGAGTCTTCATTGTACTACCAAACGCACATGTTACTGTAAGTAAATTTGAATATTAGTTCTATGTGCTGTATTGCCTTAGATATATTGGAAGACATTGTCGGCCAGTTTGTGTAGAGACCAGGCAAATGGTTCTGCAGATTTTTTCAAATTCATAGTAAATTTTTGGTAGGACGGGGAATTCGAACAAGCATATGATAATCAAAAGACCAATGACAACATTATATTTTGAAAACGATGGTATGTTAATCGTGTAAACCATATATGGGCAACCCCCGGCCCCCGGGCCGGATCCGGCCCTGCACCAGCTTCAATCCGGCCCGCGAGGGATTCAGAAATTTCAAATAAGCTTCAAACTCAAGTCTCTCATTAATTTTCATTTGATTTTTCTATCTGTTTTTGTTAATTTGCTTTTTGTATGTTTGATTATGCTATTGTAATTCTAATAAATAAAAAAAAAATATGTGAATTTTTATTGCCTTTTTGTTCACTACTATCTACTTCTTTCTTACCTACGGCCCGCGGCCTGATTAAGTCCTGAAATTACGCCCTCAGCTAAGCAAAGGTTGCCCATACCAGGTGTAAACAGTGGTTGCAAGTATACTTTTGATGTTTGTTGTTACATATCTACACAGGGTTCGGAAGGTTGTGACGATAGCAGTTTGTAAATTGTCGTTCAGTTTCTTATCTCTTATGTCAACATCTGACGTTTACTAAAGCAAGTGCCGACTCAGTGTCAATATCATGTGAGTATTTATTTACTAACCTCGGTGGCTGCCCGCTCGTGTCACTTGCACGGGCCAGCATCCATCACACGCCGCTTACATGATCTCTCTTACGACAGCGACATTTCATTGACTTCTCAGCATTTATTCCATGCAACACAATGCCACGAACTAAAGTTCTTGCAAGGGGAGGCTATTAAATGAATAATGTTCTGTATATCGAACTAGTAGTTAATTTACATTTACTTTAGTACTAGTTGTTGCAGTGCTAGTTGGTGCCCTCAATTTCGTTCGTGTTTGTCAAGAATTTTGTAGGTTTTCATGTTTTTGTACAGAACCTTAAATATTTTCAGAATAATAATTAGCCTATGTTACCCACTACCAAATCTGCAACCTGCCAGTGAAAGTCCTGTCTAAATCAGTTCACACACTAAATATGTTGCATATAAATTATTTATATTTTTAATGGCCGAAAAATCTGAACAAATTTATTATATTCAAGAACATTCTAGTACATTCTAGAAGATTCCAAAGATTTTTTTTAGAAACATTGGTCATTTTCATATTTCATCCAATTTCATTAACCATATCTCCCACTCCCCCAGACATGCAACCACCATAGTGCGTGATGGGAGACTTGAGGCTACTACCACACAGAAGCACCAGTGATCTGCACTAGGTAGTAGTGACTGCAAAGTGAAATATAAAATGCACGTCTTTGGTCGAAATAAGAAAATGCCCTCAGTCAACCATTTCACAATCTCTATCTCCCACAACATATGTACTTGCCAATAAAGTTTTCTCTCGGATCATCAACAATTATACATGGAAATAGAAAAGTAGACTAACACTCACTGCTACTCAAGAAAAACAGCATGATTTTTGAACGAAGATCGTTTTTTATTTTATAAGGAAATAGCAGGGGCCAGAGATTATTTTGTTGGTTATGAGTTCTGCTACAGATACAGTAGATGGTCCCTGATGAAGACCTAAGCCCTGGTCGAAACATGGAGAAGTAGAAGAAGGAGTAGTATAGCAACGCAGCACTAATCCCGTAAGCAAATTATATTAACGTGACGGCTGCGAAAACGACAAAATCTTTTACGTCATTATAGTGATGTTCATTATTATTATTATTGGTTTTATTTTGATTGCAATTTATACATACCACAGCATAATACACTTCCATTGGTGATGTGTTTGCCCAGTAACAGGGTTTAGACTTATGAGGCAGTATTGTGATAACACAGAAGGTTGTACACTAAATAATAAGTTTTCTTTAACTAACTTCCTGCTGAAGTCGGCCCATTGTATGTATAAATTATCTTTAATGGTTAGCACCATTATGCACACACATTTGATCGAGGTTTAATCTTTTGGATCTGATTGACAATTTTCTTCTTATGATGGCCTACTTATATATATATATATATTTTCTTAGATTCTATAAACACTCATCATTTATTTTAGCGTCGGTAAGAAATGTGGGAAGTTGTTGCTTAACCACTTACCTGATTCTAAAAGCAGGAATTTTAGAATTGTTTGTAGTAATTAATCAATTGCCATTTTATGGTGTATTAAATGTCGTAAGGAATATACTCTGGATGAAGAGTTTTTGGCCATATAGACCAAAAGAAAAGTTGAATTCACATTTCATTTGATTTATGACATCTTTGATTTGTGTTTGAGTTTGCAATGACGGTTTAGAAACCCAACTGTACATTTAGCGCCAGGACATTAATAAATATTTTAACTTGATGGCCAATCTTCTGATAGTCAGTTTTTTCCTGCAATATAAAATATCTAGTCTCCAATTCAGGAATGTTTTTTCTGAGCAGGCAGAAATTAATTTTACTAGGTATATCACTAAGAAAATTACTTATTAATACATTACTATTCGTTACCTTGTGCTGTAGTTGTCTTTAATCATTAGTTACCATCAAGCATTTAAAATTTTCTCTTGATTTAGAAGGTTATATATAGGTAAGAGGGTTTGAAAGGATTTTCATCTTAATTGCTTCCCATCAGTAACAATTAATTCTTTCTTCCCATCTGAGAGTTGAACCAGACCTTGAATTCTAACTTGCATCACTGAAGCGTAATAATTTCAGAAGATAATTTTAGAAATAAGGGGTGTGGGGGAAGGACACTGCAGAAAGAGTATGTTATTCTTGAATCCTCTGGATCCAGCCTTCTGATTTCAATTTTGTGATTTAATTTATTGTTGCAGTATGCTCAAGAGACGCAACATGAGAAGATCCTCCGTGGTTTGGCAGTGGGCATAGCGCTCACCATGTATGGTCGGCTGGAAGAAGCTGATCCGCTAGTCACGTCACTCTGCCAGGATAAGGACCCTATCCTGCGCCGCTCTGGCATGTACACCATTGCCATGGCCTACTGTGGCACAGGAAACAACCAGGCCATCCGTAGGCTGCTACATGTAGCTGTAAGTTCACACACGACTTGTACTAAAAATAAAAACATCCTCACTGTTGGCTATGTCTCCACTTCCCCCCCCCTCCTTCCCCCCTGCCTTGATGTTCTTTGGTAATCTGTAAATTATCTTAAATACCATAAAGCCATGAAATATAATAATTCTAATGCATCATCGAAAATATATTCCACAAGAAACAAAACAATTTTTCCCTATTCCTCTAAAATTTGGTATTTAGGATGTATGAAGACAGCACAAATAATATTTAGATTTTATCCCTTCAAACATTGGTGATGTTCATCTTCTAAAAATTTATTGAATTACAGTAACTTAATGATGACATTTGCTCAGCGGACTGTTGTTTACATCTGTCACAAATTTCTGATGGTTTTGTGTAATATTTTGATATAAATTTAATGGTAATACATTGTCTTGGATTCAGCTGCACTGTTATTTCCTGTACTTGTCAAACACGTAACACTACACAACTGGCAATAGTTGGTCTTTGGTTCTGCACATGAGGCAGCAGCATCATCTACACTAAGTTCTACACAAAGTTCCAACATTTTTCATTCTGCAAGCCCCCTTCCTTCCATCAAGAGAAAATATCCCTCCTCTCCCCCATCACCACGGCCATACTTTTATTACTAATAAGGTAAATCCTTGTTTTTCAGTACTACAATGACATCTCGGAGGAAACTCACTAAGTATGTGATGTTAGAATCAAGATTTTTGACCTTATTTCTAAGGAGACATAGTACTTGCAATGAAGTGGCATAGGGTATCATTCATACGGGTCGTGAAGCTATCTCACACCCCTGACATGTCTTTGCACCTATTGGGGAGAGGGCATCCCCCCCCCCCCTTCCAGTTTGGGTACCTGTAATCTATTCTAAGGCATTGGCTTCTTTATTAGGCTCAAAAATGAAATTATTATTTAATTTTTAATGACTTTTGCTTAAATGCCACTGTAACATAATAATTTCAGTATCAATCTTTCATGATATATTACGAAGCTTAATATTTCAATTTTTTTTTTTAATTCGATTTCTTGCAAGTAATCATGATTTTATCATTAACATTGTTTTCAGTGTCATATATAACAGTTATGGATGAAAGTGATGACAGTAGAAAAATTGCCCTCTGCTCAACTCTGCAGAACAAAGCATTCCGTACTGAAGAACATTAAGCGTGCAGTAACTAGATTCAAATTCGCTTAAGCTGCTCATTCACAGTCCAGCTTGAAATACCCTTCTGTAGGACTATCATTGAATGCACTCCCCCATTCACACTCTTAACAATCGATCGGACAAGATGACCCAACCAGTTGTCTTCAGTCACACTTTCTCACGTCACAGAAATGTCTTCATCGTGCATTATCTTTCATAGCTATAGAGAAATGGAAAAGGAATTGTCCTTGATTGAATAAACTACTGTGATGCAAGGATATTGAATGAAACTATTTGAGAACGGTGTTATGACCGGTTGGCTAATGACTCCTGCGAGCGGTTCAGGAGATGGGAAATAGGCTTCTATTATGTTGGTTGAAGTCTAATTCGGGTGGGTAAGGAATTTCAAACTCGGAACTCGGAGTAGGAAAAGGTTCTTGAGAAATGACAAAAGAGAATTGTGAGGAAAATCTTAAACTCACGAAGCCCCGACTTGAATGTTTTTGAAAATAACCTACAGGAAGTGCAATGTGTGCAACTCCGCTGTCGGAACCCAATGTCAATAATTATCTCCAATCTCTATGCCTGCCTCGGCATAAACTTTCTGGAGAAATCTTAAACAGCGCATCACCTGGAGGTAGGTCTGTCCAGCGCTGCCTTGACGACTAACTGCTTGCTGGCACGTCCACCCAATCGATCGCACACTCCGGCGAGCCGTCCCTTTTATAGCACGCGGTGATGCATCGCAGGTGAGTCACTCATGCTTCTCGAAGCCTCTACTGGTTTCATCAGCTCTTGGCGCCCCGGTGGATCAATACCGCGTCCGGCTGATGCAACTTGTTGCTTTTTGAGCATCCACACTCAACCTTCTTAACACATCATTGCACAACCTGACGTTCCTGATCGTTTCTATGACCATTTTATAGCATTCGTAACAACGGGCAACATTGATTTCACATTTTTGCTAGACATAGGGATCCATTACTCTCAAAACATAGTACACTTTTGTATGAATCTATACCTGCAGAATAATGCCTCAAAGAAACAATACTATTTCTGACCACAAGGAAAGCTTAAGAGGATCTCCTCAGATGCTTGGGAAAGTGATACATGAAATGTTCAGAGCAATTCATAAAGTTCTAAGAGGTCTGAAGGTAAGTGTAAAATTATATCTTTCTACATTCATCAATGTCTGATAAAGCAATATACAGGGTGTTACAAAAAGGTACGGCCAAACTTTCAGGAAACATTCCTCACACACAAACAAAGAAAATATGTTATGTGGACATGTGTCTGGAAACGCTTACTTTCCATGTTAGAGCTCATATTGTGGACGGCTGTGATACAATACCCCATTCTCCAGGGCTGCATCCAGCGCATCAGGGATTCCATGCGACGGAGGGTGGATGCATGTATCCTCGCTAACGGAGGACATTTTGAACATTTCCTGTAACAAACTGTTTGAAGTCACGCTGGTACGTTCTGTTGCTGTGTGTTTCCATTGCATGTTTAATGTGATTTGAAGAGAAGTAATAAAAGGAGCTCTAACATGGAAAGTAAGCGTTTCCGGACACATGTCCACATAACATATTTTCTTTGTTTGTGTGTGAGGAATGTTTCCTGAAAGTTTGGCCGTACCTTTTTGTAACACCCTGTATATATATAAAAAATGTAGTGTAAAGAAAACCAGATAGTCTTGGTACTTGTTAGTTTTAATTCAGGATGGCCTGGGAGTACAGCATCGAAAATCAGATCATCGTAAGTCCTGTAGGTTTTAATGTGGGCCACTTTATGGATGTCACATGGGATCTTCCTTATCAGTGACTGTTCCAGTTGGTATTGTTTTGAAACAAAGCTGTTTTAATTTGCAACACCCGCATGTCATCACGCCACTCTTTGATAAAATAAATCTGAATTTGTTCTTTCAAGTGAATTTCAATGCACCTATAATTATTGGTACTCGCTGAAGAGTTATTTTAAGTTCAAAATGTGGTTTCTACATTAAACTTTATAAGGCTTTTCTGAAATGTTTTTCCAGATAGTTTTTGATACCAAAAATGGTGTAAATGAACTATCGAAATCTATTTAGCAGAGGAAAGAATCATTCCCTGGTAATATAGAAAAAAAGATTGATAGAACTTCAGCAAATTAAAACACAAATATGCAGCTCATCTGAGGGTTTTTACATGGAAGTTATAAATTATTATATTTTATCAATCAATAAACAATGGCAACAGAATTGATGAGTGAGAGGTTTCCCCTTAGCAGGAGCGGCTGGTGTTCTCAGTTGATTGAGAATATTTATAATTATAATTATTAACAAACATATATATATAAAGCAAATACTGTTCATGTTCATTAGATATGCAATAATTTCAACGGTAGTGTAGTAAGAGAAAGTAACACTAAATGACAGTGAATGTAACTATGCTCCACAATTCATGTGATTGAGTGAGAGGGTGGGGGATGTCAAGCAAAATCCTCAGGCTACGTGGATGATTGAGGGATTCAAACATGGCCACAATGGAGCCACGTAGTTTACGGATGCTCACTTAGTATCTACAGTTTGTACGTTTTTTGAGGATACAGTCTTGTATTAATAGAATTCAGATGCATCTTTATTTGATTACAGGTTTCTGATGTGAATGATGATGTCCGCAGGGCTGCTGTCACAGGGCTTGGATTCATACTGTTCAGGTAAGTGTACTGGGAATTTTAAAAATATAAATTTGCTGGATCAATGATTCTACTACAGCTTGACTTGTCTTCTGTACTCTGGTCATTAAAACTATGACACTGTTCAAGCAAGTAGAAGTGTTTTCTATTTGATACTGCTATAGGTGTTGTTTTTCTGCTGAAATTAGAAAGTTGGAATGTATTACTCTATATTTTCTGTTCCAAACTTGCCTTCCAAGACAGGAATTGAACCTTGTTAAGCTCTTTTATTACAGGAACCTAAGTTTAACACAATTGATCCATCATTTTATTCTATCTGCCCAGTACGTACTAAACATCTTTTGGATGTTCCCGTGTTATGAACAATTGACATTTCCACTGATCCAATAATTTGCATCTTCGTTGTGAGATAAGAAATTAAATGAAATTGCGTCTAGGGTATCCAGGAATATAATTCTTGTGTATCTGTTTTTCTTCTTTCTTTTTTTGTTTTTCAGCAACTCTTGTAACATAACCTGTGGTAAAGTGGTGGATTATAAAACACTGATTAATCCATTGCAAAGCTTTACCATATATATAAATCCTTACTGAGTTTTGGTCAAATATAACTACCATGTTAATGGAATACTGGTTTTTACGTCCCGCATATATTTAATTTTTTGTTTCTTTGGCTAGTTGTATACCCAACAGTTTACTTCTATGTTTATATAGAAAATTTCTAAGTAGGTGAATGGTTTATCATGGTTGATTAAGACTAGGAATATTGAATTAGGCAGTATATGTTTTTGTTTTTTTTAAGGTGAAATTGGCATCATGATTAAATTACAACAATTTATTTTTTTTTTTCATTCACAAGGAAATCTAAAATTATTTTTTTTGCTACACATTACAATCACTTTTTGCTTTTAAATATGTAGCTGCCTATTTATCCATATAAATAAAAATGAAATGCTATCTGCTGGTAAGTGCATCATTTATGAACGGCTGGACTGATTTGGCTAATTCTTATTTTGAAATGTTTGTAGTTGTCGAAATAAGGTATTTAGAGAAAGAAAAGTTGGAAAAGTTGCCCAGAAAATATGAAAATGTGCGAAAACCAAAATGCATTTTCTATATGCCAATTTGGCTATCTTTTTAAATGTTCGTAATAGTCTGAAATAAGATATTTAGATAAAGAAAAATTTGAAAAGTTGTCTGGAAAATTTGACAAAAACTGGAAACTTTGTTCTTATGGACCGATTTTATTATTTTAAAAAAATTTAAATATCTTTAGGAATACGGTTTTTACAGAAAGAAAATTTGGAAAACTTGCCAGGAAAATTATAAAATTTGGGAAAAACTGAAAAAACATTTTCTACAGACCAATATTGATGATTTTTTAAAAAATGTTTGTAATAGTCTGAATAAGTTGTTTAGAGAAGGAAAAATTAGAAAAGTTGCATGAAAAAATTCGGGAATACTGAAAGTACTTTTTTCAATAAACCAATTTTGTTATTTTTTTTAAATGCACATATTAGTACGAATACAGTGTTAGAGAAAGAAAAATTTGAAAAGATTCCCGGAAAATTCACGAGAAACAAAGTACTTTTTGTATGGACCAATTTGGCTAACTTTTTCAAATGTTTAAAATAGTCCAAATAAGGTTTTTAGAGAAAGAATAATTGGAAAAGTAGTCTGGAAAATTGGAAAATCAGGGGAAACTGAAATTGCTCTTTTTCTAAGGACTGATTTTGTAATTTTTTAAAACAATGTTCATGTTAGCCCAAATAAGGGTTTTAGAGAAAGAATTGAAAAGATTGCCCAGAAAATTGGGATATTTGGGAAAAACTTGAACTATATTTTTCTATGGACCGAATTGGCTAATTTCTTTAAATGTTTGTAATGAGGCGAATAAGGTTTTTAGAGAAAGAAAAATTTGAAAAGTTGCCCGAAAAATTGGAAAATTCGGGAAAAGCTGAAAGTGCTTTTTGTCTATTAAATTTTTGTACGAATTCTATACCATAATTTATGATTTTAATGATGGATGTGCATAATTCTTTTTTGTTGTGTTCATAATGCTCCCAGAATGGAAATAATTAAATTAAATGTTTTTTATTAAAAAAACCTGGAAGATCTAAAGGATAAACTCATTCCAGCCTAAATTAAAATATAATAACCGTAGTTTCTATTTTTGTGTTGTTTTATGATCTGTCCAACAAATGTTATTTTATTTCTGTTCCACTATATTAAGGGTCGATATCGAACAAGATATTACCTCAGTTATGCATAACAGCACCCAATTATCTGATGCACGATGCAACTTAATCAAGAGTTAAAAGCGAAATATGTTTGTGATGTACTGAGAGAATCGGTTCGAATGAATGTTCCACTGTTGAATCGGCAACAAAAATGGACTCATGAAAGTTGTGAACGATGGACCTACAGGGAATTTCTTCTAGGATGCTCCCGGAGGATCTGTAAAAACTTTTTTGATATCATTGCTTTTGGCAATGATTTGCTCCCAGAATGAAATTGCACTTGCTTCATCTGTAATTGCAGCTACGTTTTTGGAAGGTGGTCAAACAACTCATTCAGCATTCAAGTTTCCATTGAATATACAAATCAATAAATCCACAATATGTAACCTTTTGAATAACTGTGTGATGACCAAAGTTCTGTAGCATCTGTAAATTGATTGGGATGAGTGTCTGATGTCACATAAAAAGTCTTTGGACCTACGAATCAATCTAAACCGGTTTGGTGGTGCAATTATCAAAATGTAAATAAAGCATCTGGAGATTCACTGAGATTTCAAATTTAATGGAAGAAAATAAGTCATTTGCTTAACATGAAATTCTGACTTAAATTTTGGAACAACACTGCATGGTTCCAAGTTGATCTCATACCAGGCACATTACACATTTCTAGCATTTGAATGATGTACTGCCAATAGAATTCATCTGGCATATAAAATTTCCTATTGGCATACTTCAGCATTTATTTCTCAAATTGAATATACATACACACAGTCAGTAATAAACACAACGATCACTCTGAAATATATTTTTTTCTTATTTTTACTTTGTTTACACATTTTCAACAGCTTTTCACAAAATGATCACAAACATATTTATTGAAATCTGGAAATGACAATGATTGTCAGGTCAACTAGTATATTTTTACAGTAATGATGTCCTCTTGTAGAAGAATAAAACTATAACACATTGTGGTAAAACGTGATCGCCTAATTCATATTTGATTGAGTTGACTGTGAAATGGTTAACATATATATGTCCACTTCTTGAACACTCTGAGAAAATATAAAGAGCCCTTTTCCTTGCAGTGGTCCTCCAAACATTCAGGCCTGTGCTTCTGCACCTATGCTATCTTGACTTTTGTCAACACCATCAGTTTAGTTATTATCTATCATTTTCTATTGGTTACATATTCCACTCCTGTCGTAGCCGCCTTAACCTTCCCCGGCAATCCTGCCGGGTACAGGGGACCTTCAGTTTAACATGGAATCCGAACTAAGGAAGCGTTCTGCCATATTTCACATTACACAGCAAGCTGTGCCAAAGTTGAAGGCGGGGTTAAGTGTCTATAAAAATCCTCGCCGAGACGGTGACTTGAACTGGGGACCTTTCAATCTCCAGTCAGATGCCTTAACCACTGAGTCACCAGACCACTATGATTTTTGGTGAAATGATAACATCAAAAATTCTTTTAATTGTATACGCAACACAGTACACACTGTCTCTTCCAGAAATCGCTTTACATGTGTTAAATTGCAGTCTTCTCTTTTTGCAGCCATCTAATCCTTTCACCAGCAGCTCTCATAAAACACTATTTTAGGTTCTTGTCATTCTATCTTTCCCACCTCACAGCTGACTCTCCTTGCCATCTAACTGCCTTCAAGTTGTATGATTTCTTTCTCCAACCAGCTCATAACTTTTTTTTCTTATTGTTTCAGATTAACTTTTTAAAACTTTTTTTTACCATTGGTGTTATCATCTCCAAATATAAACCTTCACTCCTTTGAACTTGGGAATATTCCATTAAGACAGCCCACAGCCATTCGCACCGCCAGCACAACGTTGTGGACAAATGTTCCGCAGTTACAGTGATCACTGCATGCCAAGTGGCTGCCCTTAAGTTGGACAGAGCCCACAGTTGTTAAAAATCGTAGAGATGGAGGCTCTACCTGCCGGCAGTGGTCAGGCAAAGTGAGGCCCTTGAACTATTTCCTTCCTCCTCCGTTTTTCAGAAGAATGATAGACATTTCTTTTTAACCAACCATCAGCCAATATTTACTATTCTTCAAGTGAGCGTTTCATAGCCAATTCAGTTCTTTATCTTGGCAACCAAGCTCTTAAACCTCACTCCATATGACACAAATATGCAATAAATCTGACATTGGTAATCACTTTCTTATTACTGTTAACCAATCTAGACATTAAATAAGATAATTTCTGAAATCAAAATATAACACATCAGTGAATTAATAATAAACATAATGGCATAACTATTGTCACACAAAATAATGAAAATTAAAACAATTGAATAAAAGGTCCAAAATATTTATGTAAAGCATCATGGCCTAAATCTGGTTTAATGCTCTGTGTACGTTGTCACTCTAATAAAATGTTACAAACAATTCACAAATTGCTTTATGAATTCTGAAACTCCAACCATAAAATTAAATATTTGCATCAACTTAAATCTAACATGTAACTCCAAAGAATCGTATCACAATAAATTCCCCCCCAAAATCCACCATAAACAAATGTGTATAAGTGACTGTTGTTCACAGTGTTCTCTAAGAACTTGAGCTGTTTCTTTGTATAATGCAACTTTTAAAACACCATCTCCTTGAAACACTGAAAATTAACTTTTCTTGCTGTTATGCAAGCTTTTAGGTCACATTACAATTATCAATGGATAAAAACTCTGAATATTACCCATTCCAGTAGAAAAGCCTGTCCCTTATTCCTAAATTAGATCCTACATCAATACCCTCAAGGACACAATCATCCATTAATGTGGAATCAATAGCAAATCACATTGTAAGCACAAAAAGGACAAGCAGTTCACTAGGAACATCAAATCTGAACTTAAACGTCTAAAGTGCAAAACTCAACCTCACTATTTATACTCCCATCCATTCACATTACAGGAGTTTCAGGAAGGTTTAAAGACCAGTCGAAATGGAAAAGCTGCAGGATTAGATAGGATTTGTCCAGAACTTTCGAAGAACTGTGGACCAGCTACATTTTGTTGGCTTGCCTCATTCTTCAGTTCCTTACTAAAATCTGGAAGGCTTCCGCAGATCTTCAAGCAAACAAAAATCATAGCTTTACTTAAACCAGGAAAAGATCAAACTTTCCCACCATTACCATCTGATAGCCAGTGTCACTTACAAATTACTGGAAAGGCTTATATTGAACAGAATAGCTCCGGCAATCAAAGCTGTGATCCCTGTTAAACAAGCTGGATTCTGTCCCAGTCAGGACTGTAGTGATAAGGTCCTGTGTCTTACCACCTACTTGGAAGTAGGTTATCCAAAGAAAATGAAGAGCGTATCTGTATTCTTTTGGCAGCATATGATAGTTTCGAGAGAGGGTCTCCTTCTCAAACTGATCAAAGCAGTTCTTTGCATAAAGATAATTTTTCTGCTGGAAAACATGTTAAGAAACTGCCTGTTCCAGGTGCACACAGAGTTCAGCAGGAGCAGATTTCACAATCTAAATAATGGTCTACCACAAGGCTTGGTTCTCTCCCCTATACTTTTCAATTTAGATACTCATGACCTACCAGACACAGTCTCTTGCAAATTTGTACATGCTAATGACATCAATCTTGCACTGCAAAGAACTAACTTCGTGGAGGCTGAAGAAATCCTGACTCATGACCTTCAGGAAATGGATGGCTACTTTCGAAGGTGATGCCTTCAACCTATCCACAGGAAACAGAAATAGCTACATTCCATCTTAGCAACAAACAATGAACTACCAGCCAGATATATTGTTTAGAGACCAGATGCTGAAGTATAACATTATCACAAAATACCTGGGTGTGACATTAGACAGGTCCCTAAGCTACAAAAGGCACCTTTAGAATATAGCTGCTAAGCTTAAAAGTCGGAACCATATACTTCAACAGCTGGCAGGAACTTCAGGGGAGCTGATGCATATACATTAAAAACAACAGCACTAGCCTTGGTTTACTCCACAGCTGAATACTGCTCCAACATGTGGCTTAATATCTCTCACACCCGCTTGGTGGACGTTCAGCTTCGCCCAACAATGCGCCTCATAATTGAATCCCTTCTATCTACACCTATTCAGTGGCTGCCGGTGCTCAGCAATATCCCACCACCTCACATCAGAAGGCAAAAGGTTCTAAAAAAAAAACTGTGGTTGAGAATTCTGAACAATGAGGCTCCTCCCATCCATGGAGATATTTGGGAATACAAAACGGTTTAAGTCATGTTGCCCTGCCTGGAAGTATGTTGTCAGTCTTACATCTAAATCCTTCAGTCCTACAGATAGCTTGACAGCGGAATGGGCATCGTCAACACCAGAGGGCATAGTGTAAATTCACAATCCATGCTCAAAACTATCAGGATTCAACTTACCGCGGTCAATTTGGTGCAAATTAATTCGGATTAAATGTGGTACGGGAAGAACTGCTTCAACTCACAACACTTGGGGCTGGGCAGATTCTCTGTACTGTGACTGTGGTGATGTTTCACAAACTGTGTCACATATTGAGCAGGTCTGCCCACTGCGTGCCTTTTCTTGGTAGTCTGGAAGAATTAAATTTGGCTACGCCAGAGGCAGTGGCCTGGTTGGATAGCTTCGACGTCATGTTGTAGTGGTTATGACTGGAGATTCCGTCTCGGTGGCGTGCTGGGGGCATTGTCCGCTGAACTATGTGTATATATGTGTTTACTTTGAAACATGATTGTTCATTGAAAACAATATAATTGTTGTTGAATGCTGTAAATGTGATATAGCATCATACACAAAATAAAATAAATAATTATCAATTTTTAATTTTCCTCTCACAAGAAGTTACGAAATCATGCAGTTCAACAATCGGCAATTGCCAAGTTGATCAGAGAGAAGGGGCCAGTACTTGGCTAAGAGTTCTTTTTGATTGGAAATAGACCTAAATAAAGATTATTATTTATTAATATTATATGGTAGGTTGCAGTTCCAACTCGGTCATTTCCCCAGTCATTGCCACCTATTGTGTCATTAAACTGTAAGTAGATGACACCAAATATTTTCCCTTGGGCATCAGTGGATTAATGACACTAATTCCATCCATTACTTCTTTTTTGCTTTTGTTCTCTCCACCACAGTTGTATTTCAACATCCATAAATTTTGCATCCAATCTTTCTGATAAATCCTGTTCATCCACATTTTCTAGTCTTTCTTCTGTCCATTCCATGCTCCGTTTGCTCTTTCAAGTACCTTTTTTTATCTGTATTTGTTTCCTCTACTTTTTCTGTATCTACCAGTCTATTATTTTTGTTCTGTTTTTGTGCTCTTAGTTAAATAACCTTTTCTGAGCTCACTAAGGCCCGTTCACACTAGTGGTCAGCTCAGCCCAGCCCAGCCCAGCTCAGCTCATGTCAAGTCAAAAATCGCTATACGCGTCATCCAATTGGAGCATTCACACTACGCGATCCGCTCAGGTCAGGGCAAAGTAGGTCAAACTGAAGATCAACAAAGGTCGAGACCTGAGCTGACCACTAGTGTGAACATGCAACAGTGAGGTCAGGTCAGATCAAATGGGCGACGATCGTCTGAAAACTATGCTCGTAAGCAATAAAAAAGAGTAATAAATAAAAAAATAAATGTTTTAATAGTATGTTATTTATGTTTATTATAAAATTGGCAATCTTTAATTAAATTCAAATATTATTAGACATTTTAGTACTGCCAAGATATAGATCCTGTTTCCGAATTAGAAATAAATATATTGTTAATTTATTTTTTGGATCAAAGGCTTCTGTACAAGTGTTAGCAACCAAACAAAGAATATTTGTAAAATTGTACTTCTCTCGTTCATCCTGAAATGCACTTTCTACATTGCATGATCCTTCTGCAAATAATGTGCAAAATACATGTTGCTAAAATTATGTTATCAATTAATCCTGGAGCAGAATTAATTTTTCTAAAATAAATTCAAAATCTTTGAGCCCTAAAGTATCAAAAGCACTTTTCACCACTCATCTCACACCGCATAGCCAGTAGTTAACATTCTTTTTTCTGTTGATCTGTTTGCGCTCAAGACTCTGGTGGCACCCAGAACCATCCTCTTTTTGATCTTGGTGTATTTTTAGGTTCTTGATCCAAAATCATTGTCATTTAATTATCGTTGGAATAGAAAATGGCATTGTTCACTATGAGCAACTGAAATGAAATGGCCTCGTCTACGACTTGATCTGATCTGACCGCTTTTGTGAATGCTATCCTGGATAGTGAGTTGAGCTAACCTGACCTGAGGTGAGCTGACCGCTAGTGTGAATGGGCCTTTATGATTTTTTGTCTTGTGTAACCGTGTCCCACACATATGCTCTTAACCATTGTCTCTTATTTCTATTCACTATTAAAATTTATTCTCTTCATGCTTCTTCTACAGTTTCCTCACTCCTTTGACCATTTCTGCCAAATTCAATCCTTTATGCCACTTATATTTTTTATCTCTTGAAAAACTTCCAAAATACTATCCAGTTTTTAATTTTCCGACTCTACTTTCTGAATCATAAGTTCTCCTTCCAATCTGTGATGTATTCTTCCCCCCTCCCTTTGTTCCATCACTCTAGAATATCTGTTGCTCATTTCAGCTCGATCAGAATCTGTCAAACATCCAAAATTTCTTCAACTTTCAGAGAGAACTCGGCGACAGAGACCTGAGAAATGATTGGAAAATTAATACAGCTGAATATTTTGACTACCCTACAACACAAAAGATGACAGAAAGTCACTTCAACTGTTAATCATATCAAACTTGTGAAAGTACAACAAGAAAAGCAATTAAAAAAATGATGAAACTAAAAGCAACAAACACATGAATCACAATATTCCCCCATAGAAATTTGTGAAAAAAATCAAACAGAATTCTGGACAAGAAAACCCATGATACATTTGATTTTTTTTTTTTTTTTTTTAAATTCCACATTCAAGGAAAGATGAATAAAGCTTGCAGCAAAGAAAAAATCAAATAAAAAATGGTCACAATCTGTCTTACAAATATATTAAAATTTGCAAATTGTACATTCAAGTGCATTGTTGGAACACCAAGTCATTATCTCCATACACAGAGATAAAACAAATCAAACAACCATAATTAAATTACTGTGCTTAGCTGCATACTAGGGCTCACTTCAATAAAACTGCCATTGATCTATGCTGACTTGAGGGTTCAAAACTGAATGGGTTGTCAGCACGGAAGAGTCCTGCATATGCATCCACTGCTAGGACCAACAAGAGGAAAGCAAGGAACTTTTTTCTTGGAGTGGTCCTCAGAATATCCAATCCTCTGCTTCTACAGCTATGCCAACTTCTTTTCTGCTTAACCATGAGCCTTCACTCACCACAATGAGGCTGTATCTCTGACTTTTACTGATGTACAATTGCTATCCTCTTCTTCTTCTTCTTCAGACTCTTGGTCCTTTCATTAGTGCCTCTCTCTCATCAGAACACTGTCTTAAGCCATACTGCTTGTCCCACACCATACCTCACTCTCCTTGGTGTCTAGCTGCTTCCAATCAAGATGACCCCTGTCTCCAACCAAAGGCTTATCGGCTAAACTGAGCATGGTGGGTGAACGGTTAACGTTCTGGCCTCGCATTCAGGAGGACGCATGTTCGAATCCCCGACCGGGCATCCAGATTTGGGTTTTCCATGGATTCCTCAAATCACTCTAGGTGAAAGTCGGGATGCTTCCTTTTAAAGGTCATGGCTGAATTCCTTCCCGTTCCTTGCCACATCCCGTCTCGACGAGGCGTAAAGCCCAAGCAAAAAAAACAAAAATAATTATTGGCTGAAATTAATGCGCGAAGCCAAATTCCAACGTGTGGCGCTGCCATGTTCAGCTGTAAACCTTCACTTATTCGAACTATCAAATACTCGGCTAAGACAATCCGATAACCACTTTATTGCTTACAAAATATTGCGCGAAATCTCCTACAATCGCGAAGGTTGACAGGTTGTCTGTCCTTGAGTCGCACAATGGGAGGGGGACTCTTTACCTTCTTGCGGCTGCTAGAGTGAGCAGATCATGGTTCCTCACAACTGCTTTGCAGCGTTTAAAGGGCCGCGAGGTTCGTTGTTAAGTTGGCGTGCCGATGGCATGGTGGCGTTGCTAATTTATTCATGAGTACTGCCCCGAAGAGACTAAAATAATTTCTGTGCGACTGGTTTTAGTAGCGCTGTTGAATGTCCCCACGGACCGGTCGATTGGAGGCCGACCGGTCGAAGTGCAGAGACGTCAGTGGCTCGACTTGGGGAGTTTACCAACACCTCAACTATTAATCCCTTCAAGCAAAATCTAATCCTGATCTATACCTAAACATTTTTTCATCATGTCCCTGTCTTATTTGAAGAATAATTTTAGCTATTGCTGGAAGAAGAAATTTTCTCGATTTATCAGAAATAAACTCTATGGAAGGTAAATGTTTGTGCGATTTACGGATAGCTTTCGTTAGACTAAAACTTCTTGGAACAGCTGGCTTTGCCATATGCTTTATAGTTAATTGCAAATTGTTAATTTTTTTGACTTCACAGTTAGTTGAAGTAAATCATTAATGTCACTTTGCATGATACCGTAAATACTGAATCCGTTAAGATATGTAAGCAAATTATTGACTTGTACTGTACACCTTTGCTTCGTACATTACATTTATCGTATTATGGAAGAAAAGTGCATGTTATCATTTCATTGTAAACAAATTGTGTTACTTTTGGGCTCTCGACGACTTTCTATTCATGTGTTTTACCCAATGTGTAATCGTAATACACATACAGTAAGACAAGGAGAATTTAATGATAGCCATAAAATCTGTGTCTATTACGTGTATATCTAAACATCACCAATCGAAGTGTCTTTCTTTTACTCGTTTGTACCAAGTGTTGTCTTCTTTGCGTCTTTTCTTTTTTATTGACGTACATTTAATGCAGTAATTTTGTGTTTCAGTATGTAAATGCGCCATTCAGAGCATGCTGGATTACTTCTCATGAAATTTTGTATAGAGTTGACTTATTTAAAAAATGTCTGTAGAATTCATTCGTATTTTCAATTTGGTAAAAGGCCTTTTTCCCTTCAGAATTCAAGTTTTTACTTGCGCATCCTGTGCTTTTATACCGAAACACATACGTGCCTACTGTTAAACCCTGAAGTAGAAATTATCATTTAGTTAGGAGAACAGAATTGTAGTAATAGGCAATTGGAATGGTCTCAATTCTTAGCGTAACTGCTTTGCGCAGCTCTGAACGGCAGTGAAACTATCACGGGAGTGTGTATGATTCACTGAGACGTGGTTGCGAGTTAATTCGTACGCGAGAGCGGCCGTCCTCAGGTGGGGTAGGACGCGGGATCGATGCACGCGCGGTGCGGGGTCCTCGCGGTTAGGTTGTTCCCATCGACCGCCTGCCGTGTCCCATCGGCCGCGGTCGCCGTCAACGCCAAACACCAACTTCGTCTAGAGTGAATACCTAGGTATCCGATCACTTTGCATTTATGCGTTTGTGCTTATAGCTGTGTATAACGCTGAGTGGAATAACGAACCTTAACGTAACCATCATTTTATGTACGTGTTTTAGGACAGACTCCGTTTTACTGCCCCACTGGGTGACTGGCAGTTTCCAGGTCTGGCTTTTGGGAGGACCCTGTCTCTATTCTGTGCCATACAGATTTTTGTTTTGCTAACCATTCCTACCGTTCCTGGGTCAACAAGACAAAGAGTTGTGACCTTTTTGTTGTTCAGGTGATGAAACTGATGTCAGTAAATGTAGGACAAAAATTACTTTATATTAATGAACGCAGAAAGTCATGGGTGACTTAGTAGTTTAAGTTCCATTTCTTTTATTCTGAAAATGCGTACGTACCTAACTGTGGAAAAACCAGATTATAGCCAGTAAGGTTGTAGGTATATTCCTTCTTACAGTCGTTATGCTGTTACTCAGTAACCAGCATAATCCCTTCTCTCATCGCAGCTATAACCGCCACTTTTTGTATTTTGTTCAAGAAATCGTATAGTGAATGTGTATTTAATATATCCTTAAACACGATGGGGTGACATCTTGTAATTGAACATTAATTTCCCGTCTATAAAAACCTTGCTATTAGAGAGACGTTAAGCAGATAAAAAACATTAATTTCTTAAATATAAAATTTATTTTAAACTGAATCATTACTTAGCAAGTTACAGTTTTCAAGATAATATTACTTCCTGCTTAGAAGATAAATCAACTAATAATTTGTTTTGCTAGATTGTTTTTAAAACTCAACGTAGTTGAATTTTATGTAAATATGTTTATTCGACTATAAATTATCTGTTGCAGACATATTAAAATCTTTCAAACTAAGTGAACTCGGCACTTGATTACAAAATTTTGTGTAGTTCTGGTCTTCAAATACCACTCACAGGTGTTCAAAAAACTGTTATCAAAATTCATTCTTTGACACTTTAGACCCAAATCAAATATCTTTAACATTTCTAGCTTAAGGCAGATCCATTAATGACGTGAGGTGTTTTTCCGGAATTCCGGCTCCCCCCCCCCCCCTCTGGTGAGACTTTGTGAGATCTAATCTGGTCGAACCTCCCCCTCCCCCTTCTAAAATGACGTGAGATTTTGACGGAGTCACCCCCCTCCCCCTACTAATCGATCTCGTAACTTTCGGAGACTTTTTTTTTGTTTTTGTTAGGTCTCATGCCTCCGAGGGCGGTTATGATCCCATGCCCCCCCCCCCAAAGGTAAGAAATACCCCCCCCCACCCCTAAAGTCGACTTTCGCGTCATTTATAGACTTTTTAGTTCTACAGCCCGACAAGATTTTCAAAACCTCACGTGAAATTTCCGTTGACCCCCCCCTCCCCCTTGTTGAGTTTTCGTGAAATTTCGCCGGAGCCCCCCCCCATTTCACCTCACGTAATTAATGGACGCCCGCTCATGCTTATTAGTCATTACATAAAGTCATTACATAAGCTTTTAAAATATATTAACACCCTTCGATCCTGATGGGCTCAACGCGAAGTAGGTGTGATGAATGGTAGTGATAAGATTATAAAATATAGAAATGAAATACCAAAAAATGCTATTAGCAGGCAGAAATGTGATAGCTCCTGATTCGGTTGTCACTGTAGCTTGGCCACATTTAGCAGAAACTCTAATGCTAGAGTGTTCTCCATGGTATTAACCGTAGGTTGATTAGGACACGCATTTTTTTTTTTCAGTTTATAAACGAAGTGTACCTTAATACAATTGCTAGTAAATAAAGACAACGCAACAGTTGCATTGGCATTGGCGTTATCTGCTATATAATTTCCTCACCTCTGTAGCTGTTGGCTGGAGAAGGGTGACGTCACGAGCCGGCCTTCACTCCCAAATTATCAGCGACTAGAGACATTTTTGAAATTAAAAAAAGAAAAAATAATAAAAAAATGGAAAAACTTTACGGCTGAGAAAACGTGGAACTACTTTTCAGAAAAATGTCGCTAATGAAAGCAACATCAAAAACTTAACAGTTTAATTAATTATTGTTGCTGCTTGACCAAACGTTATACATTAAGGTCTATGGTATTTGCTTTTTACATATTTTACTGACCACTTTCACTAATGGTCTTTGTTCGTGCTCACTGTACGTGATTTATTAGGTTATTTAAAGTGGAAATTAGACATCCCATATGTTAGCCAAATGTGCATTCTGGCAATGCTTTTCTTCGGATTTTCTTGACTATTAAATAACGCTCATAATCTGGAATCTGTAGTAAGTTCCTTGGCCTGGACGCTGTCACGAAACATTGGATTATGAATGTTTGACCAGCCTCAGTCAATGACAACGAGGAGCATTCGAAGCAATTGTTACTGCGATGCATGATCGCAATCTCCTTGAACTAAATGGAAATTCTTCAAATTTTGTAGAGTGAAACTTGTAGGATCAAATACAAATCTGGAATCTATAGTAAGTTCTCTGGCCTGGACGCGATGACCAGAGATAAGGTTAGGAATGTTTGACCAGCCTCAGTCGAGGACATTGATCGCTATTCGATGCAGTTGTTACGGTGACGAATGATCGCACTCCCTTTAAATTATACATAAATTCTTCCGATTTTTGCAGAGTGAAACTTTAGGCTCAAGTGCAAGCCAGGTTTCTATTTCAGCCAGTTCGAGTCTGGCAACAATCACACTATCACACTATAATACTATACTATATACTATTATGCTATAACAAGAGCGTCTCTGTCCGTATTTAATTCGCCAATTCATACTTTAAGTTCTTCAGGTTCAAACACAAAAACGGTCACGGGCTTACATTAGCTCACTAAACTCAACTGAATCAGCAACTGCAGAAAAATTGCCTGCTACAACATTGCATCGAAATATATCTATTTAATCGTTTATCTGTATCTCCAGTTGGCTATAGAGTTGATTGTAAATAAGGTTTATCCAAGGTAAAGAATTGTAAGGATTCGAATCGTAAAAAAAAGGGTTTTTAATTGCATCGCGTCGTTTAGTAGTGCGTTATCAATTACCGCTCTTCCATGGCAACAGTTTTCAAGAATCTGCTGCTACACATCTTATACCGTTGTCTGAAACTTATAAATAGTAACCTTAATACTGCATTCTCCTCTTGCTTAACAGAAGGCATGTAATTGGGTATTATAAGAAGATCCCAAAATCTTGTTTTGCTAAAGACTTAATTAGAGGACTTCCGATTTGTATAACTTTTAAATGGTGAGGTATATAATCAGTTTATCTTTTTGCAGAAGAGAAGGCACATTGAAATTCGCTTTACTGCAGGTTTAATTACAATATAGCGGAGGTCGCATGTGTCTGAGTACACAGCTGCGGAGAGAAGTTGCGTTCAACTGGTTGGTACTCGTGAGTTTCTCTCTCAGATTTACGCCTAGCGCCCCGCGGGCTATGCAGCCAGCAGTGCAGTCCAGCACAGCTGTTTGCTCATTTAAACAGGCCCCTTCATTCTTTCGTGTTTCTTTTTTTTTTTTTAAGGCTGTGGAAATTAGCCGGTCATTTATTCACGTGCAGCGCATTTGGAACATTTCGGGAATTTCTGCGGCATCAGCGAATATGCCGTATTTGTTTAGTAAAAAGAAAGGCAGAGAGCGATATTTAAAACTCGCCATTTTTTTTTCTTTTTATTTGCGTTCTCACACACGCTCACATATAATTCTCTCTGCAATTAGAGGGAATTTGCCACCAGAAAAGCCCTTTAAATTACTTATAATTAATTTTAGAATCTTCTGTACTATTTAATGTAACGTACCAGACGGCTTGTAGTTTTTTGCTTGCGCAAATTATTTAGTGTTTTTAACTGTGACAGAAATGATTTAAATTACACTATTGAAGCTCTGAATTTTACGTAAAACAGCTAGCTTACGTGTTTTCCAGATTTTATTTCACTAACAATATTTAAAACACAACGTTATTTGAAGATTTCTCTGGCATGCCGGCCAGATGAGTTGATTCAGTTGATCCGGCCGCATGCCCGAGAAATCTTCAAGTAGCAGATTCGCCGGGAAAACCTACGATTACACAACGTATTTGCTCGTAGACGGTTACGCATCATTAGATTCAGGGGTGGCGTCTGCGTCGCATTATGCTCATCTCCGCAACACCGCAGACGCACAGAGTGACATTTATAAATAACCTTCAGCGCCATCAATAACCTTTTTCTACTTTCAGTAAATAGAGGGATGAAATCTGTCAATCATCTGCTGTTCATAAGGCCGTGTAAGAGAACTGCCAGTTCGATGAGCAAGTGGCCCGCAAGCTGTTTCAGACTACCTCGACTACCAACAAGTACGAACCCTTTGATGGATAAACCGATAAGTCTAGCTGTCGGTAGTTCTGTGGTGATAAATATTTGTTAAAGCCCTCAATTTCTGCAGGAAGCAGTTTCAAGTCCCTGTCCAGCTATCCATTTTCTGGTTTCCCATGATTTTCCGAAATCACCGCGAAAGTTCCTCCAAACGTCTATGGCCGAATTCCTACCAGTTTCCTGCCACCAGTCCTTTCTCGCCCCCTAAGGATCTCGACGGTTTAAAATTATATGGAAAAAAACTCTTTAATTTAAGCAGACGAGAGATTTGTATTGGCATACAATATATCGAACACATACTTTGTCACGCAGGAAAGTAAATCGATATTTTGGTTTCTTTAACATGTTCAACAGAACATCGAATACTATTGTAACCATTATTTGTGTTAGTTTTGTTTGGTTTGTTTTTTGTTTTTATATTGGCCAACTATGCCCTTTGTGAACATTCACAAGATGTCTGGCATCAAATGTGATACGCTACCCTGTTTGCTCACAGAAAAACAGCCAGGGAAGTGTATTGCTATGTGGAATCAAAACTTTTTTTTTCTTTGTATGAAAATAGCTCAAGAAGAATGTGAGAATTTTACATATTCCATTTGTCTCAAAAAATTTGTTTCACTGGTAGAAAACATTTGCATTTGTTCCTCAGCAGTATGCCCTAACGACTTTCATAGAATGTGGTCAGACCTAAGGTTACATAGATCATTGAAGAATTCACACAGTAAGCTTTGATTATCATCCACATATGTAAATCATAGGTGTTGATAATTAAGAAAATTAAAAGTTTTTGCCAAAAGAAGAAAATAAGTCATGTTGAGTGGCACTCTTGGCAATACAATCATTAAAAACAGTTTCTCAGAAATAAAATATCTTTTTAATCACTTATCTTAAAATTCTCTCTGTTGGAGCGATGGACAGTGGTACAAAAAATAGTAAAAGACTGCTGAAGTATTTGTTTTTCAAATGTTTTGGTGAAACAAAATAATGCCAACAAGACTTCGCCTTTCGTTCTTTTTTTGTTTTTTTAAAGTGCATTTGTGACTAGATTCTGAAAAACTAAATACATATCAGGTTGTATAGCTGAAGAGATTAATTCCTGTGATTTTCGAAATTAGTTTCACACAGCACTATGTAGTGAGAATTTGAATTCTGCTGTATTATGACTGTGAAAGCTTTTCTTTGTATTAGTTGCTAATTTTCCGACTGGCCAATAATGTTGTTTTAATTCAATTTCTATTAGTTCTCATACAAGCGATCGCAGGAGGTGGTGAATACTTCGAGAAATGGATCATAGTAGGCAAGGTTGAGGTCAGAAAGGAAGGTGAGCGAACAGGTGGATGGATAAAGTCAAGAAGATAACGAGATTACCTCTTCAGCAGGCTCTCAAAGAAGGTGAAAATCGTCCGTGGAGTTAACATGCTGTCGGGAATGCCACAGATGCAAGGAGAAATTCTGTGGGGTCGCGACGCCCAGAAATGAATTAAACGAATGATGAAAATTCAAGAGGATTAAAAGTAAACAGTAGAACTTTTCTGCGATGAGAATTGAGCAGTGGAGCAGGATGTGTGATATATCTTAAGACACATCTCCTACAAGTACAGATCAGGCCCCTTCAGGTCATCGACGAATTTCTTCTTATTTCTTTCCTCACATGTATAGGCCTAATCAAAAATAAATAAATAATTGCGTAGTATCTTTCTTTCATTTTGTGCATACACTTCAATAGATTGTAGCTATTAAGCTTCCTGGCGTCCATAATACGTGAATAACATGACGACAGGAATTAATGTTGTTTGCCAAGACTCTTATATCTCAGTGCCAGTAATTTACTTTGTGGAGCAATAGTTTTACAGCATTTATGATCCTAACGGTATCTGTACTCTTCCATATTCTCAGTTTAGTGTAGGTCGTCTCTTTGTATCCCTGAGATACAGTTCGCATTTATGAAGATTTTACAAATCCTGTCTACTGTTATAAGCTTGCTCAACTAGTTAGTTTCACTCTCCTATTTGCCGAAGATTTAAGACATAAATTTATAAGAATCGCAAACTGAGGTATTATTTAGCTTTGTCTTTGCACAGAGAGAGAAAAAACTATTTCATGGTATCATTTACCATTACAGTTCAGCATGTTTGTTGTTCAATATTTTCGCTTGCAGCTACGTGTTCTTGACAAGTGTTGTGAAGGTATGAACTGTAATCAGTCGTAGGTTACATTTCAAACAAACATTTCAGTGATGTTTCGTTTTGTTTTCCATTTCATTTGTTAAATAGATGAGCCTATCCTAGCTAAGAAATTTCTTGCTTCTTTCGGAGATGTTTATTGTTTGTCCTGACACAGTTCGCAGTCGATAATAACTACATAAATGATACAAAATATTTTAAGCACTTATAGGCAATCAAAACTCATTTCTCACGATTTGGGTTTATATAATAGGACAGAAATTTGAACAGAAGTATATTTGCTGCTGCCTGGGGTGTTTTTGTAAGTGTCCTGTAAATGAAGGGAGTCGTCACCTGTGATGCGGTGCTTGCGTCACTACGCGTCGATCTAATTGAACTTGTCGCTCAGAAGAGAGTAAAAGCAGAAGCATTAGCGCGGTGTTGAAGGCTGCTATAAACGCGCCACAGCGCCCCAACAGATTTCAATACGACGGCGCCTCATCCACTGAGGTGCCGGCATGGCCCGTTTTAATTAAATATCGCAGCGTCAGCAGATGAGCGGAGATTTGTCGCTTGGCCCAAGATGTGTGCTGAGACGAGCACCCTCCACGACTGCAGACTCAGCCAGTGGCGCACTTGTTGCAGGCAGAGCCGCACTCGACCGAGTCTTACACTGTACCAGCTCGCTACTACAATACCTTTTTCTCTCCGTCGTCGCTTAATTTTGCTACTTTCTAAAGGATCTAAAAACCGATTCGTTGCAAGCACTGAAATAATTTGTTTAGGAGATTTCATCCAACCATCACGCCATCTAACTGTACAAGAATTTTACTTCCTGCATTCATGAACATATGTTTAGCGCATTGTGATTTTCTAAGTTTTGCTTTCAAGAGATGCTAGTGCTATTCTAGTGCTATTGTAAGTAAATATGTGAAAAAATTTCACTCTTCACACTAAACAGTTACGCTGTATTATCTTGTACGATAAATGTTTTATAATACTATAATAATTTTTCATTCATAATTTATTCTTTCTTTTCTAGCCAAACATGAAAATATTGAAGCTGCAAAGTATAATCATTTTTGTTATAAAAATGGGAGGGGGGGCCGAGTGTGGTGGTGTAACGGTTAGTGTTCTGGCCTCGCATTCGGAAGGACGCCGGTTCGAATCCCCGTCCGGGTATCCAGATTTGGGTTTTCCATGGTTTCCCCAAATCACTCCAGGTGAATGCCAGCATGCTTCCTTCAAAAGGCCATGGCCGAATTCCTTCCCATTCCTTGCTCTCCATCCTTTCCCGTCTCTAAACACCTCGCTGTTAAGAGACGTTAAGCAGTTTAAAAAAAAAAAAATGGGGATCCGCCAAAAAAAGTTTGAATTAGGGTTCCATAGAAAAAAAAAAAAAAAATTGGGAACCGCTGGTCTACAGTTACCTTAGAGGTGAGAGGATTGGGAGAGAGTTTTAACTGTTTTGGAGATTTTAGCAGTCGTAGTTTCAGTCGGCTTGTTTTAATGTACATTATAATGTAGATTGAATCGGTAAACCGCTGTTCTATCTAATGTTCTGTAACGCCCTTCTTTCCACCTCCAACACTGATATAATGTCGAAGTGTGTGCTCGCGGTATTGTAATTATTATGCTATTGCAATTTTACTGAGATTTAACAGTGGTAAAATGTTTGATTTTTCATATGCCGCTTCCTAGTCTCTAAAGTTCAACTCTAGTACTGTTAATGTCAGTTACCAAACGAGGAATTATTTGTGTACTAGTCGCAAATGTGGATGTAAACTATTTCTGCCAAGTTTTAACTTCTAACACCGACAATAGACAATTTGCTGTAATCGCACAATATTACGGTTATTCGTTTTAAGTACTTAAGTTTAGTATCTATGTATTTCCGCGTGTAATCTATAAGTTTCTTATTTTGTGGTAAGTTGAGTAGCTTAATAAATTGCTGATCTACAAGAAATTTACTTCTGTGACACGTTTAGCTAACAGGGCGTACTTTTTTACAGTTGCTTTAAACTAAGGGTACTGTACGGGAAAACATGAGGGCGTAGGTTGTGATGAGTATCGGAGGTGAAGAGTCAGCTCAGAGTAAGAAAAAATGGACGAATGCATCAAACCTATAGAAAGTTTGATGAGACGAAAAGCCATTCGGAAGTTGGAACAGTGGCAATTTGTTAATGCAATAATTTTCTTTCCTTCTTTTCATGTGCTGATCTCTATTATAAACAGTGTTTTATTTTTCCTTTCATCTCTTCAGTTGTACTTTGTTTTGCAGGTAAGTCTGTGTTTTACTACTTCTAGAATTTTATTAAACCAGTTGCTGTATAAATGTTGTTTTATCCTTTGCTATTAAGTGCAGAAAAACCTAATTTTTAAAAGCACGCCAAATTTACAGCGTTGTATGCTGCTGTTTTGTTGATATAATCCATTTAATATTATTTAAAACATAAGCCCTAATATTTGGAAAAGATGCAACTTATATATATGGAAAAATAATTTATTCTCAGTAAAAAAGAAGACCAATCTTGCAATTCCCCTAACTCAATTTTTGAATGAAAGTAAAAACTCGAAACGGAGTGAAACTTCTGGTACACCAGAACTTTTAGGCGTCTTCTCGTTTCTTGGTAATGCTTCGTTGCGCTCTTCAAGGCTTCTATGAACTGGCGGATGGCTACCGTGTCATTCTCCAGTAGAAATAAGTATTCGCTTGTAATTCTGCCGTGCACATTTGCTGCTCGGTAGGAATGATCCATTTTCGTATGTGTAGCATTATTGCTAACAAGTATTTTATTAGTTTTAAATATTAAACGAACTTATATAGCTTGTATTGTGAGATTCTAAAATATATCTTTGGTTTCTGGAGTTTGCTACGTTTTTTATTTCATTTTAAACAATTTAACTTTTTAATTCTGGCAGTAGATGTTAAGAAAATGAGAGCTGTTAAGGGGCACTAGAGTGTGAATTGTGCCTGGCAGTGTGGCCTAGTTTCGGTAATCGAATATCGAGGAGGTTGTCGCCTGCAGGGCAGACGATCGCAATAAGGACCCAGCCTGGTCTTCGCCTCCGCCACCCTTCATAAGTTTCCGCAGCCCTTTGGCTTGCTAATATGTAATTACCATTTTCATATAGCAAGCTAGAGATCCGCAGATTTTTTGACTCGCGGAGTATACGATTATGCGTCAAATGCGATCTCATATTTTGAGAATAATGGAAGAAACAGAAGTGAAAAATCAACTTGTATTACTAATTTGTTACCATTCATTGTCAAACTACAGATGGTATAACTTAAAATCTGAGCAATAACTAGTAATTTGTTTTTTTCTGTGCATTTTTAAAAATACTTTTTTTCACGCACAGATATAACTTTGAAGCATGCAATTATTGATCCAATTAGATATTAAAATAAATTTTCTTAAAATAAGTGATGTTGGAGAGATAATTGGGCCCTAATGTCTAGTATGACACCCACCAACTGCATTTGAAGAGTACATTTGATCGTAAGTTGCTTGTTTATGGTAAATTTGTAGAATCCTTCCTAAATGAACCAGAATATGCTGGGGTCTGCCATCCGCTCTCATACTTACCGACGGAATGTGCCAAAATTATTTATAGATTCAACTATTATGAGACCGGATATTGCATAGAGTGAATTTCATCTATTTTTCAGAACATTTATTTCATATTTGTTATTGGGTAGCGCTAGGTATACTGGAAGAAGGATTTTTTCCTTGTGCTGCTTTAAAGCTTGTATGTTAAAAGCATGTGAGGCTGGTCCTCTCGAACACTGTATTCCCATCAATTTGAAGAAACTAATCAGGGTGAATTTCTGCTGGTGTTTGCAGAGGTAGGGAATCCATTATTTCTTAAACAAAACTAAAATCTTCATTAACTTCGACATGGCACAACTTGGGATGGAGTTTAATGACGTTTGCTCAGTCGACTAACCATGAGCAAATTTCTGGAAAAACTATTTTTGTCTCTCTGAAATGCTGGGTATGATTGATGAATTTCTGCAATTTCAACAAGAAATGCGAAGAGTATTTATCTCCGTAAGTGCCTTTCCATTATCCGTCAGTCTTATTCCCCGACACAGAATATTTCTGTGCAGCAAAGAGGGTTTAAGTACGTAATTGTGCTTAAAGTTATCAGTAAATTCGTATTCAGAAACGAAATAAGAAAATGAAACAAAATTGATGATATTCAGCTAAATGCAGGAGAGCTATGAATGAAATGAGCTACGAGGAGAAGTCATATTTTAACTGTCAATAAGAAGTTATTGATCTGTTCGTGTGTAACATGATCATTGTAAAAGTTTGTCTGTATGTGTACAGCCATCTGTATTAACTCCCTATAGTTGATATATATGTGATTGCGAACCTCATTTTTGTAATAAATACTATGATAATTTTGTTTACCTAGCTCATTTATTTCTTGATTATAATAATAATCTTAAAAAGTCATTCATTTTGCTTGGAAATATATGCTGTTTTAAAATCTGTAATGGGACTGTCTGCACGATTAACCTAACCAAAAAGAGAAAAAAAAAAATAGCTGATATATAGGCTTGTAACGAGTAGAAAAACTAGTGAAACGACGAAGCCATGTATTCATAAATGAAAATAGTTGCTGAAATAACATTTATGTACGGTTTCACGTATCTGCCTTTTTTTTTTAATAATGATTGAGTGGTCTGCTGACTCAGTGGTAAGGCGTATGACTGGAGATAGAAAGGTCCTCGGCTCGTAACCGATCTCTGCTGGGATTTTCAAAGGCCGTTAATCCTACCTTTGCCCCATAACACAGCTTGCCGTATAATGTCAAGCACCCTCCAAAGCTTCCGTGGTTCGGATTCTGCGTCAAGCTGTAGCTCCTCTATACCCGGAAGTATTACCGGGTTAAGTTAGCCAAGACAAGAAACGCATTGCGCAGTGAATTGAAAAATCTGTCACTTTGTGGCCGAACAATCCAATTTGATTTTGATAATGATTATTGTGATAATGAAATGGGAGCTACTACATTTAAGAACAGGACTATTTTATTTTTTTAAACAGAAATTTATGTTTCCCTGCTTGACATTGTTAACCTTTTCATAAACTTACTTTCTTTTTTTGCGTGAAACTGGTTTTTCTTGTACTCGTTGAAGTTCTGTTTCAAAATTTAGTGATATTACTAAATTGTTCAAAACAATGGTTATTTCTTTCAGCAAGCACCTCAGTTGTTGATCATATTTCTTTCTTTCCCCATACTTTTTTAATACAGTGAGAATCTAACAAGACTGAAATATTGACGTTCCATTCATTTGATGTTTTGGGGTATTTTAAAGCCGTTTTGGTTATTTTCACATTGTCTGTTTGGTTCAGCTTCTGCGAACACCACGAAAAACAACGATCAGAATTATTTCTTCTTTATGATAAATATGATGTTTAAAATCAAATGCTTTTGTTTTTATTTTTAGTATTTCTTGCTTCTTATCAGTGTTCAGATTCAAATGTTTACATAATCTTGGATTATATTCGTATACTAGCAGCTACCCGCGACTTCGTCCGCGTTGAAGAGTGTTGTAATTCAAGATTTTCTTGAGAGGTTTGGTTGCTCAGTGGTTAGGGCGTCCAACTGGAGATGGAAAAGTCCCCAGCTTGAATCCCAGTCTCGGCGAGGATTTTCAAAGGTCCTTAGCTCGACCTTCACATCTGGCATAGGTTGTGTGACGTGAATTACGCCACAGTGCTCACTTGGTGCTGATTCCGTGTTGAACTGTGGGTCCTCTATACCCGGTAGGATTACTGGGTTACGTTAAGAGGCTACGAAAGGGACTAATTGCGGAGACGTAAAGAAGCCTTGTCACCAGGTCAATACGACCATACAATTTATTTTAGAGCTATTTTTATTAGTAATAGTAGTAATAAATGTTGCAATAAAATAACAAAAATCTATTTATGTTCCACAACTACTTCATTGAATTTTTAAAACAGTAAAAATATTCTGTTTGTAAGGAATATTTTCAGTTTAATATATCCGTATATAAAATATTGAGGATTTGTCTCCTAGGTTTTGGCTATTTTTCATAACCCTAGTTTTCTTACATTTCTCTGAAAGATTTGAATTTCGTTTACCCAGCATCTCTTAAAATTACTAATTTCATATCGCGAATAAAAATGAATATAGTTTTAATTGATGGAAGCTCAAAACGTCAATATATTAGCAATACATTTATGGATTCGACTAAATATCAACAACAACAAAATACTAACATCCAAACAGCAAATAAATACTTAAGTGGCCCAAGGACGTTCATTTCCGTTAGTAAAATTGCGATACTAAAAATGAATATTTTGATTTTCATTGAATATCTGAAAAAAAATCTTTTAAAAAAAGATAACTTAATTTGCTCTTTGAATATTGATTTTGTTTGAGGATATATTGGTTCCATCAACAGAAATTTACATATGATGGTAGTAAGTATAATAGTAATTGATTCTTTTATCCATAATGATCAGTGGTATTGTGGTAATGGTTTCTCTATTTATGGAAACAACTGAATTGCCTGTAGACCAGTTTACTATATAGTTCATTCGTTTCGATCCATTAATTCTGCGCTAAAATATAAATTTCAATGTTAAAGTAGTAATAGATTGTTTCTTCATAATTGGTTTCTCACTCTGCAAACAGAATTGAATGACTACCGGCGAATTACCACTCCGCTTGTCCGCCACTCCGCTTGTCCGCCACTCCGCTTGTCCGCCACTCCACTATCTGAATAAAACATTGATAAATTTCAAAAATTTACTTCGGGCAACGCCGCATGGTTCTGCTAAATCATCCAAGCTTACTATAGATCTTTTGATACAATATCGGTACAAAGCGATACATGATGTCACTAAAATGGCGCTCATGAAAGGAGCTAAAATAGCTAATAATGTTTCAGTTCTCATTCTGGCCCAGGCTGCGTTTTAAAATTACAGCTAGAAAATCAAAGTTTTTATCACTCGCACATTAATACATTCACTAAATTGTATGTTAGTGACGTCATGAATAGCGAAATAAAATTGACTAATTATTAACACAGTAAATTAAATACTGAATACATCTAAAACTACATTCAGCCGCATGAACTATGTCGTCAGCTTCATGACAGTTATTGAGGTAACGTAATTAAAAAATTTATACTAAAATGCTTTTAACTTACAGTGTACAACGGAAAGTCCACAATTCTCTACGGTCGTTAATATTGCTGGTCAAATTTACTTCGCGATAAAGTGACTTTTATTGCTCGTGATTTAGTAAGGTGTAGACCCTATAATGAAATTAATTGTGATAGTAATTTATGATATACTAATTAGGAATTTTGATATAGAAAATTCTGTTACTACTCGAAATGTAGTTACAGAGCATTTAATGTATTGAGATGTGTTTGTATCGTTTGATTTTGTAGCGGCAATATTAGCAGAAATAGTGGTTTGGTTGAAATGCTGCCTGGACCAGAATGTTTTTGTTACAGCAGAAGGCAAAAGGAATTTAGTTATTATTAGTAATAAGCAAAGCAGCTTTCATATGCTCCGTGCAAATGAGGTATATTGTTTTTTATATTAGCATAAAACCACGAAAACGCCACCAGTTGCTTAAAAGTTTTTATTCTTTAAAACTTTACTGCAGTTTCGACAAATACATGTTTGTCTTCTTCAGAAGTATGACACCTAAACAAAAATTCATGTTAAAATTGCACTATGATATATATATATATACACAGCTTTTATCTTTAAAATACGACATTATACATACGTTAAAATTACATAGGCGGAAACATTATCACAAATCAGTCCTTTCGTGCGAAGTTGCACATCGTCACGGTTCTTCCTTCCGTCTACCGGACAACATCTGTACGAGGCGGGCGATTTCCGCCAACTGACCAGTTATATGTGAATCAACGAACTTCGTAAATTTGTTAGATGGCGCTACGGGGTATATTATTATGGCTAATTAAAAAGCAAGTTAGTTTACAGTGTAAAGATTGCATTATGGAATGATGGGCTGAGGTGCAAGTTTGCACTATTCCTAAAATGTTATCGTGACTCAGATTAATTAAAAGAAGTGCTTAAATGTGATATAATAAAAATTGTAACATAATATTTAAAAATTGGTTAAAATCTACTTCATATATAAACAATTAGGTGTATTGTGTTGTAAACGACTTCCAGTGTTACTTCATGAAACAATAAGTTTATACATTAGCCTATTGAATACATTCGTTTTAAGTGTAGCATTCGATAGGTATTTGCAGAATATTGAACAGTAAGTAAAAAGCAGTACTATTTGAACAAAAATTCTGAACGAAAAATAAAAAGGGTTAGTTAAGATTTAAATTTCGGAAAAAATAATTTGTAATTTACTATACAGTAACAAAAAAGAAACAGGAAATGAAGTAAACCGAGATAGAATGGAATCCTTTACATTTTTATAAATACATTTGGGGCACGACCATTTTGCACTTTAAGTGAACCGACTTTCGTGCTGGTATTCTCGTAGCATTTTACTTTTTTTCCAAGCTTTGATTTTTTATATGTATTATAACGCATATATTACGAACGAAATTATGGTGTAATATTTGATATGTCATACTATTTTATGTACGCAAATGAAAACATCTCTTTGCGAACTTGACAACAGTACCTACCTTTCTTTTTTTTTTTTTTTAATTTAAGGTTAAGTACAGATTTATTTTTCCTACTTCCAAACTATTATTTGTCAAGTGCGTCGGTTTTATGGCGTTTAAACTAAACACATACTTGCATATGTAAGAAGGTTTTTGCTTTTATTTCTGAAAAGTAGTGTTTGCGATTTATGTAAAAAGCAAAGAGTAAACATGGCACGGCTATCTACGAAGTAGGAAACTCTTTGTTGTTTCCGTATTGATATTAATTGCAATTTCTAAAAGAACTATGTGTTTTTTTGCGGGATAAAATCTGTCCTATGTCACTTCGCACGCAATTAACTGACTTCATGCCAAATTTCATTTAAATATGTTGAGTTATTAAGGCGTGATTGATTCCAGAAGTACATCCAAACACACATCCTAACTTTTCCATTTTCTCATTTATAGGTATATAGATTATATTTAAGTTGAGATAACCAGTTGGTAATTCACATGTACGTGATGAAACTTTGATTCTTCTGTTTATAACAAAGGACGCGAATAAGTCGAAGTTCTTTTAAGTGTTTGTCGTTTCTGACTGTCGTCGAAAATGTTTTAGTTGAACTAGGTAATACATTAAAAGTCCTTAGGAGTGATGTATAACTAAGATCTTAAGGTCTGATTTATTTTACCTGGTCTTCAAAGTATGTGCTAGAGTACAAAACATGTTTGAAATTGGTATATCCGTGGAAGCTACGTAGAAGCAATACGCCGGAAAAGACTCGACACTTACATGATTGAAATCTTTCTAATCTGACGAAATAGGACAATAGGATCCAGCTACTGTTTCAGTGGTTGTTTATTAGCTTTCATAAATTTCTTTGAAAAGAAAGTTCTGTGACTGTTGATGCCCAAGGACAATTTCAGATACAGTTTTTATTTTAAAAGCAATTATGCTTTACGAAATGTAAAAATACGAAAGTGTTTGAATATGCAACTATTGCTGCAAAGACAACATGTAAGTTGGGAAGCTATACACATCTGCTGAATGCCTACAAACCTCTGAAGAATTAAGCCAAACTTGCGTACGTTAATGAGGATGAACCTTTGGGAACGTATATTCTGGTGTGTGGGCGGTCTTGTATAAAAATAAATTTTTATTTGAAAATTGGCCAGTGCCAGACAACAGATTGGAAAAAAACTACATGCTGTGCCCTTACGGCTTAGAGTATATTTCCCGCATCAATAGTTGAACTTGAGGAATGCAGACGCGCTATGGTTCCTGCTCTGCTGTGTACTAAGCATGAGCAAGCGAAGTGAGAAGTCTTAAAAAGTGAGGAATTTTGTATAGGACGGTAAATAACGTTCCAGTGATATATGTTTACAAAAAAAAATCTCCGTATACAGTATCACTTTGCCAAAAAATGGTCTTGTACTGATGGTGTTGTCTCTTCTTTAACTGTTGCGCTTTTGTATTACAGCGTGAAATAATAATAATGATCTTTCGTCTTCTTAGATTGATAAAATAACCAAAACTGTACTTGTCCCCAAATTAGGCATGTCTGCATTTGGTGGCATTATATTATTAAGTATTTTTCACATGAATCAAATCGAAGGCCTTATACTGTTGATCTAATTTAGTGGAAAGCTAAGTACGTGCAAACAAGTACTCTACTGCGGGGCTGGCAGTGTGTGCGCTAGTCTGCGCTCTTGTGCACTGTTTACAAACACGTGCCCGTCGGTCCTTTCTGTTGGAGGGTCAACTTGGAGATTGCTTCCTTCAAGGAAAAAATATTCACGCGTGTTTGTCGAGAGGAACTCCGCTTGAGCGCTCCCGTCGTGCGCATCCCACGTCAATAAAGCGCCTCTCCCTTACCTATTAATAATTACTGCCGCTAGTCTGCCATCTAAAAATCTTACTTCTCTTCTGGAGTCATTGCATCTGCTTTAACCGAGTTTGTGGGTATTTAAGTAATGCATATATATCCATTCAGCCGTTGTAACTCGAATGAATTGGGATTTTCTGAAGATAGATAACTCGTAAAGAAATAAATTTCGTTAAAAACTGCCGTTCCTTGTAAAGATTATAACCTGCTGCTTACAGCGATACAATGAAGAGGGATGCCAAGCTAATCGCTTCATTTTTTTTGTGGCTTTGATACATTCAGATCAAGCAAACTACTTTTTTTTTACCTTCGCAGTCTCACGCGGACCTCAGACGAATATCCTTTTAACAACCTAAGCTTGTTTCTTTCTACAATTTTTCATTCGGTGAAAATTATTTTGCTTCCTAGTACAACATTATGCTACTTCAATTGGAAGTAACATGCTGCTGATTTTCAGTTCAGTTGACCGATATATTCATCGAAACTGCTCTTTGGTTTATTATCGGGAATTTTAAAACATTGATTCTGTAGATTCATAGCGATGTAGACTGTGGTTTGTTATATATCTGGATGTTGTGGATTGTATTTCTGTTCATGATCTGTGTGATGTGACCAGTGCAACGCTCTGCCCACTTCACCTACAAATTGATGGCAGGTCGAATGGATCTTAACTGTGCTACGTATTTAGGGTCTTCTCTATTTGAACACCGGTCGTCCAGCTGCAGCTAAGGAATGCGCCTTTCTCTCCATAATACGAGTATTAAATATCGCACTACTGTAAACCTTCCGAGTGCTGTTATGTTACCTTAGATATTCTGCAAATACATTTAACAATTCGGAAGTCATTTTCTGTACATACATTGTTTATTAAGGTATTACCAACTCTATATCTTGACGGTGTTCAAGTATTAAAGTGCAAGAAAGGTAATTTTAAATTTAATTTCAAATTGTATTTTGGGGTAAAGGAATAATTAACGTTTTGAGAACTCTACTGCACACATTTCGAAACTTTCTTGGCGGTAGTATCAACTTGCATAATCAACGCTGCTTTTTAAAGGAATTGTTAAAAATCTTGTAGTTTTTTTGATAAACTGTTCGGTTGTTGCAAACAGATAACTGAGGCGTAAGTAAGGATTGCAATCTCGCAGTGTTTTCAATCCCGTAATATATTTGCGGTATTGTCGTCAATCCAGCGGGATCCAGCATAGGTTTTTGAAGTGTTATCGCAATATAAAAATAATAAGTGAACATGCAACTTTTTAGAACTCCGATACAGAGAGACATATTATTATATTAGTTCAATTGAGAGTAAATGCGTGGCTACCGTAACCTAGCCCGATAATTCTACCGGGTAGATGGGGCCTACAATTTTGCGTGGAATCCGAACTACGCAGCGTCCTAGCGTACTTCACAGGAACAAAGTAAAATTTTTCCAGAGACGAAGGTCAGGTTGAGATCCTGAAAAGTTCAAGCCTATACCGGGATTAGAACCGGTGATCCTTCTATCCCCAGTCTCACGTCTTAACCAAGAGAGCCACCGAGCCAACGCAAGTAAAAACGTATACCACGTCGAAGCAAATAACTTTGCCAATCATATTACCGTTTTATAATACCGCCTAATTTTGAGAAATTAATGTATTGATCTATTCAGAAATTTAGAGTTTAAGTATAATAAATGTTAGGATTTTACGAGTATTCTTACTCGGCTCAGTATAACCAAAGTAAATAGTTAAAAAAACGTACTAAATAGGTAAATTGATTCAAATTGTAGTAATACATATAACAAAAAAAAAAACTGTATATATTTACTTACTAATCACGACGGACTACAATGACGGATGCTAGTTATGTCAACTGAAAGGATACGGGCAAGCGGCAATGCAAACGTTCGAGCCCGAATCAGGTCAGAAAGTATTAGCGAAAAATGATTTTTTAACATTTTATAGGATACTAGAAAATAATCGAGGCGGTTCTTAAGATGAAGAGACAAAATATTTACCAGCTTACCTTTGATAATTTTAGTACTATTCTAACGATGATGAAAGATTCATTATCTTCACACACAACGGGCCACTATTCAATATATTTAAATTGGTTACATTTCCATTATATTTTATAAAATTCAAAAGAACCATCTTTATAAGGTTGTGCCCATTATGAACTGATGTTATGTGTGTCCGTGCAATACTGTTCTGTTTTTATACATGTGTTGCAAATAATCTGCAAACTTGAGAAATGGTCAATACTAGGAAAATCAACAATTACAAACCATACAACTTTGCTTTTGTTTACACGAACACGTTACATCAATACCCTCCATAAATCATTGTATTATTTTCTTCTGCTCTGTTTGGCCCGATGTATAAAATTAAATACCTCTGTGCTTAATGCGGTTTGCTAATTTACAGCTCACTCATGACAACAGATAACGTTTTATTTGTTTAATGATCCGAGGGAGATGGGAAAACCAGACCATATTATAATTTGTCATTATTGATACAACTTCGCTTTTTCTTTTATGGATTCGGTGTTTCAACAGGTTAAAGGTGAAAAGTTATCATTGAATTGTTATGCATCTTCATTAAAATAATTCGGATTGACAATACTTAATGCATATAGTAGAAACATACTTCTGGTAAGTCGCTAATTTTATTTTGGGGAAATTTTATTTAGGTTAAATTGCCATATTCCCACTTTCGTGTTTTACAGGAGGATAAATATTTCTCAGAAGGTAGTAATTACTGCTTTTATATTCTCAGCTCAGGGTTTTGATGAAATACATATTCCTCGTGTATCAGTGGCACAAGTATTATGCATGCAGTTTGTTTCATTACTGTACTTGTGAATTGAGTGTTTAAGCTACATAAATGGTACTCATTTTTTTAATTACAAACGAAATATGAAAGAAATATCTGATACAGAAACAGGTAGCATTGCGTTTAAGCTACTTCTTGCACAGCACTATTCCTAATTTTTGCTAATATGTAGTTCAAAAAGTTACAAGTTTCACTGTTTTATGTTTTGGTTAAAGGAATTTATGTGGAAGCGGAGGCTTCTCTCAGTAAAGAAATACGTGATTATAGTAATTTGAATTAAATCATTTCAGTATCATTTTCCTTAAAAAGCAATTTGATTGCCGTTTTGTCGCTCCAGCATATGAAGGCACGCCGCGACAAGAAGTACCTCATATGCTGTGATTCCCTTAGTTGCATTCAGGCATTAGCAACTATGTACCCAGCAGACCGTCTAGTCCAGGACATCCAGGACGCCCTCCTTTCCCTTCAATCTTGTGGGAAGGAGGTGGCATTCTGCTGGGTACCAGGCCATGTGGGAATCAGGGGGAACGAGGCAGCTGATGAAGCTGCCAAGTTGGCCTGTGACAAGGTCCGAATCGACTTTGACCCGGTCCCAAAGTCAGACCTTGCCTCGGCGGCGAAGAGATTTGTTTTTGATGTTTGGCAGAGGCAGTGGCTGGAAGTTGAGCATAACAAGCTCCGGCAGGTCAAACCGACCGTTCAGCCGTGGAGCAGCTCCTTCCAGCAGGCGAGGAGGGATGAGGTTCTCCTTACTCGCCTCCGTATAGGGCACTGTCCTCTGACACATGGTTTCCTTCTCCGCCGAGAGGACCCTCCGGAGTGTGATGCTTGTGGCGTACCTTTGACGGTACTCCACATTTTAACCGAATGTGTATTGTTTTTAGATCTAAGGGCAGACGTTGGCTTAGCCAACGATCTGTCCCTTATTTTAAGCGACGACCGTGACAACGTGGCTAAGGTTTTAAAGTTTTGTTGCTTGGCCGGTCTTGTCCCAAAAATTTTGGGCAGATCGGCCTAGGTTCTAGTTTGGATTGGTGGCCGTGTACAACCACCAATTCAAGTACTGTTTTTATTTGTGACACTGATTATATGGCTGGCCCTTTTACAGCCAGCCAGCTAATTTGTTTTTTAACCTGGTTGGCCCATCTACAGCCAACCAGTTAATGTATTATATTTTAGTCACAGTTTTATATTTCATGTTGCCGTCTGTGTGGCCGACCTCTTTACAGTCGGCCACGCAGACGGTATTTTAGATAGTATGTTAGTATTTTATTGTGCTGTCTCTGTGGCCGACCCCTTTACAGTCGGCCACACAGACGGCAATTTCGCCACGTTGTCACGCCTGGTTTTTGTTAGGGCGCTAATGACCTCGTCGTCGACGCGCCCTAAAACCTAAACAACAACAACAACAACAACAACGATTGCCGTTTTCATTGATAAAATAAATTTCAAAAATGCCAAATTTTTATATTTCGAATGAAAGTACTGAAATGTAATCTGAAAAATGGAAAAAGATAGATTTTGGTTTTCATTTAAACCTGTTTTATCGAATTTCATTGTAGTACTTCTGTAAAGGAGGATACGGTAAATTAGTATTAAAAACTAGCTAAGAAAAATTACTGAATATACTTCTTTTTATTTGCAGCGTTTATCTATTATTCCGTATAGATACCTTTGATGAACTGCCCTGTAAACTGCACCCAACAAACGTTGAGAAACGGTCTTTAAAACGTTGAGGCTGCATTAAAAAAATATATTAGATAATTGTTGAACTGAGTCAGAAATGAATTTTTGTCGAGATGGTAAGGTCTGCTTTGTCTCGGGTGGAATTTTCTATGGAATGTGTTTACTGTAGAAGCTAGGGATGTTTCCGTCAAGTCGGTGACGTGGGCCAGCGGGCGTTATTTTGTTTCTTTCCCTAGAGGGCTGAAAGTTTATCTCCGGTACGCCATCAGAGTTGTTGTGCTATAGCTGGCTAAATCGACTGGGAACGGATATCATAACAGCCGCAGTAGATGCTCTACATTTCGTATAAAACATGGAAAATTCTTAATTTTTTCAAATTAGCAAATACTCTTTAAAACTTGGGGCAGTTGATGTACTACCTATACGTTTTCTTGAAAGTTTTGCTTCTACAGATCTTACTCGTGTTCCGTAAATCATTACCGCGTGGACGCTATTGATTCTCTGGCGTGTACATTGGTGAAGAAACAATTATCACACTTCCATAGTGTGGTTTATAAATCTTGCATCAAGTTAAAGTTGTGTTCATTAAATTTTGGACACTCAAGATTGTATTTAAAAATCACACCGTGACCGTTATCTGGCGACACGCGAGCATTCCCAGAATACTCCGCACTTAATCCCAGCGACAGCTCTTCAGTCAGGTTCCGATTACCATATTCAGATTTATCACACCTGACCACGGAGAATGTAGGATAATCCTTGTTGGTCAGTCCTTCTACTCGACAGGATATTAATTCGTATCGTGGCTGGGTCGATAAGATTTCGGTTTTTTATGATTTCCAGAAATATCTCCATTATATATATCATTATTCCCTATATATCATTATCAGTGGTCTTCTCTTTAATTGTCAGCAGACTTCAACCGACTTGAATGACTCTGCACCCGATCAGTCATAAAAATCTCGATTTAAAAAAAAAAAAAAACTAGTCACGATAAGAAGCCCATGGACGGCAAATAGAAAACTTTTGTCACTCAGTGGCTGAAGTCTTGGGGAATCAATTCCTTTTTATTTTTTTATCCAGAGTGCTCTTCAAAGTTCTTGTAAAATGGGGTGTTAATTTTTATTCGACTAGTCCGGTGGAGGAGTGGTTAATGCTTGAGCCCGACATTCGGGAATAGTCTGTTTCGACTCCTGGTCCGACCTTCCAGATTTCGGTTTTTCTTGGTTTCCAGAAACCACTCCAGTCGAATGCGGAGTGGGTTCCTTCGAAAGGCTTAAATCAAATTCCATCTCGTTCTTTGTCCCCAGTCCACCTCGTCTCTATGTAAAGCCACGAGAAAAATATTCTTCTCCGTTGGCTACATGCATTTTTTTTAATTTTTTTTTTTTTAAAAAGATTGTGGTCATTAACATTATAACAAATTGCCGAATACCTTTAGTTGAAAATGAATCTAAGAATATAGTATAGTTCTTTGTATTGTTGATTAAATCAAAATTATAATACTCGTAATTCACTAGAAAATTTTGCAGTCAGTGTTTGAAAAAATTATACCTTTGGATTGTAATAATATTTTTATTGAAGGTTCTATATAATTTATGAAAACTACGCACAAAATGCTGTAGTGTGGACGAATTAAAACATTTTGTTAACTACGTGAATATTAGCATAAAAAAAGGAGCATTACAGTATATTTGACTCCTATAAATTCAAGAACCTTGGTGCAGATACGGTGTGGATTAGGGCTAGTATTTGAGCTTTAAAGATTTGTTGTCATTTCCATGTTGTGCTCTTTTGTCAATAAGTGGCAGGTGTTAAATGCTTTTTTTCTTCGTTTAAGAATCCGAAAGAGATGTCTACTTGGAGAATCTCGCTACAGAATGCAAGTTAGTTTTAAAGCTGCCACAGAACTGTTTTGAAAGTTGTCTCCGCCGTTTTAGAAGCTAAGCAATCGGTTTAAAAGTCCTTTCTCTATACGAAATGGTTTTCATCGAGGTGTAGTTGGCGGTGCGCGCGGAAGATTGAGAGAAGCGACAACTCTGCTACAAAGAAGGCTCAACGGCGCTTTCTGCTAAGAACTGCAAGCGAAAAATTATGCGCCGTGCAGAAACTTGGTTCTGGGGCGGCTGCCGCCGCAGTGTAAAGTTCGCTAATTAAAATGCAGGTGACGGAGTGGCGGCCGGGGCGGGTTCCGTCTGCTACGCACGTATTCCCATCCACATTCCGAGCGCTGCTGCCCGGTCAGTGTACTACACTGCCTCGATTAGTTCTGAGCTAATTCGCCCTCAGAGTATCCGCCGCGTTGTTACACAACTTGAAACGCAAAATATCTACTCAACGAACCAATACTGTCGGAGAATTTTCGACTGAGCAACTTTTATAGAAGTGTATGTATGTACAAAGTGTAATTTCAAATGTTTCAAGATATTGTGTTACTTAAGACATAACTTGCTGTTACCCGCGACTTCGTACGCGTGGGCTTAGAATTTCAATGCCACAATTGGATGTAGAAAGCTGTAAGTAACGTAAGATTTGTCCAAAACAACAGCGAGTCGGTAAATATGACAGGAAAGTTATCACTATATCATTCATCGTCGAACCTGTATCATGAAAAGAATCAATTTCCAACATATTTAAAAACAGAGAAACAAACGAAGGAGTGGGGATGTGTGGGGGAGAGGGGGTTTAACTGATGGAAGCTATGTGCCAGCATGGTTTTTTCTTCTTTCTTCAGCATGAGCATCAGATTCATTGGTTTTAATAACTTTAGCTGCTCGTTTATTTATTTATTTCGTATGGCGGAAGAAATACAAAAACAGTAACTACATTAACTTAACAATAAATATAACTAATACTACAGACTGCTGTCTAACTATTGCAGCCATTCAATTGCTTCTGTTATTGCTTCGTGAATCTGATTCATTGTACCACTGAATCTCCTGAGAGGGCATTCCATGGCGATGTGGTGAATGGTTTGCTCGTGATCTTCTAGAGCTACACCTTAGGCCAGGTTTTCGCCCGCAAGGCATGTCAAAAAGGAGACAAAATAAACTGATGCCACATACTTGAAGGCAGACGCAGTACAATGCAGAGCAAATCGGCATCTACAATAAATAGTAAATTTTGTCTCTAAACGAAATTTATTAAAAAATCATACACTAACAGACTGCTCGAGAAGCACAGCTTGAGCAACCGACCTAATATAACGGACTAACACACGCATCCATCTGTCTGCCATCATTCAATAAGTTATCAAAATTTCGTAACTATAACTGTTATTAATACCCAAAAAATTGTCCTATGTCCTTCCTACAGATACAAAGTATTTCCTTGTCAAATTCCATCAATATCGGCATTGCCATTTAGTCGTCAATACGTAACAAAAAGACAGACTTATTTCCTCATTTATAATATTATTAGTGCAGATCACACACACACACACACACACACACACACACTCTGACTGCAAGAATAACAACCCCTGAGAGATCAATACAGCGTAAAAAATCATACACCTACAGCATTGCTAGACCACCTATGATTTGCCATACATTGCACCCCTAAATTCGTGGGATCAATTGTTTAAAATGGGATCCAAACAACTAATCGTCCAGGCGTTGCTCATATGATCAAAAACAATTCTTAAAAATCTTTGCTTCCACCCTGATTTGAACCTGAGACCACGCTCCAACCAGTAGTAAGCAAGCGTATTAACCATTGAGCTTCCAGCCCGCTATACCGGAAGGTACTACAGAGGCTTACACATCCTACGCGTCTGTCTGTCGCCTTTCAGTAATTTTTCAAAATTATATGACAGTATGTATTATTTATACAGAAAAAAGTATCGTATGCCCACCCTAATGCCAAATAGCATCTCCTTGTCAAGTTTCATCACGATCGGATTAGCCGTTTAGCCCAAGAAACGTAACAGAGAGACAGATCGAGTTACTTTCGCGTTTATAATGTTTGTATAGATACTCTTGAGAACAAAGCTTTTGTATTTAACACGAAGAGAAGTATTCACCTGATTTGCGCACGCGTTTCGCAGCTTTCTGAAGAAAGTTTTGATCGTTTGAAGAATTTTTATGCGTATGTGGTTTGAAGTGTTTAAAAGGGACCAGACAACGTTGAAAGATCAGGAATTATCGCCCATTTACAGCGGGTATTCGGGAAAACATTTCTGCTGTGGCAGAAAATGGTCCACTAAAATAAATGCGTAACTTTCATGTAAATTGACGGAATGGCCAAGATAGGATCATCAACAATGCTAAGGATTCTCCTTTAATTAATTTTTGTTTCCATGGTTTCATCCCATTTGATGCCTCGCAAAATGCCAGATGCATAGAAACGCACGTTGAATGTTGCACATAAAAGCTGGCTAGGTTTGAGGGAGGTGACTAACGAATGGTTAACAACACCGTCAGCGATAACGAAACCTGGATTTAGCAGTTAGATCCGAAGATTAAATATCAGTCGGCAATGTGGATCTTTCCTGACGACAATCTGACAGAAGTGGAGTACCACTAGAGTTTAGGAAATAAAAATTTTTCCTCTTTTATTTCCCCAAAATTGGTCTCGTGGCAAACGTTTCTTTCGAGATGCAAAGGACTGTTACTGTTCAATGGTTTACCACAGTTTACCATCCTAGCGTTATAGAGAAGCTTCGAGAACAGCAGCCTAGTACAGGGCTGTGAACAATCCTCCTACCACGACAACGCCTCTACTTCCACAGATCCTGGAGCTCCCACAGGCCAAATTGCTCACTCATCCTCCTCACAGTTCTGATCTAGCTCCGCGTGATATTTCCTGTTTCCAATGGTAAAAAGTAGTTTCCATGGGAAGCAGCTTTTGACCCTTGAAAAAACCGTTGGTACCTGTGAGAAGGGAGTTTTCAATCGTTGAAGAAAATTAGTGATATGAGTGCTTTCAGATGTGGTTTCTGAGAATGCGGAAGTGTGTACAGTATGGTAGTGGCTATCTGGATGAAATACAGGGTAGCTGGTGATTGTATTTTAGTTTGTTTGACCACATCTCAAAACTTCCGTATTAATGCTAGTAGCGTTCTTAAGATTTGTTCCAACAGCTGTAATGGTTTTTCTCTGTTATTTAATTTTGTTAAACATTTTTCATTTCTACAGATGGCAGGGCTTTCTGGTGATAGCTAATGTAAGAAATTTATCCTTGATTCTTGGAGTCATTATTCTTGCAGAAGAATTTCTCTTAAAATTTGGTCGCATTTAGTGATATCTAGAAAATTCTTATTCATGAAATATCACTGTATTGATGTTGGAATTACAAGCTGTATTTCTTAATAGCAGTGATTTGTAATGGATGTATTTTATTCTGAAATCGCAGTAACATGGAAAGAACATAGATTTTAGCAGATGGTTTTCCCTTATCGACAACGTATTACTAGCGTTAGTACTGTTGATATTTCACGGTTTGCTGCCCATGAACATAACTCATTAAGGCCAGAGACTCAGTACTTGATGTAATTACCAATTAAAGTTTTCAAGAAACTATATATTTTCAATTTCAGTTTTTGTTTTTTTTAAATTTATTACAGACATTCATCTTTGAGTTTGTATCTGTACCGAAAGAGAAACGTCTACACATTTGTCGTATATTCCATTGATGTAGCAGCGTAATTAAAACGGTCGCTTTGGAACACAGTAGTTGGCTGCGGAAGCGAAGTCAGAAATGAGATACGTGCGTGAAATACACAGGTTGCGTCGTGTATCGTCCGTCGCTTGACATTTGACCAGATGTGAGTTCACGTGGAGACGTGCTTGAAATACTGTCACTGTTGGAAAGGATTTACTTCGCTCAATCTCCTAAAGATTGAGATTTTCTTTTCAATTTGTGTTAAGTACATACATTACGAGTCCTGTTAAAAATTACCTGATCTTATGCCGGGAAGTAGTTAGATACTTATTTTTCTTGGGGACGGTTCGCTTGAGTCTATTGGTTAAGGTCAAACAGCTGCAATCTCTGCTGGCAGCGCCGCTGTCGCATTGCGCATGATGTTCCCCCTAGGGAACCTCTCAGTAAGATTTAATTTTTAAGAATCCCAAGCTAGACGAATCTACTTGCCGAGAGTAAAAGCCTGGTGAACAAGTTTTTTTTGCCGGATAACCTTATTTCATACGTAACTTACCTTAATATCGTCTATGACAACAGTTCGAGGGTCATGTGGCATACCTCAGCTCTCTAATAGTATTGTCATCATTCTGGTTTATAAATCACATTTTCCTTAGTGTTGCCACCAAACATGTATTTTTAAAGGAAAAAGTAAGGCTCAGTTCCTTCTATCAAACTTTGTAGATCTGAAATTAAATCTGCAGACACGTATTAGACATACTGTGTATGGTTTTTAATTGTTTTTCACTTCTTCACTGGCGGCTGTGTTTTTCCCGGAAACCCAATTCTTAGGTTTACAAACAAAATTGCAAAAAAAGCACTATTAGCTTGAAGGATTCACCTTGTTTCTTAAGTCGAAGTTACGATTCTGCACTTCTTTCTATCAAGTTACTAGTGTTTTATAATTTTTGCTTTAGAATAACATGAGAATTCTTTAGAAATGGCAATTTCTTATGAAACGCTTTCAGGCGGCGAAGGATATTTTTGTGTGCTGTTGCTTTTTTTTTACCTCATTACGAACCAAATGATCGTACCGAAAAAACAAGATTTAAGGCGTGAAGGATGGTTCAGTAGGAACTGCTGGAGCTGACGGGGGGACAACTGTAACATCGAATGATTTATGGCCGCTAAAAGTCACAGACATTGAGGCCGAGCCTGCAATCACATGAAACCCTGCCTCCTAGGATGGATGTTCATAGTAGAGCTTTCTGGCCATCTCCGCGCGTAGGAAAGCCGTTGAGCCGCTACTTCATCGCCGGAATCGTAGGTTTTATAAGGAATAACTGACTTACTGACTTCTTGTTCTCGGCTGATGACTGGGAGCATTGTTTAATGAGTAACGAAGTTCGTTATTACTATAACACCAGTGCGCGTACATTTGTGTAACTGTTAGTTGTTAAACAGCTGACGTTGGCATAGCTGCAATAGGTTAGGTCGATATACTCCAACATACTGCGGTTACTGTTCTATTTACAGGTAAAACTGGCGGTATAATGAAATTACTGACTGACGCGAACTAAATATTGGGAGATGGAATTGGACTCAATGCGAATAACCAGATTTAACTACGGAGTAAAATTACAACCTATGGCCGAAACATGATGCTGTCAAAAGGACGAGGACAAATAAGTATGGTGGTTGGTTTTATTTGCCGCCTCACAGGATATTTTGCAGATAGTCTTAATACCCTTTATTTGGTGTTGATTTGAATTTATGGAAAATGGATGAGCATGAATTTATTATGGCTATTTCGCAAGAAAAACGGCTACGTAAATCAAAGTTTACTTTTACAAAAATTATGACCAATCTGCATCTTAAATGATTGTTTATACAATTTTAGTGCGAAACTTTCGCACTTCCTTCTTTCCCCATGCCCATTAATTTTTGTTTGTTAGGTTGTAGAAATTAAATACGCAGCGAAATGTGTACAGAACAGAGAATGGAGTTTATTAATTGTAAATGTGTTTACAATACCTCTTTGTATAGTATATATTTGTGTTAGACTGCAATCATCTGGAATTTTTTGTCATTTTCTGAAATTGGTACAAAAATATTGTTTGGAAAGCCTACTTAGAATAGTCCATGAATTAATGTAGCGTTTAGCGATGTATAATCCAGCTGTTTGGAGCTTTTGTTCCGGCGACTTATTGATACTTATTGCAAAGGAAGTTTTTGGTGGGATTCCTGATAACCCCTAAAGTTGCCACTACTTGACCAATGGCTACCTTATATTATATTTTTAAACGAGCAATTCTTGTATATATATTGGATCCCGGAAACGGCTCTAATGATTTGGATGAGATTTCATATTTAGATGATATTTTGCTTTTTAAGTTTATATAAATAGTTGTCTTCCCTGAAAAAAACCAATTTTAAAAAATACGAACAATTTTTTATTTATAAATGTTTCTCGGGAAACAAACCGAGTGATGTTGTTGTTAATGCACAATATTTCGGCGACTTTAATCTCCGTCGCCATCTTCAGGTGCAGTTGCAAGTCTTGAAGTCTGCCTTGAAGTCAGCCTTGAGCGTGTTGTTTGTAAACTGGCATGGCAACGACAGATGTTGTTATGTTGCCTAGCAGCATCTCAGATGTCATTAGACGCCCGCGGAACACAAAAAGCAGAGCGTTGGTGATGAGCAGCCTCAATTACAGGAATCCATGCATCACTTATCTGGTATCCACAATCCTTGTTTACCAAATCAGACGCGAGGCGAATTTCAAATGCTTCTTTAATGACGCTGTCCCAGAAGCCTCTCGCATGTGTCAACACCTTAGTCGCTTCGAAATCGAAACCATGTCCTTCTGTCAAACTATGTTCCGCCACTGCTGATTTATCTTTCTGCCCCAGACGAACATGTCGGGCGTGTTCCAAACAACGTTGTTGTACGCACCGTATGGTCTGACCGATGTATTTCTTTCCACATTCACACGGGATGCAGTAAACTCCGGGTGTACGCAGGGCAAGGTAATCTTTTGGGGAGCGCAAAATGTTTCTCAATTTTGTTGGTGGTAGAAAAATGGTCTTAATGCCATTTCTTGCCAGGACTCTTCCGACCCTAGATGTTGTGGCGCCAGAGTACGACAAGAAGGCTAATTTATCGTGTGGACCATTATCGTGTTTATTAGGCCTACGATTCATTTCCCGGAATGCCAACTGTATCTGATGTTCGTTGTATCTATTCTTTCTGAAGGTATCACGAAGATGTTTTAACTCACTAGGAAGGCTGTCTTTATCACATATTGCCCGCGCTCTGTGGACAAGAGTAGTTAGTACTGTATTGCGCTGTGCAGGGTGATGATAACTGTGCGCGTTTAGGTAAAGGTCTGTATGCGTTGGCTTCCTATACACCGTGTGTCCCAAAGTTCCATCAGATTTCTTTATAATCAGAATATCCAAAAAGGGCAAGCGGCCTTCCTTTTCAACCTCCATCGTGAATTGGATGTTTTTGTTGACACTGTTCAAGTGAAGGAGAAACTTATCTAGATTGTCTCTGCCATGAGGCCAAACAACAAATGTGTCATCCACATACCGAAAGAAGGCACTGGGCTTCATGGGGGCACTTTCCAACGCTTTCTCCTCAAAATGTTCCATATAGAAATCAGCTATAACAGGTGACAGGGGACTGCCCATTGCAACTCCCTCGACCTGTTCATAGTAGTGCCCGTCATACAAGAAGTACGATGATTGTAATGTGTGGCGGAACAGCTCAACTAACCTGGGCTCGAAGTGCTGTTGTAGTAGAGCCATCGTATCAGCCAGAGGAACCCTGGTGAAGAGGGAAACCACATCGAAACTCACCATCAAATCCTGTTGATGTAGGTGAAGTTCTTTAACAGTATTAATAAATTCCACCGAGTTTTTTACATGGTGAACACATTTTCCCACAATTGGCGACAACAGCCCGGTCAAGTATCGAGCCAGATTATAAGTGGCCGATCCAATAGTACACACTATTGGCCGTAATGGTATTTCTTGTTTATGGATTTTTGGTAATCCATAAAGTCTGGGTGGAACAGCTGCGCGGGGTTGTAACTGTTTAATAGTGTCTTCTGGTAGCCCAGAACATTTCAGCAGAGCTGTTGTTTTCTTCGCCACCGCATGGGTCGGATCTTTCGACACTTTTTGGTAAGACGCGTCCACCAAAAGTTCTTCTACTTTTCGTTGATAATCTGTCATCGTAAGAACCACCGAAGCGTTCCCCTTGTCTGCTGGTAGGACGATAATATCTTGGTTGTGACGCAATGACCAAAGTGCTTTACGCTCAGCAGCTGTGGTGTTGGGCTGAGGTGGTTTGGCCTTGCTTAATATTCGGCTGGTTTCTCGCCTTATCTCTTCAGCAGCGCTCACAGGCAAACCACGAACGGCTAGCTCGACGCCAGTGAGAATTTCCCTGTATGGAATGGTCTTGGGTACTGGCGCAAAATTTAGCCCTTTAGATAGAACTGAAAAGGTGGCAGCGTCTAATTCACCACCACTCAGATTAAAAAAAGATGACCTTGCCCTGCGTACACCCGGAGTTTACTGCATCCCGTGTGAATGTGGAAAGAAATACATCGGTCAGACCATACGGTGCGTACAACAACGTTGTTTGGAACACGCCCGACATGTTCGTCTGGGGCAGAAAGATAAATCAGCAGTGACGGAACATAGTTTGACAGAAGGACATGGTTTCGATTTCGAAGCGACTAAGGTGTTGACACATGCGAGAGGCTTCTGGGACAGCGTCATTAAAGAAGCATTTGAAATTCGCCTCGCGTCTGATTTGGTAAACAGGGATTGTGGATACCAGATAAGTGATGCATGGATTCCTGTAATTGAGGCTGCTCATCACCAACGCTCTGCTTTTTGTGTTCCGCGGGCGTCTAATGACATCTGAGATGCTGCTAGGCAACATAACAACATCTGTCGTTGCCATGCCAGTTTACAAACAACACGCTCAAGGCTGACTTCAAGGCAGACTTCAAGACTTGCAACTGCACCTGAAGATGGCGACGGAGATTAAAGTCGCCGAAATATTGTGCATTAACAACAACATCACTCGGTTTGTTTCCCGAGAAACATTTATAAATAAACAACGCCGAGAAAGATTACATTCATTTATAATTTTTTATTTGGTATCTCGAAGACGATTCAGGTACCAGGAAGTCTACTAATATTTTCTTTTTGGTTTCAAGGAACTCATATATTTAAACGAAGATTTCTTGCATACATTTCTTCGATGAATACTAACACTACCAATTTAATTGTAAAACATTTAAAAAGTAGATATTTAAAAAATAAATACTGGCTTTGTCAAATGCTATTTTTTTCAAGCTTCATTTTTGTTAACGCCACATTGTGTCTACTGTTGTTTCTTTGGTTGTTGTAAACAACTGTTAGCTTCGAAATGCAGAGGAAGCCTAGCTGACCCGTGTAAAACATTTAAAAAGAAGATATTTGAAAAATGGCTTTGTCAAAAGTGATTCTTTACTCTACAAAACTTCTTTGAAAATAATATTAGCAGTTATAATGTATTCATCGTTAACTGTTTGACCACATGTGTATTTAACATAAACATCAATATTACTAAATTGTAAAAAGTGCTTATCAGGGTACGACCAGTAGAAAAAATTGTTATTGCTGGATGAAAATATGATTAACACACTCCTTAGGCATTAGTATTCAAGAAAAAATGTACGCGAAGTCGACAAAACAGGTAAGATAAGAGTATTACAGTGCAAATCGTTGGGTTACGTGCGGTATTAGCCAATATGTAGCAGCCAACTTTTTGCCGTGAATGGGTTGATTTTCAAGGAGGTGTATTAGCGGAGGGTGTGGTTAGGTTTAAATGCGGTCTGGGTCTGCATGAAGACTAATAATCCATGGTGTATCATGGTTTTTGAGGGAATAAGGTGGCTGCAGTACCAAATTCTAACTATAATAACGTCACAGGCGGCTCGAGACGTCTATTGTCGTTAAGTCAGCAATGTGCCAAATCTTGTTGTGTTTAGGTAGAATGCCAACCTGGACCAGAATGACTACTTACATTCCATGATGCTTCGTGGATTCTGAGTAAAGAAAACAGCTACCACACCAAATTCTGACTGTAAAAACGTCACAGAAGATGTCTATTAATGTGCGTAATCCTATGTTTTGGCGCTAATTTGAACTTTGTTACATATTTTACGGCTTTCGGATTTACTTTTCCTTAAAGTGTCAAGGAAGCTGCTAGCCATAATTTCAACCCGATTTAACAGTTTTTTCTATTAGCCATACTTACACAGTAACCGGTTATCATTAAATACTACTAGTTTAATTGTATAAAACATTTTATGTAAGTAGGAATGAAATATATTGAATGTGTAACAAATATGGAGCTCAGATGTAATTAGTGGGGAAAAAAGTGGTTTCTGCGCTAGCTCTCAAAAAATTCTGACTACGATCCCGTGTTCAAATCCCGGTGGGGACAAGAATTTTTAAGATTTGTATTTGATCATATGAACTACGCTGGGGCGTTCTATGGTTCGGATTCTGCGTTAAATTGTAGGTCCCAGAGGAAAGAAACAGGCCATCGAAAGATGCCGAGCGAAGATCGGTCACCCAGGTACTGTTCCTATAATGAGACAAGATCTTGCTTGGGGGAATATTGCGATGAAAAAACACCTATGCAGACCTTTCTAGGCACTAAGCACATTGCTTTTCAAAAAAATGCATCTCTATTTGGGGGTGTAGCAGAGAAAACTCTCCAAGCACAATTGTTGAGATAAGCTAGATACTGAAAAATGTGTTGCTTTTAACAGTTTATAAAATTTGATGGGAAAAATGTGCTTCTAAAGTTCCATATCATGCCTTGTACAAGACGGTTTGCGTTTCGCCCAAGCAGGTTCTGTGACAAGGTAGACTATGCCCCGACCATCAGTGGATCCATTTTTAACTTAAATTTTAAATAAATAACGTATTTTGATGTGAACTGACTAGGCTATATCTTATCCACTGATACCTTATTCATCATCGTAAGCCTTGAATTTCGTGGTTCGGATTCCACGTTTCACTGTGGGCCCTAGAGAAAAGGTACTGACCATCCTTCCACTGACACAATGGCTTAGCATGCCTCCTTGGGGTTATGGACTAAGTTAGTTTTTAAGCTTTGTATTAAATGAGGCTTTTCCACGAACTCGGGAGGAAATCTTCAGCCGGGTGGGCGCCGCATTTGTTGACATGAAATCAAAATTTCTAAAAATATGATCGTTGGAAGGGCAGTTCGGAAGATCGCAACGGAATTCAGAGCGATTTTTGCTCTCTGTCGTAAAAATGGACGATACATTCTCATTATCAGTTTGAGACCAATGGAAGATTCTAACAGTGCACTGAAAGCGGGGGATCTACACCAAAGAAAGCAATAATTGTTCTTTCAACGGGAAAAATTACGGTCTTCTTCTGGGGTTCTCGTGGCCTAAACTTCATAAATTTCTTGAAGGAAAAAACAATTATCACCGAGGCTGGTATATGTGGTTTGTGTTCGGTCCTGACTGGCATTCAGGAGGACAAGTGTTCGATCCCCGCTCATGCCATCCTGATTTTGCATAGTATGCTGAAATTACTCCAGTTAAACGCCATGATGGTTTCGTCTTTAAAAGTATACTTGTCGAATTACAAGCATCCATACGGCTAGTTTGTATAGTACTACTTCATAATAAAATATCTCTTTTAAGATTGGAGAAAGGGTAAACTAATCTCATTTTAATACAAGTACATCTAAAAAAAATAAAAGCATATCGAAAAGCCTACAGCAGGATTTATCTGAGAGGTCGTTGGCCACAACAGTCATTGGGGGGGGGGGGGAGAGGAACAACGTTAAACAAATAGATTTGTTATTGTTAACAGCAAGAAAATTGAACTTGTGTGGAAGATTTGTAATATTGGAAATTAATCCCAATACCGACTAGAAATCGACTCAAGGCTTTAAGGATTTTTTTTGAGGTTTCCCTGTTTTGTTTAAAAGCTATTTGCATTCTTCAAGTGGACAGATTAATCTTAGATCTTTGGTCAAGTGGTGATTTTTTTTTTTTTTTAACTAACAGTTCTTATAAAGGAAGTGTGAATTTAAAACTAGACTTGTGCATTATTATATGATTTATGTTAAATGTATGAACAGCGTGATTAGATATGACTGTGTCCGTGACAAAATTGGTTTAGTTGAAAGACTGTCTACTCGTACATTGAGTACTGACATGACTTCCGTGACTACACGTTCAAATTACATCTATTAATTCTAATTAATTAAATGTCGTGTTTCGACACTAGTGTTGCCCAAAATCGGTCTTGGTCTTGCATTTTTGCAAGACCAAGGCCAAGACCAGGTGTATTGATGCAAGACCAAGACCGGCCAAGTCTGGTCTTGTTCTTGCATTTGGGCAACACTATTCGACACACTGACGAATTGCCTCCTTTTCGCGCACCACGTAATGAATTCGACATTTATGCTCCACAAAACCCTTATAAAAAAATGAAAAGTATGTGATTAACGGAACAAACTAAACAGCTTTTTGAATCGTTTAAATAGTGGGAAAAATAACCACATTAACGAAAAAATTCTTTTTACTTACGATAAAAGACTGGCTCACACTTCCACAGTCTGATCTTAATTCTTCCATTTACCATAAACGTCGATGTTGTCCCGCGTCCTCCCTGCCTCCTTCCTCCCGCTCGATTGTCATCTGTTTTCAAACTTCAGAAAATATCTGGAAGGAATTAATAGTTGGGTCTCTCAAAGTGATACTGTGTTCAAAAAATTAGTTGCAAAAGTATCTTCATTTTTGAACGGTTCTAGCGAACCACTCTTGTGTTTAATAATAGTCCCTTCATCCATTGGCGAAATTTGTTAGTGTCAAACATTGATTAGGACTCTGAGTTTTTAAAGTTGTACATACGGAGAACAGCGGTTTATTGAAGAGGATATTCTCCTTTGAAAATACAAGAAAGAAAAATTGTTGTCATATTTGGTATGTATTGGTATAAAAGAATGTTTAAAATTCAGTGGAATTGCAATGGACTGAATGAACATTAGAAACGCACACAATTTCAGCGACAGTAATTAATCTTTAACAGTAGGTGGTGGGTCACATTTTAAGATAGTTGGGATTGGTTAACTTGATAGTAGAAGGGGCAGTTGGAATCAACTGTGGAAATCTTGTATATCGAACAGATAATAACTGAGATGTGTTCTAGAAGTATGTGAAGACTGACTAGTTCAAGGTAGAAAAGAGCGAGAGGATTCTATCAAATCGGTAGAGAGACTGACAAAAAAAAAAAACAAGGTCGGCGATTTGTTAGAAATCTACGTAACAGTAACCGGTTTGGTGGAAATTGAATTAATTTCATGACTGTATTGTAAACGCAATACAGCTCGCGTCGCGATTTTTGAAACTAGAATTTGGCACTCTAGATGTAATGCTTCCTCTTTCGTATTTGAATGTTATTCACCTCAGGTGAAAATTTTATTGTTCGTTAACCTGTAGGAATAGTTTTCCATCTATACCTATAAAATGCCAATCTTGGTCACGATGTAGCGATGTCTGTCACACTATGACATTACGCTTCCCGCCTCCGCTGCACAATCAACAACGACCAGAGATATTCAAGATTATACGCTTTATTTCTTACAGTTCTGTTTAGCTAAGCTTCCACGAGTAAATGAGCTGCCAGCACACTAAAAGAAAAGTAAGTGTTTCGTAAAAATCAACTATACTTAATATGTTGATTTTTCTTAATTTCAATTCGTTCGATGTTGATTAGCTTTTTCTTAATTGAAATTCGTTCGTTCGATGTAGATTTTTCTTATACTTCCTGTACAGCGATACTGTTGTTACAGTAAACTAAGAAATATCTGTAATTTCAAGATTATGTGTGTTATTTGATGAAAATTGTACACACTTTGACAATAAATTTGGCCGCCGCTGAAAAATTCTATCACCCTTATTTTGCACAATCTGACATCAATGTCATCCCAGGAAACAGTAATGCAATACTCGCAAGCCAGTATTGCGTTATTGTTTCTTAGGATGACATTGATGTCAGATGCAAAATTAGAGTGATAGAATTTTTCAGCGGCGCGGCGGCCAAATTTATTGTCAAAGTATGTACTTAGATAGCGAGGAAACGAATTGCTTAAATAATGCTTTCAACACGTCATTTTTGGCGGGCTTGCAAGATGTTTGTATTGGATGTAGATATAATAGAACAAATTATTTGTCGCAACTCTGAAATAAAAGTATGTACTGCGTTTAAAATATTATGTATTGCGTATTGTTGCTTTTATTACTGATATTATTATACCAGATAAATGTAAATATTTACAGTGGGTCAGATTTATATCGCAATACAGTAAATGTATTCGCACACGGGTAATAGAACCTATGAATTTTTGACAGCGATATTAGTTGAATTTGTAGTTATGTCGAAATGAAAACAGTTCCAGAATGGCAACATTTTTTGCAGAACAATTCTCAATAAATTTATATTCATAAATAATTGAAGCTGATTTAATTAGTGCCGTGTTAATCAAGTTATTATTTCATTCGGAAGTAGTTCCGTATTTATCGTGCTGAATGAGACTTGGACCAGGAATAAAACCAGTATCACGTGCAATAGCATAAGTTTTGGGATTCCTAATTTATTTTTAATTTAATTGGTAGCCTGATTCTGAAATCATTAACTGAGTAGAAGTTCCATCTGTATCACTGTGTAAACTACAGCTGAAATACGTACAAATTAAAAAATTAGGTTATGAGCATTACAAAACAATTCTATTTATTTAGGCAACCCCAAAGAAATGAAATGCCAGTACACTGCTCAATGTCTGTCAAGTTCTGACGTCACGCGTCTCACCTCCGCTGCCCACCTAAAAATTAATAATGAACAGAGACTACATAGCATAACTTACGAGCTTTATTTAACAACATTCCTTTTTGTTCAGCGTCAGGAAAGAAATGAATTTCCAAAACACTGAAAGAAATATTGCCTTTAAATTAACATATTATTATTTGGATTTTTTTTTACTTTTGGCTTTACGCCTAGTCACGTCGAGGTCATTAGATGCGGATTATTTATTTCTTTTAGTTCGAAGCAGATATTTTCGATAAATTCCTAACCTAAACTGATGTAAGATAAATGCTTTATTTTTATGACAACAATTTTAGTGAAAGGTTTAAGTAGATTGAAATTTAACGTGGATCAGGGTGACAACTGGCATTTGATGTTACAGTAGAGGGCATAAGTATAATTTAAGTTTATTTTAAGAAATATTTTTTTTCATGAGCGCCGCATCACTTCGTTAGAATGAAAGTAGTTCCTCATTGATCGTGATCTATGCTGCCTGGACAATATTCCGCGGCATAACGTAAGCCGTCAAGATTTATTTTTAATTTCCCTTGCTTTCACTGACGTCATATTACAGCCATATGTAACTGTATCACCCGTTCAAACGTTTTAGTATGGCTTTGAACCACTCGTGAAGATTTTAGGTCAAGTTTATATTGCGATACAGTGAATGTATTAATCCACGTACGAGAGAAACTTTGATTGATTTTCGACCAACGATATTAGCGGAGTTTGTGGCTAGGGGTGTCCATTAATTAAGTGGGGTGAAATAAAAAAAATTGGGGGATCCGGTGAAATCTCACCAACTGGAGGGGGTCGAAGGAAATCTCACATCATCTTTTTAATTTCTTGAAGAACACTAGATCTAAAACAAAAACAAAAAAAGGTCTCCAAATGACGCCGATACAGTCTTTAAGGGGTGGGGGGAGGTATAACCGTCCTAGGAAGCATGAGAGCTTAAAAAAGGTCTAAAAAACTACGAAGTCGTTCAGAAAAGGGGGGGGGAGGGGTCCAGAATTCTGGAAAAGCAGCTCACGCAATTAATGGACGCCTCAGATCGAAATGCAATTTGGGCCAGGATGAAAACAAACTTTTTGCAACAGCGTAAGGCACAAGAAACTGCATTGAGCGTAATTTTATAACAATTCAGGATGACACTTTTTGTTACAGCTTAAACAACGAAAAAATTCCATTGAGAGTTATTTAAAAACAGTTGAGCAACTGAGAATAAATGACTTGCAGGAACACTGCATTCAGCCGGGAATTTCTGACGGTCTTAGTTGCTAGTTCTTTAATAAGTTTGATTTCTTAATGTGTTCACTTCTTGTTGTTAATAGAGCATGACGAACGAAAGATCTAACTGCAGCACGCCCTCGTGGTTACGATTTTTATGCGTGTACTTGTTTTCGTAGTGCTTTGCTATAGGTCATGCACTTATTTAACTCTGTAATTATTATTATTACGGATTTTAATGCATTTCGTAATGTGTTATTGTAGGTGACATTATTCGTGTTAATGTATTTAATAATTTTCGTCGTATGCAGAAGTTTAAAGCGTATCCCTTTTTTGGAAACATGTGCACATTAAACTTTTTTCCAATTGTAATAATTAGAATTAATTTCTCGCTCTCTCTCTCTCTCTCTCTCTCTCTCTCTCTCTCTCTATAATATTGTTTGCTCCGCATAACGTAAAAACGGCTGAACAGATCTGCATGTAGGTTCAAATGTTTATGGTCTAAATTAATTTCTGCAATATATCTTGCGACTACGTGACCTGGATGGAGACGGAGCAAGAAATAATAAAGCTCTTTGCAACTTGAACAAATTTGCGCCAGAGATTCTTAATGCCATCCTTGCCAGAGATTGTACACACCAACAAAAATAAAAATATCCTAAAATGCCTAGAAATTTTAGGATCTTTCTTAAAATCTGCCAGCGATTTTCGAACAAATACTGGTTTACTACTGTCTGCCTGTGATGGGGAAAACTTAAGCTATCGAAGAATTTACATGATTCGCGGAACATCGGTACAGAGTCACGCGTTATTTTCTGCATTGCTTGTTAATTGTAACAAGAAAACGTTTCGCTATGCCATCTTTAAATAGACTTAATCTGTTGACTTTAATCACAAGAAGTCGTTATTCCCCCGCCCTTTCCTGTAATGGTTATAAAGATAGTAGAATCATATATATTATTTCTATAAGGTATTTTTTTGTCACAAGCCTGTATCTTCTTTCATACTTAACCAAAATCAATGAACGAGGTGTCATTTTAAAGCTTATGGTTTCCACTTTGGTCACATCATATTTTAAGAAATGAAGTTTTCGGAATTCGACCCTTAAAGGGCAAAAATGTCATTCTTTCTAAAATGCTGTTTTCTGTGTTACGAGTCATTTATCTCCCTGGATACGTATATGAAATCGTTTAATGTAGTATCATTTTAAAGATTAAGATCTCCGATTTAGTGACGTCATATATTAAGACAGAAATTTTTCGGAATTCGACCCTTAAAGGGCAAAAGTATCAAAATTTTTGCAATGCGTAATTGTGTCACGAGCGATTTATCTCTCTTAATATCTAACCGATATAGATAAATGAGGTATCATATTGAAGATCGAAGTCTCCGCCGTGGTAACATTATATTTCAAGAAAAGAAGTTTTGGTTTTTCGACCCTTAAAGGGCAAAAACGTCGATTTTTCTAAAATGTGTTTTTTGTATCTCGAGCCATTTATCTCCCTGGATATCTAACCAAAATCGATAAATGAAGTAGGATTATGAGGAGTATTGTCTCAGCTTTGTGACATGATATATTAAGAAAGAATGTTTTTGGAATTCAACCCTTAAAGGGAAAAAGTATAAATTTTTCAATAACGCATTTTTGTGTCACGAGTGATTTATCTCCCTTAATATCTAACCGATATAGATAAATGAGGTATCATATTAAAGAATAAGGTTTCCGCCGTGGTATCATTATATTTTAAGAAAGGAATTGTTCGTAATTGGACCCTTAAAGGGCAAAAATGTCAACTTTTCTAAAATTCGTTTTTTATGTCTTGAGCAATTTATCTCCCTGGATATCTAACCAAAATCGATAAATGAAGTAGGATTATGAGGAGTCATGTCTCAGCTTTGTGACATGATATATTAAGAAAGAATGTTTTTGGCATTCAACCATTGAAGGGAAAAAGTATAAATTTTTCTATAACGCATTTTTGTGTCACGAACCATTTATCTCCCTTAATATCTAACCGATATAGGTAAATGAGGTATCATATTAACGAATAAGGTTGCCTCCGTGGTAACATTATATTTTAAGAAAGGAATTATTCGTAATTGGACCCTTAAAGAGCAAAAATGTAAATTTTTCTAAAATTCGTTTTTTATGTCTTGAGATATTTATCTCCATGGTTATCTAACGAAAATCGATAAATAAAGTAGGATTATGAGGAGTAATGTCTCAGCTTTGTGACATGATATATTAAGAAAGAATGTTTTTGGAATTCAACCCTTAAAGGGAAAAAGTATAAATTTTTCAATAACGCATTTTTGTGTCACGAGTGATTTATCTCCCCTAATATCTAACCGATATAGATAAATGAGGTATCATATTAAAGAATAAGGTTTCCGCCGTGGTAACATCATATTTTAAGAAAGGAATTGTTCGTAATTGGACCCTTAATGGGCAAAAATGTCAACTTTTCTAAAATTCGTTTTTTATGTCTCGAGCCATTTATCTCCCTGGATATCTAATCAAAATCGATAAATGAAGTAGGATTATGAGGAGTAATGTCTCAACTTTGTGACATCATATTTTAAGAAAGAATGTTTTTGGAATTCAACCATTAAAGGGAAAAGTATAAATGTTTCTATAATGCATTTTTGTGTCACGAGCCATTTATCTACCTTAATATATAACCGATATAGATAAATGAGGTATCATAGTAAAGATTAAGGTCTCCGCCATAGTCACATTATATTTTAAGAATGAATTTTTCGTTATTCGACCCTTAAAGGGCATAAATATCAGTATTTCTAAAATGTGTTTTTTGTGTCTCAAGTCATTTACCTCCTTTGTCAATTAAACAAAATTGATAAACGAGGTATCATTTAAAAGATTAAGGTCTTCGTAATGTCTTCGGTTCTGTTACCACATTTTAAGAAAGAAATTTTTAAAAATTCTAACCTTAGAGGGCAAAAGTATTAATATTTTTACAACGCATTTTTCTGTCATGAGCTATTTATTTCCCTTGAAATCTAATCGAAATCAATAAATGACGTATCGATTTAAATATTAAATTATCCACTATTGTCACATCATATTTTAAGAAAAAAACTTTCTTCAAATTACACCCTTAAGGGGCAAAAATAACATCATTTCTCAAAACTTTTTTTTTTTTTACCTTGCTTCATAACTAACCGAAATCGATAAATGAGGTATCATTTTAAAGACCAAGGTGGCTGCTTTGGTCAAACCATATTTTATAAAAGAAACTTTTTGTAATTCGATCCTTAAAGTGCAAAAGTATCAATATTAGTTACAGAACGTATTGACTTTTTAATTTTTTTTTTTATTATATGCCATTTATCTTCTTCGATACCTAGCTGAAATGTATAAATGACATATCGTTTTAATAATTAAGGTCTCCAGCTAGATAAAATCATAAATTAAGAAAAAAATGTTCAGAATTTGGTGCTAAAAGTGGTAGCGTGTATGAGACTGTTCAGAGCCAAGTCCCCAGATTTCAGCGGATATCACAGAGAAGTCAATAAACTTTGTTTTATTAAATAAGTAGTTTTACATATATATTTTTTTCTTTTACGGAAACACTGTCGTTTTGCTATACAATTCCAATGTAATAATTTTATTCACTCAGCAACAAATATCACAGAGATGTTGATATGTTCTGTGCAGTTTGTTAAGGTTGGTTTTATTCTACCAAGGTCATTGACAGTTTGTCATAAATAAAGTGTGTATTAAATTTTCCTAACTGTTTCATAATATGTTGTGAGTATTTTGCTCTGTACCTATTACACTAAAAGAAAAATTGCTACAAAACTACGGTTCTACTATTCATTATATTACAAGCATTCAACCTCACTATTCATCGCATTTTATTCGCGAAATTTTCGCACGGGTCGTCTAGTTGTCCTTAATTGGGATTTAGGGCGCGTCACTGTGTTACATCTCTGAGCCAGAACTTAACCAAAGTTCCTGAAGTCACGAGAAATAGGGTTTAGGAAACCTCTTACATAACGTTTACATCTTTACCTTCTCCGGGTTAATATTTGTTATTCGAAAATTAATTTTTTTTAAAATAATAAAGCTACTGAACACGGTTTAATTCATGCACCTAGGTACGCGCTGTTGAAGCTGCGGGATAATCTAGTATTTAATAAAATGACATGTAGCTAAAAAAATTATAATTTTACATAAAATATGACGTGTCCTGACAAAATTAAGTGTACCTGTTATGCATGATTCAACGATGTACGTGATTGTAAAAGAACCAAAGATTAATTCAATCAAGCTATTAGAGTGTTGATATCAAGAATATTATCTGCCTCGCTTCCGTTGCCATCATTGGTTGAAAGAAATACCTTAGTCTTCATGTGAGACAGCTGAGTCTCCGCTGTAACTCCAAAATCTTGTTTCTTAGTTGGGAAATTCATAGCGTTGTTGCTTTTACGCCTGCACATCTCTGTTGGTACCTTAAGGTGTTTGGGAATAAAGCAGTCCGCTGGTTTCATTAGTTGGTAGAAAAGATAATCTCCTTTTGTTTCTTGTCACACAATTGTGATCCGCTGTTGATTGGCTCTTAAGGAAGAATGGCAGGGGGACTTATCCGCCAGGTTTTATCGTCGCATTTTCGTTTCTCACTAAGTCACCGTAAGTTTCTCGTAGCCAGTGAATTTTCGTCACTAAAACTAAAATGAAACTTGGCTTTGCGTGCCTACGATGGTTATTAAATTATGTTTTGGGTGTGATGAAGGTGTTCACTAGATTAATGCGCTTCTCTAGCCCTGCCATGTTCGCCGTGAAGAGAGCGTATAAGGTGATGTGACTAACAAGGGTCTGGCCGTACTCAGTCTGAGCTCCCAACTCACTTTTCCATCCTCGTTAATGACAACTGATGCAAAAAAAAAAAAAAAAAAAAAAAACCGATAGAAATCACACAACCTTCTGGAAAATTACTGGCACTAATGTGAAATGTACTAATTTGTATTAAATACTTGGCAACACACCTCATTTTCCGTGGTTTTGAAAAAATTAATATATTGTATCTGAAATATCAAGAATCATTATTCATGTCTGTCAGGTTAGCTGTCTACTGGTTGGTGAGCTGAAACGTTCTGGCCTCGCATTCACTTCCTTACATCTATATTTCGGTTTTCCATGATTTCCTAAATCACTCCAGGCGAATGTCTAGATGGTTCCTTCAAAAGGTCATGGCTGAATTCTTTTTCGTTCCTTGCCCCAGTCCTTTTCCCGCCTTTAATTACGTCGACGGGACGAAAAACCATAAGAAAATGAAGGTGCTTACTTTAACACTCATTGTGAGATGCATATCATATTATCTAAAATTTTATGTTAAATGAGTTACACTGCTGTTAAGATATCGGGAGGAAATGAAATCTATCTAAGAGACAGATGACAATAAAAGCACTTACTTCTCTAAACGTACACTAAGAACGCCGTGCACATGCACAAATTATGACTATATGACAGTGTGCAAGTTGAAAGTTATCTTACTATTATTATTTGCTTTTTATTTTTTTTTTTGTATTTCCCTACTTTAGGATAATTCCCGAAGCAGTTTTAAAGCGATTGTTGATTGTATATACGATGTAAGGATTTGGGAGAGACTATATTAGCCTCTTCCAACCAAGTATCAACCTCTCCTTCACGTGGTGCACCTCGTTAGCACGGACGAGACTGGCGATTGAAAGATTCCCGGTATAAGGAGTCACTCATTACCCCTTAAAGGAGGACGAAAGAGCGGGGAGTAGTCCAGGGTACCCCCTTGCTCTTGCGGTTGGATGAATCAAAAATGATCAACGGCGTGGGTATGCAGAGGGCAACGGCAAGCCACCGCTTTAAAGACCCTGAGGTTAGCCCGAGAGCATATAAGCCTCTGAAACTACATATTGTACGATGGCTTTTTCCTAGGTAAAATATTCTGGAGGTAAAATAGTCCCCCAATCAGATTTTCCGATTGGGACAGAATGGATAAAAACAATTTACGAGTCGGAGCGTGGTATGTTTAAAGTCTGTTAAGGGCAGGTAGATTAGAAAACATAAAAAGGGAGATGGAACGACTTGAGTTAGATGTCGTTGGGGTTAGATCTCAAGACTGTGTTATCATTGTACTTATTAAAAAGGTAGCCTTCTGCATATATTTGATTTATCATTTTTTTCTGGTATTACGTCGGAATTAACATAAATTAGAAAATATTGAAACTTAGCTGTTTCAAGAACCATTTTAGACATTAAAAGAACAACTACTCTTTAATATTGTAAATAGAGAAAATTCAAATAGGATCTAGTTTTCAGTTCTGAAACACTTCAACATATTTGTTTTCTTCGTTGAGATTTTAAGAACTATTTAAATTATTCACGGTAAAAGTTCATTTTCAGTATCATTTATTTTGATTGGTTTTTTCCCCCATAAAGGTCTAATTATCACGTGCTACACGCCTTGTTAACGAACTTTTCATTCTGTCAGAGTATTTTGCAAATCTATTTTTGGTCGTTGCTACAGTATAAATTAAGAAGGTTCCGAAATAATGTTTCGTGGAAACAATACTATCGTATTGATTGGTGGTGAGCCCACGCTGCTGACAGGTCCCTCTGTGACGAATAGTTTGTGACGGTTGGTTCTGAGGTGTTTCTTTTATATGCAAGCTAAAAGAGTAAAGGGGTATTGTCTCCATAAAAGATTGTTATGGACATCTTATGGGCAAGAACGTAGCAGTCTTCTTTTTGCTGTGTAGTTAACTGGTGACATTCTAACGAGTTCATGCAGTGCAGAATTTTGTTTAGAGATGAAAATAATTTAACATTAATGTAATTCGAGATGGGGTTCGCTTTTGGGAAGATTGTTTTGCATGTTGGAAAAAAATCAGAGGTGGTAAAGCTAAAGATTGGGGAGATGGAGGAAATGGAATCGGGATACTTAAGATCGCCAATGGCACGAGCTGCCCTTACGAAAATACTGATGCAACACAACGTTGTACTGATACAACATAACATTGTACCAATACTAAGAACAAATATTGTAATGCTTGCTGCCTAGGAAGTTTCCTGTTGCTAAGGAAATTTATTAAATTTGTAAGCAGATATATGCTGTGAATATTACATATATATCGGATGGAAGCACTTTTATGATTTAAACTAATTTAATTTGTCTTTTTAATATAGTGGTAAACATCGCTAAGGGAATGCGTATTACGAAATTATAAGAGTTAGAAATAATTACTGAATCTCTGGCAACCTCAGATACCAGGGGTTGTTTGCTGGTAAGTACCTTTATGAAGGTTAAACCCAATATGCTGTTGACTGAGAAGAAGCCTGCAGGTGGCAGAATGCTGCCTGCGCGCGTGTTCTGAAACCGAGATGGACAGCCGAGCGCCAGTCCTGTTGTCAACACGCCCTCACCCTTATTGGATTTCACCGCTGTTGGTCTTTTTGCCTTGCGAATCACGCTCAAAAATTGAATTTTGTCTCCCACTTTAGCGTATACGCTTCCAGATCAAACTTACGCGCCATGGGAGGATAAAAATAATAATAGCAATACACTGGGTTGTCTTTGCGCTTCGTACTATCATACGTGCAGTGAGAGAAAATGCTCTCTCTAGATGCAACTTCTAGAAATAGCAGTCATCAATGGTCCGGTTTCGTTCTGATATTAACAATACTTTTTATTTTTCCCAGCTACGTGTCGTTGACAAAACCGAAAAACGCTCTCCGTTTAATGCCCCGTCCTATTACTAGAAGCCGACGATTCGGCCGACATGTTTCTGCCTTCTAGAGAGGAATGCGCTCAAATATGTTCCGTACCCTCTAATAAACACAACTGCTGTCTGAAACACAGTGCAGTGCGATTCTGGCCTGGAAGGAGGCCGAAGCTGTAGGCCGAAACGTCGAGATTTTATACATGTGGCGGTGTCAATCGTTCAGCATAGAAACTATTTACTCCGGCCGTGGAATCCTTCAACTTAAACCAATGATGCAATTAATCTTCATTTTAGAAACTTAATAATTAAAAAGGTTAACAAACTCTTTCATGAATGTAACGGTTGAGCCTACAGAAACATTTTGTTCCCTGATCACTTGTAAAATAAAGTTACGCAACTTGGGTAATGAATACAAGCGTTTGGGTGGGACATTCAGGAGAACGCTGTTTTATATCCTCGCAAGAAACCACTCTGGGGAAATGACAGAACATTTCTTTCACAAAAGTTCGTGTCCGATCTCGTTTCTCATTCTGGCCAATAATTCTAGACTTATAGCTTCTATAACCGCCCGTCTTCCAAACAGGAGGGTAGCTGAATGTCTTGACTGTTTTTTACCTAGTTCATATGAGCCAGGTTGCTCCATGGTTCGGATTCGACGTTAAGATGTAGGCCCAAGAAGAAATGAACTGGGCGTCCTATCTATGACACATCGACTCAGTACGCCTCCTTCGAGAAGATCCAACTATCCATCGGGTAAGTGTTAAGCGTGGTATATAACACTTTTCAAGTTAAGTCCTTATGCCAAGCATCATCACACAGTAACTTATTTGTTGTGGCTTTGGTCCACATACTTGCTAGTGTTTAATTGAAGACAAGTTAAAGTTTTGTGTAAATATTGTGTTAACTACTGCGTTGTTATTGCATTTAAGAATCTCGTAAGTTCAATATACTTTGAGAATTTCTTGCAACGGTACTAGCGATTGGTTTTTCCAGAGTTTGAACATAGATGCGATTGGTGAATGAGGTCAGTTTATCGCAGATATCATCACTTCTTGGAATGCATGATTCTTTGCTCCGACTTTCCCGAGATTCTTCAGTCTTTCAAGGAAAGAATTCATTCCGTGAGACACATTAAGTTGGGAATGGGGAAAGGAATCTTATCGGTAGCAAGGAGAATGGATTCGTCCCAGGCCAGGAAGCTCCAGCCTCTGCATTAACGCGCGACTCTACCAGCGTGTAAATATCGCGCAATCCGATGTGCGATCTAAGTGGGGTTTCATCATATACTGAAATATAATACATCACTTTTCTGCAGCACCGCCTTTTTCTGTTATATCATCCTTCGCTGTGGTACCTTTTCTTCAATTTGTTTAGAAATTGTAACAGGAGGATATTCGCATTTTTTGGAGTGGCTTTTATTATTTTCCTGCGGAACTGCGCTTGAAAACAAACTTTGTTAGGGTGTTAGGTGCAGCGTAAAATATTAGAACTTGTATTTAAATGCCTCTTGCATGGACCCATAGTCGAGATTTATTGGTAGATCTACGGAGTCACAGGAATCGATCTTGGTCGACGTATCGAGTTAGAACCTTTACTCTTCTCCCCTATATATACCTATTTCTTTTGTAAATTGTGAGTGGAAAATTGGGTATTCATACATTTTCTAAAGTCCTCCGATATTTATCATATATATTATTTCTATAAGGTATTTTTTTGTCACAGCCTATATCTTCCTTCATATTTAACCGAAATCAATGAATGAAGTGTCATTTTAAAGCACATGACCTCCACTTTGGTCACATCATATTTCAAGAAATGAAGTTTTCAGAGTTCGACCCTTAAAGGGCAAAAATGTCAATATTTCTAAAATGCTGTTTTCTGTGTTACGAGTCATTTATCTCCCTGGATACCTATCTTAATATATGACGTCACTAAAGTTGAGATCTTAATCTTTAAAATGATACTTCATTAAACGATTTCAGACAGAAATTTTTCGGAATTCCACTCTTAAAGGGCAAAAGTATCAATATTTTTGCAATGCGTTTTTGTGTCACGAGCGATTTATTTCCCTTAATATCTAACCGATATTGATAAATCAAGTATCATGTTAAAGAATAAGGTCTCCGCCGTGGTAACATTTTATTTTAAGAAAGGAATTTTTCGTAATTCGACCCTTAAAGGGCAAAAATGTCAATTTTTCTAAAATGCGTTTTTTGGATCTCGAGCCGTTTATCTCCCTGAATATCTATCCAAAATCAATAAATCAAGTAAGATTATGAGGAATATTGTCTCAGCTTTGGTGACATCGTATTTTAGGAAAGAAGTTTTTGGAATTCAACCCTTAAAGGGAAAAAGTAATAATTTTTCTATAACGCATTTTTGTGTCATGAGCTATTTATCTCCCTTGATATCTAACCAATATAGATAAATGAGGTTTCATATTGAAAAATAAGGTCTCCGCCCTGTTAACATTATATTTCAAGAAAGGAATGTTCCGTAATTCGACCTTTAAAGGGCAAAAGTATCAATATTTTTGCAATGCGTTTTTGTGTCACGAGCGATTTATCTCTCTTAACATCTAACCGATATAGATAAATCAGGTATCATATTAAAGACTAAGGTCTCTGCCGTGGTAACATTATATTTTAAGAAATTAATTTTTAGTAATTCGACCCTTAAAGGGCAAAAATGTCAATTTTTCTAAAATGCTTTTTTTGTATCTTGAGCCATTTATCTCCCTTGACAATGAAACAAAATTGATAAACGAGGTATCATTTAAAAGATTGAGGTCTTCGTAATGTCTTCGGTTCAGTTACCACATTTTAAGAAAGAAATTTTTAAAAATTCGAACCTTAGAGGGCAAAAGTAATTATATTTTTACAACGCATTTTTCTGTCACCAGCTATTTATTTCCCTTGAAAGCTAACCGAAATCAATAAATGAGGTATCGATTTAAATATTAAATTATCCGCTATGGTCACATCATATTTTTTTAACAAAACTTTCTCCAAATTCAACCCTTAAGGACAAAAATATCATTATTTCTCAAAACTTTTTTTTTTTTCCTCGCTTGATAACTAACCGAAATCGATAAATGAGGTATAATTTTAAAGACCAAGGTGGCTGCTTTGGTCACAGCATATTTCATAAAAGGATTTTTTTTTTGGAATTCGTCCCTTAAAGGGCAAAAGTATCAATATTTTTTATACAACGTGTTTTTTTATTATATTTATTATAAGCGATTTATCTTCTTCGATACCTAGCCGAAATCGATAAATGATATATCGTTTTAAAAATTAAGGTCTCCAGGTAGGTAAAATCATAAATTAAGAACGAATTTTTCGGAATTTTTTGCTTAAAGTGGTAGCGCGTATGAGACTGTTCAGAGCCAATTCCCTAGATTGCAGCAGCGGATATCACAGAGATGTCAATAAACTTTTTTTTATTCAATAAGTAGCTTTTCGAATATTTGTTTTTTTTTCCGGTTACGGAAACACTGTCGTTTTGCTATACAATTGCAATGTAAACATTTTATTTGCACAGCAACAAATATTTCAGAGATGTTGATATGTTGTGTGCATTTTGTTCAGGTTGGTTTTATTCTGTTAAGGTCAGTGACAGTTTGTCATAAATACAGAGTATTTTAAATTTTCCTAACTGTTTCGTAAAATGTTGCGAGTGTTTTGATGCATACCTGTTACACTAAAAAACAAAGTATTTACTACAAATATACGGTTCTACTTTTCATTATATTACAAGCATTCAACCTCACTATTCATCGCATTTTATTCGCGAAATTTTCGCACGGGTCGTCTAGTAACATTCAATTTCATAGTTCATGCAAGCACACAAGAAAACCACAAGCCACATGTTGTGTCAGGAGAAGTCGGCATTTTAAAGGTACGATAAGCTAACGGATGCAAAGTAGATGTGCATGTCCTTTGTTTTCATGTGCCATATTAACAGTACTGTCAAAAGTCCTCTCGTGTAATGTCCAAATAAGGAATGCAAGCAAACTCGCAGAATAGTCCGGCCGCGTTTCGAAAATATGTCTTTGTCCTTGCGGGGCTCAGTGATTGTAGACTGTCCACATATAGTGAAAAGAAGGTTCTAGCTTTCGCTGCTTGATCCTACTTGTGTAATCGACTTTTGTATCTCTCTGAATAGCCCTAGCCCTGTTTTTTAAACTAACGTGTCTTTTATTTTAAAGCTGCATTCCGACTGCAGACACTGTTGGTAGATCATTTCTTGATTGTCTAATTCCGTTTCATCCTTCGTTGAGATCCATTTCGCGCCTTAAATTCGTGTCTTCAGTGTTATATACAGCTTCAAAATTGTGTCCTGTAAAGCCGTTACTAATCAGCGCAACGGAATTATGCATAGCAATCTCTCTACGTGATTTTAAATTGACGTTAATATGATCACTCTGTTCAAGCGTTTCTCAATCTCTTTCAAAAATAAAGCCGCAGACCACTAATTTATATGGGCCTAGATTTTTATCCACTTTCAATTATAAGATGATAAATCTAAAAGCGTGTTTTGAATCCCCATGTAACAGTTATGAAACTGGAAGTGCACTATTAAAAGTTAAATTCCATATTGATCACGCTTTTAATATTTAGTAACTAAATCATTAATAATGTTCTATAGGTAGAACGCTACGCTATACCGCCGAATTACATGCATAAAATGAAATGAAATGAGACTGATTTTTGTTTATTTCACCACTTTTATATAACCAATCCTACCGCTTTTCGCGGTAACTCGTGCCTACTACAAGACCATTAAAAATCGGTCGTTTACTTAATCAGCCATGCTACCTCACCTTAAAAAAAGAAAAAACTATTTTTCGTCTATGGTAGGGGTTCTTAATGTTTTTCGTACCATCAGCGCCCCTTCCCCTTTTCCGCCAAAAGAAAAATTCTCACCACCCCCTTTCCACAGTTTTATTATTAATAAGACAAATGCCTACTTTTCAGTGCTAACAATGATATCTCGGAGGAAACTCACTAAGCACGGTAGGTGACGTTAGAATAAAGATTTTCAATACTAAGAGGAGACATAGTACTTCTACAGTGTAGAGCTACAGGCGAGGTAGTCACACAGGCGATGACTACGTCGCATACCGGTACTCCCCTCCCATACTTCGCGCCCACTCTGTAGGAACCTTAGGCAACCTGTAATCTATGGTATTATATTACAGTATACTAGTATGAACAGTTTGAATTGCACTGTGCAGTACGTCGTATTGAGAACGTTATGGCTCAAATTTTTCATGTCCATTTTTAAATTATTCCACATGCATTATTACAACGTAAAAAGTGAAAGTGGTAAGTATCAACCGGCTGACTATTTGTTTTAAATAGAAAAATTGCTAACAGTTCTGTAAAGATCTTCATATTTATTATTTCTACAAGTTTTTTTTTTTGGTCACAAGCCATTATCTCCATTCATTCTTAAGCGAAATCAATGAATGAGGTGTCATTTTAAAGCTTATGGTCTCCATTTTGGTCACATATTTTAAGAAAGGAATTTTTCGGAATTCGACCCTTAAAGGGCAAAAATGTCAATAGTTCTAAAATGAAATGTTTTGTGTTATGTCTCATTTATCTCCCTGATACCTATCTGAAATTGTTTAATGACGTATCATTTTAAAGATTAAGATCTCCGCTTTGGTGTAATCATATATTATGACAGGAATTTTTCGGATTTCGACCCTTAAAGGGCAAAAGTATCAATATTTCTGCAACGCGTTTTTGTGTCACAAGTCATTTATCTCCCTTCATATCTAACCGATATAGATAAATGAGGTATCATTTTAAAGACTAAGGTCTCCACCGTGGTCACATTATACTTTGAGAAAGGAATTTTTCGTGATTAGATCCTTAAAGAGAAAACTGACCATTGTTTCCATAACGTATTCTATTTTGTTGCGAGCTATATCTAACCGAAATCAAGAAATGAGGTATCATTTTGAAAACCGTGGTGTCCGCTTATATAAAATAAATTTTTTGGAATTCTACCCTTAAAGGGCAAAAGTATCAATATTATTTCTACAACGTGTTTTTAAATTACGAGCCATTTATCTCCTTAGATACTTAACCGAAATCGATAAATGACATATTGTTTTAAAGATTAAGGTCTCCAATTAGCTAAAATCATAAATTAAGAAAGAATTTTTCGGAATTTGATGCTTAAAGAGGTCGCGCGTATGAGACAGTTCAAACCCAACTAGATTACAGCAGCAGATATCACAGAGTTATCAACAAACTTTTTTTTTTTTTTTTTTTTTTTTTTTTTTTTACGTATACAATAAGTAGCTTTTCGGATATTTTTTCTGCTACGGGAACATTTTTGTTTTGCTATATAATTCCAATGTAAACATTTTATTCGCACAGCAACCCATATCACAAAGATGTTGATATGTTGTGTGCGTTTTGTTCAGGTTGGTTGTAATCTGTTAAGGTCAGTGACAGTTTGTTGTATATTCAGTGCGTTTTAAATTTTCCTAACTGTTTCGTAATCTGTTGTATGTTGATGCGTACCAATTACACTAAGCAAACAAATATTTGCTACAAAATTGCGGTTCTACCTTTTCATTATATAACAAGCATTCTTTTTTTTTTTTTTTTTTTTTTTTTTTTTTTTTTTTTTTTTTTTTTTTTTTTACAATTTCATTCCTCCCAGCAGAAGGCTGGGAGGCGGGCTGCTGGAGAGTCATAGGGGACTCTTTTCAGCCAATCTACTACTACGGGGAGGGAAGGGGGATGGAAGGTCGGCCGTGGCCTTCTAGGGAACCATCCCAGCATTCGCCTAATTGTCTGAGGGAAACCACGGAAAACCTCAGACAGGATGGCCGAACCGAGTTTAACCCCGGTCCTCCCGAATGATAGGTAGGAGGCCAATATTGGCCTCCTCCCATCTCGGTGAACAAGCATTCAACCTCACTATCCTATTATATAAAAAGCTAACGTGTGGTCTGCGTGCGTCGTCTATAGCTACTTCACGGATTGGCTACAGAACGGTCACGTGACAGACGTCACTCGCCAATCAACAGCCACCATATTGTATTCCTTCATTCATGTCGCGTTTTGTTTATTTACTACAGTTAGATGCAGAAACTCATATAAGAAGAAGAAGATTCAATATTTAAGCTATTTTACCTGTATCAGTTAGACGCAGATATTCATGTAAGGAGAAGAGGATTCAATATTTACGCTATTTTATCTGCATCAGTGATAAGGACCATAACCTAAGAATTTTTTAGGCAGAAGGTAAGAAACAAAGAAGTTTATTAAAAACTAGGAGTAACCTACGTAATGCGAAATGTATTAGTCAAATAAATAACAGTTATCCGTTTTCGAAATTATAGTCCCCGTCATATGAAGTGAAATGCATTTATTTATTGTAAAATATTAACCAAATACTCTGATAATCTAACCAGAGTAACGTATTCATATAACGAAACATATAATTAAAAATAATTCTTTTTCTGAATAAATTCCTACTACCATTATAGATGATACCCTTAATATTTGATACATGTGTTAGCTATTAAATGCGATTTAAGATAACCTTTTTATTAGATTTAAATCATCAACTGTATAAGCCATGTGACACTCGCAATTCAACAACGATATTACTGCCGCAAAACAGCAGTGAGCGGAGATATTAGAAATACGGAGAGCAGGTGAAAAAAATTAATGCGAGGCAATTATATGTCACAAAGTTACAATTAGTACATTCCTTTAAATTTACATATTGCTTTTTATTCATGTAAATGTAAGGAGAAGGGTATTTATTCTATGTTTACATTATATTACCTGTATCAGTTAGATGATGAGAAACAATGAAGTTAATTCAAAACTCAGAGAAATGTACGCATCGCGAAATATATCCACCCAGATAAATGACCGTTATTTGTTTTTGATATTATAGTAAAATTAAAGTAAAATGAATTTATTTAAATAAATCATAGTAAAATACCCCGATAATCTAACCACAGTATGGTACCCTTATCACGAAAATATCATTAAAAATGGTTGATATTTGCTTTTCCATACAAGTTTTTCCAGAATAAATCCAGACTACCGCCATAGGTGCTGCCTGTCGTTATTCATATGAGGGCGATAAAAGCTATGATTCTCGAATGCAACATTGTGGAGGTTGTGGCTAAGTAGACCAGATTCGTAACTGAAACATTTTGTTGCAGCATAATTCGCTCTGAAATCAGTTTTACAAACCATTTAAACTGCTTTCATAAGCGCCATGTTGCTGAATGTATTAATTAATGCGGGTGAAAGTAGTTCCATACCTATCGTGCTGAATTGTGCCTGGACCAGGAATAAAACTGATATTACATGGACAGCAAAAGTTTTCGGGAATCCTAAATGGTTTTTAATTTTATTGGTTCTATACTTCCGTCGTCATTAATTCAGTAGAAGTTACTGCAATATTGCTATGTGAACAGCAAATCAAATATTTAGAACAGTACAAAATCAAAGAACTTATCATTACGTAATAACAATTCCGTATAATTAACCCACTGCAAAAAAAGGAACTGCCAGAATATGGCGTTCAAACCGTCATTTTTTGACGGGCTCGAAGCTAGTTCATAATATTTTATTAGGGAAAGTTTCGCATGGGTCGTCTAGTATACATTATTTCTATAAGGAGTGGTTGTTTTTTGTTACAAGCCATTATCTCCCTTCAGACCGAACCAAAATTGATTAATAAGGTAACGTTTTAAAGCTTACGATATCTGCTTTTGTGACATTTTAAGAAACTAATTTTTACATATTCGACCCTTAAAAGGCATAAATTTCATTATTTCTAAAATGCGTTTTTTGTGTTTCGAGCAATTTATCTTCCTGGATACCTATCCGGAATCCGTATATATAAATGTATGTATGGATGTTTGTTAGTTTGTTTGTTTGTTTGTTAGTCTTCATACATATCCACAGTTTTCATCCGATATCGATGAAACTTTGCACACTTATCCTTTCAAACAAGGAGGAAAATATGAGATATAAGTTTTTCTCGGCGTATCTTCGATATAAATTCTTCTCGGGTTTGCCGCCGAATTACATTTTCTACTGTCAAGCTTTCGGCGACTTTCACTGCCGCCATCATCAGGACTGTTGTGTCTGAAGGAACAACAGAAACTGGACTGAATAGCGGAACTGAACGAGCCAGGAACGTTGTCGACTTCCGATTGGCTGACTCCATTGACGTAACCATTCCTTTACTGCGATTGGTCGGTTGCGGAACCAGGCGTAGATATACACCAGCGTTGTACTGATAGTTAGCTCCACAGCGAAACCAAAGCCGAGGTTGTTAAAATGGATAGACGATGGATTACCTACGTTAATGTTCACATAACGTCACTGTTCATATTGCATCACCATTTACATTATTCACCACTATTAATTATGATGTTTAATCTCGATAATCCTTAGGGAGCCAAGCGGTATTCTGATTGGCTGACACAATGACTGTTCTCATAGCGTCATCGTTCACATTATTCTTACACAGAAAAATCCAAAGACTTCTTTAATGAAAGACCCCACATTATATATTCTTAAAAACATTTACTGTCATTAATTATGATGTCCTGTGAAGGATGATTTGGGTTTAAAAACACCGGGAGTGTACAGCATACCGTGCCAATGTGGTAAGAGTTATATTGGTCAAACCATCCGCACTATCCAGGCCCGTGTGACTGAACACCAACGAAACATCCGGTTGTTTCAACTTGAAAAGTCTGCTGTGGCACAACACGTGATCGAATATGGTCACAGTATGGGTTCTAGCCAAGTGTTCCTTCTTCTGGGAATCTGTGATTAAAGAAGCGATTGAGATACGCCTGAATAATAACAATATGAACAGGGACTTGGGTGTATGGCTCAGTGACGCATGGAAGCCAGTTTTTGCCATTCTTAAACAACCAAGTGTCTCGCTGACGGACGATAGGAGAGTGGAGAGTGGAACACGGCGTATCGGTCCGACTACATCTACAGCTGAATCTGTAGCCGACCAATCACTGACAAGTATTACAGAACCGGGGTTATAGTCAGCCAATCGGAAGACCGCATGGCTCCCTATGCATTTCTCGAGTTAAACATCATAATTAATGACAGTAAATGTTTTTAAGAATATATAATGTGGGGTCTTTCATTAAAGAAGTCTTTGGATTTTTCTGTGTAAGAATAATGTGAACGATGACGCTATGAGAACAGTCATTGTGTCAGCCAATCAGAATATCGCTTGGCTCCCTAAGGATTATCGAGATTAAACATCATAATTAATAGTGGTGAATAATGTAAATGGTGATGCAATATGAACAGTGACGTTATGTGAACATTAACGTAGGTAATCCATCGTCTATCCATTTTAACAACCTCGGCTTTGGTTTCGCTGTGGAGCTAACTATCAGCAGAGGGAGCTATAGCGGCCGACGCCGAAGGCGTTGGCTGTTGCAGGTAAGGAGTACCTGTTGCCCTTATTGGCGACATCTTCTCCTACTTTAACTTGGTGGTAGACTGTCTTTATTGATGGTTTTTCCTTAACTTGTTGCTCTACAGAGTGTCTACATTAGTTTGATTTGGTTTTAAGTTCCTAGCAGTGATTTCGGCCTATGGTGCCGAAGGTTGTCTATCTGGGACTGGCCGGTGTTTTGAATTATTGGATAGGTTGAGATTTCAGTTTTTTGATAAAATTTTGTGGCTATGGTTTTGAATCTTTCTCGCAGCTTCGGGGTGTTGGCCAATATGTGGAGGTCATCAGTGGGGAAGCGAAATGGTAGATGTAGTGCTCGTTTGAGCGCTCGGTTCTGTAGTACTTGCAGTTTGTCTATGTGCGTTGCTGCCGCATATCCCCAGGCGGGGCAGGCGTATACCATTATTGGCCTGATCAGGGCTTGGTATATTTGGACACCGCATCTTTTTGGTAGTTTTGAGTTTACATTGAGGACAGGGTAGAGTGTTCCAAGCCTTTTTTCAACTCTTGATTTTACTTCCTCTACGTGCTGTTTCCATGTTAGCCTTTCGTCGAGACTTACTCCCAAGTAGGTTACTACGGTCTTGTGCGGGATAATTTTACCGAAGAGGCTCAAGTATAGGGGACTTGGGGTCCCTCGCCGGTGAAATACTATGGATTGCGACTTGTCTGCATTGATTTTTACTCTCCACTTTGTGGCCCAAGCCTCTAGTAGCTCTAATGCGGCTTGGAGTCTAATTGCTATTAATATTTGGCTCCAGGACGAGGTGAAATATGCGGTGTCGTCTGCGTAGAGTGATGTGAACACTTGGAGGGGTCTTGGGATGTCCGACGTGAAGATACAGTAGAGCACAGGGCCCAGCACAGATCCCTGTGGTACTCCTGCGAGGACGCGTCTTCTGCTTGACTTTGACTTCTCGACTCTAACTCTAAACCCTCTGTGGCTTAGATAGCGTTTAATTAACACTATGTATGGTCGCGGTATACCTGCTGTTATCATTTTCACCAGCAGTCCTTCGTGCCACACAGTGTCGAAAGCCTTGGCCACGTCCAGCATTACCATGCCGCAGTAGCGTCTGCGGTTATACGCGTCCGTCACTTCTTCTACTACGCGTACTAGTTGGTGGGTTGTCGAGTGCCCGGGTCTGAACCCGAATTGCTCGTCTGGGATGATGTGTAGCTGGTGCACTTTAGTTATTAGTCGGTTGAGTAGTAACTTCTCAAAGATCTTAGATACTGCCGGTAGCAGGGATATCGGGCGGTAGTTCTGTGGGAACGTGGGATCTTTCCCTGGTTTGGGAACGGCCACGATTTCTGCTTCTTTCCAGGCGGCTGGGTATCTTCGCTGTCTGAGGATGGTATTGAAGATCTGAGTCAGTCGCCCGATTGCTGCCGCTGGTAGATGTTTTAGGATGTGATTGTTGATTCCGTCGCGGCCTGGTGCTTTCTTAGACTGTGTCTTTTTTAGTAATTCCGCTACCTCTATTTCGTCAACGTCTTCAATTTCCTGCTCTTCTTCGTTGTTTACTGTTGATAGGTAGCGTCTGAGCTGCCGGCGGACATCGTTGATGTGTTCATCATCATAGGGCTCTGCGACTGGCTGGAAGTTGTTTTCGTATACATCCGCGAGGGTGTTGGCCTTGTCTTCATCAGTAAACACGAGGCCCTGTGGTCCATGGAGCGTTGGGACGCGTCTCCTTGAACGGGTGAATTTTCTGGTTTGTTCCCAGGCCGTTCCATCTTCCACTTTAAGTTGGGAAACTCGAAGGTCCCATTGCTCCCTCCTATGGGCTTCGAGTCTGGCTTTTATTCGGCGCTCTAGAGTGTTGAGAAGGGTCTTGAAGGTTCGGTCTCTCGTGTTTTGCCAGCTTTTTCGAACTTGATTTTTCTCCCTGATTAGCGCCAAGAGTTCTTGGGGGAGTTGCCGAGGGTTAGGCTTCTTCTTCCGAGGAGCCGAGTTTGCTGCTGCCTTGAGCGTTTCTCTGGTCCATGTGTCGGCTGCGGCGTTAACATCTTCTGTGCCGGTTTGCAGTAGATCCTGCATTACTGGTTGGAGCTCATTTTGGAACTTTTCCCAGTCTGCTCGTCTGTAATCTTGGCCACTATCGTCTTCAGTATCTCCTTCCATTTCCCAGTCAGCGATGACTGGGTTGTGGTCTGAGGACATTTGGGCAACTGACTGTAGCGTTGGAGACATGGGAATGTTCTTTGTGATGAAGATGTCAAGAACGTCTGATCGGCATCTTTCCGCCGCTGGGAAGTGCGTCGGCTTTTCCGGTCCCCACACTGCTAAACCAAGTCTTTGCGTCTCCCGCTGCAATACCCTGCCACTGGTGTTTGTAGCTGCGCTGTGCCACTCGCGATGTACAACGCTGGTGTATATCTACGCCTGGTTCCGCAACCGACCAATCGCAGTAAAGGAATGGTTACGTCATTGGAGTCAGCCAATCGGAAGTCGACAACGTTCCTGGCTCGTTCAGTTCCGCTATTCAGTCCAGTTTCTGTTGTTCCTTCAGACACAACAGTCCTGATGATGGCGGCAGTGAAAGTCGCCGAAAGCTTGACAGTAGAAAATGTAATTCGGCGGCAAACCCGAGAAGAATTTATAAGGAGGAAAATACTATCTGCATTTGATTGAAAACTTTTCCCGTCTAATCGAAGTTGTACGGTACAAATCGGGCAATTAGGAGCCGAGAAATTCGTAATTAAAATGACGGAAATGTTGCCGAAAAATCAGTAACTTAAATTGTGTCAATACTCCGTAGTATGCCACCAAAATTGACAATACTCCCTGCGCCCCAGCGGGCGCGTCACTACTCCGGCCGAGCAGGGCTCAACCCAAGTATTTGCTTCGCCAAGCAGTTGGCGCTTTAGCCCAGCGGTACCGCGCGCGGCTGTCTACCGTGCAGCTCGGGTTCGAATCTTCGTCCCAGTGACTACAGTTATTTAACTCACTTTTCTTAAACTTTCCAGTGTGTTCTAGACCATCTATCTATTCTTTGGTAAAACAAGAAGAATTTCGAATATTTTAGCTAACTGAAATATTGTGGCGACAGACCACATGCACTCTTCATAGCGGCCTTGTACAAGCTGTAAGGGGCAAGCGCTTGCAGCCCTTTGAAAGACTTCCTGCGCCACTCTGTTCCAAACTCGACTCTCGGGCCAACGACACCATTCGCGGAGGTCCACCCTCGCTCTCGGCGACAAAATCGCCACCAAACAAACATGTAATGGGAGCGTAGCTAATTTTCCGCTTCTCTGTTCCCGCGTAAAACAACACTTCGTCGGTTTTAAATAAGAGACAATGCTTTTCCTTCCTAACCAAAATCACTCAGCATCCGGATATTCTTGACGACATGTATCTCCAACTCCGCTTCGCTCCCTGCTGCGCTGCCTTCGCCTAGACCAAATAGCCCTTTTCAGGGCTAAAACGCCAAAGTTCAAAGGATATTCCCATCCACATTACTTTAGAACTTAAAGGAATATTTTCTGGGATCGGGTCGAACTTTGTAGAATTGTGTATGAGTTTCTACACAGTTCAACAAGATTCCAGAAAGTTTACAATTAGACAGTTTTGTACAACTTATGGAGCTTTCTACCATATTCTACAAATTATATTCGGATTTCTTTACCTTACTATGCAAGCGCTGTGGATATTTGGTAGGCAAGCTTTACAAGTGGCTGGGATGGCTATTCATAGACCAGTACTATTTCTTGCAAATTCAACCCCACACTCTTTCTAAAAAAATAAAACTTAAATAATATTTCGCAGACGAAGAGTCGATAAATGAAGTAGTATTATGAAGACTAAATGTCTCCGCTTTGATGACATCATATATTAAGGAATTTTTTTTTGGTATTCAGCCCTTAAAGGGAAAAAGTATCAGTGGTTCTACAACGCATTTTTGTCTCACGAGCAATTTCTTTCGATTAATATCTAAACGAAACAGGTAAATGATGTATCATTAGTAAAGATTAAGGTCTCCGCTGTGATCACATCATATTTTAATACAGGAATTTTTCTGAATTCAACCCTTAAAGAGCAAAAATATCAGTATTTCTAAAAAGCGTTTTTTATGTCTCTCCCTGGATACCTAACCGATATCTATAAATAAAGTAGAACTATGAAGAGTAATGTCTCCGCTTTGGTGTAATCAAATATTATGAAAGAATTTTTTGGAATTCAACCCTTAAAGGGAAAAAAATATCAATGTTTCTACAACGCATTTTTGTGTCACGAGCCATTTATCTCCATTAATATCTAACCGAAAGAGATAAATGAGGTATCATTCTAAAGATTAAGGTCACCGCTGTGGTCACATCATATTTTAAGACTGGATTTATTCTGAATTTAACCCTTAAAGGGCAAAAATATCAATATTTCTAAAATGCGTTTTTTTGTGTCTCGAATCATTTATCTCTTGATAATTAAACAAAATTGATAAACGAGGTATCATTTTAAAGGCCAAGATCTTCGGTTTCTTTACATCATACTTTAAGAAGGGAATTTTTGAAAATTCGATCCTTAAAGGGCAAAAGTATTCATATTTCCACACCGTATTTTTCTGTCACGTGCCATTTATCGCCCTTGATACCTAACCGAAATCGATAAATGTATCGTTTTAAAGGTAAAAGTATCCGCTTTGATCACATATTTTAAGGGAGAAATTTCTCCAAATTCAACCCTTCAAAAATATCTTTTATAATTTCCCCTTCCCCCCCCCCCCCTTGCTTGATGTCTAACCGAAATCGATAAATGAGGAATCATTTTGAAGACCAAGGTGTCCGCTTTGGTTACAACATATTTTATAAAAGGAATTTTCTGGAATTCGACCCTTAAAGGGCAAAAGTATCAATATTTCTTTTTATTAAGAGCCATTTATCTTGTTCGATAACTAACCGAAATCGATAAATGACAAATCGTTTTAAAGATTAAGGTCTCAAATTAAATAAAATCATAAATTTAGAAAACATTTTTCGGAATTTGATGCTTAAAGTGGTAGCGTGTATGAGACAGTTCAGACCCAAGTCCCTAGATTGCAGCAGCAGATATCACAGAGATGTCAATAAACTGTTTTTTTTATACAGTAAGTAGCTTTTCGGATATTATTTTCTGTTAGGGAAACATTTTTGTTTTGCTATACAATTCTAATGTAAACATTTTATTCTTGAAAAATTTTCTCACAGGCTATGATAACAGCAATACATATCAAAGAGATGTTGATGTACTTTGTGCATTTTGTTCAGGTTGTTTGTATTCTGTTAAGGTCAGTGACAGTTTGTCGTACATACAGTGTGTTTTAAATTTTCCGGTTTCGTAATCTGTTGTAACTATTTTAATGCGTACCAATTACACTAAGCAAATAAATATTTGCTATAGGTTCTACTTTTCATTATATTACAATCATTCAACGTCACTATGCATCGTATTTTATTCGCGAAAGTTTCGCTCGGGTGGCCTAGTTTAAGAAAAATGCTTTTAAGAGGCTTTCCTTATTCGCATGATAATCATGAGTTTTTATCGTTTCTTTGTATTTCCTTTTTTTCTGCTTCTTGATTACTAAGAAAATTGTTTTAAGGTAAGTATAGCACCTCAGCAGAGATTGGTCTCAAAAAACGCGCTCATTTAGTTTCGCACCAATTGAGGAAAGTAATTTGATATTACACCTTTCTTTGGTTGAAAGGCACATGAAAACTTCATAATCAAGATTCAATTTTCATCTTTACTAAAAATAGACTTTTTGAGCACACTGTGTCTCCTTCAGAAATTTTGATGCATGATACATTTAGTTTTTCGAAGTGTTACTTTACTCCCCTGGTTTAATCAGTTCCGTATCTTCGGACTATTTTCTGCTTCGTATGTTTTCTTGTCTGTGCATTCCTGTTCGTTCAGTAACAGGTAGTAATATTAGTAACAATGCACGGCCGGTATACATGAAGGGTTTTTTGCTGTGTGATCGTATGGAAAAGTCTTCAGAGACTAGAAGTCCCATGCTGCGTTGTGGCCGAAGGGCAGGGACAGGGCGCCGGCGGGGTATGATTTGTACCCCACTCTCTGATTGTGGGCCACTTGCAGCTCGGGCTATTAATAGCCGGCAGGGTAGTGGCTACCAGATCGGCGCCTACCGCCTGCATAAATCAGGCTGCTCATTCGCTCGCTCATAGCCCACCTTGATCCCAGATCTAGATTACATTCTCCCGCTTGCGGATCAACACTTAACACTAACTCCAGTTCCAAAGCCGTCGGATTCAGACAGTTAAGCAACTTTGGAGGACTCGGTAACATGGAACCATGCAATTTGCTGATTGTAACCGACACAAAACTTACAATATTTTCAACAGATGGGACCAAAGATGTGTAGTAGTTTCGTATCTGATCCTTATATCATAGGATAAGTACTACGTTGTAACAATTGCGTTTTTCTTGGTTTGTTGGCGAAACTATCCTGGTTTGATAGAAATACTATCTGGCACGTAATTTAGTTACTTTTTCGTCTGGTTTGTTGGATGAAACATAAAATGGAAAAAATCTTGTCTGTCATGGAGGAAACGGTTGCTATTGCAACATGAATACTAAGGTGGTTGTGCTTTTATTGTGTTACGATGCAGTTCAAGGAAGGAACCTGTTGGGAAGCGCCTAACCTTCGGGTCAGACATTTGGGGGGACGCGAGTTCGATCCCAAATCGGGCCATCCAAATTTCGGTTTACCGTGGTTTTCCGAAATTACTCCAGGCAAATGCCGGAACGCTTCCTCCTGTTCATAACCAAATTCATTTACCTTTCTCGCTTCTAGTTTTCTGTCGGTTCTGATACCGTCGTTGTCGATGAACTCTGAAGCCCAGATTTAAAAAGAAATGGATTGTCCTCCAGATTTCGTTTAGTTCCGTTTGAAATCATAAGACTTTTTGCTGACATAGTTGCTTAAAATTTCCTCCATATCCCTTTGGTGAAAGAAAACAGAGACTACATTCCAGTTAGAAAAATCAAGGGGAAACGTAGAAACTTTGAATTCATGTTAACCTTTATCTTTGATTTCTGTGAGTTACTCTGGGATGTGCAGGCAACTACAAGTCATTGATATTATCAGAGATAAATGACAGAAACAATTGACTCTGCGGAATCTTAACATTTTTTCGGTTCCAACTTCTGGTTTCCAAGCTGACAACAATAAAAGAGCTCGATGGTGTAAAAGTAAGAATACAGCAAAGGGAATAAATGCAACTATAACATTTATTCATACATGGTCTTACTACCCGTTAGAAATAATATCATCACAATTGCAACTCATTTCAACCTGCAGTGAATACAAAATATTCACATTACTAGTTGAGTGAGTGGATTTGATTAAATGTCTCAATCAAACTCTTTACATGGCTACAGTGACGGCGAACGCCAAAATCTTCATTAATGTAACTACCTGTAAGTTTTTCAATATTTTATCGCCTTATGATCACAAAGAACAAGCAGCTATAACGGAGACGGTATTCAACATTTAAGGATGCAGTTATAAAATCTCGTGACGCAATTCTAAAATTCTTAGAAAATTGGTGCATATAAACACTTTTCAACAAGAAGTTTGTTTTTTAGGAAATCTAGCAGTAACTAGCTTTAAACAGTTACCATAATCAAACATATTTCTCAAAAAATGAAGTTTGTTAAAATTTTATAATTGGGATTCAGCCGGTGGAAAAAGGTTGAATTCTGCAAACTGCCCCAGTACAGTTGACTGTTATGTTGATTATCAGTTTACTTTTTGTGATCTATGTCTGTCAAATTAACAATTCGCCAAGTCAGTTTAATCTTGTCTGTTAATACCTGTAACTTAAGAGAACAAGCTCAAAAGAAAAATGTATCAGAATTTGGCTCTTTTAAAAGAAATAGTTATTACAAAATTATGATGTTCGGCAGGGGGAGACTGGAAAATCCGAAGAGACAGATATGCTGTAAACACTGAAAAAGGATCTTGGGATGCGTCTTCAGAATCACAAAATTAATTATTTTTTTTAAAAGTCTCCTCACTTGGTTCACTGAGGGAAAAGTGAATGAAACGAGCATGTATTACACAATAATTACTATTGAAAGTTGATGCTAGTGGGTGAAACGAGCATGTATTACACAATAATTATTATTGAAAATTGATGCGAGTGCTTGTGTATTTCTTGTTGTGAGTGCTTGGTAGTACAGCTTGTGGTGTGCGGGCAAGTAGTCAGCCGAAACCCGATCGATCAGGGCCGGGGGCCGGCCAGCCCTGGCCTGTCAGACTGCTGCTTTCTAGTGTTTGCATATGCTTAGAAATAATTCAGTATCCGTTGGGTCTATTGGTATCTCTCACTCCAATACCCAAAGATTGGAGAAAAATGAAATAGTTTAATTTGCGTGGATGCATCGTTTCTTGGCATTTTCCTTGATGTTGCTACTGGGCATTTTGGATTAAAAAATTGTTTTATGTAGAGAAAATTGGTATCTGTACGAAATAATACGTTTTGTCTCTAAACGAAATTTAGTTACAAATCGTACAGACTGCGCGAGAAGCACAGCTTCAGCAACCGACGTAACATTACACACTAACACACGCATCTGTCTCTCTGTTACCATTCGATAAGTTCCCAAATTTCGTGACTACAACTGTTATTCAAACCGAACAAAGTGTCCTATGTCCTTCCTACAGATACAACGTATTTCCTTGTCAAATTCTATCAATATCGGCTTAGCCATTTAGTCGTCAAAACGTAACAAAAAGACAGACTTATTTCCGCATATACAGGGTTTGTCCGGAAAGTAATAGGACTGATTTTTTTTCCGCCGCGATTGTACTTCAGAGCGTGCGCGTACCGACTGGATTCGGTAGGGGGTTACTAGCTAACAATCGAGCGGCTGGTCAATTGTCTCCGAGCACCTGGAGAGTCAGGACAGGCATTTTCGCGCGATGTGTTTCTGTGAGTTGTGCAAGCCGAAAATGCAGCGTTCGTTAGAGTAGAGGTACGCGATTAAATTCTGTGTGAAACTCGGTAAATCTGCGACAGAGACGTTTGATATGATCAAGCAGGCTTACCCAGATGTTGCTTTAGCAAGAAGTGGTGTGTTTCGGTGGCACCAGGCCTTTTTGGAGGGCCGGGAAGAGGTCGCCGATGAAGACCGTGCTGGAAGACCTTCGACTTCGACAAACACCGACAATGTGACTCGTGTGCGCAAAGTTTTGAACACAGACCGTCGACTAAGTATTCGTTTAATTGCCCAGATGTTAAATTTACCAAAATCTGTGGTTCATGACATTGTGACGGAGCATTTGAACATGCGCAAGGTGTGCGCGAAGATGGTCCCAAAAGTGCTCACTGACGACCAGAAATTGCGGCGCGTGGAAATGTGCCAAGAAAATTTGAACATGTGTGAAAGTGACCCCCAATTTTTGAATAACGTAATCACAGGTGACGAATCATGGATCTTTGAGTATGATCCCGAGACAAAGAGGCAATCTTCCGAGTGGCACACGCCGGCGTCTCCTCGCCCAAAAAAGGGAAGAATGAGCAAATCCAAAGTGAAAACGATGCTCATTGTCTTTTTTGACATCAAAGGCATCGTCCACCATGAATTTGTTCCTCCTGGACAAACCGTCAACGCCAAGTTTTATGTGGAAGTGCTCAAGAGACTCAAACGAAGGGTCAATCGGGTCCGACAAGACATCGCAGCCGACTGGAAGTTGCACCACGACAACGCCCCGGCTCACACCGCCTTTCTTGTGAACAGCTACCTGACTAAGGCCGGCATTCCAACGCTTCCGCAGCCGCCCTACAGCCCAGATGTGGCTCCCCCGGACTTTTTTTTTGTTTCCTCGCCTGAAAAGGCCGATGAAAGGCAAGCATTTTGAGACGACAGAGGGGATCCAAGCAGCATGCACCGCGGCTCTCAAGGCTATTCCGGAGAATGCCTTCCGTGACGCCTTCAATGCTTGGAAATCGCGTTGGCAGCGCTGCATCGACGCAGAAGGAGCCTATTTTGAAAGTTTCTAAAGAATTGTAACGATTGGCTCAATAAAAATTTTTAAATCGACTCAGTCCTATTACTTTCCGGACAAACCCTGTATAATATTATTAGTGCAGATAACACACACACTGATTGCGAGAAAAACACCCCCTGAGGGATGAATACAGCGTAAAAAATTATACACGTACAGCATTGCTAGACCACCTACGATTTGCCATACATTGCACCCCTAAATTTGTGGTATCAGTAGTTTAACATGGAATCCAAACAACTGATCGTCCTGGCGTGGCTCATACGATCAAAAACAATTCTTAAAAATCTTTTCGTCCACCGTGATTTGAATCTGAGACTACGCTCCAACCAGTAGTAAGCAAGCGTATTAACCATTGAGCTTCTAGCCCGCTATATCGGAAGGTACTACAGAGTCTTACACATCCTACGCGTCTGTCTGTCGCCGTTCAGTAATTTTTCAAAATTATATGACAGTAAGGATATGTTTTCCATATAAGTAATACAATGTCCATCCTAATGCCAAATCTCCTTGTCAAGTTTCATCACGATCGGATTAGCCGTTTAGCCCAAGAATCGTAACAAACACAGAGAGAGAGAGAGAGAGAGAGAGAGAGAGAGAGAGAGAGAGAGAGAGTGTGTGTGTGTGTGTGTGTGTGTGTGTGTGTGTGTGTGTGTGTGTGTGTGTGTGTGTGTGTGTGTGTTCACAAAACCCAGATATCTGAAACCAAATTCGCTAATAACGATGTACCTTCCCTTCCATGAGAAAGCATTAAAGATGAGAGATGTGTGAGGCGCAGAATGTATTTGGGAACAGTTCATTGCCCTGGGTCCATACCGATGAAAATTCAACGTAGGTAAATCAAAAATGAATGTGATCCTCATATAACACGCCGCATGTTGTGTAACTTGAAATGATTCTTACCTGTCATTTACTATGTGTCAGACCGAGCCGGGCGGTGTAACGGTTAGCGTTCTCGCCTCTTATTCGGGAGGACGGCGGTTCGAATCCCCGTCCGGGCATCCAGATTTGGGTTTTCCATGGTTTCCCCAAATCACTCCAGGCAAATGCCGAGATGCTTCCTTCAAAAGGCCATGGCCGAATTCCTCCCCATTCCTTGCCCCCCATCCTTTCCCGTCTCTAAAGACCTCGATGTTAAAAAGAGACGTAAAGCAGTTACAAAAAAAAAAAAAAAAAAAAACCTATGTGTCAGTTACTACATGGATGTGCAGCAAGAATTACTCGTAATTCTTCGATCAACTGTAGGATGTCTTGAGCTTTTTAACTGAACTCTACGTACTCTGCACTGAAACTAGACGGATATAATTAAAAGTATTAAAAAATTCTTTAAATGATTAGGTATTCTATTGTTTACTGCAGAAGATGATGTAAGTTTATATTTTTGTATGTTTGCAACTTCTGTCATGACCTGTATATCTATCTACTTTTCCCGTGGGCATTTTGTGTTTCGCTGAAAACTAATATTATAATTGTATCAAATCCATTCAAACTAATCGAGCTTTGCGGGGTACCAATACAGCCAACAGTGCTTATTTGAAATGCAAATTAAATAATTACGCCATGTTAATTACAAACAAATAATAGAATCGTTCGTGGGGTATTGAAACGTTTACCCAATGTACGCGTATGCTTGCACGAAGTGTTTGACTTGATTGCTGTTCAGTAATCGCTGTGTACCTCAGACATATTAAAATTCCTAATTTCGTTTGGAATAGATTGTGTGCATTAAGCCCGCAGGGGCGTGAAATGCAAGTGCCAGGTGCGTGTTTGGCGAACCCGCGGTACCCGAGCTGGATACGTGTGAGCGCCACAAGTTTCCAACACCGTAAACTCCTACCATGCTTTAACGACCACCGTAGGGCGTGGCGGCGGAACGTTGTATGCCTAGGAAAACGGGGATCTTGGCTTCATCGCCTGGATCTTGAAGACAGAACAAACATCTATAAAAATAAAAACCCCAACCTTAAGGTTCGACACATGCCGAGGAGGTGAATGGGTGATGAGAACAATCACTTGGTAGCGTGCGACCGCAGGGGCACCTGCGCACCTCTGTTGTATTAGCCTGGTGGGAACGCAATGGAGGTACGCGCCACCGGACCTTTTTTCCTTACTCGTGGGATCGAATTTCGAGCTAAAACTTCAAAAAACAATCAAAAATCAAACAAACTCTCAAATACCTGCTCTACGGGTGTAATCTAAAGGCACCCAGTTCCAAGAAGCTGGTGAGAGTTGATAAGCCCCAGCTTCTGATCTGTGTCTGGCGTGTACGGAGGAAAGTGCACTAGGAGCGTTCCCTAGGGTGGGAAGCCACGTACTCAGTGACGATATGTTTCGGTCGGCTGGCGTTGTGGATCATGAAAAGAGGCAGTCCTGCACGGCGCTCGGTCGCTACGGCTTCCGCCCACCCTTCGGGGTTTGGGTGGGGCCGGGTGTTCGCGTAGGAACCACAGAGGCATATGCTATACAGCCAGGTTTTGGAAGGTCTTAGACCTGGTTCGTTGCGGGCGCCGCCTCCGCGTGGTTCCCCGTGGGCACCCTTAAGTGGTGGTGATAGGCGCCGCTTTAATGGCGGGTGATTCGGAAGAGCCCAATCCCAAGGCGGGGGTGTAGTGAAGTGGAGTATATCCGCAGTATGGTTCTTGAGGGATTAGAGAGCTACTCCGGTACCCCGAGGACGGATGCCATCGCCTATAAAGCGGCTGCTGGTGTCGCGTACGCCAATCCAATGAACGACATTGCACCTCCAATTCCACCACGTGCAGTGACAAGAGTAGCTACAATATCTGTTACCAGCGCTAATGGAGGCGATCAGAAGGTCCGGGCTCGAAGTTTCTGCAGCCCGGCCCGACTCGGTTTGTGAAATCAGCCTCTTCGTCCCCTCCCAGATTAGCTGGTAGCAGGGAGAAGAAGGGAAAGAATAAGCATGTGTATGACGAGTTCACTGAGTCGGAGACGTCTGTCTCTTCCGTGCCAGAAGAAACTGAAATGCTGGTGGACGAGACGGGTTCCGTTCCTCGGCAGACAATGACAAAAGATCCACGCAAACCGGGGCGGGTGAGGATCAACAGGTAGGATGGCTCCTGTACTTCAATGGAACATTAATAGTTTTATGGTTCACAAAGAGGAGTTACAACCCTTAGCACAGTCTGATCCCTTGGGTCTCTGTCCCCAAAAGAGACATTTCAGACCAACACTCCAACCTGTGCTAAGAGGATATGACCGTAAGGATCATACCGAGGGTGATGGAGTAAAGGAATGAGTGGCAGTGTTTGTAAAGAACACTGTCCACTCCAAAACTGTTGCTCTCACCTTTAGCCTACAAGCAGTTGCTATCAGAATTCATGGACTGGTACAGTATGCGCCTTATATCTACCGCCGGGGTCACCAGTTGATTTTGATCAACTGGCTGATTTATTGCGGCAATTTTTTCGGCCTATCCTCTTGTTGGGATACTTTAACGCGCACACTGCGTTGTGGGGGTCGACAATCGATTGCCGCAGAGATCGGGAAATTTGTTGGCGAGAGGATGTATACATCCTTGATTCCGGCCAAATGACGCACTTCACAATTGCTGCCGGTACGTCCTCTATCATTCACCTTTCTCTTTGCTCTCTTTCAATTGCGGATTCCGTGCGTTGGGAGGTGGATAGTGACCTTCATGGAATTGATCACTTCCCAATATGATAGCAGGTAGAGTTCGAACAAGGGGGAAGAAATACACTACGAAAATGGAATATTAGCAGAGCTGACTGGCAGCTCTACAGCCGCTCAGTCATTCTCGAACATCTACAGAACACTGAAGCGAAGGTGAAACACTTAACACAAGGAATTCACCGTGTGGCTGATATTTCCAAGCCTAGCAGCTTCGGAGCGCTGCCCGTCCCTTGGTGGATCGGCGAATGTTGGTCTGCTATACAGGGTCGTATTATCAGAGTTGCAGATATTCCATTAGTCTCTCCCGATTTCGAGTTATCTTGGTGATCTGAAATTAATTGCGGCATATTAAAAAAATGTCTTCTTAGTTCAGGAAATTGACATTAAATATCAAAACTAGCCAACAGCCGACTTACGAGGAAAAGGCGACAAGTTCTCTGCCTTGCAGTTCCTCTTTACGCCTGTGCGTATTCATTTTAATGTGTGTGCTCTCAGTTTCAAGATTTTCCCCGTTCTGTCTCGAACTCTTAGCAGAAGAAAGAAGCCATTTCGATCAGCGGCGCTGTAATGTTGGCTCTTACTAGATTAAACGTTCTTACCTCGCATTCGAGACAACGCGGGTTTAAACCCCCGTCCGGTCATCCAGATTTCTGTTTTCAATGGCGACCCGAAATCACCCCAGCGGAATGCTTGGAAGGTCCTTTCAAAAACATTATTCGAATTTGTTCGCTTTCCTTGCTCCCCCCCCCCCCCCCACACACACACACACTTTCCACCGCCCTCCACGTACTTTCCCGCCTCTAGTGACATAAATGTCGATGAGGCGAAAAACCATAAGCAACTTCCGGCAAACTGAACCAGATATTGAAGGAAAAGTAATAAGACATTTCGATTTTTTGTTTCCATATTAAAGCAGTAATATGTTTAATGAATTACTGGAATTAACTTATACCAAAAGCTTACTGGAAATTCAATTTGCAACCATTTTGAAAACCATAGAAATAATTTTACTGCCATCCGCATGTTGCTCGTACTCTCCAAAACTTCTTTTAGCTTTTCTGTTCTGAAAAATATTTTTAGACTTATGGACTTTATTGTTATGGTAATGAATCTCTAGTTTCCTTCGCTTCTTCTTTAAGTTAACGAGGGTAATAGATGTTACTGACATGTAATACACCATTCTGGGCGTGGGCGGTTGTGTGGTTGCATGTCGTACATCTCATTTGCATGTAATGACTCCAGCGTCTCGCCTGGTAGTAAACAGGGTTTGGATTTATGGCCTTTCCGAGACCATAACTTGCAACAGTCAATGGGTCATGCCTCTGTGTCTTTTGGCCTTTATCAATTTGCATGATTAAGTAATATCACACCATTGGAATTGAATTTGTTTATTTCTTATTTAATTTTCCGAACTCGTTTCACTTCATTCTCTGTAGCATCTTCAGCGGTTGTATCTTTTGTAATTACTTTATTTTATGCTACATTTCACACAACGAAATTATGGTATGAATATAAAATTTTCATTGTTTCACATTTATATCTATCTCCATTTTTGTTGGCTGATGGTTATGATCTAGATGTTTAGTTGTTATTGTATTTAAACGCTCATAGATTTTCTTTGTATCTCGTATGAAATTTTTCTGCATATTTGTCCTATGAACACTACGTGGCAGTCATTGGAAGTTTGTTTGTGTATACGAGAGTAGTGGTATTTGTTGACTTGTTTATTGTTTCTGATGTTTTTCTGTAGTGAGTCGTCTGATCTAAATGCTACCTTGAGTCCTTGATTTTAATAATGTTTGCTGTTTTTGTGAGTAATTTTGTTTATTTAAATCAATGTATGCCATTTTTCCATTTCTTTTTTATTTACTTCTGTAGGTGGTATTCCGTTGGCTTGATATTATTTATTCATACAAAATTATCTCGCAATTGAGGAAATGTCCCACAAAACATTCTTTATTTTGGGATGTTTGTCATTTCTCATCGTTGTTATATAATTTGAGTAACTTCATTTCAATATAGCCTTTGCTATAATTCAAGATACAAAAAGACGCGGAAATATAAATTGTCAAGTATGTTGGATAAACTAAACTTCTATGTTGTTTACAACATTCTTGTTTCAGAGAATCGTGGATACAATCAAGGTTCGTCAATTTTTAATTTTCATTCTCAGGTGTGATATTTTATGAGGAGTGAGCGGTAACACGTCGACCTGGCATTCGGGAGGACGCGGGTTCATCCAGATTTCGGTATTCCACGGTTTCCCGTAATCACTCCTCGTAAATGGCGAGATGGCTCTAACAAAAGGCCTTGCCAGTTCCTTGTTCCCTCTCCCGCCTCTAATGCTACCTACGAGGCGTAAAGCTCGAGCGAAAAAGTGAGAAATGATTTAATCCGACAGATACTAAAGAGTACGCATTAGAAGCGATTGTTTTGTTTTGAATGTCATCTTTCCCTTCCTATCCTAAATTGAAAAGGATGGTAAATTAACATATAAATATTTAATTGCATCGTTATGGAAACGTTGGCGAAAATATAAAAATTTGTAGTTTAATGCTAATAAAAAAAACGCTTTACTCATTCACTGAGTTAGTCTTAGATTTGTGTAAGTTTCTTATGACGCAAACAACAATTATCATCCTTTTCCTATTTAGAGGCATGAAGCGGAACTTCATATTGTTGTGGGCTCTAACTATATTGCTTGATGTAATTAATGGCGCAATATTGCAAGCCTATTACCGTCACGAATGACTAAGTGTGCCAGCATCTGGGACACTAAGACGCTGAAATTGTTATTAACAAGAGAGTTAGCGGGACTGGTAGTCAGTAATTGAAACAGATGCGCTTCTTCATCGGCTTCGATCTGTTCAGCGTTACCATTGGTAGAAACGTCTGGTCATTACAGTTGCCGACAATGTTTGGGTCGTCTTCTACCGGTCTGAAGTTAGATGCGATCGGGCCTGCTTCATTTAATTGTATAATGTATTTTTGTCTGTCGTATTTTAGTTTGTTGTAATATATTCTTATTAATGTTAGTTAAACTTCAAATAATTATCTTAGTATGACAACCAGTACCGTAAAGTGGACATTAGTAACAGTTACTTAAAATTGCGATCTGTAGAATTTGATTTCGGTAAGAGAATGATGTCATATTTCCTATCTGTCAATTTAGTTTCTTTATGTACTGCTTACATAAAATTGCAAAAAGTTTTGGGCATTTATTTAGGATCAGTTGTGATGGTTGGCAATAAAGTATGCCTCTGAATCAGAAAATCCTCTTTCCATGACAAAGCGGAAGGGAATGCAGTGTTGGTTGCGACATGATGTGTATCTAAATTATGCCTAATGATTTTAAAGTTAATAATTTCGGTGCACAGTTAACAAATTGAGTACCGAAATATATTTTAGGTTTATCACCCTAGAAAAGAAAAGAACACTATTAAATTTTTAAATAGAAATACTACCTTCGTCAGATTTGGAGGGGTTTGGGTAACACACAAAAATCAAAGAGGTATTTTAGCTTCGAGGATTTTAACTGGTAACCGCGGCGTTTGTTTTTTTGCTGTATCTGTTGTTAGACCTCTCAGTGCAGGGCAGGCCAGGCCAGGTCTGCTCAGACTCCGGTACAAACCGCCTCGTGGCGCAGCACGGGCGCTCGAGTTTTAGGCTAATGAGATGGACGCTCGCTCCCTCGTCGCCTTCGGCCATTACATGGGCCACGGACCAACAGGCTCCGAGTAAAGAGGCTTCTCTAGAATTACCTCACCGAAAATCTTATCAAAAAAATATCGAAATAAATATTTCATTCCATTTCACAGATTGAATGATAAGGGCCTTTGTCTTTATTTTACTCCTTTACTGTTGTCGTTCGAAATCTTTTATATAGTTCATATTGTTACGTAATTTTGAGAGTAAATGCCAATACTAGCATTTCAGAACTTATTTATCCCAATATTAAAAAGAAGGCTTTAGCTTGCCGTCCCTCATCAAAATCCTGTCAGAATCTTTCGATTTAAGTAAGCCTTTAACAAATACTAGTAAATTAACATTAAATACAGTCCCTGCATTGTTATGATGAAAAAAGTAGTAAACGAAAACTTGAAATTATTTTTATGGTCAGACCAAAAATATAATCATGATGTAGCAGAACCGATATTGATCAAGTCTTCGCTTTAACAGAAGTTAAATCTCACAGAAAATCATAAGGAACACAGCAAAACAATGGAATCTGGCTGACACTGAACGGCTTCTGTCATTCGTCTTCTTGATGGTACTGTGATATTTAGGCAAAGGTCTCCACAGGACCTTGATGCATCGTGAGATCTGGTCATACCTCTGCGAGGAAAAGGACGAGTCGTCTTCTTGTGGCATAAGCAATTTCACACTTGGTTTTTCTACTAGATCAACAGTCACTGACGTATGAGCCGATGTCAGTGAAGGCTGTGAACTTAATGGTACTCGTTTATTTTGGTCTCTACTAAGATTTACTTTGAACAGCGTATTTACCCTGAGCTCCTTATCTCAAACATACTTACTGATCGCTCAAGACCAAATCTCCCTTAACCATACCATTTTTTTATTTCACATTATTCCCTCGAGACCATGGGAGAATTGTTGACAACGAACGGCAAAGAAATTGTTAATGGCTTGTATTAAGGAATAGTCGGTATACACAGGAGTGATTACTGTAAGCCATTAGAAAACTGAAATGTTTGTGACCATGTAAGGATTTGAACCCTTTGTTCTCCGAAATGGCAGCATTTCGTAGAATAGTAGTTGAATTGATATCTAGTACGGTGTCGCATGGTAAACTATTTACGTACAATATCAACTATTTTCATAATGCGTTGTTACCGTTGCTTTTTTTTTATGCTACACATGCTTTGTGTTTTCGGTGAATGTTTACGAGAATTTTAACTTGTGAGTTGGTAAGTTCAAAGTCTTGGCAGGAATGGCCTTTGCCTGACGTATGCTTTAGAAGAGACATGCCAGTCTCTGAAATAAAAAGTTGGTTGAGTGCTTAAAGCAAAAACTGTGCGTTTTATGGGTTCTTATAATCAACCGAAAACAGAGACGGTCTGGTGTTAGAATATAGGTCTCGGCGGGATTTTTTACGAGCCCTTAAATCGATGTCCATCAGCCAAAGAAGTATGGTAGAAAGCTACGATGTCTGTATTTGATGTTCTATACGCTTTTTACCCGATAGACTTACTAGTTTAGGTTAAGCCACAACAAAGATTGAATAAGCGGAAAACTGAAACAGTGTTAAAGGCCATTAAGACTACAAGAAATTTATTTATAATATTTTACAATTTTTTAAAGTCATTTTTAGTGATTTTTAACAGATCCCGATAAGTTACATAAAATTGTTTGTTGATTGGCTGAAAGGATGTGCCTGGTTTCTTAAGCCTTTGAGATTCCCAACTTAGAGATGAATGGTTCAAACAGAAAATTGATAAACGTCTCATTGAATCAGCTAGTGTTTAACGGTTATCTCCGTTACCCATTCATTGTCCCGCCTCTCGTTCGCTTCACAAGTTTTATTTTTCGTGGCATATAAACACGTCCACACATCACACTATGGAAAAGCAATTTCATCGTAATAATTTTTTTCTGTTACTGCTGCACTGAAATCGGATGATATAAATAGTTAATATTTGACATCAGTTACCCTGTACTTACGCGATAACTTGCGTAGTCTGCGGTTTTATACCTAGTTTTCTGAATATTCCGAATAATTGGAACAGAGTGGCTTCAATTTTATTCTCTTACTGTTGATTACTGTCCTTCATGAAGAATAAGATGTTCGCTGTAGAGTTGGAACTCGCTAGTATCCTCTACTCAGGCGGTTCTAAACCTCTCCAGATTTGAAAGTTTGAAAAGTAAGGAGGAACTTGGAAACGCAATAAAACAATTTAAGCCTATTACTCGTGGCGGTCGTTTCTTAAAAGTTTTAGAGGGACTCTCGGACTTCTTTTTCACTCTAGAAGGTAAGATTTGCTGACAAGTTTTTGGGATGGAATGCATTGTAATACTCCCAATTAGTACTAAATATTTAAATCAGATCTTATGATCTAGTAATAGGCTTTGCTATATATCTCAAAACTTTTTTTTTTGTCCGTAATGATGACGATAAAATGGTTTTTTTTTCGCGCTATTAAAACAACTTGGGGATTGATGGTTATTAATTCAGTTACCGTCAATAAAAAGGCATTTACTCGTAAAGTAAAGGCTGCGAAATAAGAGTTTTAATTTTTATGAAATCATTTTTTCATTGCAAACCCACCTCTTTGAAAGGTTATAACAGTCGTAACTCGATTCGTGTAGCTTCAATTTGAGTGTAAATTTTTACTGGATCACAATTTGAGTAGTAGAACTCATGAAATTCCCGTGGACAGATACGAAAATTAACTATATAAATTCTTCTCGGGTTTGCCGCCGAATCACATTTTCTACTGTCGAGCTTTCGGCGACTTTCACTGCCGCCATCATCAGACCTCGACAGTAGAAAATGTGATTCGGCGGCAAACCCGAGAAGAATTTATATCGAAGATACGCCGAGAAAGACTAATATCTCATATGAAAATTAACTAGTTCATCCCTAGTACCTACATACTTGTCTGTTGCGATGGTTGAAGTATTTTAAATATGAAATCTTTTGTGTTTTGTTCCCATGCTTTAGAACTACAAGGAGACCCATTGTCACATCAGATAAGATTGAGCTCGCAAATTTTCTTACATATATAAAGTGTAGCCTATCGCAAGATTGTGGTTTTTGCATTTATGTGTGTAAAGAAGGAGCCAAGGCTGACATGACACTAACGAGGAAGGAGGTTCAGATCACAGTCAGGCTATAGGTTAAAGTTTTCCATGGTTTCCCGAAATCACCCCAAAGTCACTTAAAATTGCTATTGTCAAATTCCTCCCAGCTCCTTGCCTCCTCTTCCCCACGTCTCTAATGAGCTTACCGTCAACTACACGTTAACCCGAATGGTGGAAAAAAATCTGTATAATGGTAGTGATCATCTGAATTAAAGGTAGAATTGTGAGCCGCCGTTTAATATTTTGGTATACTTTCAGGGTGGAAAACGTGTATGAAGAGTTGGAACTCGGGTATACAAAGCGATCAGCGGAGCTGCGTTTAGTGTGGTGCCATTTGTAGCGCCACTGGTGGTACCTGACGCCCCCCGCCCCCCGCCCCCAGCATAAAGGGGAGAAAGAAAACCTTTAAAAGCCTGTGCATTGTTATCTGATGCTGCTAAATTTCCTATCGCACAGTCGAGTGTCTATACTGGCGATCTCTCTCCTTTTCCGCGTTGAGTACTATATATCGCTTCGAACCACTACTTTTTTGTTGACTGTACAGAGATTTTCAACTTTCCACACATTTTTTACGTTTATAATCAATCATTAATTTATGTTGCTACAAACATTGTAGTTTCTCCATTTGTTTTGCCTTGGGAAGGTTAAGTTAGTTTCTTGCATGCGCAGCATAAAATAAACAAATAATAACAAAAAATATTAAAAAAACGTTCGTATAGACCGACTGAGATGTGGGATGAGGGTAGCAATTGTTCTGTACCTCGTCCATCAAATAACAGTAAGGCGAGGTTAAAAAATCATTTGATGTTTTCTCTTAGGTATATTTCACTGAATGAATACCATTCAGGTAATGTAATAGATGCTGTTGTAAATGTCTGATTTTAGTTTTTTTAAATTGACTGTAAAAATAAATGGAAACATTCTATGCTGGTGTTAAATTATTTTACACAGTTAGAGAAGATTATTCTTATCACACTGCCTACTCTCAGATTACATCAGGGCGCAATCACCACAGCTGTTGCAAACAGCTGTTGCAAGCTATGGAGCTAGCACATTAGTAAAACATGCATGGAATATTAGACGGGTTCAACAAGAAATCCTCTTGCGTCTTACAGAAAAATTCATAACTACCCCTACTAATATATTTCTTACCATTCTTGCCATAGGTACTATATACCTAGAAATAAGAAAAAGGACAACGTGTTTTTGGTTACGAAAAGAAATCAGCCCAAAAGCAACTGACTGAGAGGCTTTGAAAAGAAATACATTAAAACTGAATTTTAAATGAATGACAATCGCGATGGAACAATTCAGAAATGTATCTGCATAGATAAATATGGCACGACAATCCATTCTTCAGAGGCTCTGACTATCTGAATCTGCAGATTATCAGTTGAATCAGTACAGAGTGAAGGTCAATAGGAAAACTACTTCAGAAGTCATGAAAGACAATTGTTTTTGGTAAGAACCGGAAAAAAATTGACACAGAGCGTCTGGTTTCGTTTTCGGCATGGCTGTCTACTGCAAAACTTTGTAAGTAATTAATAGAGGTGATCTAAATAGACCACAATTATTCCTGTGGACAACTAAGTGGAAACGCAGTGCCGCAAGTGTGACTTATGGATAACTGTAGGCTAAACTTCAACGAATGCCAGTGACGAATAAATTTTATCTTAAATAAAAGAAAAAAAAAGAATAAAAACTGATTTTTTAAAATGTGTTAACGGTTAGCAGTTTTAGTAATTGGGGGTAATAAGTCTATTATGGCAGTAGTTTTCAATTAATTATACCACCTCGCAAATATTACTTGTTTAAACTTTAGAAATTAGGAAATGTTACTATAGAAATGGAAATCAATTGTTCGTCGCAGACTTGAGAGAACTAACTATTGGAATACAGAAATAATAGTAAAGCAGAGAGGTTGGAGCGCAAGATGGCAGCCAATTTTTGACAGGTGTTCAATGGATTACGGACCCTTCTCGTGGAGAGGCGATGACAGGTGGCTTTATACTAACAAAGGGACACCTGCACCTTATATAACCTCAAATCCACCTGAGGAAGATCATTATTAGTGACTTCCAGGCCTACTCCTCTTCTAATCTCAACGACACCTGGCCGGCGGATATCATCATAAGGGTATCTGCGCCTTTTGTTATCTCTACTCCAACTAGCCGCCAGGAAAGAACTTCCCTTGTAGGCAAAAGCATTTCTCTGGCCTGCAAGGGGCACCTGATGCTTCAGGAAAGTGAAGACATGTGATTTTGTAACCTCAACACCACTCTGCCTACAAGGAACAACTAGCCAGTAGGACAACATGCTTGCATCCAGGAGCACTATTAAGTGGAACAATGTCTACTATCTACTACTCTATTGAAGTAATGTGTGCTGCTTTGTATACAAGACGTCGTTATGCCACAGCGTTTCGACTCGACGTGGGCCCATCTCGACATCCGGATTCCGCTATTTGTCTTTTGTTAGCGGATTGATCTGGTAATTAAGGCCGTATTTACGCGTTTCTTACGTGCGGAATGTAGCTGCCCGAAATATTGGGCTCACGCCCACTCGGTACGCTTTCATACATTTATCGAACAGCGAGTTAACGATGACATGTTGACCAAATGGTGCATTCCACATCTCTTCGAAACATACAACTACCTTACATTTATGATCGTTGAATGTGCCGCCTTCAGCCTTAACCGAACAGTTGCACCAGTGCTGCAAACAATTTGTCTTATGGAACTGATAGTGTTCATTAAGCTACTATTCGCAATGCAGTTCTGAAGGCAACACATAAACACGAGCTATGAAGTCCTGAAACTTGTAAAAAATCATGCCGTGAGCAGTGAGCATATTGGTTACCGTCAGCATTGAGGCTTATAGTTTGATGTATTTTGTACTAGATGCTAGGCTTCTGGTTGGCCTGAATATTAACGTCAAACTGCAGTTTGTTGATATTACCACCGTTTTAACGTCCTGAATTGTCTAAACAAACCTGAAGTTGCACCAACTTTTATTTTGCTGGGATTGTGGTTTTAACTCGATTGTATATGGTTGAAAGTAGAGAGTTGTCATGAACATCCACTTTCTGACAACACTGCCATATGTTTACTATGTTTCTTGGCATATGTGATTGTGGAAGTTTCACATAGCTCGGGCCAGTGGTTCCCAAATAGTTTTTTCCCCAAGAAAGAGCTCAATCTCAAGTACCCGTTATAGCTATAATGATATTAAAAAACGAAATCAGTTTTTAGATATTTATTCAAATGTAATCCAATAACAAACATCACAAAAAATCAACAAATGTCTAAAAGTGTTATAACAACATTTCTAATAGTAATAAAATGATTAATGTTTATTTGAATTTAATGTAACAATTGTTTCTTTGCACAATTCTGAGAAATTTGGTTACTGTTTACTGAGCTTAATCCTTAGATCATCTTCTAGTTGAAGTCGGTGACAACGTTTGATTTTCATTTTTGTCATAGCCGAAAATTCGCTCTCGCAAAGGTTCGTCGAACAAAATGGAAGAAAATGTTATTGCTGCTTTGCTAACATGAGTATTCACCGGAGTATTGCTCTGCTAAACGACTCTTGAGTCCGCTGTTACATGAATGCTTATTAGTTCCTCTTGGTCAGAGATGGGTAGATGGTCGGTTGAGTGGTTTGCAAAATGTTTCTTTATCCGGTTCCATTGTGGCTATATTTCTGTAAACTATCAGCGTAACTCTGTCGAAAGATTTTGCAAGTGGCATTTAATGGCAAATTTTATATTTTCATTCAAAGTCAATGGTTTTTTTTTTTTAAGTTTCATATTAGGAAACTGGTCATATTTACATTTTTCAATCATAATCCAAAGAGACATTTTTTTAAAATAGTTGATTCATGTTTCTTCTGAATATTGTTGTATCCTAACCATGAGTCCCAAATTCAGCTCATTCAATCTGGTGAAAATATCTGACAAGTAAGCCAATTTATGCAACAATAAAGCGTCAATAAGCATTTGTTTGGACTCATGATGCCCCTGCGCGACCAAGAACAAGGCTTAATTTAATGTCTCAACTCAATTTTCTTGAAACAACTCTTCTCCTGGATAGCCAGCGTACTTCAGTAAGTAACAACAGTGTCTTGTGTTCATTACCAAGCTCACACACTAACGCAGACACAGTTTGATTGCATTAAAATATATTTTGGCTATAGTAATGTTTGCAGGATCCCCCCCCCCCCCCCCATCTAGCTCGGTGATTAACTTAGCCAAGAGATTACTACGCGTACCCCTTAAAACAACCTCACATACCCCTAGGGATACGCGTATCACTAATTGGGAACCACTGGCTCAGGCGATAGAGCAACTTACTACGGCCCGGACGACTAGGGTTCCATCCCCGATGAAGATAAAAAAAAATTATCTTGGTTCTCTTCTCCGGGTGAAGCCGCCTCGATTTGTTCAAACCTAACGTTTCGGCCATCGTGCTGTGGCCTTCATCACTGCAGTCATTTGGCCACAGCACGATGACCGAAACGTTAGGTTTTTAACAAATCAACGCGGCTCCACCCGGAGAGCGAAGATAATACTTAGGGGACGTCCATTAATTACGTGATGTGTTTTTTCGGAATTTCCTACCCCCCTTTTCTGGCGAGACTTTGTGAGATCTGGTCGGACCCCCCCCCCCCCTCTAAAATGACGTGAGATTTTGATGGACACCCTCCCCCATGCTAACCTCATAACTTTTTGAGATCCCCCTTTTTTTATGTGTCATGCTTCCAAGGGCCTTTTTTTTTTTTAGCTCTACCATCCTTCGAGAATTTAAAAACCTCACGTGAGATTTCCTTTGACCCTTCTCCCCTCCCCCTTGGTGGGTTTCGTGAGATTTCGCCGGACCTCCCTCCCCCTATTTCACCTCCCGTAATTAATGGACGCCCCCTTACGACGACTGCGGAAGCCTGCGTAATTATATTAAAAAAATTATCGGAAGCTGAAAATACCAAACGACTCCCCAGGCAACTCGGCCTGTTATCTAATGAATACTGTGGAGGAAACTCCGCGGAAAGGTTGTGATGGGAATGCGGAACTGTACCTTTAGCGAATCTGGTGGAAAGCGGCAATAGCTGTAGGAATCCCGTAACATTTGCCTGTACCTACTTTAGAAAATTAGTAAGCGTTCCTGTAACCCAAGTTCTGGAAGCACATTATTTAAATTAAAAAAATAAATAAAAAAAGCCGACAGAAGCGAAAACTTAAAACTATTAATATCAAACTCGCAACACGTCATAGTTACAGCTACAGATATACTAAATAATAATGGTCATAAGGTCCCTGTGACAGGGTTTCTATTTGCTGCGTATTCCGCCCCTGTCTTATCCGCCTTAACCTCCAGGTTAAGGTAGAATCCGAACCACGGAAGCGTTCAGGCGTACTTCACATTACACAGCAAGCTGTGATAGAGGTGAAGGTCGGGTTAAGGGTGTATGAAAATCCCCAGTGAGACAGGGATTTGAACCGGAGACCTTTCGTTCCCCAGGCAGACACCTTTACCCACTGAGCCAACAGGTCGCTACAAATATGCTGTTAACGTTAGCACGTCGGTGACGTGAACTCGTAAGGTTTTACCCATCCAAAAATCGCACAATGCACCTAAAGAAGTTTTCACTTCAAAAACTAAAAAATTAACTTAGTCCACAACTCGAATGTTGGTCTAATCTTTCCAAAGAAGTAGTACCAAGGTATTGTGTAAAGAGCCAGTAATGGCAATTCCTTTCCTCAGTGGCCTATAATTTAACGTGGAATCAGAACCACGATAGATCTCGGTGTAGCTGATATAGTCAAATACAATTCCTTCTCACCACGCGATGTTAACCCGCGACCGGAGAGATAAACTTTCGGAAATAATCGCGCCTTAGCCACCAGTGCTGCCAGCCTTGTGGCTTCGAATATCCGGAGATGGCCGCTTAATTTCCGTAGATTGGGTAAAAAAATCCGTAGACTTGCTAACTGAAAGACTGAAACAATAATTATTGAAGAAAGAGTCAAAACGAAGAATTCTTTTTATTTCCAGGTCTTTAAAATTCGAAATACAAAAAAATATTCTACATGGGAAAATAAGAAATATATCTCAACATATTTCATACAGCGTCACTTTCATCACTGCTGTTGCTGTGCCTAATTTTTGTTTATTTAAAGTGACGATACGTTTTATTATTTTATTTATTTTTTGACATAAAATTTAGCATATGTTCTATGAATAAAGCCGTGCCAACGATCGTGTCGCCGTGAATCCGATAGTTCTTCATTAAGGTCTTTTAAGATCTATAAAATGTATAATCAAACAAAATGTGAGTTTTATTTCATTTCAATCGTTGGTTCACACGAGCGGTTGCAAGGAAACAATTCACAATTACTGACAATTCTGTAATGCATTAACACTATACACTCAAAGTTTAAAAAAAAACAAAAAAAACGCGATTATAAGGTAAAATCAACAAATAATAAAAAGTAGCACAAATCCTTAGATATTTTAACAAAATCCTAGCTTTTTATAAAAATCCGTAGATCTACAGATAAATCCGTAGAATTAGCCACTGAGTTACCAGACCGCTTTGTTTTAAAGTATACGTGTGCTAAGTACTATCAAAATATGATAAAACCTGTGGGGGTGTATGAACAACGTGACAAAAATTAAGCTGATTGAGAAAAGGAGGAGAGGGTTTAAATCAAACGTAAACCGTATTTATCTTTTTGTTTTAAAGTATACGTATGCAAAGTTCCATCAAAATCGGAGAAAAACTGGCTGTTTGTATGAAGAAAATTGGCGAAAAATAAATTCATTTTTATATATTACTAGCTCGTACCCACGACTTCGTACGCGTGGATTAAGAATTTTTTTTGCTAGAATTGACTATAGAAAGTTGTTGGTAACGAAGGATTGGCCCCAACAACACCGAGTCGGCTTAATATGACAGGAAAGCTATCACTATATCATTCTACCGTCGAATATGTCTCTTGAAGAGAATCAATTTCCAACATATTTCTGTCACCATTCGATAAGGTCTCAAAATTTCGTGACTGCAACTGTTAATCATACTGGAAAAAATGTCCTGTGCCCTTCATACAGATTTTCTTGTTAAATTCCATCAGTATCGATATAGACATTTAGTCGTCAAAACGTAACAAAAAGATAGAGACTTACTTCCGTATTTATAGTATTATTACTGCGGTACACACACACACACACACACACACACACACACACACACACACACACACACACACACACACACTGACTGCGAAAAACCCCTGAGGGATCATTATAACGTAAAAAAGTGTACACCAACAGCATTGCAAGACTGCCTATGATTTGCCTCGCATTGCACCCATAACTTTGTATTATCTACAGTTTAACATTCAACCCGAATAACCGACGGCCCAGGGGTGACTCTTACGACCAAAAACAATTTTTAAAAATGTTAGCCTCCACGGAGATTTGAACCGGAGACCACGACCCAAACATTAGTAAGCCAGCGCTTTAGCCACTGAGCTACATGACCGCTACACGGAAAAACAGTAGAGAGACATCCATATCCAACGCGTCTGTCTATCGCCGTTCAGTAGTATATCGAAATTATGAGACAACATGTATTTTATATGCAGATAATTTTTCAACCAAATGTAGACAGTATTTTTCTCCTTGTTTCAAAGGATAAGTGTGCAAAGTTTCATCGAGATCGGATGAAAACTTAATTTGTATGAAGAACAAACAAACTAACAAACATACATACATACATTCATCTTTATGTATATAGATATAAAAGTATAAACTATACTTTCATGGCTGTCCAAGCGCAACACGTCATACTTATAGCTACAGATATACTGTTAACATTAGCATGTTGGTAACGCGAACTCATAGGTTTTTACCTATCCAAAAAGCGTCCAACGCGCATATCATACGCACAACACGTCATAGCATGTCGCTGACAGGGAGTCGCGAGCTCAAAGATTTACAAACAGCGCCTAATGCGCTTATAGACGTTTTCACTTCAAAAATTGCTTTCGACTGCTAACATTTCGAGCTAAAAACTAAACGATAAAAAAAAGATTTTGCCTTAATACGATTGTTAAATGAAGGAAAGTCTTGAAAGAGCGAAATGTAAGTTTCAACATCAACATTTAATTTATTGGTTCGAAATTACACACAGCCACCGTTTATGTAATTGTTGGAATTTGTGTTGAAATTATTGTTTCAAAACCTATTGTGTACTGTTTGGATTAATGTATTAGTCATGTTGGTTAAATAATTATTTATCGGCTATTTTCAATCGTTAGTACAGGTACTTATTGGGGAAAAAAATATTTCGATCTTGTAAACAAGCACGCCGTTCTTATTTTTTTCCCCCCGTTCTAGCTATTTACTAAAGACGTTTACCGACCCTTGTTCTAGGTATTTGTGGAATACCGCAATCAGAACGGCGGGTACGCTGGATACAAGACTCGAACCTGCTCCCATTGTAACTCCTCGACCCACTGTTTGGCTCCTTAATGCGCAGCCAAAATGGCGGGCTATATTCAATAATAATGGTTTAGTTAACATTATACTTTGCTGTAAAGTTTAATTTGGTTAAAAAATGAATGGCTTAATTGTCGAAGGGACATGCCACGAAATAAAAAGTATATATATATATATATATATATATATATATTGTATTTATAGGTATCTTCGCCAATTGTTAACAGATTTTAATGGGTTTTTTTTTTTATTGGATAGCGCATACCTTCAAAATTGCACTGAGATCCTATGAGTCCACTTAATTCGGAATTTTTGTATATCCCTTTAAAATATTGTCTGGCGGAACTTTCTAGCAGTGGAAAATGCATACCACGATAAGTGCTGTATATCCATTGAAAAGTTCGACTTTGCTGTTTTATTAGGGAGTTTATATCACAGTTTATGTGCATAAAAATAAAGCAATCTGATTGATATCATATGATTTTCTTAGTCCACTCAATTCTGGAATTGTAATATCGAAAAAATCTGTCATCGATTCCGGGATTGCGAAATCTCGGAATTCCGATATCCATGTTATGGTGGTTTCGTATTAATATTTAGCCGACTTGGAATTAGGTCTCAATTTGACTGTATTTTATGTTAAGATCAGATCAAACTATCCCTTCACGCCTCGTGCCACGCCTTCGCCACTTGCCACCCGCCCGTCTGTCATCTTCGGTCGGTTGTGGAATGTCAACCCGCGAATAAAGAAACCTAGTTGTTTGATGGATAAAGCAGCCTCGTCATTTGTGAGAGAGCTTTCTCTTGGTGTGGACTGTTTAATAATTTATCGTATTTCAAGCCGTGCCGGAGAACATGATTTTTTTCTGACCTTTCATTACGCCGGATAAACTTTTTGTAAGGTCTCAATTGTGAAAGTCCGTGAACACTCCTTTTGAAATATTGGTTGTATTTGCTTCCCCCATTTCTTCTCAAACGATCATCCCTTTCGTCACTAGTTTGTCTAAACGGCGCTGTCTCATTCGAGCAGCATTTTTAGTAGACCTACTCATATTTAAAGTACAAAACAGACTAAAAATTTAGTAATAAAATTAAAAAAATAAAAACAGCTTTAAAAAAACAAAAGATATTTTAAATACGTTTATAACATGCTTAGAAGAAAAAGCGAACTAAGTGGACAATATTTAAATTACTATTATTGAAATTTCAACATTAATCTGTTGTTTTTTGGAGTCTGCGTTGGAAAAGACATGAAAAACAAAAAATTACAATAAGGAATGACAATAATACATTAGATTAACCTAGCAGCTTTTACTGTAAGATACAGTCTGCCAGCCAATACTGTAGCGCCAGAGATAATGTCTCGACCACCGACGAGGCCGAGCCACAGATTAAAATACAGTATATTTGTTTCACTAAACTTTCTCCTGCAAAAAAATTTTCTCTTCACTATATGCTGTAATATATTAAGAATATTCGTACATACCCCTGTGTCGCTTCGAATAGCAAATAAAAGTGCAGCAATTCCTTTCTTGCGATGATAGGCTTCCCACTGAGTGACAGGTGGCACCGATTCCAAAAATAACTGATTAATGTTAAAATTTAAGTAACGGTGATGTGAAATAGTCTCCATTTAGATTTATTTTCTTCTAATCAAGATATAAACTCATTTCAAAATTTTTTAGTGTTTTTCTTCAAGGCGGTTTTTATTTTTTTGTAATTTTTTTTTATCTATTCTGTTTAAAACTATATGTTGTTTTGATCCTCCACTACGACGCGTCGGTGTAATGCAGGCCATTGTTTGCTCATCTTGGATGTTTGACGAAGTTACGTAGCACGAGTTCGCAGCAACTCACCCGTGCTTGCTTTTCTTATTATTTTTACCATTTAGTTGGCGAATTGTGTGTCCATTTTTCCAAAATGTTTTCGAATTGTGTTGATAGAGGAAGCTACGACTAAAACAACATTTCTTCTAGAAATCCGGGTTAATTCTGCAGTTGTTGCCGTTCAGGCTATAAATATCTGGGTCAAACACACAAATGCAAAAATCATGATATCTTTTTTTGCGATACATTAAGAAATTTGAAGCAAATTAACAGTTTTGTGTTTACTATTAGATCAAAGCTTAAGAGCGTCAATTGAATTTTTTTGTTATCATCACTTTATAAGTTTTAAGAATGAACCATCACTTGGCTAAAGATCAGAAATGCGTATTGAAAAGTGAGGTAGGAAAGTTATTATCGTCGAATGAAAATACGTCGTCGATTCCTGTCTTTATTGCCTTTTAACTCCGGCAATAATGGCTTTTGAGATTGACTATATACTCTCGTTAATTAGGAAGCAGCGTCCTGTTTCGATTTTCTTTAGACAAAATGTCTCTACATAGTAGCTCCGATAATTTATGAAGGAAAATTAGATCTCTAGACTTTTAAACGGAGACGGGAAGATTAAATTGTGTATTTGAGAGGGAAAAACATATCTATTTTTTAATGTACTATTGTATATAGTTTATAAAATGTGTGATAGCCAACTTCACGCAAGTTTTCATTAAATTAATACATCACAGCAAAGAGCATGTTTTTATTATTTCCACATTGAAAATTTACATATGATGGTCACTTTGTGGTTTGAGATTGACAACATTTTGGGAGTTGGTAGTTAAAAGTGATACTGAGAAACGTTTTTAATTTTAAATGAAAATTTTAGGATCACAAAAATTAAAACCTGAGACGCCAACTATTTCTTATGCAGGTATTTGTCTAAAACAAAGAAAATACTTGTCATTTGAAGGTAATATTGATATAAAATTTTTAATTTTAATGTTTAAATCAAACTGCATAATGTATGCAGTGTTTTAATCGACTGCAGATACCTGATAAAATAGTTATTAGGAAATTGGCTGTACTGGTAAAAATCAGAAGTGATATAATAGCAGATGACATTTGACAGTCTTGATACGTTGCTTTTTGTTATGTTTGCTGTGTGTGAACGATGCTTTTAGTTAAATTTTATTTGGTGGTCCCTAAATGGCTTTTGAGTACAGCAAACATTTCGTTTGAACGCCTTATTCATGTGTTCTTCCTGTGGAAATAATGTTTATTACTGAACTGACTTATTGTCATCGGATAAACACGTGCGGTTTGCATTTGGTGAAATTAATTTGAACTCTCAATGCTCCAAATTCACGGTTCAGCAAGATCTGAATAATTGCAAGTCCGCCGTTATAGCACAAAGGCTTGTGTGTATTATCGGAAATAGCACTAACTACTTTCGTTTCGTTTTTACCTTCAATTAGTAAACGCATTTCATTATCGTGTCAGAAACTTCTGCATTTATACGTGCTAGTAGGCTACACAATCACAGTGTTTTCCAAAATTACTTTGGTCCTGAACTCAGCCACATCTAGTGCATTCTAGGTCGCCTGATGAAGTCTATTCTGTGCGGGAAGGTGGACATAGCGGATACTGACGCATGTGTTTTACGGTCTGATATCTTCATTCACACTTGACCAAGTCGGCGTTGATCTTGGCCTTGCCCATTCCCGACTTTATGTTGGTCAGCTCTCAGCCACTGCACAATAAATTTCTGAACTCCCGAAGAGAAGTATCAATCACGCTGTGCTGTTTAACTGCCTTTAACAGATAAAAAAACACACACACACACACACATCAGAAGTGTTTTTCCTCTATCTTCCAAGAACTGACGTTTGATGTTAAAGTTCTCAGGAGTTTCAATTACATTCACCAGTTAGCTGATCCTGGTAGCATACGTGGAAGCTTATCGCTTATTTCGAAGATGTCTTGTGCGAACAGTACAACTGGACCTTTGAACTCATCTTAGCGAAAACGACCATCGAACTTGAAAGTCTTGAGGGATGTTGTTACTTTCAGCAGTAACAATTGTACAGCTTGTGTCAGTAATTTCAATTTACCAGGTTATGTCTAGCAACCATTCGGTATTCTCGAGATGGTTCTTGTGTCGAGAGCTTTAGGAACCTATACTAGCTGGACAACTCGACTGCTATTCCGTCAGTCATTGTTAACTTGCTAACTTGCTTTGCATAGAAGAAATGCTTGCATATTTCACAAACCTCTTCACAGACCGTGTTGATAGTTTTGTTGAATGTTACTGTGCTGTCTCTGATTCGTATTCGTCTTGGAATGTCTGGTAGCTCAGTGGAGTATGTAAAAAAAAAAAAAATAATAATAATAATAATTTAAGGTGCTTTCCTTCTAAGTTCACGATGGCGTGTTCAAATCCCGGGAGATGCCATAATTTTTAAGAGTTTTTTCTGATCATTTAAGTTATACCAGAAGGTTTCGTGGATTGGGTTCCTTGTTAAATTTCAGATCCAATGAAGACAAAAGGCGAAAAGAGGTGAATAAGGATTGATTTTTTTTTAAAAAAAATATTGACATTTGTACTTTCCGTCGTAAAACCATACAAACTAAACGTGTAGCTTGATGACTGACGTCTACTTATTTAGCCCGATAGAGCTTGCAGTCTTAAAAGTATTTGTCTTGTTTCTTTCTTTCATGTATTACGAACCTGAAAGTGTCAAATTATTGTGGGATTATACCCCTCTGAACATTAAGTTGCTATATCTGACAAATTTTAACTGGTAGTTGGATGCCCGCTTGTAAAAGTAATTTCATAAAGTTTGTGATGATATTCTAGTTCCCCTTGCTCCAGAAAAAAAAATTTGGTTAACTTCACATACAGACTCTTCATCGCAGTCACAACGTGGTGTTTGTATTGCTTTAATTCTCTGCAGGTGCGAAGGTAAGAAACCAAGGTTAGACTCTAATGTAGCTATTGCAGTTGTTAATGTTCTTTATGGGTAGTCCTTTTGATGTAACTGTGAAGTTGGTATCTGAGGGTGGATGGCAGCATAGTGGTGACTTCTGCAGTCTTTTTTAAAGGAAATTCATAATATCTAAACCTGGTCACTTTGTCTCTTCCTCGTCCTTTTTTGCAGCTCTCTTTGATAGGTGATCTGCCTCTTATGACAACATGTGCTTTTATCCGTATAAATACAACTCTGTTTAGGTTATCGAGTTGACTGTTGGTCTGTAGCACTTTCATTATCAAAAATCATTTCGACTGGCTACTGGGCATTGTTTTATAAGTTATACAGGTCTCTGATTGGAGGAAAAAAGAACCGCCACTTAAGTGGTGTCTCTGTACCAGTGAAGAAATTAAATTTCGAGCAGTGACAGTCAGTGCAAAGTCGTTGCTAATTATAGCACAACAGTGAAGCGCTGAAACAAACATGACATTGCGTGCGTGTACAATTCGACATCGTCTGCCTCACATATTATTTTGCCTTAAGCTCGAGACTGAAGAAATCATCTGTTGATTTACAACATATTTTGTTTTCTGATGCGTTCAGATTTATTTTGGTTTTTTACGGTGTAGATGTGATAATGTGAGCACTACAATGTATAACTCACGATTTTGTCTGCTGCTATGTGACGACCCACTTCAACGGCGAGCACTACATCCGAGAATTTATAGAACTGAAGTAATTCTTTGTTTACGCTGCTTCTTGTTCTATATTGCAGTTGTACTACGATTGGTATAAGCTTCATTTCTGTATCGTAGTTAACCTGCTCTTTTATGCTCCGCATTTTGGCCTGTCGAACGTAAGAGGAACACATCAGTCGGAATTAGACCCGTCGATGTCATCGATCAGTCAGATCAACACGTGGAATAAATTTGAACAGAATCACCTGATTGCTTCTCGCATCTTAAGTAATTTGTAAACCTCATTTGCGCATGTTAAACTTTTCAAAATGTTGTTAAGGAATTTATTTAGTGTCTGAAAGTAGACCTACGTACTCCAGATATCAACACTTTCTGATAGTGTTTATTCTGTGGCCCGGTTACAAAACACAAGTACCTAATGGCCAAGGGGACATAAAAATATGAGAAGGAAAGGTATGTGTAGCAGATGCTAGTCAGTTTGTTGCCCATTTTTATTTCCTCAATTAACCTCGGGGGCGTTGTGAGCCGCCCGTCAACATCTTTATTTCTGCCCCTCTCCTGAAATTACTGCCGCTCTGTGCCCTTCCACACGTTTTATGGTCCTCAACCCTCCGTCGGGCTTCCGAAATCCCTACCGTGACAGCATAAGTCAGCAGAAGTTCCGATAGCACCTTGCTTATTTTTAACCTACCTCAGTGCTAAATTTGCGCGCCTTAATAAAATCGTAAATAATTTAATAGAATGCTGAGATTTCATGTAAGATTGTTCGAAATAAAGATACACTTGTCTTATGAGATTAAGACCGCGGTTAGTATCACTCAGACTAAACAAATTGGAATATTTTCCTCGATTTTCGTAGAGAGGATTTTTGTTTAGCATCTAGTTACTCTTCGCTCCCTTTTAGGCTTTTTCTAGGGGGGGGGGAGGGGGGGGAATCTATATGATTGCATTCCAAAATAAAAGTCTAGGTTATATCATTTAATGTTTTTGTTCAGATACCATACAAGTTTGCCAACATATTCCAGTCAGTTGTGGTCCACATAATGGGACACTTAGTTTCGTGGTTGTAAAACATGGAACATCACCTTTATCTAGCGGAGATGCAAATTTTGACTCTTCTTTCCATTACTTGTAATTCGGTCACCTGATTATGATTTAGAGTATATCTCAATCCATACAACTTATTTTGGTAGAAGGTTATTAATATTATTATTCATGAGTAAACGTAGTTATGCTGCTTTTTCTTCCCAATTATAAGTAAAAAAAATCAACATCTGTACATGCTGAAAGAAGCTTGTTTCTATGAAGTTTTCCATAATTTGGAAGTGGAGATTATTTTATCTGAAATAGAATTTCGCATTTAGTTTCCCAACCTTTTTCAACCCGAGGACTAGTAAAATATCAAAACTAATTCTAAGGAATACTAACTTAGATGAGACTTTTTTTACCTATTATTAACATATTGTAGTTCACCGTTACAACATAATACATCTAAAAGTACATTTTGAGTTGATTTTGACGTCAGCAGTTATTTATTGAACACTGCATTTGAAAACAAGTGTAAAAGTTTTCTACTATTTGCAATGTATTAACGAAAGTATCCGCGATTAGTTGGCAGTGTCAGTGTCCCGGGTGCGTCAGGACGTAAAAGTAGAGACGCGTCGTGTTTAGCAGTAAGCCGGTTGCAGCCTGTCTGCTGAAGGCTCTCTAAGAGGCTCTGCTAACTTGTCTTGCTGTTTGCGCGACAGCTTTTACTGTGTTCGGAGACCTGTAGGCCGCGCTCGCCTTCGGCGAAAACACAGCGTGCAATTGGCTTCACGTTCGAAAGAATTTCATTTGCATATGATACGAATATTGAAAGTAATATTATATCCTGTAGTTATTGCCGTCGTTACTATCTGGTCAGGTGGGTACAAAAAGTGTTTTTATTTTTGTAATATATGCCTCTAACTGTTACCTTTGGAATTGAGAAGTTTGACGTTATGTGCTTCAAATGGTAGAATGTGCCCAAATGAAGTTTAAGATGCTTTTGATTTGCTTATTTAATAATACATTTCAAGTTATTTTGGAAAATCAGCGGTGGAACAGGAATGGACTGTAGACTATTCATATTAAAGTCGTCGAGCGGAAAATCTATTATGTTTGCTATAAAGATTTTAAGGCATTCGACTTCATTTTTATACTTCTGAAATAAGGTCTGTGGTTATAACTCTTCCTCCCCTCCTCCCTTACCCTGTCTGATCAAAAATATCAGGGCACCAATCTAAAACTACAATTAGACTTTACACGTGCGACGTTCCCTATCATTAGACGTCAATGTAAGATGTATGTCGGTTTCACCTCTGCTGGTGAGACTTTCAATTAGTTTCAGAAAGTATTTGTAGTAATTGCAGCCCATTCTTCCTCAAGAGCTGAAACCAGAATCGGTAGTGACGTTGGACGCCGGGGTCTGGAGGCAAGCCAGCGTTCTAACTCATCCCACAGGTATTCCATTGGATTGAGGTCTAGACTAAAGGCAGGTCAGTCCATTTCAGATATGTTATTGTCCACAAACCAGTGCCTCATAGATGGAGCTTTGTGACGGTGTGTATTGTCCTGCTGATACAATCATCGTCTCTGAACTGTTCCTTCACCGTTCGCAGTAATCAGTGGTTCAAAATGTTTTCATGTCTTCCTCCATTTATAGTTTTCTTAAGCGCAATAACAACCTATCCACGGGAAAAAAAAAACACCATACCATAACACCACATCCTCCGTACTTCACTGTTGGCAGTACACATGATGGCCTGTAACGTTATACAGGCATTCGTCAAACCCAAACTCTTCCATCGGATTACCAATAGTGTGATTTATCACTCCAAATCACTTATTTCCAGTCATCCACTGTCCACTGGCGTCACTGTTTATACTACCTCAAGGGTCGCTTAGCATTGATTGCAGAAATGTTTGGCTCGACCTTTCTACCACATTCTTGATAACTCCCAGAGCAAAGTCATTTTGCTGTAAAGCTGCTAGCAAACGATTTCTCCTGCTGAGTCTTGCGATTTTTTATCACTGCTGTTGCTCTTCAGCTCCGGCTGTCATAAATGAGGTTTGTCTGGTCTTGGTGTAGTTGCGGTTGTTTCTTCGCGTTTCCACTTTATCATCACGTCACCAACAGTTAACTCGCGCAGCTTTAGAAGTGTTGAAATGTTCCTGGCGGGTTTGTTGCTCAGATATCACGCAAGGACTGGTCCACGTTCGTAGTCGGTGAGCTGTGGTGACCGATCTATCCTGCTGTTACTTCTTCTCCAATGACAATACAACCCCTCCAATGACAATACAACCCCTCCCTTTATATAGGCGAGTGACATTTAACGTCCAATTCAGCCTTACACATGGGTATCTGGTTACTTTTAATGAGATAGTAAACTTAGTCCTTCTCTTATTGTCATAGTTAATCAACCGCTCACAGCTTTCCCTTCAAAGTAAAATTGGATTCGTTTTATTCAGATCTGAGTCGGTGTCGTGGAGAATGCGAGAAGGCAGGAGCACATCAGCTAGCAGTGTCACGCGCGCACTGCATTAAGCCGGCCGCTCTCATTATGGCGACTGAAAGCGGGAGGAAGACCTCCTACCTGACAGCCGTAACTCACAGGGCGCCCTCCCTGCTCTTTCATTTCGGTACACCACCTCCGGGTACCTTTACAAGTCGCGTTTCTCCACATTTACTGCAAGTGCTTTACAACCAAACATTCCCAAATAAAGTGCAGAATTATTAATAATGATCAATGAGCAGAAAGGAATGTTACCCTTTACAGAGATTCGACGACCAATACCATTTCAAGGACGTAATTTTATAAAGCGTTTTTAATGTATTTACTTTTCCCTTATCTGTATTAAGCATTGTATTCGTGAAATATTGAATCGTTTTCATGAACACTGCGACAGATTTTTGATACAATAGTTACCTAATTTACATTTTGTTATTGTACTCCTGTTTGGTAGTTTTATCTGCAAATTGAATGGTAAACATGTCGTTTTATTTCGAAACCACGATATTTCCATCCACATGTCTGTCTATTAGTCACTTGATGCTAAGCGAACAGAAAACAGAACTGGATTATAATCAGTGGGATTGTCATATTGCGGACAATTTCTTATGGCAGTTTCTTTGCTACTTGTCGGATCATCTCTTCTGGGAAGGTTTGATTTGTGTATATGAAGTACACTAGGATGCATCGCGGAAACCAAATTAACCTGTAGGCGCCGATCGATAACAACTGGCCATCCGACGTCTACAGCTAAATAATCCTACCAACATTGTGGTGGTGTTAATTTTATGAGTTTACGGCTCTAACATGTCCTGCAGGTAGGTTAGGTGTATTTATGGCGTCTTTGAACCATTATAGTTACACTCCCAGTGCAGACTTGATCATTTCAGTCTCTGTTGCTAACTAAGAAATATTAATGTTTTGTAGATGTTTGTACAGACTTTTATTCCCAAATAACTTTTCTTGAGTATTGACTAGAACAGTACTGTACAGTAGTGTCCAGCGGTAATCCAGCAGTATACTAAGCGTGTTACACCGCCGCTGGGGACGAACTTTTCGCCTCTTTTGCGTACCAGCATTCTTGATTGCAGTTTTCAGATGATTATCCTTGATCCTCTAATTTAATTCCGATGGAGCAATTCCGCTACACGCGTATTTTTGTCTTAAATCATTTAAACATAATTTCCGCATCCAACTACTTTTTCCCTTTAGAATATTGATTTTAAGTGCTTTTGGTGTATTTGGTAACTCATTCAACAATTCCCTTTGTAATTTATTCCAGTCTCCGACTTCCTTACCTAAAAAAGAAAATTTTCGCACTCCTTCATGTCTGAAATCAGTTTGGTTGGAAGTGTCCGCCTCAAGAATACACTTTTTACAAGCACAGTAACAAAAAATAGCACAAGCTGAGGCGGACCGTAGGCATTTAATGACACTTACTTCCTTCTCTTAGAAATTTCATCCTTAATGGCCCCAGCCGTCTGCAGAATAATATATATTTTTTTAAGTTTAATTGCCGCTGTAATACATTGCAGACTGTCACTCCGTTGTGACAAGTTTTTTAAAATTTAGATGCTACAGTAGCTGTCTAGTGATATGTAGAATCAGAAAATATTTTTGGATGTTGTGTAAATTGTTTTCATTGTTATGAATAGTGAGAATATTCACTTTGGTGCTTTATTTGTGGTTTGTATAAGATCTAAAATTAAATTGAAGTTTAGCTTCTCCCCTTCCCGTTTCCCCGAGGTAATGAAAAGCTTAATGCGTTTATGGTTTCATTTTACTCTGTGGACTACAATTTATAATTAGTATTTGTAACGTTCTTCTCAGCTGGCTACTTCTTTCTATTGTCAGATGCTGGGCGAGTATGCAAGGTCTTTACAAATTTTGATACTCGGCTAGTTACCCGAGAACATTACATTAATTCTCAAAGCCGAAAAAAAACTTTGTTCTTATATATAAATACTAGCATTTGCCCGCTGCTTCACGCGCGCGTGCCTTGGCAGATGTAGAAATTATTTACCGATTTTATTCTCTTATCAGACATTAACGTGGAAAGGCATGAACTGTTAATGTATTCTGAATAGTTTCGTTTTGTTTCGGTTAATACGTTAGGTTCGGTTTTCATACTGATGTCAGAGAGTTGTTTTATTCATATTTTAACATGATGCAATTGATTCAATAGTAGAAAAGGTTCCTGAAAAATTAACAGTAGTAATTCGTGGTTGTAATTATTGTGCGAAGTATAAACATTTATTGTTTAGAAAGGCTTTCATGGTTCAAACGACGTTCTTTCTTCTGTGCGCTTTCAGAAGCTATGGATTTAGCGTATAGAACCCGGTTATAGGTCAATCGCTTTTCTCGGTGCAGGTTACTTTCATTTGCTCTAGCTATTTCATCTAGTTCTCTTTGACGTTGCAGACGATGTTGTCGGTCTATTTCACTCTCATTTAGCCGAATATTATTTCTGAAAGCAATATTTAACTCAGCTAAAACATAATATTTTTAAATGCTGATATGGAGGATTCCACGTTAACCGTGGTACCGAAAATTTAAATGGATATATAACAGTTGTAACGTTAAGAAAGCTGATATTATAATCATTATGTGTAATTTTTTTTGGCGATTTTATGTGTAAACTTTTCCTGGGATTATATAGCTAGGTATAAGCTTTGTTAAGGATGTATCTATGGATTTAATGAAAAATATTCTTTCCATGATACTTAACTAAAAAAAGTTTATTTTTAAATGTGGATACCGAGGATTGCAACATAACCACGGTGCCATAAATTTATGTAAATATAGCAGTAATCTACGACTTAGTCCTCTTGGAAGTGTGCTGAAATATAAAAATTCGTTACCAATAATCACAGCATCTCAATTTTTCTGATTTATTTATTTTTTGTTGTTTTTTGTTGTTTGGATATTGGTTTTATTTTATGTTGATACACCATCAATTATTCCTGCTTTAAAATAGAAATTTACGTGAATTGGAGTTAATCTTGGTTTCAAACCGTCGTATCATTATTGTCATTATTTCAGTCAGATATAATTAATTCAAAAATGTCAAAATGGATCACGGTACAGTATATGTACTAATGTGCATGTAACTCAAGCAATTATTTCTGAGTGGCAAAATTATCGCAAGTTGTAAATCGATTGAAATGCAACCTGGACAGTGATGACAGCTGATATGCTTTGTTATAGGCCAAAGGGACGATTCTTTTAGCTTTATAATTTACGCGGTGTAGCATTAGGATCTGAAAATTTTTTTATTTGAGTTTCTTTCAATATATCCGTATTTTCTATGTAATTATTTCAGTCGCATGTACCTGAATTTTCGGATGCCTAGTTATATTTGCACGTTATAGCCACGAGACATATTAATCGAATAAAGTACTTCCAAATATATGCAATTCCGCACAAGTCATTATGAAAGAAGTATGTTTTATTACTTGCTGATATTTATAATAGCTGTTTTTCAGACATCGCTCTTCGAGAAAAAACTGAATTTCGTATTAAGTATTGGCTTATTGTGGCTGTATTGTACAGAATTCACGTAGCAATTTTGTTCCAGAGACAAACTGTATAACAGTCTACCAGAGACAATACGTCTTCAATATTTGTAATACAACTTTTTAGTAATTCAACAGACCTGTTACGATTCAAGTAAATGCTGATTATACTTGATTCACGTATTCTTTTTATTTTGAAGTACTGGGGTCCAGAAAAATGAATCGCAGAAGTAAAAAAAGGAAATCCTAAATTTTGTCAGGTCTCTTTATGAAAGGAGTGACCGTCTGAATGTGTATAATTATCTGTGGTCTACAGTTTCACATTTCTGAAGTTTTTTACCGACTTTCTTCTTCCCATGGTACATATTAGTCATTAGCTACTTCTGCAGATGTTGATCAGCAACATTTGCTTTAAAAATTTGGAAACACCATGCAAATTGATGCGGTAGTTTTTGCGTTATTAGAGATCAAGCCTCACTACAAACGCAGCTTGCTTACAGATTTATAATAGTATAGATAAGTAAAATTCTTTCCTGGTAACTATATGCTAATATTGAAACAGCAATTTTAGAACTGGAAAACAAGTAGTCTTACTATTGCCTTCGGAAAAACGTTATTTATTTATTTCTTTGTTTGTGTAACTACTAATGGGAAAGAACACTACAACAGTTGCATATGGTATAAATCTAAGCTAACTAGGCTAGGAAACCTTGGTTAAATGTTTGCTTGAGTGTTAGGATGGTCTGGAAACGTTGTTATGGGTTACAGGAGTTGGAAGAGGCCAGCTAGATTATTTTGCAGGTATTACCATACAGCTTAATTTGGAACTGGTATGTTTAAGGAATTGGAGTTATTCTAAACAGGAGGCGGTTAAAAAGAATGCTGAGACTCCTATAATAAGGTTTATTTTGGAGAGGAGGCGTTGATGGATACAAATAGAAGAATTAGGAGTAGAATGAGGATAGGAAGAGATGAAGATGACCCTAAACTAAAAAAATTTCCCATTGTTTCCCATTTGAAGGTAACGTAGTCTGAGATTGGAATACATTATCGTGGGAGGTGCAAAATGCTAGATGAACCAGAGAAATAATTAAAAGTGCATGAGTAAGCTTCATCATCTCATCAGGAAGTGCTATAAAAAGTCAATAAACTAACGGAAAAATATTAAGTAGGCCACAAGTGAATTTGCCAGTTAGAATTCTTGTTTTTTACTATTTGTGTAAATGCTATAGAAATCTCTGCTTAAGCCCACTTTGGCTTACTATTTTGGAGTCTGTGCGCGATCACGGCTTCGGTTAAAGTCAGTATTTTCCATTTGCAATTTTTGATGACTTTTTCCATATTCACCGCTTCTGGCATTTCGTCCTTGAAATATGACGTCGGTTTAAGTGGCTCAAGTGTCTCAGCAAGTACCAGTTTGGGATCAAAACGACGGCCAGAATCTGGAAGGACTTACGTTGGCCAAATGCCAGAAAAACTGAAGATACATTAGCTTTCTTTGTTTGAACGATGTTTTGTGACTTTTTTTCATGTTTTTTGTTTTTGTTTTTTTCATGCAGAAAAAAATGCGCAACTTTGAGGAAACACAATTACAAATAAGACTTGTATTTCATATATGTTAGCGTTCTTTATGCGTCACTACTGTTTCATGAACTCTGCGCACTAGTTTGCGCTATCCGATCTTCTTCACAGGTTGCTTGCTTCACGGAAAAATCTAACTAAGTATGAGTTGGGTTAGATTAGGTCTCTTGGCTGCGTGTACAGAAGTTTGTCACAAAATACGGCTATCTCTATTTCTGCGGCATTCTGGACACAGCGAGGTTCTGAGGGAGACCACAGCGAGCGTGATGAGTGAGTAGTAATAATACTCTAGACTCGCATTCGGGAGGACGCGGGTTCGAATCTCCGTCTGGCCATCCAGATTCCGTTTTCCATTGGATCTCGAAACCACTCCAGGCGAATTCCGGGATGGTTCTTTCAAAAGGCATGACCGAATTCCTCCGCGTTTCTATACCCTGTTCTTTCCTGCCTCTAAATGACCTTGACGTTGACGAGACGTAAAGCCGTAAGCAAATAAAAAAAAGCAGACTCAACAATGGTGGCGGTCTAAACGTCTTGTGAGAAGTCGCTATAAAAGTTCCTAGCACTTGGAGAAAATCGTTTTAATGTGCCACTGACCATGGAGACATTAAAATAACCACAAAGAAACACAGTCATCGCTTGTTAGTGCGTATTGAATTATTATTTCTTAACTCTGTTGCTTTATTAGGTTTTTGCTAAATAAAATATTTTTTCATGTTTAGTAGGGTCTAATAAGAAACACCTTATTTTAATATGTATCAAGTGTTGAAATCATTGCATGCAGTTGATCCCTTGATAAAATTATTAACGTAGGATTGGTGCCTAAGCTTTCTCTTTTCAAGCGACTGCAGAAATCCTGAATCTACAAATTACCGAAGATAAACAATTGTTTTTAGCTATTTCCCAACCGGTCTTCACTGTTTATGTACTACATGTTTAAACAACCTTTGAGGTTTGTAGGCTTTCACAAAACTATATTTGATGATGTTTGAATTGTTGTGTATCTGACGTCTTTGCCGTACTGTCACTTAATCGTGTTGATTGGGAGCCGAGTGCAGCAGGAGCAGAGAGGAGCACGCATGAAATGTAACTGATATTGGCATGCTGTGTTATCCGCTGTGTGTTAATGGTTGGTTGACTGTGCGCTGTGAGACAAAAATGTGGTGTCGAGTTTCGTCTGTGACACGCGCAGTTTAAACGTGAATGGGCGGGAAAGGGAATTGCGGACGGAAATGAAACGCACACCGATGCCGCAGAGAGAGAGCTTTGTGGCGCCCGCGTTTCATCCTCAACCAGCAACAAATTATGTTTGCTGGTAGTTCGTCATTTTTCAATATTAAACGATAATTTGGATTGCATATTGCATTTAGTGTCTATTACATTTTTTCCACCGAATTTGGTTTTTCAAAAGTGTAATTCAACTTGTACTCTTCTCAAAATTAACGTACCTGGTCCACAGTGAATAATTTATAAGTGACGCGTTAATTCAACAGCGCAGAAATTATGTTAGAATTAAAAATGTGATTTGGCAAAATATAATGTTAACACTGTTGAGCATGTCGTATATATCGGTATATACTGTACGTAACTGCGTCACAATATTGCTTACGCTTACTTTATGCTCAATTTCAGTCATTTGATGGTGATGAAATTTTTTCTATTGTTCCGACGTTCCTGAATAAATAGCATATCACAATATTCCCTGTTTTCACCTACATATAAAAACTATTGCGCCAACGTACTTATCTAACCTGTCTCCTCTGTATTTTGATAAGTTTTATGAGTAACAACATCGATTACGTGATAAATGGAGAATTATTGGTGTTGATTTCTGCCTTCTTTCCATTTAAAAATGACTGAAGTATAATGGGACAAACATTCAAAGTGTTTATATCGTAGTAAGTACAATTCTGTATATGAAAGGAGCAGCTGTTGCTGTGGATTAACTTATTTACAGCATCAGTAGCTTCCACTTTTCCTATTTTCACTAGTAAGACGTAATTATATAATTGTTAAAAATTTGAAAATGGCTGTTTTTGCTAGGAATTCCTGACCTTTTCAATATTTTAGTAATAAACTCATTTTATAAGAACGATCTTACAATCATTGTGGATTGTCGTCAGCATTGGAGCTAAATCTAGATTCTTGTAGCCTTCTTGACATTAATGTATGTTTATTATCACCTTTTTTACGACGACAAATTTAAATCATTAGATTTTAGACATTTCAAGGAGTGCTGCAAGTAAGTATCGCACCTTACTACTTCTCGTTTTAAGTAAAACATTGCTGTGTTATGAAGCACCCTTAAATTCATAAACAATTTGTAGCTAGAACGGAGAGTCATACTTTTGTTAATTCTTTTCTATCACTCCATAGTAACTCAACGTATTCTTCTTTTAAGCTTGAAACGTCATATACAGACCTTACTAAACACTGTAACTGTAATTCTGTTCTTTAGTATTCCCAATTTACTTTCTAAGATAGAGAGATCCAATAATAATTTTCTGTTTAGAGCAGTTTATAGGTAATCTATTTTGAATTGTTGGACAAAGGTTGTAAAACTAGCTTCTGAAAGTTTAGTAATCAATTTTTTGGAAGATTTTTCAGTCATCAGATTGCTTTGTTATTTGGCCTTTTTTTTATAACTATAGATTTTCCGAAAGATTTTTACTCTGTGTTTGGCCAAATTAATAAATTATGTGTATTCGTCAGTGAATTCTGCTCATATATATATCATTGCAGGTTTGTATGACTATATGATTTTAGTAAGCATCTGTGAAAGATATTACGTTCATAGACCGAGCGTGGTGGGTGAACGGTTTACGTTCTGGCCTCGGATTCGGGAGGACGCCGGTTCGAATCCCCGTCCAGGTTTGGGTTTTCCATGGTTTCCCCAAATCACTCCAGGCGAATGCTGGGATGCTTTCTTCATAAAGGCCATGGCCGGATTACTTCCCATTCTTTGTCCCCAGTCCCATCCCGCCTCTAATGACCTTAGCCGTCAACGAAGCGTAAAGCCATAAGAAAAAAATAATAATAATAATACGTTCATAGGTCTGTTGCTTCGCAGTGAAAGTTCTTTTAATCGGCTGAGAAAACATTTACTGTAAAACAAAAAGGGGGGGGGGGGTGCTAACAGACAAACATTCTGGCATTTATGTCTAGGTTTTTTTAATACTTTCAAATTTGAAAACAAAGAGCTTATATTTACTAAAAACTTAGCTTAGCGGGCTTTGCCGTGTGGGACTGCGCAAATTCAATTACATCTGGTTTTCCAGAAATTAACTGGTGAATACTTGGATTACATCTTTATGAAGGACCATTGTAGATTTTCTCCTTGTTCCTTGTCAACATTCCTATAGAGGCCAGTAATTATTTGGAAATAACTATTACATTGTTACCGAAAGCGATGATCTTGTGATGTCACTGCTCTTTCCGTGTCTCATTTCACTCACAGTCAAGGCAGGAATACTATTTTCCCCTCACATTTTACGAAGAAGTTTAATTGCTACAGTTTTCTACGGCAATAAATTTATGCCACTTTATGGTGTTTTTCCGTCACATAACCACTTATTTTTTTAAAAAAATAGTATTTCGGTCATTGTTTCTGTAAAGCTGACGTCACGCTCCCTGCCTTCGTTGCACGACTAACAACGGAAGCGATGTTATTACAAAACGGATGTTACGAGCGTTATTTAATAAGAATGCTGTTTAGCTAACCAAACGCAAAGAAATTGCCAGAACACAGGAATAAAAGTATGTATTGCTTTTAAATTAATATATTATTAGTCACTTTTTATTTATTTGTATTCAGTCTATGTAGATGTTTTTTTATGCTGTCTCTCTCTACAAATATCAATGTTAGCGTAAACTCAGAAATATTTACCACATTGCATCATTTTTTAGGTTATCAGCGTTATTTAAATACAGTTGTATTTAGTTAAGCAACTGTGAGAGGTGAGCTGGAAGAACACTGCGTTCAATCCGTCATTTTTGATGGTTTTAGGAGCTATTTATTCTCTGTCAATGTTATAAGTAAGCAAGCTTGTAGAAATGAGTTGCCGTCATTTTCGACGTGCTTAGAAGCTAATTTAAAATAAAAGTTGCAGTGGTGAATGGTAACTGAATTAACATCTACTGTATCTTTATTGGGCCTTTTTTGGAATGATGCGGCTAACAATAAACTGCCTAACAAAAGTTTAGAAATATTACATGAGAGACGAACTTCTGTGTAGTTGTTCGTCGTCATTCGGTTTACGGCACTTAATCTTTACTACAATCACGTCATAACTAAAGGCTTGGTTGTAGATCTTAGCTCTGGTGTATTTAGATATATGAAATTTTCATCATTGTCTTTATAGGAATATGAAACTTAGTGTTACACACTGTTGCGTGGAGTTTCTTACTGTGAGTTACGTCACGTGGAGGAGCACGTTAATAACATCAACCTTCTGGCTGTAAACTCATACAAGATATATCGCATCGACACGCCCGAAAGCCTTCGTTCACATAACAGTATAATTTTCATATTGGATCTCATTTCTAAATTTGTGATGTGTTTTCTAGATGATGTCCTCTTTAATACATCATTAACACTAAATGGTTATGGATTAGCAAATTTAATGGATATTGTAGTATCATTTTGAATTTCTACAACACAAATACATAATCACAGGAAGACGCTCAGTTAGTGATATAACGCTAGAAGGCATCAAGGACGTACAAGTCACAACAGTAGGATGATCTGTAAGGTATTTGTGCAGTCTTTCAGATATGTGATGATGCACTTGTTGCGTCTTAGCTTTTTTTTGTGCATTACGAAATTTGCGTATTAAAATTTTTGATGGATTATCGTTCATAAAAATTTAAAATTCATGTCTGAATATACTTAAAAAAAAAAGATAAATGTTCTTTTATATGCGGCACGTATCTGAAAACAGAAGCATGATTGATTATCCGTTTCTTATGTATTATGTACAAAAAGTTTCAAACTACAGTGGAAACAACAATTACGTCTTCATTGAACCAACATTCAGTGACACAAGAATAAAACAAAAATAGGACATCTTCCAGCGAATTAGCATAAAATTTAAACCTTTACTTACGGCGAAAACACTTTGTTTTGAACATTTACATTCCAAGTTTAGTTTGGTTCACAATAATTGAAGCGACATTATTATGTGTTGCATGGTTGAAATAGGCAGTATGATATTGTTCACTGTAAGCACTTCTAGGGGGATGGTCTCCAAGTTTTGCCCTTATACTGACAAAGCAGCACTTTCCGGAAGGCTTGCCGGAAGACCTTGTTGAAGATGGTGTAAAATACGGGGTTAACCATAGAGCTGGCGTATCCAAGCCAGGTGACAAGGTCGAAGACAGCGGGGTCAATGTTCTGCTCGCAGGTAGCACATAGCGCGGGAAGAAGGTTGAGGACAAAAAAAGGCGCCCAAAGGATGACGAAAGTGAAAAAGACGACACCGAGCACCTTAGTGGCCTTCTGCTCTAGGCGCAGGATGCGGCCGTGACGAGAAGATGTGCGAGAGATGACGGACGACGTCCGCGAGTGGTGGGAGCGCACAGTCTGGGAGGTAGACCGCGGAGCAGCCAAGCACGGCGAGGAGAGGGAGTTGGCGTCCGTGCCGCTGCTGCCGGCTCGAGTCCCGTTGTGGTGTCGGAGGGTGGCAGCTCGACGTAGAGTCGGCGTCGCACGCACCGGCGGCGTCAGTAGCGAGGTGCGGTACGTCACCGACCCGCGCCTCATCAGCAGCGGCGTGTCCCACGTCACCACTGTGTTACTGCCGCCGCTGCTACTGCTACTAGTTGGCGCGCGGAGAATATTGCTCAGAATCTGGCCCTTGCGGGCACCGGAAACTGGCCTCGCTCCCGAGGAGGGTGAAGGCGGCGGAGGTCTTAGAGCGTCATCTGCACTGGCGCTCGTAGCCACCTTTTCGGGTACGATGACGACGTCTGTGGAGCGTTGTACAGCTGGTGGTTTCCCATCACCGAAATAAGGGCACGTGCAGGGCGGAGGAAGGGCTAGCTTGTCGCTGGTTTCGGTCGTTTCGCGTAAATTCTGTTGCTGAACGGCAGCATCCATTGCCGTCCCTCCTTCCGATGCGGTTGACGACTGGCTGTCCAGACGATGTCTACCCGCGGAAAACGACGAAGATGTCTCGTGGAAACTGGAACCTCTACGCTTGCGCAGTTGCTGGCGTGACGTCATTGGTGCTTCGTGAAACATAGATGCTCGGCGCTTTGGCAGCTTGGTCGGCGTCGTTGGTGTCATTTTGGTCGAAGCCGATGCGGTGGCCGCCGAGCCCATTTGCGGAAATAGCGACGTTTGGGAACTGGATGGACTCGTCGACATGCTTCGCTCGTCGGCGATGCCGCTGTTGATTAAAAAATTATCTGTAGTTACTGGCAAGCTGGAACTGGAAGCGAAAGCATTAACTTTTTCCTGTAAAGCAATTAAAATTCTCCATTTTCAAAATTATTTTCGTGTTAGTTACGACGTTTATCAATGTTTTGGAATAATGGAATCTAAATTGCTTGTGACGAAACTGAATGATAGAAAAATCGCAATTCTAAAGAAGGAAGCTTATCTGGAAAAAAAATGTTACTGTTTACCACTTGGTTTACATTATTGCATGTTATATAATTTTTAACTGTTAACTTTGAATCAGAAAAGTTTATGCTGTGGTTGCCTATCTATAAAATTAGTAGCGTTTACTATTTTGAACTGAATGTTGGACGGAGTGTGGAAACTGTTGATCCGTTACCTGGCCGCTCTGGATGTCATGGGAGTTTGCGCTGCGACACACTCGAGCCTACGTGAGAGGCGCAACATCTCGGCTCCGAACTGAGAGAGCGCGCTGGCGGCTGAAGGCGGCTGCTCTTCTGGAAGCCACAGGTCGAGCGCACTCAGCTCGGTGTCCGTGCTGGCGGCAGAGTGCTGCTGAGGTCCCCCTGCTTGCTGACGGGGGCCCAGCAGCCGGCGCCACGTGCCGCGTCTCTCCAGGCCGCCCCCACCTGCAGCGTTAAAATTCATTAAACTAACGAGTTACTATCGCTCACTGAAGGTTCCGCGTCTTGGGTTGGTATTAAATTTATTTCACTTAAAAAAATTGTAAAAACTCAAAAATTAAATACAGTTTATTATACGTTTTGCGAAATTGTCTGTTGCGGATCTAGTTAAAAATTTTGAAATAGTAGGAATATTTTCACTACAAATTTATTACTTGATTCTTAAAATTGTCCATCGTATCATACATATTATTCTTCGTAGGAAAAAAATATCTGCTAAAGTATCAAATTTGTAAAAATCAATAATTTAGTTAGTCTTTGAAAGCCTTAAGCTATAAAAGATAGCTGTAATTTTCCTGTGCGTATCAATATAAATATTGAAAGAATCTTCGAATTAGTAGTTTCGGAAATAAATCACAAAACGGCACTTTTAATCTTTTTCAGTATAAGATTTGGTAGATCGTGGAATATAAAGACAAAAAAAAACAAAACACTTTGGCAGTCGATGGGTTGGCAGCTTTCATTTGATACTCATGAAATTTATCTGAAGGTTACATTTTCTCCAGCCCTTGCCAAACCTCATTTAATTATTTTCATCCTCTCGTGAGCGTATTAAGATTAGTAAGAACTAAAGAAGCGCGGTATTATGTTAGGTGTTCGTAAGTAATGACGGTGTGACGGGCGGAAGGACTGACAAAAAGCGATTCCTTAATTGTTTTGTTTCTCACTCGGTTTGTAGTGGGAACATTAGATTGAATTTGTACCCAACTTTCTAAGATTTATCTTCGTGGACGGGCACGCTCTCGTTGCTCAACTCATATGATACAGTCTGTAGTGAATATTAAATAAATCTTCATTATTGTGGTTTATTATTAAATTATTGCTCATAATCACAAAATCATTTCCGTTAAGTATTAAAAATTCTATCAACGACAAAAGTTTATTCTGGGATGAAAGGTATTTTACACTTGAATGTAACATTTATTCTTTCCTAATGGACAAAAGATATTATGATATCAGCGTCTATTAAAATCAGTTGCATCTATAGCTTTTGCTTTAATTACCGGGAAAGAAATATTCTTCAGTCTACTTCAAATATTGCTTGTAGAGATGCTATATGAACCATGAAATATGCCTCTGGGTGATAAAGAAACATAAATTTCGCTAATTACTGTCAGCTTCAAGTAGAGGTAGAAGCAGATTATGCGCGCACATTTTATTTAAAACATTGAAAATAATGAAAAATTTAGAACGAAAGGGGAATATCTTAGAAGGAAAAAACATGCTGTTCCTCTGATATTTCCTAAAAAAAAAAATCCAATATTTCCTTGATAGCTTATCCTTAAACTAACAGAGCATGTCTAAATTCCAGCGTGTGCAAAGTCGCGGGTACAACAGGTTTAAAATATATTCCGAAGAGAGTTTTTTCAGTTACCCGGTATTTCGTCTTAAAATGGCCTCAGAATACCTACACAGCAACGGCCAATGAGATAAACAATCGTGCGAGAGTTGGCTAACACATTCGCTGTTGTTTGTCTCCTCAACGTGACGCACCGATCTGTTGTCGCAGCGAGTTCACGCCGCACTAATGCGATAAATACCCTAGGACCTTACTATTATCTATCGGTGTCATCATCAATCCTTCAGATAATTCGTCTTATCCTCCTCTGACGATAATGCTTGTGGACCAAAAGAGATACAGGGCATGAGTTTGGCGATAAAATTTGCTAGTGATATCTTTTTCAATCACAGTTAGCACCAATCAGCGTTTGCTATACGGTTGTTGGCGTTATGTTTCATCCCGAAGCAATCGATCTAAAAAATTCGAACATGTTAATTCGTATGTTTTGGATTCGTGACATGACAAAATGCGAAACTGTGAACAGTGTGTGTCACTGACCTTGTGGAGCGGCGGGTCCGAGCCAGCCGCTGGACCAGCCTCCGCCCCCGACACCTGAGTTGGCGCCGCCGCCGCCGCACAGGTTCTGCTGCTGCACGGCCAGCAGCCGCACAGTCAGGGCGTAGGTCAGCAGCATCACGCCCAGCGGGATGTAGAAGCACACGATCGAGCCGATCAGCTTGTACAGCGGGTCTGGGATCTGACACGTTCCGTCCACCACCACGGAGTCGTGGTCCTGTGATCAGAGTAGCACTGCACTGTAGCAGCAAGTAATAATAATATGAAGACTTAAGGGAGAAGCGAAATTTCTAAAACCCATTAACAGCCAATTTTAGCATCTACGTATTTTAATACTCCTATAAGAATTATAACAGAGTTACATTCAGAGGATGAAACTGTCGTATATACTGTAGTTAAAGACTAGTCACTACATAATACATGTGATAGTAAAGTATCAGTTCTTTTTGTGTATTTAGAAATGCCCAGTATACCAAGGTGCATTGTACTGACATGAGTATTTCCAAATTCGTGTAATCAAACTATTAGCCTAAAGGATATTTGCATAATCATGCAGAGTACCAATTAAATCTCATTTAATATCTTATTAGTGCATATAAAAATTGGAAAGATGTTCATTATTTAAAATAAAATTGAAAATGCTTACTTCGGAATTCATTATTATGATTTCGTCAACTAGTACCTATTTACCTGCGAGTACATGAGCGATAGGGGCAGACTCATGGCTACAGAGAGCAGCCACACGAAGACGATCTTGAGAGTGACTCTTCGGCGCGTCTTGTTGCGTCCGAACTTCATGGGATAGCGCAGGCTCAGGTATCGGTCGACGCTTATGGTGGTCAGATGCATGATGGACGCCGTGCAGAACAAGACGTCCAGGCAGATCCACGCGAGGCAGTACACGGGCGCCAGCGGGAAGTAACCTGCGACAAAGAGGTCCCCAGTCAGTTCCTCCAGATCCTTTATTTTGTTTCCACACAAATTCCCGTTCCTGTGAGCAAACTTCCCGTTCTTAATCTTTCTCATAACTGGACTAAATACAGAGTTTTTAGTGGTAGACTTATATTATCAGAATTGAGTTAAACGATGATTTCCGCTTGGTCTTTGGGAGGAAATCCCCATACGACCATCCAGAGTTTGGTCTCCCATCGTTTTCCGAAATCGCACCAGCCAAATGCCGCTATAGTTCTTTCAGAAGACCTTGTCTCTCCAGTCGTATCTAATGTCGACGAGACTAAATCCTCATACAACTTCAAAGTCATCAGCAATCTATTATTTTAAAAACAACAAATTTTATTTTTTACTTCTTATCGTTTTAAATTTTCTACTGTCCACACGGTACTCAATGTAACAGTCGGATAAAATATGTGATATCAATTCGCGACTTTCCAAACGTTTTTGTTTCTATTATTGCCTCCTTACCGATTTATGTTACATATTCGTAGCAAGATCCTCGCTTTTGTAACATGCAAATATCTGGTTTAGTCTTGTAGTAGAGTATGTTCAGTGTTTAACGCAATTTTGACCGATTTCGTAGAATGTATCACGTTCTACTAACCACTATACGTGTTGTGTTGCCGGTATTGATTTGCTTCAGCATGGAGCGAAATAATTTATGCTGCTAAAGCGCTTTAAAGCGCTATAGCTCGGCCAGTGTATTTCTCAGTCGTGTCGTGTCGTCATAACATTGTTTTTGTTTTTTGTCATTGGTGAGATGTTTCATTTTTAGTTAGACATTTGTTCGTATTGTGAATATTTTGAATTATCTCATGAACACATTTGTTTGATGGACATAAATTAAAATATTGCAGTTTGTTTGTTTACTTTTTTGAACATTACACCGCTGACCATTGAGGATCATAGTTGTAGGTATTTTTAAAAAGATCCCTGATTTTTGGTGGAGTTTTAACGATGAAATAGTTGTTGCTGTCTTTTACTTTTGTTTGACCGCAAATGTACCGTCAGGTGCCAGTTATTTTGAGCTGAGATTTACAAGTTTCAGGAAATTGAGGAAACATAACGCGTACACGTCAATATGTAAGTATTGCACTTTTGTAAGACATTTTCTAGTATACTGTCACTGGGATGTTAGCTCTAATAGAACTTAGATATATTAAGCCGAGGATTTTGTCTAAAATCCTTCCACGATTCTTAATGAAGAGATTCAGAATAGATTAAATACGGGTGTTGTGAGTTAAAGTGTCGTATTTTACAACACTTTTTTAGTATTCACATAACCTCATTTTTTAGTAATTTTTTCTTAAAAATAAAGCAATTACAAATAAAAATTAATCCCTGGATTGTAATTGGTGAAACCTATCGACATTTATTAAGGTTCTGTGCGATTTTAAAAAATACTTGTAAGCTGCGTTGATATTGAAACTGTAAGTTGCATTTCTTTACTTGCTTCGTCTCTCCCGTCCAGAGGGCGGAACGCCTGCCCGATAATGCCCTTCTCCTCGCACAGCTGCCAAATGGCTTTTCGATAGCCCAACTTCTTCTAGTGCCTTTGCTGTCCCACGGGAGCAACTAAATTCATATTTAAGGTCGAGAACCCAGGGGACGCCACCGGTTGCGGTTTTGAAAAACGTCAGTCCCGCCGTATTTAGGAAGTGGGAGCCACATTCGCCAAAAGACGGCCGTTATTAAAGGCTCACGGAGAAAGGTTTAGCTGCTCCAGGTAACGCATGTCACAAAGGAAAAATTTTCGAGACGTCGCGTGAGGTAGTTGTCGGTTTTTCGTGACCTTTTTCATTCTTTGTCTCGACGTACTTCTTTCTGCCACACATTTATTCTCTTATAACTAGGAGACCGAAATATAGGATAATTCAACCCCGAGAGTAAGTCCGAAACTATTTGAATCGTACAATCGTAACACTTAAGTATTACTCTGATGGAGTTTTCATTTTACTGCGTACAATTTCAATTTAAGGTTCATATCCACCAGATGCAATGCTTTATTACGTTTACAATTATATTTTATCCTTAATATATTACCGTAGTTACAAGTGCGCTAAGAGGTTGGTTATACGTCTAACTTACGCATGTAATGTAATGTAGTAGGTTATGTGGAAGAGTTTAATAACTCTATTTCGGCGTTTAATTTTTCCATTCTTACGAGAAGCTGTTTAACAGAAAAGCTAACGAAACAGTTACTTTGATACACAGGTAGAATAATCTTATAGAGTAGGCTTCATTCAGGTCGTGCGAGGCGCTTCAGTTGTGTTAATACAGAGTTACTTCAGTGGTAGGTTGCCCTAAGATAAAACTGACAGGTGTATCATAATTTTGAAAAATAGTCGAGACTAAAACAATGGAAGATGCATCCGGAAGGTTCCGTGTAAGTTTAAGAGTCATGATTTTGGCGCCATGAAGCTTCACTTGTGAAACGTGCTAGCCGAGGTACGCTCTTCTCAGAAATTCACCGAGTCTTGAAAGTGAAATCGCTATCCTGAAGGCATGCGTCAGCCGACTCCAATAGTTTCTACTTATTTATCCTAGCAGGAAAGTGTATTCATGACTACTTTCTTAATACGCCGAATCGCGGCTCTTTGGAATGACACTGTTTTCAAGTTATTTACAGATGTTTGTTGCTAGTGTAATGTCTGCAGTTCCAGAGGCGTGTCAGGCGAGTAGGGGGCGCCCCAGGCTGTCCGCCTCGTGTTTCTGTGTGCTGTGCGCCTGACGGCCTGCCTACACCAGTACCAGCTGTTTTCCTAGCCTCCGCTGTCCTATAGTCTGTTAACAAGACTGTGCGTTTCCTTTGATCACAAGCCGTTCGTTTCACAAATGTCATTTCCCTCGTCCACATTTCGCTTTTGCAGAGCCGTTGGACTTAATTTGTCTTAAAACAAATCGACTAGCTTTGCCAAAGATCTTACATTGATAAATGGCACCTGCTATTATTAATAGTGTTGCAAAGGCGGTTGGCATCTCTACGGTACGGAAAGAGTATAGCCTGAAACAGCAGAAATTTTTAGGACTAAAATCCCGAGTAAAAAACTCCAAAAAATGGCCTTAATCACATTAAGGAAGATGATAAAAGAAGGTATTATAGTTTTTTTCTTTGTAGAGCTTTCTTTGATAAATGAAAGAAAATAAATATAAGAGAGAGAGCCTCAGCAAAGCCATATTATATTTAAATAATAAGTAAGTCAGTACTCCGGCCGAGTTCGACATGGTGTTCTACTGGAAAAATAAAACTTTTCTTGTTTTAAAATGAACCTTGTTGGTTATTAATACAAAAATAAATAGTTACATCTCAGTAGACGACGTGTTAATACCAGCCATCATATAATCATTTAATTCTCGCAGTTTGATCCTTAGTTGATAAGTTAAACAATTAACACTAAAAATATTCCGTATTCTCATTCGCACTTACCTGGAAATAATTTTTCCCTATTATTTCTTCCGAAATTACACAAAAAAGTCCAGTTGGACGCGGTTGTTAGTAACTTATTTCGTTTATCATTGTACTCACTTTAATAACTTTAACCTTCTTGCATAAGTGCACTTTATGATTTACAGTATTTGTATTAGTAGTCCTCAACACCCTAAGATGGACGCTCTCTTCCTAGTGCAAGATCGTTAGAATTGCCTATACACGCCCGTAAATAAGATTACTGTAAGTAGCTTTTGTGTAATAAAGAAATAGCTCATCAACAGAAGAAAAAATATGCGAATCAGCCATGTGCTACGGTCCCAAGATCTGCAATCAGTTACAGTATGGCAGACCACCACATAGGTTTCTACATTTAATTTACTGTGAGAATTCTTCGACGACATGTATTTTGTGAGTTGCCTATTATGCGATATACTTCTTTGCTCCTCTATATACAGCGCCCTTGCTGCTCACCAAGAGAATGAATTATTAATAAATCGTGAAGAAACTTTCGTGTTAACTGAAATTGTGTGCATTTCCCGTCTATTCAGATATTACGAAACTGTCTCTCGAGGGCGAAGTGTTATGCAAGGTCTCCAGAAATGGGATGTCTTGTTTTCGGAGCATGTAAGTAGGTTGGCAGTTGGCAATTGAGTTCATCATACTGTACAGAGCTGTGCGACTAGTCCCAGACTGCATTTGGCATTCATGGCATGAGTGGACCTCTTTGTCATGCAACACCGCTATTATTGTAACATCATTGCTCCGGAGTATCGTCATATCGTTCTGATCACGTTCCGAAGGTCCAATCTATCCAGGGTATGATTATAGATACGTTGTATGAACTTTAAATTCATAACTTCACACGCATGTGGCTGTAATTGACAATTTGAATATTAATTAATTAATATTAAGAATAAGCCTAAAGGCTAGAATATTATTTTTAAGTTTGATTTAGTGTATTAAATTAATAAAATACAAAAATTGAGGTATTTTATTTACAAAAATTAATAAATAAAAAGTTGATAACGTTTTTTGAAATTAATATAACTTAATTCAAGAAAATGCAGTATGTGATTACCTATATATTTCCGATACAAACTGTAATATAACTATATCAAAGTATTGAAAGTAACTGTACATAATAATTCCAAGGATTCAGTGTGTATTAGCATACTTCTGCACTCGATCTGTCGTAATATCATTTTGATTTAAAATTGTAGCCTCGTAATAGATATACCTCCAAATCATTAAGGTTTTATAGTTGTGGTGTACTTCGTAGCTTCCTTCAGGATAACTGTAACATCACCGTTCTTAACATTTTAATTATAAAGTCTTGCAGAGTTCTTTAATCCAACTCTTTTTGGCGGTGGCGTCTATTCCCTTTCAATTAAAACTCCACAGCGTTTATCGCGGAGAAAGAATTTCGGGCGAATAACGGTGTGGGGAGGTGTGCCGTTATCTAACTGCTCGCTCGAGAAAGAGAGACGGAGAGAAAAAGCGCCGTTAATTCGTTTAAGTGGCTTTCACGGATAACGCGGTCGCGCGTGATTGATGACAGGAGGGGAGGTTGTCGGATGAAATTTGGGGTAAAGGATTTATTAAGAATCTGCGGAAATGTTTAAAGGCGTTGTCAAAGATGTTTTCCTTTATGTTTACAAAAATATTATTTCTACAGGTGTTTTACAAATCGTGTTAAAAGGGTTTTGTCATGATTACGTTACTCTGAATCAAATAAACTTATTACTTGTGTTTTGCTCGAACATTATAAACTATCATGAACTTACTAAGTAACCCAGTCCTCTCTCAGACTTTTCACTCGCGTTGAAGTTGGTTTAGAACATTATGTTTGGCCTTTGCCTCCACTTTTCTCTCTCTCTCCTCCAAACTTGAGGAAAGTTCAGACTAAGTAAGTGTTTATGCACCACAACTCGATAGAGAGCGAACGATGGCAAAAGTTTGTTGTACTGCCTAATCGAAGTTAGTCGTTCTTTGTAGAACGGCATGCGAATTAGGGTCTTTGCCTGTTGCTGTACAGCCTGAACTTTGAGGTGGTTTAGAAGTGTGTCAGTTCTCTCCGGCTTCTTTTCTTTTTATGCTTCGTAGCTCATTTTTAACTTTTGTTTTCCCTTTCATTCTGTCCTATCTTCACAAGAATTCTCAATTGGTTTTGTTTACAGCAAAATGTCAGGAAGTGTGAAGTTGTTCGCCACTTAAGAGTGTGCATGAGACAGTCAAATGCGCCACCCTAACAAATTAAAGAAAGCTTCGAATTTGATGTATTTTATTTTAAATAAACGATTTATTATGTGTTGTTACCATGGATAATTATTATTTTCTGTCTGGATTCACAGAGAGGTATCAGTTCAGTAATATTTTCAGCATTTATTGTTGTATGGATTATATCATCTGCAATAAAACTTTCGTGTGAAAGACGAAGATTATGAGTATTCAATCTTAACACCACTATAATAATAAAGCATATGGAATTATCGGCGGGGAGCAGTTTTCGATTTGACGCGCATGCGCCTCTGTCGCGGATAACAAACCTATCCCGTAATCCTACCTGGTAAAGGGGACCTACGTGGCAACTGTGCCAGAGGTCAAGGTCTGGTCCTAACCGAGACAGGGACCTTTCGATCTGCAGTCAGACGTCTTTGACCACAGTCTCCAGACCACTCTTAACACAACTGACCATAGGTGTTTCATGTTGGGAAAAGGAATAATTTTCATTTTCGTCCATTCCTCCTTGCAGATCGGAGCGGACTTTGGATTTATGGTTGAAATATATATTTCAAATTTTTATTTTGTTAGAATTAAAGATATCATATATGATTTTAGTTTCTAAGTTTATACACATTTTCAGAAGATGAAATATTGTGTATAGCGGCCCAACTATACGAGTAATTTGTTATTTTACTTCACTAGCCTTATATTCATTAGAATTATGCTTTTCAAGAAACAAATATACATCACATACTCGTGATGTCGAAACTAGCATCTGCTTGCAAATATTGGAGAAGCTTTTTCCTTACAGATGCAACTGTAATTTAATATTATAGTTTTAAAATTTTCCACTTTCATTAATTATTAAAAGTCTGTATTCTTCTGTTTCAGGTGAGTGGAATTCGATTTCCAGATCACGATGTAAGTAAACATAATTCGTATTTTTATATAGAGAATTTGCAGGGCTCTGGCGGAATTCGTAGTTTTAGATATTAATATTTCAAGGGTGGTGAGTAGACTCGCTGCTCTCAGTAGTGTGCAAATTGAAGCATCTGTTTCCGCGTTTCTGAAGGACAAATTTTTGTTTATCTTGAAACAAAAAATTTACTTTACATGGAAGGGATCCTTTTTTTATTTCATTCTTTTTTCCCGTGAATCATTTTATCCTGTAACTCGGTTCTCACCTGATAGTTTTTTTTTGTTTTTTTTTTAAATGTCGTCTTCGTTATTTTTCAGGTTCACAAAAGAATACGTACTTCACTAGTCTCTCGAATACGGACAGTTACGGTACATAGAAATATGTGTTGCACTGTGGCTTTTTAGAAATAGAAGTACACGAGTTTGAGCTCTGTCGGTGTGTGATTTGTTGAAGTGTTGTATAGCGTTTTTATGTAGACCTCGCCTTTAAAATTCAGTCACTGATCCTGACGGATGAGCGATAATGTTCGACCCTTACATTTGAAAGAACGTAAGTTCGATCTCGATATCTGTTTTTAATGGTTTCCAGACATCACTGCGGGCGAATGCTGGGATACTTCTTTCGAAACGGTATGGGCTAACTTCTTCCTCTAATAACCCACTCGCCGTTATGACATCGATCTTGACAAGCTATGTCTTAGTTAAAAATAAAGCACCGTTTAATCCTTAAAAATTACTGTTATTTTCTACTAAATATAAATTTCAACAACAGCTCAGATAATTGTTTTTTAATTCATTCATATTACAGGATTAGTTGTTATAACCTGAAATACTCGTGAACAAAGCACTCCTGAATGCTTATTTGTGAGCTGTATATTCACAGTGAGCTTTTTTGTTAAAAGAAATGTGCCCGAAAACAGGCCAAAGGAATCTCGAGAACAAAATTTCTGTTGTAATTTGCATTATAACATAAGTTGCTAAGTTGAACTGTATTTTATTCTGTTGAATATGTGTTCCATTTTTAATTTTTTTGTGAAAGTATTCTTTAGTTTTACCATATTCTTATGTTTGCATTTTTTAAATTTATTTACGGGTCAGTCATTTTTTTATGTTGTATCTAATTTGTAAGTAGAGGCGTAATTTTTTTCGATAATGTTTAGTTGACAAGTTTATTTATGCGACATTACAGTTGTTTCTTTCGTGATCTAAACAGCTGACATGCTAAGAATATCTACCTACGTTGACTGGGGGAAAGGGGGAGGGAGCAGGACTTTAGTATGCTGCCTCAGGTAGTTCAGCTGTTTGGAAGTTTGTTTTATTCAGGTGCAAATCACATTGTTTGATATTGTGAGTACGACTACTGATTGTTAATATTTTCTAGTTGCAGAACAGTTTTAATTGTGACGAAATTTCTTAAACAAATCAGCTTTGATAAAATTTATATTTGCGGAGAACAGCACAAATTTAAATAGTGAGCAATTTTTGTATCGATAAATTGTGATATAGTCGTTGTTATTTGGACGTAATCATTTATTTATTTATTTTTTTACAGAAAAAAACACCTCTAAGTAACTTAAGTTGCATGGGATAATACGTCGGAAAGTTTTTAATTGATGTTGGTCACTTTTCCTGGCTGTGCGGGCGAGAGTATTTCCATGAGCGGCTCCCAGGGGTCCCATTGACAGGGCGGGTGGGGGCGATCGTAAGCCACCTATTATGGGAGCTATTCCTGACGCAGGGGCGTGCCGATTGATCGATCTTTTTCCGTGTTCCGGTCTTCGTTGCTTCTGCCTTTTCATTGCCGCCTTTCTCTCCGCGTGGCGCAATACTTCAATTCCAGTCTACAGTAGTCGTCTTTTCTACTCCCTTCGTGATTCTTATGTTTTGTTTAATACAGTGTAAACTTGTGCCTCTAATTCAGATTTAAAAATAATATTGTTCTTTTAACTCACTTCTTAACTGTTATCTACGTGTAGAATCTCTTTCTGAATTTTTTCCAAAAAGGATACTTACAGTCAGAAAATAATGTACACAAAGTGTACTTATATCTTTAAACACTTGGCAGTGAACAATAGAACAGTTTATCTATTGAATGTTCTGCTTCCTTTTATCTTTTTTTTTCAATTTATGTAACAAATTAAAGAAGCGGTGTTTCTGGTCAACTTTATTCTTCAATTCATAATGGGATTTGTATTAGTAAAGTTTTTCACTTTTTTATTCATCATCGCACTGGTATTTTTTATATTTATAGATAGTTAAACTCTAACCGGGAAGTAGTTTATATATTTAAAAAATAATAATTTTGGGCTCTATTAATGAGTTACAGATAATTTAATCACATCACATGTTTTCCAAATTTCATTCGGGAGGACAGCGGTTCGAATCCCCGTCCGGGCATCTAGATTTGGGTTTTCCATGGTTTCCCAAATCACTCCAGGCAAATGCCGGATGCTTCCTTTAAAAGGCAATGGTCGAATTCCCCCACCCCCCCCATCCTTTCTCGTCTCTAAAAGACCTCGCTGTTAAGAGACGTTAAGCAGATTAAAAAAAAAATCCATGTTTGTGTCTGCAACTATTTGGCCGAACGCAATTCAGGCAAAACACAATTGGTCGTTTTTGAACAGTGTTTAGAACATCATATAGCACTGGGTCCTGGGGTTAAAACAGCTTATGTTTCATTTTGATGTGACGCCGATAAGCTATTTAAAGGTAAGTTACCTCTCACAGAGAACATATCTGTCGGCATATGCACCAACAACATCTTATATTTCGGAAATAAGAAGGTTGTTTCATAAGTTACTTGGTTTGCTATCAAAGAATTCAAATTAATTCTTGAAATTTATTTGATTTCTCGACATACTCCCCTCGAAGCTGAACACACTTGCTCTAACTTTTCTTCATCTTTGTGATTCCCCCGTGCAAATGAGATTCTCCAAGGCCATCAGAATACCCGTTTATCTTCTGTATCACGTATTCAATTGATCAACATTTGTGTCCAGCTAGTAAAGTTTCGAGTTTCGGGAACAGATGGTAATCTGAGGGAGTGAGATTGGGTGAGTAGGGTGGATGCAGAAAGTTTTGAAAATGATTTTCATTCAATTCTGTCTCAGCAACGCGGCTTGAATATTCCGGTGCATTGTCGTGTTGAAACAAGACCTTTTTTGGCCATTTCCGGACGTTTTCTTTGGTTTCTGTCTCTCCAAAAATGATGCGTAGTATTTTTCAGTAATAGTTTTTTTTCGTTATCCAAGCACCCTTTTGCGTCCCAAAAAACTGGAGCCATCACCTCTCCAGAGGATGGAATGCATCTCGTTTTCTACAGAGCAGATTCGCTTGCCCAGTCCACTGTTTTTACTGCTGTTTCGTTTCCGGTGTATAATGATGAGTCCACGTTTCGTGCACAGTTACAAAACGCCGCAAAAAGGCTGTTCGATTCTTCTTAAACAATCTGCCTATTTTCGCATGCGATTTTGCTTTAATTCCAGAACGAGCAATCGCGGCAACTTTCGTGCGCAGTTCTTTCTTGTGTAATTCGCTATGAAAAATAAAATGAACCCGCTCTGTTTAAATGCTGACTAAATAAGGAAGTCAAATCGTCCGTGCAAGTAGCTTCCGTAGAATCCTTTGTAAAATAATATTAAAAAAATGATCAGAGTTAATGGTGATCAGCTAGTCTATAAATATAATAACATTCAAACTGTAAAAAGTCGAACATTACAAACAGTTTGGAAAAATAAGTTCGGGACACTGTTAATCAGCTTAAGAGTTTGTATCTGTCTTCGTTTTAATGAACGGGTTCTATGCAAAAACCACTGTTCGGATATTGATGGGGTACGTGGCGCCAGGGATAAAATAAGTTTTTTTTTTTTTTAAATTTAAATGTTAGGTCGAAAAGTTGAGAGATTAAGTAATAATGTTCACAAATTAGTATTGATTCGACTGTTGGTTACTTCTTGCAGTCGAAATATTTACTTATTTATTATGGTATCGTATTATTAAGAATTAAAATCAAATGAGGTTATTCTGTATTGAAACTGATGTGCACCTCTGGCACCCTTCGCATTTCACGTTGAATTGTGGGTCTCCGTTACTTTGTAGGGTTAGTTGATTAGTTTAGATGACTGCAGCAGGAACAGGATTGAGCACGCGGTAAGTATCTGTAACGACGCATTAACACCACACGAAATTATTATGTAGTAATGGTAATACTAAAAAAGCTGATTTGCCAGCTCTAACTACCCTTTTTTAAATGGAGCTAGATTGTGCTTTATTATTGTGGCTGCAAATCTTCATCAGTCGTCTTTGGGAATCGTGATCTCATTCGACTTCTTACTGCATTTGCGACATTCTTGAATTTACTTGGCAGCATACATCAAATCGTCCTTTCGATGAACTTCCAAAGAAGACCATACTTCATCTCATAACCATTCGTGCAATAAAAAACCATAGATAATCTGGACAATGAAGATATTTTTTTAAAAGTTTGGCACACTTGTAATAAGCTAGAAAGATCGAATCAACTTCTTCTTTTTTATCATATGTGTCTGAATTTTGTGTTTACATGAACAGGATTCGTTCGAAAAGTACTTGTTGGAATGGGATGGGGTTTCGGCCAATTTAAAGACCTTGGTTCCGGGAGGATTGTAGTACCAGTATCTTTTTTATGTGGCTTCAAATAGAGTCGAAAAATTAGTATCTATTTTTCCTTGAACCCGATTCGCGCAAAAATCGCCAATCGAATTTTGACGGGGTTTCGAATAATATATTATACATAGTATCTGGAGTAAAATAGAGTATGTCTTATTTTGGTGCGTCGCCAGAAAGTTGAGAAATTCATGGAAAAAGTGTTAACAAATTGGTATTCATTTTCTTCCAACGTGATTCACACCGTAACTACTGGGTGAATTTTGATGAGATTTTTAACAGTGTACAGCCCGTGTTCCTACTAGGAAAGCAGGATAAGATTCATTTCGATGTTAGGTCGAATTTTGAGAAATTTAAGATAAAAGTGTCAGCAAATTAGTATCAATTTAGAGGTTAGTAACAAAGTCTGTGACTAGGTAATTAAATTTACACGAAATTGTTCCTCTAATTGTGACTGTCAGTAATCGTCAGTCGTTTAACTTGTTTCTGAGATTTATGATTCCTTTGGATTTCTCCCTGCATTTGCGACAATCTTGACTATGCACTGACAGTTAAGTGTGAAGTCAAGAAGTCCGTGTGAGGAACTTTGGTAGACTTGATCTCATAATCCTATGGAAAATAAAATATCAAGTAACAAGTAAACGAAGTTATGTGCAACAGGTAGTTATTTCATATAAATGACATATAACTCACTACTTCCTGAAATGATCTGTTCAAACGTATTGTACGCTGGACAATTGCTTACAAACGGATTTGAGGCACCAGAGTAGGAAGTTGCAGTGCTATAGTGGAAGTAACAGGGTAAACAAATCTCTCTTCTCTTTGCGATAACTGTTGACTGACCATCTAGTTCATGATCCAGCTAATCAGATTTCTGTTTGCCCTGCTTGATGTGGTTACCAATCAAAACGACTGTTACTAGTATCCACTTGTTTCAATGAGGGATTATGAACTCCTATAATCATGAACTACATCATATGTTAAGATAATCAATAAAATATAATGGTTAAAAGATGCCTACTATTGCACGAAGAAACAACAATTGCAGACCGAGTGTGGTGAGTGAATGGTTAGTGCTCTGGCCTCGCATTCGGGAGGACGGCTGTTTGAATCTCCCTCCGGGCATCCAGATTTGGGTTTTCCATGGTTTCCCCAAATCACTCCAGGCGAATGCCGCGATGCTTCCTACAGAAAGCCATGGCCGAATTCCTTACCTTTCCTTGTCCCTAGTCCCATCCCGCCTCTAATTACCTCGACGTCGACGAAGCGTAAAGCCCTAAGTAGAAAAAATTGCAGCAGATATAAAGCACTAGACCTAACTAGGAAAATAATGCTCAAAATCTACAGACAAGAAATAGTAGCTTGGAAAATTATAGTAAAAAATTGAAATATAATATGGCGCTAATGACCTCGTTATCGACGCGCCATGAATCTGTAATGACAACAACAGTTTGATATTAACTTTCATGATGAGGGAACTGTTTTCAGACCATCAAAGCAATAACGTATAATGCTGACCGTTAGTCGTTGTGATCTACCATTTGTGCTAATGCTTCGCCAGCTGATACAGGACATACCCATAAGAGTAATAAGATGCGGATATCCGGAAGTCTGCGTAAACACCAGGTGGTTTTGATCCTATTTACATTTTCTGCAAAATTATGTTACTTTGGCACTCATTATTTTAGGCTCCAGAACCCCGTAAAAGTATTGAGATATACCGCATCTGTAGCTCTTAACTTCATTTCTTCGAAACAAAAACTCGCTCGTCTGGAATACCATATTAGTTTTCAATAAAGTTGCAGCTGAATATATCAACGTCAATCTGTTTGCACTTATTAATTGTATTACATCTGGTGACTTAGATAAATTTCAAAAAATCTGGAGTAACAGCTGGAGTTTGAACTAAAACTAAATTAACAACAGAGACCGAAAGCAAACACCAGAATAAAGGCGCAAATGGGGAAACTTCATTGCTAATTCTACCCACAAGGCAGTGACACTTGCAGTGAATACATTTTTGCTGGATTTCATGCTCTCGGAGAAAATTAAATACGCTATCCATATGCGAGACACATATATTCGAGGATGTCTTTACCACGCTCGACCTACTTAGATTTACCCTTCAAGTGTCCTATTGGAAAAATCTGGTCTGCACATGCAGTTCGACTTAGGTAATAAAGTCGCTCGCATTTTCGGTCTATCAGTCGTGACTTACTGTTTACCTTACCTGAGAATGTTAATGAATTTCATGTCACTCCACTGTTCGTTTGATTGTAAGTAAAGTTTCTCGTTGAAAATTACTGTAGAAACATATGCTGACAGTAGCATGAAATTTACCTTCTAACAAAATCATATTGATTCAGTTGTACTAAAGCAGGAATAGAATTTTGAGGTTTTTTATGCTAAGTACATGTTTAATTTTGCTATTAGGGACTCGTGATAGGTAGAAATGTACGAAAAAACTTTGCTAAAAGCCTGACTTGACTCTTCTAAGCAATTTTCCATATTTAACTAATCTGTTCATTTACATGTACCGCTTTTAACGAATAATTAACATGCTCTTGATATGATATGAATAATCCTACTGAAACAGTTAGTAGTTAATTACTTGAGAAAAGATTGTTTTTTTTTCCTTAAATGTGAAGTTAATTATATAATGTTAAGTAGGCTATTCACCACTCTGTCTGCATGCACTTTTCTATCCGTGATGCTGGTGTGCAATGCCTTAAATGCTGTTTGAACGTGTCGCATTAGACGTGTTTTATTTTACGTTCGTCTCTATAGGTATATACTTTCATGCCGGAAAGTGTGCATTACTTACGGGTGTTTTTTGTTGCAACAAGTATTTTCGTGTCATTTCTGAATTAATCCTCTGCATTCAGTGCTTTCAATAGCTATCTACGCTTTCACTTTGTATTCTTAGAGTTTGTTGTTGATCCCATCGTCCTTAAAATAATTGCTTTTCTTGAAGGGCCAAGCAGTTAGACATTTAACATCATTAACTGAACACGAGTGGTTTTGTATAGATCTGTTGGTATTGTCTGTCCGGATTAACGTAGTTCAATAATTTTTGTCAACGTTCTAGCCTGAAGTTTCAACTTTTAGTGTGTCTTTGCCAAATTTTACTAACTACTGTAATGGTTCCAGTGAATTCCTGAATAATATTTTATTGATGTGCATGACATTCAGAACTAAACTAATTGGAAAATTTGTAAGATGTTTTTAAATCGTCAAGAGACCGAGTGTGGTGTGTGAACGGTAAATGTTCTGGCCCCGCATTCGGGAGGACGGCGGTTCGAATCACCGTCCTGGTGTCCAGATTTGGATTTTCCATGGTTTCCCCAAACTACTCCACGCGAATACCGAGATGCTTCCATCAAAAGACCATGGCCGAATTCCTTCCCATTCCTTGCCCTCACTTCTTTCCCCCAGTCATTTCCCGCCTCTAGTGACCTCGATGTCGAAGAGGCGTAAAGCCATAAGGAAAAAAATCGTCAAGAGAAATCACAAATTTGTGATAATTTGTTTTTCCCTTGTACTTCAGACAGTTTCTAATGGAACCACCATACAGCTACTTCATGTTCCAGCTAGCGTTTCATGACAGTGTTATTACGAAATCTTTTCCCTTACTTGTGAATGGAATAATGACAAATTATAGTAGTAATAAGCTTTTATAGGGAGATCTGAAAAACAAACCATCCTTAGCTGACGTTAATTCCGCTGAATATTAGCTTAAGAAATGCGCTTATTTGTTCCTAGATTATTACAGTAAGAAATCGAGCAGTTCTTCAGTATGTGAGAATAGTCTATTGTAATGAAAGGACCGGCGAAGATGTTTGATCCAAAGCAACTTTCTCCAGTGGCATTTATGAATGACAGCTTTCATCAAGACTATTGCTATATTCGCTGCGAAAAGTGTGTTATCAAAACAAAAATTGATGTCGCTAGTTAGTTAGACCAATCCCGTACTTTGTATCTGACTCGTAACATCATAGAGATTCTATGTTGTTTATGGACAGCAAAGTATTATCGCTGCATTGAGTCCTCATGGTGTTTATCTCCCTCCATACCATATTTGGGATATACTAGTTTCCTTTTTCAAAATGTATAAATTGGTTGGAGGTACATTCTGTCCTGTTAGCTTCAGTGAGGAGACTGCGTGAAAAAAGTGTGGGCTGGATGTTCCTAAGAGTTTTCTTTTTCTTTTTTTTTTTTTACTTATGTCTTTACGCCTCGTCGACATCGATGTCATTAGAGGCGGGATAGGACTGGGGACAAGGAGCGGGTAGGAATTCGGCCATTGCCTTTTGAAGGAAGCATCCCGGCATTCGCCTGGAGTGATTTGGGGAAACCATGTAAAACCCAAATCTGGATGCCCGGACGGGGATTCGAAACTACATCCTCCCGAATGCAAGACCAGAGCGCTAACCGCTCACCCACCACGCTCGGTTCCTAAGAGTAGCTTACTTATTCTAAACGAGTTTCAGAAGGTAACGCTATTTGTTTGGCCTGGGGGGTCTATTGTGGTGCGACGCATGTTTAGGAACTACCGGTAGTCCTTTGTTTGTGGATATATTACCTATCACAAGCAGGCACTTCCTCAGGGGCATCAGAAACCAGACGGTGGCACCGATATGTGACGGGGCGCAAGCACCAAGATCAATGTTCGACGGTGCGACAGCGCTCAAGGCACGCGGGCCGAAGAGCAGTAATTGATGTGCAAATGGGTTCGCATTATGCGTGCCGTGCTGGGCGCCCGGCGGGCCACAATGGCCGCGTGATTAATGCCTCGCGACCCGTGGCGACGGCGGTATCGCCACCGCCGCTGCTGTGTTGCCGTCAAATAATAATTACTCTCCTCCCGATGATGGGGTTAAAATAAGCGAATTAGTGCGAACCATAGCAACTTTTGATTGACTGCGATAATGCGATTTGTATGTCCATCAGGGGGTGAGGGAGTGCGATTAGGGAGTTGGGGGAGGGAAGGGCTGCATCTCGTTACGCGTGTATAATGTCATTATTTACTCAACACCCCTTGAAGAGTTGAAGTGAAACTGACCGGAGAACAGAGTGTTCTAAAAAGTTGCGTAACGTGACGTAGGAGACTGTAGGCGGGAGAGAGAATGAGAGCTGTGTCAGCTGCCGTCAAATTGTGGTGTTTTATATCATTTTCCGATATCTGGTAATATAATATCCATTCATCATGCGTAGAAGAAAGCCAGGAAATACTGCATTATTAATAATACAGCAGTCTAAAGAAAAATTAATAACTTTGTCAGGTTTATTTGCTTATGGTTTTACGCCTCGTCGACATCGAGTCATTAGAGGCGGGAAAGGACTGGGTACAAGGAACTTGAAGGAATTTGGCCATGGCCCTTTTGAAGGAAACATCCCGGCATTCGCTGGAGTAATTTGCGGATACCATGGAAAACCCAAATCTTGATGTCCGGAAGGGGATTCGAACCCGTGTCCTCCCGAATGCGAGGCCAGAAAGTTACCGCTCAGCTACCACAATCGATTTGTCAGTTTCAGCTGCTTGTTACGGCATAAAAAAGTCTCAAATACAGTTTTATGCCATAATTATCCAAACTGTATCTCACAAAATCTGTTTACCCTCTTTAATGTAGGCTTTGCATATGATTTGTTACTGTCACGTTGTACACACCATAGTGTTTTAGATAGCACAGAACCGATTGCCATAGCAATATCTGGCAAGTTATCTTTGTTTGTCTATTGTTTTGATGGAGATGACACATGTTCTTTGGGTTTTATTTTGATTAAATACTTATTGTGGTGTCTTTATAATTATTTGTCATATTAAGGGGCCATCTACAAATTATGTCACACGAACTTTTTTTTTCCGCCTCCCCTCATGCCTGTCATGCCATGTCACACTTTGTGGAGACCCCTCTCCACCCTGTTGTGACATCACATGTTATGAAATTTTAAATTTAGAACATTCTTAAAACACCACCTTCAACGATACGTCACGAAACTTAGACCCCCATTGTCACGCGTTGTGGAAGCCTACCTCTGTACACGGTTAATGTGTGACGTCAGTAATGGTTGACCCGTAGCGTCTACAGAGGAATTAGATTAACATTAGAAACAAAAATTTCATTTAATTCTGTAAAATAATGTTAACGTTTTTTATGTGCGTGCAGCGAACAGACAATACTTTTGTATAACCTACGTTCATGTGTTGGGGAAATGCTTATACGTCCGCTTTAGTTCTGTGTGGCATAGACATATCCACGATATGTATTGCTCGCTAAATTATACCTCATTTTAGCCTGCACCCTGCTAACTGCCTGTGTTGCATAGCGCAAGTGACAGAGATAACTAACCAGCGATGCATCATGCATTCCATTGCAAAATCGGGTGCAGCCCAATGGTCAAGAGGATAATGCATGTCGGTATGTTAACAGTTAAGAACGTTTCAGTTAATTTTCTGTAACTTACGTTAGTTACAGTATAATTACAGATACACGGAGCAATCTGTACCTTCTTGGCTGTTGTAATTGTTTCGCTCGATATTGTAAAATTGCACGCCCCCCCCCCCCCCTAAAAAAAAAATGGAAAATGCGAGCTGAGCCTCGTCCATTTTGGATTCCTTTCTGCAATGACCTAAACATATGACAGGTCAAACGCGTGTGCTGCTAATGGTATTTACTCTCAAATTTATTAAATTTACTTCCGAATGCAGTGCACACTGAATTTATAACATTTTAAATAAAATTACAGTAATACAGGACAAAATAACCTCAAAATAAAAACGTTGGCTTATTTTGCTCGCAACTTACAAATTGTACTAGATATATTGCTCCCCCCCCCCTCCCCCACTTTCCTCGATGGGACCTTGGTGACACCGGTCCCATGTTGTTACACAGGCGGCGAGTTTTAATCATGAGTGAAGGGTGGGACAAGTATTCTGCCCGATTGAAAATCGTATACGTGAGACCGAGAGCATTTAATCGACGGGACAGATGTTTAAGTTGCAATCTGTCTGCGAAACTTTGTGTTATGTGCGATAAGCGTATTTTTGTTTGTCAAATATGCAGTTTACTCATCGGATATTAGGAACTGTCCCATCATTCGCCTAGAATCATAGATGACTTGGGGAAACCGCAATCAGGACGGCCGGCCGGTACGTGTGGACCAGGACACTGCGATGGTCCATCCAGTCTGGTGGCGCCTTAACAAGCATATACACATTAGCAGGTTACTAGGTGTAGGTGTGTTTAGTATTTGCCGTTGAAATATAGCATATAGTCTATATTTTCCACAAATTTCATGTTCGTACGTAATACCCGTGATGCACCCTGTTTGCACAGACGAGGCTCTGGCGACTGAAAGATTCCCGGTTTAAGGAGTCACCCACTGCTTGCCAACGGCCTCCGAAAGGAGGGCGGAAGAGCGGGGAGTGGTTCAGGGCACCCTCTTGCCCTTGGGGTTGGAAACGGCCCCTAAAGGCGGACGAATCAGAAATGATCAACGGCATGGGGAATGCAGAAGGCAACGGGAAACCACTGCATTAAAGACCCAAAGGGTATCCCGAGGACATGTAATCCTCTCAAATTACATATATCATGATGGCTTCTTCCTGGGTAAAATATTCCGGAGGTAAAATAGTCCCCCAATCGGATCTCCGGGTGGGGACTGCTCAGGGAGGAGTCATCAGAATGGATAGAAACATTCTACGAGTCGGAGCGTGGAATGTTAGAAGTCTGAATAGGGCAGGCAGGTTAGAAAACTTAAAAAGGGAGATGGAACAACTTAAGTTAGATGTTGTTGGGATTAGTTAGATTAAATGGAAGGACGCACAGGATTTCTGGTCTGGGGAACACAGGATAATTAGCACACAAGCTGTCAATGGAGTCACTGGTGTAGGATTTGTCATGAACAAGAAAGTAGGGAAACGGGTGAGTTATTATGAACAGTTTAGTGACAGGATTATTTTGATGAGGTTAGAAACTAAGCCCGTCCCAACCACATTAGTACAAGTATATATGCCAACGTCACAGGAAGATGACGAAGAAATAGAAAAAATATGCGCTGAAATTGAAGAATTAATCCAATATGTGAAAGGGGAGGAAAATCTAATAATCATGGGTGATTGGAATGCAGTAGCGGGAGAAGGAAAAGAGGGGAATACTGTAGGAAGTTTTGGTCTAGGAGAAAGAAATGAGCGAGGAAGCAGGTTGCTAGAATTTTGTGAAAGATATAAGCTAGTAGTGGCGAACACACTGTTTAAGAACCATGCAAGAAGAATATACACCTGGAAACGTCCTGGGGATACAGGCAGATATCAGCTAGATTATATCATGGTCAAACAGAGATTCAGGAATCAAGTTCTGGACTGTAAAGTGTACCCAGGAGCAGACATAGACTCTGACCATAATTTGATAATAATGATGTGCAGGCTGAAATTTAAGCGAATAAGGAAGCAGCATAAGCAGAACAGACTGGAAGTGAATAAACTGAAACAATCTAACACAAGAGAAAAATTTGCAAAAATGGTAGACTTAGGTCTAAGAAGTTACTCTGAAAGGAGCTCAACTGAGGATGAATGGAATGCATTAAAGACCGAAATAATGAGAGCTGGCAAAGAAACATTAGGCTTTAGGGAACAAGCTGCCCGAAAACCTTGGATCACAGAAGAAATTTTGCAGCTGATGGATCAGAGGAGAAGGTACAAAAATGCTCAGGATGAAGCAGGAAAAGAGCAGTACAGGCAATTTAGAAATCAAATAAATAGGAAATGCAAAATAGCAAAAGAAAGATGGCTACAAGAAAAGTGTGAAGAAATAGAAAAGGAAATGGTTGTAGGAAAAGTAGATGTTCCATATAGAACGATCAAACAGAATTTTGGAGAAATGAAGAAAAGAGATATGAACATTAAAGCTGCCGATGGGAAACCTATTTTAAGCTCAGAAGATAAAGCTAACCAATGGAAGGAATACATTGAGAAACTGTATGATGGGGACGACTTAGTGTATTGGAAAACGAAGGCGATGTCGACATTGATGACTTAGGAGATCCTGTTTTGAGGACAGAATTTAATAAAGCTCTGAATGACTTGAAAGCAAATAAGGCAGTTGGAATTGATGAGATCCCTGCACAACTTCTTAAATCTCTAGGAGAGGAAGGAATCGAAAGATTATTCAAGCTGATATCAAAAAGTTATGAAACGGGGGAAATTCAAACTGATTTTAATAAAAAATATCATCTTCACACTTCCAAAGAAAGCACAAGCCGACAAATGTGAGAATTGTCGCACCATTAGTCTAACATCACATGCTTCAAAATTACTGACCAGAATAATATACAGAAGGATGGAAAGGGTAGTAGAAGAGATAGTAGGTGAAGATCAGTTTGGGTTTAGGAAAAATCGCGGTACAAGGGAAGCAATTCTGTCTTTAAGATTAATACTTGAAGGGCGGATAATGAAAAACAAAGATTCTTTTATGGCATTTGTTGATTTAGTAAAAGCTTTTGATAATGTTAGGTGGGACAATATGTTCAAAATTTTAAAGAAGTCAGGTCTAAAGTATCGAGATAGAAGAATACTCTATAAACTATATAAGAATCAAGTGGCTGTAATAAAAGTAGAGAATCACGAGAGACATGCATCGGTTAAAAAGGGTGTGAGACAAGGTTGTAGTCTATCCCCGTTAATATTCAACTTGTATGTAGAAGAAGCAATGAAGAAAGTCAAAGAAAAATTTCCATGCGGCATAAGTTTTCAGGGAGAAAAAATCAGTATGCTACGATTTGCTGATGACATTGTCTTATTAGCAGAGAGGGCTGAGGATATTGAGAAGTTATTGAATGGCATGAAGAAAATACTGAAGGAAGATTTTGGACTGAATATAAATCAAAGTAAGACAAAAGTGATGAAATGTAGCAGAAATGATACGAATAGTAGCAGATTAAATATAAAAATAGGATCGGATGCTATAGGAGAAGTGAGTGAGTTCTGTTACTTGGGAAGCAAAATTACAACCGATGGCCGAAGCAGGAATGATGTTAAAAGCAGAATAGCACTAGCAAAAAGAGCCTTCATGAAAAAGAGAAACCTTTTAGTTTCAAATATTGATCTAGGAATTAGAAAGAACTTTTTAAAACTCTTTGTGTGGAGCACAGCACTTTATGGTAGCGAAACATGGACTTTAGGAATACCGGAAATAAAGAAAATTGAAGCATTTAAAATGTGGTGCTACAGAAGAATGCTAAAAATTAGGTGGACAGACAAAGTAAGAAATGAACGAGTTTTGGAAATGATGGGTGAGAAAAGAAGTTTATGGAAGAAGCTTACAGGAAGAAGAGACAGGCTTTTAGGTCATATTTTGAGACATGCTGGATTGGTTAATTTGTTAGTTGAGGGAACAGTCGAAGGTAAGAACTGTTGAGGTAGACAGAGATTAGAATATATGAAGCAGATAATTGAGGACGTGGGTTGTAAGGGGTATGTAGAAACGAAAAGGTTAGCACAGGATAGGAAGGGATGGAGGATTGCATCAAACCAGTCTAAAGACTGACGACGGCAAAAAAAAAAAACAAAAAAAAAACGTAATACCATTTTTGAGATGGGCCCGGTAACAAAAATGGCCAAAAATCTACACGTATGACTGCCAATCATATCTTTTTAGTGAAAAAAATGAAAAAATATTTTATTCCTCTACTTGACGAGCTCTGAAGGTCGATATGCCACAAGCTGTAACAGAAAAAAAATTGTTTCGATTCACTCTATTTGTATGTAACCCCCGAGAATAATAATTTTCCAAAATTTTAAATAGGATATTTGGTTATAGGTCAGATTCGAAAATCGAAACTTCTGTTGTTTACAAGCTGGAGACGGTGAAAGAAGGACGGGCCTATAGACAGCAGTAGTGCTCCGTTTTTCTTTAAGAACTGAACCGTACTTTTCCAAAGATAGTTTTCTTCTTATATATTACGTTTTTAAGCAGTTTTGGGGGGCAGGTTTATCCTGCTGTAACTTTGTGCAGCAGTCGTTCTACTGAAATTCTTTAGTCTCTTTGTCGCTGTATGCCGCCGTCATACATAATAGACAACTGATGGAAGACAAGTTATTTTGGATTTCTGTGTAACATGCCTGTAATTATGAATAATAAAAAAATGTAGTATGCCGTATTCAAGTAACTTAACAGTTCAACCTGATCTAGTCTCTTTATCTGTCGTTTGTTTTTTTAAAGTTTTGTCGTAACTGGTCTGCTAGGCGTCTGATGTCACAGTGGAGGATGTTTAATCTATACAAGGGAAAATTTGATCCGGATGGATTCAGCTACCTTACCCCGTGTAATAAGTGTTGTTAGATTACTATTGAGGTACACAATTAGTAACCTCGTGTCTTTATTATTTTAAACGTGTAAAACTTGTTCCATTTGTAGTCGGACAAGTCGTATATAGAACCAAAATGATTTTTGTACAATAGCTGAAGATTTCGATCATTTCATTGTTTGCAAAAACACTTCTTCTACCTTAGTATCTACCATTTGAAAGGCTTAAGGCACCTGCTGAGGTGCAAATATGTGGTGCACAAACGCCTCGCCCGCTTCTGAGACGATACGCGGCGGCGAATAGCAGAACAGTCCGGGTGTAACGCTTTGTGGCGCGGCTAGGCGCTGTTCATTACGGGGTGGCCGGCTTGATTGCGTTCCGTCGAGCTAACCTCGCCCCCCCCCTCCCCCCTCCATCCACCATTCGCTTTTGAAGCGCGCCGCTACGGCCATTTGCCACTCTTTTATTTTTTGGAAGCGCGAATCAAATTTGTCTGCAGACATGAAAGGGCGCTACGAGCGCATCGATCTAGTATAGTCAGAGGTCTCGCATTGCAAGGTTACTGGTTATACCTGGCTTCTAGGAAGGAATCTCTGTGTTTTTATTGGCACATATCTCAGCTTCACTAGCAACGTTCGCCTTTGCATTTATACATTACAGCGTCGAGAAAATATTACCACCCACTTATGCGATTAAGTCGTACAATTTCTTGTAATGCTCTTCTTGTATCATTTTCGCATCAGTCGGTATCGGTACTAGTTTTAGTAACTACTTATGTGTTGTGTTGGTTTCTTGCGGCCTCAGTTACTTCTTAAAAGATGGGAAAGTCACTTGACCGTCCAAATTGGTGTCGTCAGTTTAACCAGAGGCACTGGACTTTCTAGGTGATATTTAGTTAGTATTAACCATATTTTTGAGATATGAAAATTAAAACTGATATCCGTTTTACTTGCTAATTGAAAATTAGTATTAACTTCAGATACAGAAACTTTTTCAACAAAACGTTTAGAGTAGTCATCTGACAATTTTATTGTAACCTTAATATGGATATAAGATTAGGATACCTGATAGAAATTTCCTGTAGAACTATAGTTGCTTAATAGGTAAATATTACTTTATTCTAAGATTTTAAAAAAATTAGGAAATATTGCATGTCCTGGAATGGTTGTTGATTAGCAGTACAAAGCTGAATAATCGCGTCGTCGTATTTCTTCTTTTCACTAATTATCGTATCCGTAGTTTCTTGGACTAAATAGAGATTTCTTGTCACAATGTCTGAAGTTTTTGCAGATACAGTGTGTTCTGTGTCGATGTAATGGAGGATTATGAAGTCGTTTGCTACATTCGCTATTTTTGGCACTCAAGTGTGAGAAGCCCGAAGTACTGAAATTCTTTTGCAAATTTGCATTTGCTGTAGACTATTTCCTCTTCGCTTAGTTGCGGTGTACTGTAAAATTACATAAAAATAAAATTTAAATAAACAGTCGTCGTTAGTAGAAACACCCATTCCCCGTAGCGCACAAGAAACTTTATATGCTGTTACACTGTGGGATCTGCCGAAGTATGGTCTGTTGTGGACAAATCTGCACTATTCGGTTGTTTAAAATTGTTGATCTCGAAAATGTTAACAGCTAGATGACCACTGAGTGGCTTGTTTAGTATCCGACTGTTGTTTTTGATAAATAGAGGCAGAGTACGCTCTGCTCGTGTATGGCTGTAGTGCGGCTTTGTGAAGGTGGAGGGACCGGCGCGCGCAGATGTTTGCACTGCAATTCCGAGTTCACCCAATATTTGCCCTGCTTCCTCTCCTAATACTGCTTCGCTCTTCCCGCGTACCAACAATTTTTATCTCTTTCCCTCTCATAGCTTCTTTTTTATGCTGAAACGTTATTATGATGCGTTTTCTACATCCTGTTGGGCCCAGATTGTTTTCTCCATAAAGAAAGATAAATACAGGAGGAGGGTGAAAACCGGCTTCTTTCTTGGCTCTCCTACTTACGCCAACGATACACTTCACTAGTTACTGCGCGGTACTGATCGCTTGAGCTCCGTACGCCGTATTTACGTATCTGCTAGCTCTTATGATAACGATTTTTTATTAGCAAGAAAAATACGGAATTTCATACAATATGTTATGTGTTTCCACAAAACAATTCTTTGGTTATTGCGTATGATTTGCCCATATTTTATTTTTATTTTTTTCAATAGCTGTTTATAGTTCTTTATATTTTTTGAAAATTCATTAATGATTAGTAATTTTATTTTAGATCGTGCGCTCAGATTTCCAGTATTCCCTGTATCTAGTATGAGATTTCTTACTCCTTCCTTCATTTTCGAACTTAAAATATGAAAGCGTACTTTGTATGTTATGAGATTTATGACAATGTATGATAAAACAAATGTCGTTTCCTGACGGCAAGACTATATAGTTTTTTTTATTATCATTATTATTATTTGGTGTAGTGGTAGTTGTGTTAAATCGGAATGTAATCTTTGTAATTTTCTGTGAAATTGTGTTTACACTTAATCAGTTCACTAGGTACCAGAAATTGATTGCACATTTTATTATTTCAATATCATTTTAAATACCTTATGATTTAAAGTAGGGTAATGTGCTGCGTACCGATTTAATCTTTGTATTATTTCCTCGGTTGATGAAGTATGTGTCAGATGGTAATCATGTTCCTAGTTGAGCATAAGACAGATATTTTATTTGTTGGGTGTGTGATTTTGTTGGCATTCTCCAGAGATATATGTATATCCCTGTCGAAAAGAGTATTTGAAATTACAGTGCAATGGAAGAAACTCCAGTGACTTAGATTGTGGCAGCGACAAGAGATAAAGCAAAATACGACAATCCAAATGCGTCTTCCCTTGTAGTTAGGGGCTATAATAAATTAATATACTCGTTCCCAAATTAATTTTAATATGTTTAACCCTTTCGCAGGTAGTGTTGTTGGTTTGGTGGTGAAAAATCCCCAGTTTGATATACGTCTGTAATATTTTATTGCTGGCATCGAAATGGATTCAGTTTGGGCATTAGGTGCTTCTTTCTTTTCGACTTTAATAGCTTTGATGTATTCAGATGGGCTCATGCTGTTATTATATTGTAGACTTCCTTGTTTACTATCGAAATAAATCGCAATATTAGGTGTCTAATTCTGAGCTAGTTAATCGATAAAACATATATTTGTATATAGTCAGAGAGAATGTGAAAAAGCGTTTATCAACCTTTTTTAATCCGAGGACCAGTAAAATGTGAAAAATGATTCTGCGTACCACTAACGTATATATGTATATTATTAACCAAACCTACCAACTATTACCGAACGAGTACCATGCTCTCTTAAAATCTGTATCCACATTAAGGCCCTCATATAACTGTCATAAACTTAATCCGCAAAGCAACGCTGCTCTCTTTGATGCCGACTGGAAACGTATTTAGTTAATAGACTATTATAATAACAATGTTGTGATATCCTCATATTCTGAAAATACCAGATGTTTGCTGGTCGCTGAAATGTTCATGGCTTGTAGAACATTTGGCTTATCGCTTCATACAACATGAATATTGTATCGATAGTATGTCAACCACTTTTAATAATTATAGTTTCTTTATCTCAGTTAGAATTTTTAAAATTCTGCCTGCGGACCACAGGTTGAGAAACGCTGCTCTGTATGAAGGTTAAGAGATGAGAGCTCTACTTACCCCTGACGAGCGTAAGTATGCCAAGCGGCATGACAAGCACGGCGACCATGAGATCGGTAATGGCGAGAGACATGAGGAAGTAGTTGGTGACGTTTTGCAGCCGCCGCTCCCACGTGATTGCCAAGCACACGAGGATGTTGCCGGCAGCAGTCGCCACCACTAGCAGCAGTGCCAGTAGCGCCCACCAGTTGGCGGCTGGGACAGACCCCGCCCCCGCCGCATCCTCGGCCGTCACGTTAGCCATGGCATCGCCAGCCGTTATCTGGGCTGCCGCGTGTTCGACGTTCTCTCTGTTGCCCTGTATGCGCACCACTCGCCATCGCCTGCTGTCGCCCACCTGTTGTCTAACCACTGTGCGTCTGTGTGCCCGCTACGGCATAAAGAAATTTCGTTTAAGAAGAGGGGTGTGTGTGTGTGTGTGTGTGTGTGTGTGTGTGTGTGTGTGTGTGAATAAAAGTACATAAAAATTCGATTTGTGCAGTATAATTTCTTTCTCCTAAATCTATATGCAATTAAAGCTGGACAAGTAGTATTTTCCTAAGGGATGAACTTGCATTAATGTGAGATGATTTCCAAATGAGAATACAGTAAAACTTGTTTATAATGTTTTCGAATGGTCTAGAGAAAAAAATAATAAACTGGTGATAAGTGGAAAATATAATGTACTATATATTATTTCCCGATGGATTTTAATAGATTACAGTTTGAATCATTAGTTTTAAGGTGTTTCAAATTTTTGAAAATAACTTGTAACATTTGCAACACTGTAACAGTTTATTATACGACTAACGTTAACGAGGAAATTTGAGGAGAGTTGTGGGCTAATGCTTCGCCTATCAAAATGTTTGAGAGCGAAATGATATTCCCTAAGATAATTGAAGTTACGGTTCATGGTCATTCTGAAATAATGATCGGGAAACAAAATTTATGTGATGCATATTTATTAAGATCATGACTGCCTTTTATGATTAAAATAATTCGTTGTTGCCAGATAGCACTTTGATTTTAGATTTTCGCCGTGTTTGCACGCATTAAACAATATATATACATTGAAGTGCCAAAAGTCACGGGATACCTGCTAATATCGTGCCCGGATAAATGCTGCAACCCGAGGTGGCATTGATTCAACTGATCGTCGGAAGTTCCCGGGAGATATTTTCTGCTATGCTACCTCTATAGACGTCAATAATTACGAAATGTTATCAGTGCAAGATTTTGTGCGTGAACTGACCTTTCCATCATGTCCCAGATATGTTCGGTTTGGATTCATGTCTGGCTCTCTAGATGGCCAAATCATTCGCTGGAGTTATACAACGCGTTTCTCAAAACCAGTCGTGAAACATTTGTCATAGGGGCTTTGCGCAATGACATCCTGAAAAAGTCCTTCATTTTTTGGGAACAAAGACTGAAAATGGTCCCTCAGTCAATGGATGGTTCAATTGGATTAGAGGTTCCTGTCCATGCCATCTAAACACAGTCCATACCAGGATGGAGCCACTACCATATCTCACAGTGCATTCCTGACGATCTGGCCCAATAGCCTTGTGAGCACTGTGCCACACTAGAATCGTAACATCAGCGCTTACCAACTGAAATCGTGACTCAGCTGAACACGCGGCCTTTTTCCGCTCATATAGGATCCATCCGATTTGTTTATTAACCCAGGAGAGGCTCTGTAGCCAATAACGTTTTGCTAGCAGAGACATTCGGGTCTGTGTTCTGCCAATACCATATTTCGTAACACTGTCCACATGGACACGTCTGTCGTACATCCCACATTGAGTGTAAGTGTTCTTGCCTTCTTTCAACACTAACAAATCAACTCAGACGTCGCTGGTGTCTGTCATTTAGTAGATATGTAGGCCATTGCGTTGTCGGTGGAGGGAGATAAGGCCGGAAATTACATATTCACGTCACTCTGTTGACACTGTGGATCAAATAATTTCCGAAACGGGGGTGCACCAGGCGTCTAACTCCAACTACCAATCCACGTGCAAAATTTTAATTCGTGTCTTGCTGCCGTCAAAACCTTTCACACGACTCACTAGAGCACAAATGAAATTCTGAAAGTGCACGTACCTCTATACGTTTCTTCTGTGGTGTTAAGACATCTGGATATTTTCATCTTCGTAAGCTACAACTGTGTTTTTTAGTGTAAGTCTCTTCAAAACTGTACACCCTAACACAGCGCGGACTGTTTTAAGAGGGGAGAGGACGACAGAACGGCTATTACTCCACCTGACTCTTAACGGTACGAATTCTATTGTTCACGATACACCCCAACGTTGCGTACATGGTGTAAGACTTCAGTTTATAGTTCTTACGGAAGTACCAGTACCACCCTAACAAATATTGCCTGTGAAAAAAATCAGGTTGTATAAGCAGCTAAAAATTTACGTTTTACCTCAACTGAGAAACAAAATTACACCAAGACATAGAAATGGTCATTAAGATGTTAACTAATTAAGATGACTTATGGTGTTCGCATGTTTGAAGTCTGTGATAGTTTTCCACAGTTCTTGACACACATATGTTTCAAACAGTTTCTCCCCAAATGTGTGCTTCTGAAAAAATATGTTATTAAAAAGTTCAATACGAGGGACTCTCCAGAGCCGACTCTGTACCACCAAGTACTGACTACGTTGCAAGAGACTGAGCTTAACGGAATGTAAGCCTGAGAGTGTTTTCTGCTATTTCTCCTAAACCATTAGCTTGCGGAAAATATATATATTACGCATATTTTGATTATCTTTCTAGACTCCGTAGTGGTAGAGTAATATGACGCCATGACATTTCACCTCGATTTTTTTTTCTGGAACTAAAGAGTGTTCTAGCGATCGAAAGTTATTTTGCATTATTTTCAAATAACTTCAGAATAAAAATGTTTTAGACATGTTCGCACACTATCCACATATCAGTTATTAAAGACTAATATATAAAGCCACCTTTTTGCAAGCTATTAGTTTTGGATTTCCAGGGTTTTTTTTTTAATTTGAGATACGTAATAATGTTAAAAACGTAGAAAATTCATTACTGTTACCATTGAACGATATATTTTATTCTCTTCGTGAATTGCTTTCCGTACATAATGGCAGTTTGCTTTTGTGTGTAAACGTCGCACTCAATTCAGAAATTTAATTTTCATTTGTTCAAGCGACAAATGTTCTATATTTATTATTTCAGTGATTGTAGCATGACGATGAACTGTAATTTACTTCATAACTATCCAAGGTTCAAATTCAAAAGGGTTAAATGGAACAGTTTTGATGTGCATGTAACCAAAATTATGAAAATAGCCAATAATGTCATTTTCATCCTGCATAGCTAATTCCAGTATGTTCTAGTTATTTGCTGTTTACAATTTTGCTGTGTCCTAACCTAATGAAGTAATATTCATACAGCTCCTTCTTCTAAATACGAAACTAAGCGAAAATGTTAGAATTATGATTGTACTTACAAAATTAGCAAATTCGCTCGTGACAAAACTAAATTGTACATTTTGATAAAAACTTCAAAATGAGATAGAGAGGCTGTGAAAAAGGTTTAATGACAGTCTGGCTTATTGTCCGCACTAACAGATTGCCCTTAGCTCTCACCATGTGTCTTAGGAAACTCTAACCTCTATTCGGCATGATGGGGTTGAATTTGCCATCTTTTTTCATTTCCGTAAAGAGGGGGAAACTTTAGAGAAAATACACTGATTTAGAATCGCATAGGAGACTTGCAGTCGGATATAAACTGCAAATCGTATATACTAACCTTGTGTAAAAATTTAATACAGATCTCGTCCTTATTGCTCAAGTTTTTTTTGTTAAACTAAAACAGGAATATCATGTCGAAAATGGATGCCATGAGAAAATTTGAAAGTTTCAAGAATGATCAACGATTCTAAAACAAATAGTGAATATTCTACTAGACAATCACATAAAAAAATCTAAGTCAACCTCAGATGTCTTATAATCAAGGATAATAGTTAGTTGCTTTAAAATTATGAAAAATTTTCTATTCTTATTATATTAACTTTTTCAATTTTTAAACCATCTGATCGAAGAGTACATTTCTGCTGTTTCCAGAAGTGTTTCAGAGCACAAGAATTGCGATTCTAACACAGATCATCCCATATCCTGCTTTTCAGAGCGGGCAAGCCTCCGACCTCAACGTTCTGTTATGTGGCGTGGGTGTCCACCACATTTTCGCCTACTCGTGGTTTCATCGTCCTTCAAACACTTTCTATAGATGTTCACTACAGTAGCATGCGAATAGCCGACCAGCCTCTCCGTTTCCGAGATGCTTGTTCCCAGGTGCCGCGCCCACAAACCGATGACCCGTAATTTAATGAAATTTCGTGACGTGCGTAGAAATCTGGTGTCAGATACCTCTGGAAGCCTACTAAGGACTTGTAGAATTTATGCTACGCCCAATCGCTGCTGCATTGCGTTCGAAAGGTGGCCCAATATGATAGTAAGTAGGTGGTCATAATGTTTTGGCTGATCAGTGTATACGATAATTGTTATATTCTGTTTTTAATTGTTATGTTCAGTTTTTAATGTGAATAAACTTTAACGTAATTACATCAACATTGAATTGACTGTATGTTCTCGCTACCGAATCACAATAACAAACAAATAAATGTTTACTGCGCCTTGCGCGAATACTTCGTCTATTGACTGTAGATGGCCCAAGGGGATAAAAAAATACTCCTTCAAGGAATAAGCTGCTAAATTTTGTGACCAGTTCGGTTCTGTGCCTTGAGAGCGAAAGGTTAACGTTCGGGCTTGCCATTAGCGAGGACTCTGGGTTGATGTTCTGTCCGGTCATCTAGATTTCCGTTTCCCTAGTTTCCTGAAATCACTTCCACCGAGCGTGGTGGTGTAACGGATAGCGTTCTGGCCTCGCATTCGGGAGGACGGCGGTTCGAATCCCCGTCCGGGCATCCAGATTTGGGTTTTCCATGGTTTCCCCAAATCACTCCAGGTGAATGCCGGGATGCTTCCTTCAAAAGGCCATGGCCGAACTCCTTCCCATTCCTTGCCCCCATCCTTTCCCGTCTCTAAAGACCAAGTTGTTAAAAAAGGGACGTTAAACTGTTAAAAAAAAAAAAATCACTTCAGACGAATGCCGGGATGCTTCCTTCATAGAGGCCATGGCCTGTTTTCTCTCCTTCCTTGTACTCGTTTCTTTTTTGGTTCTAATGATATCGTTGTCCGCGATTTGTAAAGTCTTAACGAAAAAGTTGGCTTCATTTTGGTTTTGTAGGATTGAGTTGTAGAGTACTTTTTATTCGTGAAGATCGATTTTGTTTTATATATGACTGTGGTGTTTCGAAGGAATAAGAACTGTCGTATGGGTTTTCCAGAAAAGCGGAATGCGTACATTAGAAGTTTTGAAACAGTCAACCGTCTTCGAAACAGGATTTTTTTTTTTAAAGTTGCGTAAATTGACTGGCTCCAATTTTTAACATAAATCTTTACAACGTACCTAGTCCACTTCCCTGGATTATTTCAGAGTTCTCCAAAATGTGGCTAAATTCGGAATTCTGATGAATCTGAATGGGCAACCACTGGGAACAAAAACGTAAAAGCAGTTGGACTCACCGCATGCTTCGCACTACAGCCCGGGTTTATCTTCACTTATGAGCATACACGTCATATTGAAAAAGATGTCACAAATAAAAAAGAATGCAGTCTTTATCGCCGTTGTATTTTAGTAAAATTTTCCAGGGATGTATCCGAGTGATGAAATTTTTTGACATATCTTATTCGGCTGGTTTCGTGAGAACATGTTATTCAGATGATACATCTTTACTGCTGACTAGGGAGCGTCCATAAACCACGTAGTCCATGTTGGCCTCCTGTGAACCCCCTCCCCCCCCTCGTAACGCGAAGAGGCTTTTGCCTCTACCCCCACCCCCCACGTAACGCTTAGCTATTTTCCCTATTAATTCCGGAAGACATTTTGTGCTGTTTTCTCTTGTCAGACTATCGTAAATTACATACGCAGATAATTAAATGACTGAAATAAATATTCACATGCTGTTGTATATTTTGTACCTCGTTTTAACTGTGGCAAATAATATGAATGGAAAGCTACGTTGCCTAGCTCGGAAACCCCCCCACGTAGCCCACCATAGCTTTCCAGCCAACCCTTCCCCACCTCCTTCCTAGGCCAAGCCACGTAGTTTATGGACGCTCCCCATCACTTTATAATGACGACAAGATATTAAGTTGTAGTAGAATTAAACTGGAAAGTATCCATGTCAACGGTTGAAATAGTTTGGAAATATATTAGGTTTCTTTATTAACATTGCAGTATAGCTCAGGTTGTTTTATGTCGCACAAGTTATTGCTGTTGCCTCTCCCGAAGGCAAGTCCGAGATGAGTGGCTTTCACGTGGGGTCTGCGAGGCGCAGTGTATTATGTTCGTAACGAGATTTCGCTGAAACCTTTATTCGGACTGGAAATCAAGAAGCGGACAACCTCATCGATCTTTAGCTTGCTGCTATGGCGTGAAACATTTCATTTCTCATTAAAGCTTAGAAAATGGCTTTAATATTTGCGAACTGCCTTGCCGAAAAAATAGGTATGTTGTGTCGCCGATGCGTCTCTTGATACGCACTAGTGGGAAGTTACAAGCTATGGAATGGGACCGATAATCGACCGTAGCAGGCAGCCAACAACTGGCAGGAGAGCTACGCAAACATTTAATAGAAATTGTCCTTCCAAAACGTTTCGCATAGCAGCCAGTTTACCTTGGTTGACCAGCATATAATTGACATTGTTGCCTCGGATATTCCATATTCCAGAATTGTGGGCTCGTTATATGATTCCGAATTATTGTTTCTTAAATATGCTGTCGTCTACCTCTGAGCTCTCCAACTTAGTTTTCACTTTTAGAGATCGAATATGCTCTGTAAGTTCACTGCGGTATTAATTAGTTTTTCTTTAGACTATGTTTTGTACCAGCGGGTTGGTAGTTCTGTTAAAGTTATCTTCTTTGCATACCGTAGAGAAATTTCATTTAATTTTTGAAAGAAAGTTTATTGATTGGTAAGTAAATAAAGATTGATAAAATTACCACCCGCTTTTCGCTTTCTCTTTTTTGTGATTCTTTTTATACATACATAATTGCAAAACAAAAAAAATGGAGAAATCTATCAGTGTAGCGTGGCATAATACATTCCTTTACACACCCTTCTCCATGCTATAGTTGTACATTCCTACTTTCTGCCATAAACAATCCAAATAATTCCATTCAATAAGAAGCAAAAATGAATTGCAAACTGTTTTCTTTTTTGATTTCCTAGTTTCGAATTACAAAAGAATTTAATATTGTCAGGATATTCGTACGACTTAACCTCAATGCAGTTTTTGTTTCCACTGCTTGGTATTTTAACGTTTGTAGTTTTAAATCTCCCGCGGAACGAAGTGGGTGCTTTCCGGCATTTGGATCAGCAGATTGATACTTCCGCCTATCAGATTCCGGAAATTACGTGATCGTTACCAGAGCGGAACCGATTCGAAACTCGTTTCTCTGCAATATCGAAGGACGTCTAGTAAAGAAGCTGCAGTTGAATGGACCGCAATAAAGAATTTCCATGAATTCAGAAATACGGTAAAAAATTATTAATACTACCGTTCGTAGAAACTACTCAACATAGTTTTATTTCAAATATAGCAACCGAAGAAGAGGTGATTGTATTGCTATTATGTGGCCGGCGACAGCCAAATAGGGTTGGACGTTTACATTCAGTTTCCATTACCATTCAGATAGCCCTGATATCTTCTTCGAACAGCTCTCTAACCGCTATTTTAATAAGTTTACCAATATTAATCCAATTTTTTTGTGTAGAACAACTTTACGGCATGTATCTAACGAGTTAGGCTGTTTTTGTTGACTGGAAATAATCGTTTTAAAGCAATCTTTTTTTTTTCGAAAACTTGTTATAAGCTTCGTTTGAAGAAAAGCAGGAATGTGCCCATCTGGAGCAATACTTTCCCTGCGGAGGAATCTCTTTAATTTTGCGGCCCGATGAACAGGGTTGTAATTACATCGTCTAACTTTGCCTCAAAGGAAAAAAAATCTGTGATAGAAGTTTTAAAATAAAATTCTTGGAGTTCCAGCAACAAGGAGTTTCGGCAGTTTTGTGCCCTTATAATAGAAGTGAAATATTATCGACTGGTTACGTCTCGTTTGTCTTCCAACATTACGATGTCAATAAAAAATTTAGCTGTGTATTAACATTTCGTCGAAACGTTTTTGATTGATGCAGTATTTGATAGTGAAATGTAGGCCTATGTAACAAGCATCAGTTAATATCAATTGAGATCAACCTAATTGTAGTGATCAAAATGTTTGATACGGGGCTGATAAAGAAGTATATTCGTTAGCGTAGTAATATATGTGAATCGTGTACATAAGGGCAGAGTTACAATTATCACAACATTAAAAACACAAACAGAAGGGGTGATCTGTTTGGTCGAAGTTTTAGAGATAGAATTGTGTTTTTTGTATTGAAAGTGTGTGAGGTAGGGTGGTGACGCACCGGTCGGTGACGAGAGGCGGCCGACGGCACACGTTAGAGCTGGCAGTCCACTCGTCACTCGCACATCGCACTGCGGCAACACGGCGGAGCGCGGCGCGGCGCGGCTCGGCGCGGGCACGGCACTGCTGCGCTGCCACGCGCAGCGCGCGCTCCGCCGCCCGCCCGCCTGCCGCGCACGCGCCTCGCCTCGCCTCGCCACCCTCTCACACCTTCAAAAGCCTAGCGTACAATAGAATTCCTTCCCGTTCCAAACCTCTACCAGCTCTGACCTCGGCCGTAAAAAACACCTTCCAAAGATTGAAGGTTTTTTGTGTGTGCTTCTGTAGAGGGTTTTGTTGAGTATTGTTAAACGTACAGTTATATATCAACTCGAGATCGAGTAGGTTGGTCTTCCATGCAGAATGCCTCTTCATCTATGGATCAGAAGGTGACTGTGGATTCCAATACGAGAAGCACAACAATGACAGGCACTACCTACAGGGGCATCCGAGATTCTGCCATTTTTCCTTAACTGCTCATTTTCTCTGCCTCTTCTTATTCGCTGATCGTCGGCAATTTTCTTCAGATAACATGGTTCCATGACCTACAGCATGAGCGATCAAGGGCATAGGTTTCTCGGTTGTTGTGGTCGGTTGGTGTGACGCATCTTCATGCTACTCTTGGTAACGTCTTTAAATCGCTTGCTCTGACCACCAACAACGCCTTTACCCACCGTTAGCTCCGAGTAGAACACTTTTTTACAAATGCAAATATTCTACATTCGGACAACGTACATCACATCTGTCGTTTTACAATGATGGATTCTGTGCTAGAGGACTGGACTTATTCGATGCTGGTCTATCCTGCCATGTTATTTGAAGGATTCTTCTCAGGCATCTTTGGAGGTTTGGTGTATATATTCGTATATGGATAAAGAGATACAATTGCTAATTTAGACAGAAATGTACAAATACGTGCTGTCGGTAAATTAATGGATTAATTATAAATTTCAACACATCGGATTGGATTTATTACCAAAGTGGGATCTGTGAATTAGTTGAATAAACACATTAATTTGATTTTGTAAATCTGAAAATAAAAACTTTCATTTGCTATATATAATTTGCAAATTATAATTCAGAGATTCGTGAGGTCTCTTATGAGTAGGGAGTGATTTGTAGATAATTTTGAGTGATTAGACCCTGTTTATACTCTACTAAGTTAGGAAGCAATCAGCCCAGGAAGAACGTCACATTATGATTGCCGAAACGTTGGTTTTTTACACAGTGACACTGCGTCATTCGGACAGCCAAGAGACCATCGACTGCGGAAGCAGAAGCACACGATTACAACGCTATTCCTGCCTGTAGCGGATATCTTATTGAATCAATGAGGAATAAAATTATTGACGCTCTACATGCACCAGCCTGCGTCAACACCAAAAACTTACGGAGTCTTCGAGTTGTGAGGTACTAAAGCGACTTTTTGAACACGTTCTCTGTTAATGTTCTAAGCGACTATTTTCGTTCTTCGATGCAAAAATTAATAGGTTTGCAAATTGGGAACGTATATGACGTAAATGACATCCAATTCCAAGTCAACACTGAACTTTCCGAACTCAAAATTATAAATTGTAGAATACAAAAATAGGCTAGGATATGATGATGTTAATTTCAAATTGAGACAAGATTTAAAGTACCGTGTAGTTGAAATTGATCAATAATAGCTTTGTATCACATTTATTTTAGCCACTATTTACATTTTTAACACCTTGTATAGCATTTCAAAATTATTTCCTGTAAAAATTCCCAACAAAGTTTTTCGCTTCAAGCCAAATTGTGAAGGGCATCCTATATCTTGTAACAGACTAATTTCCGAATGAATTTCTGGAACCACCTCGTCTTTTCTGATTTTTCAAAAAATATATTATGGCAAATTTTTAATTTATTATTGTACATAGAATAGAATGGCGTCCACGCTGCTCGTTTTCGGACAGCGTTCTCACCGAAGCGGTATAAATACTACAATATATTTTTAGCTTCAACGTATTGTTTAAGAACCACCCAGAATAAGTATCCTATGAAGGGATTTAGGTCAGGTTACCGTTTCGACCTCGGCTGAAAATCCAATAACGTTTATCCTCTTTCGACGGGGTATGAAGTCTGGTGATAACAAGTAGGGTTTGCCGATCCGAAGGTCCTCGGTTGGTCTGTATCGAACTATTTTCTTTTCAATCAACTATGTTTCTTTACAAGAACATATTTGGATGATGTATAGTATTGGTAATCTGTGTGAGGTACGGTGGGAATCCAGTAGGTATCCCTGACTTATCTCTGGCCCCACATGTATATGACGGTTGTTCCTTCCATTCATTTATCCTCTTATAAGTTGCTTTAATGTTGTCTTATGCAAGATATGCATCCAAATTAATTTCTGTTTGAAATGTGTTCCTCAATGTGAATGGGAATGTCTCCCGAAAGTTACAGGCTGCGAAAAATATTCCTGACGTTTAGGTTTAATTCATTACGCTTGGTGCAAGACGGTTCTATATTTTTACTACAAAATATTTCGTCTTGCCCAATGTAAAAGAGAAATTAGACAGTGGGTGAAAAAGAGGGGGAATGTTATTTTACTCATTTCAATTTCAATAAGTGTACGACAATATATTGTCCATATCGAATGAATTTACTTCAGCTTAAGAGAATCATTTTTTGTCACTACCGGATTCACACTGTTCCTGAGACAAATATAGCTGCCTTAAAATTCATTACTCCAAATGTGTGCTTCTGAAAAAAATATTTCATCCAAAAATAAAGTTAAGTGCAGACGGACCACCGTAACCGATTGGCTATAGACATTGCTCTTTAAACTATTGAACGTGAACTTAGGTCACATCTACAATGACCACATCAGCACTAATATGTTGTTAAACGAGTTTTTAGAAACGTCTGTGGGTACTGCTGGAATGGTTGTAAGCGTAGATTCTTGATTGTTGACAAAAATTGTGATATGTATCTTGGGAAGGATCGTTAGGTTTTTTACTCGTTTCTAAGAAAATAGCTTAGGGCAGTAGTGTGACCATGGACACGTTTGGGACGGCTAACTCTTCGGGAGGTATGCTCATCACAACTTGCTCTATCCCCACTGCGCTGCCCTTATACCTACATGGAAAGGGAAAATTTTCCAACCTACTAACTCTACACAGGTAAAGATAAGAAAGAAGGGTGTAGCGAGGTGAGAGCTGTGCAATATGACCTTAAGCCGCCTGTTTGGACTGAATAGAGTATAGTATTGGTAGACCAGTGGTAATTAATTTCCCGAGTAGGCGTGTAGTAATAAAATGATCGATGGGAATTTTACATTGTGGATATGATACCATAAAAGAACAGTCGTTATAAGTAAATACTGATGGTGATTGATAAATTCAAAGTTTCGTGAGTACTTACTATTCAAGAGCAAATTGTCGCAGCAATGAAAAATATTTCTAATCATGATCGTGTATCTATAAACTAAAGCACTGACAATGGGATAGAATTTTACGGCCCAATGTTTAAGACGACAGGAATGGTAGTAATCATCTCTTAGCATATACTCATTTTAAAGCGTCGATAGTTGAGTGACTTAACAGGAGTATTAATTTTGCAGTGTGGAGGGAAGTTAGTTGACATGGTCACATCGTTGGGTGCTACTATTTCCGACGTAAATATAGTCTGACATAGTATTATCAAGAAGAAATCATTAGATGTTAAAGACAAGTCGTTACTTTCAAACCAGTAGTGCATATAACGCCTACAACTTCATCAAAATTCAAAGTTTTGGTCATATTAGAACCATCAAACTTTTTGAAAACTCTGAGAAAAAAACTACCTGCCAAATTGGTCCAAAAAACATGGCTTTTGTGGTAGATACATAACTGGTGGATAAATGTAAAAAATGTATTTAAATTTTAAAGCACAATTTTTTACTAATAAGCTGAAGCATTGCTTTATTCTTGGTTTTTATTTTCACTGCGTTATGCAGAAGAAAATGTCCTTACGGTGATCAATCACAAACATAAGAACAAATTTAACAGTAATATTAATATCAAGAAAAATTGCTTACAGAGCATTAAAAAACACAATAATACAGAAAATGACCTTTACAATGCATTAGAACCAATTTTCTTTAACAAACACTTGATACACAATTGATAAAAAATGACTTGACAATGCACCTGAAGCACTGAAATTGATACCAAAAAAAAAAAAAATTGTTTTTCCAGAACATTACAGGCATTTTAACAAACATTAAAATTGATATATTACATTAGAGACACTGAAATTATTACGATGCCGCACATTAGAAACACTGAATATTTTTGTACCTTCAAATACGCCGAGCATATTAGAAGCACACCCACATGATAACTAAGTAATAGTGCACTGATAAACCTACCCTTTAACGCTTTACATTAAGACTAAACATGTGACTACATACATCTAAGAAACTATTAATTATGTGACTTTTCCGTACCATGTATGTGAGTCATCCAAAAAGTTAGGACCCTCTTGTGTCGTGTTCAGCGCAGGCGTCTAGAATAGCTGTCATTCACAGTCAGCTGGTTGCAGTAGACTGTGTACTTACTGTGCCTGAGGTTATGTTTCGTCATTAATGCTTTTCTTTTTTCTGTGAGTTTAATTAAAAAAAGTTTTGAAATTATTTCTTTTGTTCGATTCCTTAACGCAATATATTTGTGTCCTTGTGATATTCCTCAATAGGTTTATGGGGAGAATGCGGAGGATTGATTAGTAGTATCTATAAACTTTAGAGAAGAGCCACTAGCTGTGTCACCGCTTTCTGCAAGCCTTTACAAACTCGTGTCCTATACTGTCTATTTTTAAAGTTCCTACGAAAAGGTATGTGTCCTAGTTAGAGAGCTGAGAAATAGTTTCCCATTTTTTTATCGCGAATGATCTGCGGCTAACAGCACCCCTCCCTCAGTTGCGGAAGACCCCTGTATAAATGGAGCACATATACGAGTAAATCTGTTTCGAAACTAGTGATAAAAATCGGAAAAGTGGACTTCACCGTTGTGATTCCAAAGCGTTTTTTGTCTTATCTCCTGCTTGCGACTTCTAGCAAGATTCAAATTCTAACTTTTGAAATAGTAAACCTAATCAGATAGTGAGTCCAGAATCTCATGTAGTTGTAAGAAATTATTTTATGACACTGCAAGACAAGCACAGCACACTTAAGAAACCACACATCCTCTAGGCCGGACTCTAACCGGTGACCCTGACATAGCGAGCGTAGCTCACTAATTGCCATGCCCACAGTACCAGCTAGTGAGAACCGATGACTATTCCTAGAATTGAGCCGTTATAAAGAAAAGTATGCGGGTAATTGACTGTCGCGTAGTTGTCTATTTTCAGTACGCGTGTTTTATGTAACTCTTTTATCAATAACTGTTTGACTGGCGAATTCAAATACTTTTCCTGCTTGCCCTGCCACTTACCAACAATTACGTTTTCTGCATTTTTGATCGTGTATTTGTTCAGGAAGTGGATTGCTCTTTATTGTAATCTTGTGCTGATTGAGCTAAGGAGAAATTTAATGTTGGATAGTACAAGACTATAGCACGAATTAATCTGTCATATAGTACTGCATAAAGTTGTGATATAGCTACTTATAAAGCTTTGGAAATCTTAAAAATGTTACTGGTATTATAATATTATTTAATTTTATTTCGTTAGCCACTGACGTCTGAAATTCCTCCGTATTCCTCTTTGATAGTACTGATTGGTCGAAATTTACCAACGCAAAATTGTAATAAACAATAAAAATAGCACTTAAAACCATTATTGACAAAGTTGTCGCCATTAGTTGGTTTCCTTAGAAAATTGAAGTAGTATGAGCTGTAACTGCTCAACGATCGACATGGCGCTAAAGTTTTTATACGTTTGCTTTTGTCTAGATCAAAAATTGAAATTAATGTTGATGTTATTTTTAAAACTATTACTTTTTCAATTCCCTACAGACAATGTCAAGAAGTAGTTCTTAAACTTGGGAATCATTATGCTAGTTGATGGCTAGAATTCTGTGAATTCCATATTTGTAAAACCGGGTCGAAGACAAGGGTGCTTTGTACCTTTTCGCATTCACAGAAAATTTTAACTATTAAAGTTCTAGTTGTAGCTTTTGGTCTAAGCGTAGCATTTCTGGTAATTATGGCAATTTACACCTAAACTGCCTTCGAGAAGTGTCAAATTGCAAGCAAATTTCCTACTGTTTGATCGAGTCTCTCTTATTGGAATTTATCTTATAATCAGTGTGTGAACCAATAGGGCTAGACAAACTGATTGAGATGGTTGTTTGAAGTCGGGCATACTACAGACTTAACAGTGCCTACGTCTTATTCAGTGCAGAGAGTTAATACGTCTTAATAATTCACGTTAAAAATTCTAGTGAACTCGGAATTCCCTTAATTATACTCTTTTTATTCCCCATCATCCGACCGAGCCTTGTTTCTGTTTTCGTATTTGTAACGTTCGCTGTTGTTTACATCAGTCTGTAAGAAGCAAGCGTAAACTTTGATGGCTTTTACAGTTTGATTCAGAATCTTTAAAGTAAAATTTTCTCAGCCATTAAAAGGAACATCAGAATTTTGTTTTTGTAGAAAAGAGTTTCGCAGATTCATAAAAACAAAATTACAATTTTTCCTTCGCTCTTGGTTGTCTGCGTAGCTTAGTCGTCATAACGATTGATTGCGGAGCGTGCGGCCGGTGTTCACTACTATCTAGTCCAGAACATGACGATGACCACGCCTCGTCAACAGTCTCAACACAGCTCAAAGCATTTGTACGTATTTTCTGGCTTGCCGAATGTGGGGGAGGGTTCGTTAACGCCCTCAACTGATTGGTCAGTTATATGTTCAAATTATGAAGATTTTTAGTTACTAACTTAATCTAACCAAAATTTGAAATAGGTGTTCAGTACTATAAATTTCTGTAAAGTGTTAATCATTTTTTATGATCACCTGGTACTAGTATAATGTAAGCGAAGGATTGACAGCCCTAATCTTGCCAGACTAAATAATCGTTCATGATATGGCTTCCTTAAACCTCTGAACACTCGTAGTAACAAACGCTGGTCTCCATGACATTTACTATTTTATAATTTATATTTTCATTTCTTTCTGTGGTCTCTACAGCTTCTCAATTTTTGTGGAATTATGAAGATTTATGTAATTTTCGTTCTGTCTGTGCGAATGTACACTACTACCTTAGTTGCGAACAAAGAAAATACTTGGTTTTTCTCATTACATTGTAACTTGACTCAAAAACCAACTTTACTATGCTAGTTTATATCAGAAAGAACACTGTTCTTAAATTTTATAGCCTAAAAAGTTAGAGCCCATATTTAAGCTTATGGTCTCAGTTGGTTTATGCCACTTATCAATCGTATATGAGCGTTAATAGTTGTGAGAAAATGTAGTGTCACAGCAAAGACCTTCTAACTGCCAGTCCTTAGCCGGAGTCTTTTGTAATCTCCTGACCGAGTTGCCTCCTGGAAATTGATGACATTTCGCTGTGGGGACCAATCTCGCACCGGGTAATGGGTTCCGTCACCAGGAAGGATCTCTTGGCTGTCTTTCGCTTGTCCGACACCTGTCTGGCTGGCGTGGATCTTATCGCCCGCTACTCCGCCACCGCCCTTCTGAATCACCGGACGCTTTTAATCACCGGAGAATGAACGCCTTGCGTGCAGCCGTGTCACCGCGGAACACAGTTCTTCTTCCCGTCAGAACAAAGCAACGAATGTACGCACGTCTTAAATTAGCTCTTGATGCCCGCCATTTGGCTCCGTTTATTGCGACATAGTAACGATGTCTTTCACTGACACAGGGCTAGCTGGTTCTTGTCCTGGTAGTGGAAGAAATTTTCGTCATCACAACTTGGCCGGTAGGGAAGGAGAAGTAATAGTACACAGTTCCTAATCACTACAACGTGCGCCGAAGTCCTGGGTTAAAAATCAAACCTCTCCACAGTGCATATGGAAGAATCGAGCATGGCATCTACAGCAACTATATTTTCACTGAGTATGAAATTTGAATTGTATTATATTTTATACGTTTCTACTGTATTGACGATAGACAATTGTTGAGACTTTTTCCGACGGCAAAAAGTATCATTATGAACATACACAATACTTATTACTATGTGTATGAGATGACGTTGACACTCGTAAATATATTATGCTTAGCGTAGTGATGAGCATATTTATAGTCCAAATACCGCTTTCGTTTTTGTTTTCCACCCATCTATTTACGGGCCGTTGATAAGCAAGGTAACCAGAAACCCAGGAAAGAGCAAAACCAAATTATCACAAATAGGATCGAGCAATACTATCGCGCACAGCACATAGTAAACTACATAGAAACTAGCAGAAAGAGTAAAGGTTTTGTCGAAAGGTAAAGATTGAGATGCCAGACTTGGGAGGAGCAACGAAAATGTACCAAATGTTTCTGGCGGCATTGCCAATCAGTATGCATGCAGTTCACTAAACAGCGAACCAAAAGATATCTAAAACAACTATCTCTCCATATACCTATCAGTTGCCGTAGTCTTTTAGTTAGATTTTGTCCTTATTATCTTGATTCTCCGGGTATAGTCGCCTCGATTTATTAAAAACTGACGTTTAAGCCATCGTGCTGTGGCGTTCATCAGAGGACTTATGAAAACCACAGCACGATACCCACGAACCAGAGTAATACGTACAACGACCGCGGAAGTCTACGCAATCATTAGATTTTGTTCTGTTCCTACTGCATGGTCTTCTCACAATTCAAAAATAAAATCAATCCTTGAAGTGAATAAAATATGAAAGGCAGTATTTTAGTTGGATGAAAGTATGCTGTTGTGCTAGCATTAAATGAAGCATTAGTTGCCTTTTCCTTGTCCAACTCATCGATACCATAAATTCCTATTCAGAAAATTAATATGATATGAAATCTATTTCTTATTGCAAATATGGTGCTGTGGTAATAGAAAACGGAACTACAATGTTAAAAAATACCCTCATCTTAAGCTCTATTACAATTGTATATTCACACTATTTTACGTTGTAAAATACTTAATATGTAATTCTCAATTTTTCAAGTCCAAATTGGAAATTCATTTTTTGCAACACCATCTTGTCATTTACCTTCGGAATTTCATTTCGCGACAAGTCTCATACGCTTATTTCGTTTATTTACTTTTTACAATGAGACTAAAGTAACTTCATTAGCAATGTGTGCTCAGTTAAACGATAATAATTTCGAGCAGTTTCTTACACACTCTCGAAGACTGGCAATATCGTCAGCGCCTAAGAGAATAAAAATGTAGATTTCATACTTTCGTTTTAGTTCCTATTTTACCACTTTCTAATTGCTGATGGGTTTGTAACCTATGCCTTGGATCATAATCGCTTTTACTTGAAGAGCTTAATCCGTCTACAAGAAGATGTATGTAAAACATTGGCTCGGATATTTTAATATGATGATTATTGGTCCTTTAAATAACAAAAACAACAGATTTTTTTCTGGTGGATAATTATCTCCCTTCAGTGATTTGGTTAATAGCTTTGAGATACGATAAATAAAGACACAATTCTGCTGCGCCTTTTAGCGTAGTAATGTATATTTAATAGCGGTAATAGGAATTTTTGTAATGAATTAATGTTGGCTTAGTGTCGTCAGACAAAATTGAAGCCAGTGAAGTGGAACACAAGTTAACTGTATAGGCACTGAAATATCGTTTTGTAGGATTATATTTCAATTGATTCGAGCTTTTCTTTTTCTTTCAGTTAATCTCATGTTTGCACATAACTTGGAAAAATTTTGTCTTAAATATGTTTATCGTTTTAAATAGTGCTCGTTCTCAGTTTTCCGTGAATTCTTACATTTCAATAAATGGTTTTTCATCATTTCGTTCTAAAGAACATTTTTACTATTTGAAATAAATGACTGAAATCTTAACAATTATTGCGTTACAACCTCCCAATGAGACACTGAAATCCGTCTATGGAAAAATATTGGATCTAGTAAAATTAAATAAATATCGGATGTTATTTGTATGTGTTATAACTGCATTATCTTTTTTATTTTTTCACGAGTCTTTCTGTGTTATTTGATGGTTTTCCATACTAGTTGTGTCCACATGAAACGCAGAAAACAAGGTTACAAAGCAATTGGTAACATAGGATTCCCTGTGCCACATACAGACGTAACTGTTCCATTATCCTGTTGTGTTCGAACACAAACTAAAGGACAGTCAAATAATCTATTACACTTGCGTAATACTAAGCGCGATATGGTTCGAGAACGAACGTTTGACTGTTCCCACACTGTGCATTCCAGCCGATTTTCAGACCAGCTACCAGTAATCTCGTAAACCATTTCACGTTTTTTTTTTGTTTTTTTTATTATTATTATTTTAACTGACAGACTACGCTGTGTGAGGTATGAAGAGGACAAGTGTCGACGCTCGCTTCGCTCAGTTTTCCGCGTCACGCGCGAGCTCCTGATCCTCGCAGAATGCATTACGCAGCGCAGCACAGGACGGCGTCTCTCCTGGCTCGGTATGAATTATGGAGTGACGCGAGACAGGGAGGACCTGGGATCAGGCCGCCTCCGACACTAAATACTGCCTGCCTCCTCTACCTTCAGCCGAACTCCAACAAACGATTGTTGGAATAGCAGGTGTCTGCGGCTACGACGTAATTATTTACGATTTTTCTTATCTGATCAATATCTTATATATATATATAAATCTCGCGTCACGATGTTTGTCCGAGATAAACTCCGAAACTATTTAACCGATTTTGATGAAATTTGGCGTACTGTTTGTAATTTGGTCCATCTTAAAAGATGGGATAGTTTTTATATCGATTATTAACCTCAATATTAATTATTGCGAATTAATGTTCATTAATTGTTTGTCATAGAACAATGGTTTGTAATTATTTGTAAGTTCCGTAAATTTGAGCGGTCTGGTGGCTTAGTGGTTAAGGCGTCTGACAGGAGATCGAAAAGTCCCCGGTTCGAATCCCCGTCGTGGCGGGGATTTTCATAGGCACTTAACCCGGCCTTCGCCTCTGGCGCAGCTTGCTGTGTAATGTGAAGTACACTACAGTTGTACCGTGGTTCAGATTCCACTTTAAACTGTAGGTCCTCTGTACTCGGCAGGATTTGCGGGCTAGGTTAAGACCGCTATGACAGGGGCGGAATGCGCAGCTAATAGAGACCCTGTCACCAGGTCATTACGACTACACGAAATTATTATTATAGTTCCATTAAGTTTCTAACAGATGGCGAAGTGTTAATTTATCGACACGACACTTTGCTATCCAGGTTGATCTGAACTAATAATACTATAAATGTGGAGGTAAGTCTCGTCTGTTTGTTACGTTTTGATGACTAAATGGCTATAGTCATATTGATGGAATTTGACAAGGAAATACTCTGTATCTGTAGGAAGGGAACAGGACTTTTTTTTTCAGTATGAATAACAGTTGTAGTCACGAAATGTTGAGAACTTATCGGATGGTGACAGAGAGACGGATGTGTTTGTTCGTGTGTAATGTTACGTCGGTTGCTGAAGCTGTGCTTCTCGCGCAGTCTGTTAGAGTATGATTTGTTAATAAATTTCGTATAGAGACAAAACGTATTATTTAGTATAGATGTCGATTTTCTCTGTACTATTACTTTGTGTCTGCTTAGATGTTTCTGGCACCAGTTTATTTTGCCTTCTTTTTTATATGCTTTGCGGGCGTTAACTGGCCTAAGGTATAGCTCTAGCAGAGCACGAGCAGCCAAAGTTATTAGAACCCAAGAATCGAATTCTCATGCTGAAGAAAGAAGAAAAGACCAAGCTGAAATAAAGCTGCCGCTGGTTAACATCCCCCCCCCCCCCACACACACACACACACATACCCGCATCTTCGTTTGTCTGTTTTTAAATATGTTGGAAATTGATTCTCTTCATGAGACAGGTTCGACGGTAGAATCATATATAGTGATGGCTTTCGTGTCATATTATGCCGACTCTACATCTACACATATACTCTGCAATTCACAATTACTGTGGGTGGCAGAGGATGCTAAGCACCAATCCTATTTTAGAGTATTCCAATCCCGAACAGAACGAGGAAAGAAAGAATACATAAATGTATCAGTACGGCATCTTATCTCTTGAATCTTATCCCTCCTGTCATTGCGACCTAAATAGGTTGGCGAAAGAAGTATTTCGTTGCACTCGTAAATTAGAGATTTTCGCATATTCTCCAACAAATTTAAACGAAAACGACGTCGTCTGTCCGCCAAACAATCCCAGCCTAACCCACGTATCAGCTCTGTGACACTTACATAAGGACTGTAACTAGCGGTCACGAATCGAGCGGCTCTCGTCTGTACTTTCTCTAACGTGTCAATCAATCCCTTGCGATACGGATCCCAAATTGCACAACAGTATTCCAAATGCGGACGCACTAGTATTTTGTACGCTATTTCCTTTGTATGAGCATTGCAGCTTCTCAAAATACGACCTATAAAACGTAGTTTAGAATTATCTTTGCCTACGACAGAAGTTATGTGCAAGTCCCATTTCATGTGGCTTTGTACTGTTACGCCTAGATACTTCAGGGAATCGACCGTGTCAACAACTGAATTGTTAACTTTGTACTCGTGAGCAAACGGGGTCTTTTTATTACTTATTTGCATTGCCTTCCACTTTCTGCAGTTAAGTGTAAGCTGACATTTACGGCACCATTCCGAAATAACATCCAGATCGCGCTGAATTTCTAAGCAATCGTCAGAGCACCTCACTTCCCTATAAATAAGTGCATCATCAGCAAACAATGGCATCCTGCAATTAACGTTGTCACCGAGATCGTTTATAAAAATTAAGAAAAGAAGTGGTCCTATTACACTTCCTTGAGGAACGCCCGAAGTAACATCTAGCTTTGAAGAGGCTTCCCCGTCAACAACGACATACTGCGACCGACCAGTTAGAAAATCGCGTATCCATTCGCAGATCTGATCAGATATACCGTACGCTCGAATCTTCGCCAAAAGGCGGTTATGTGGTACAGAGTCAAAAGTCTTCTGGAAATCCAAGAAAATAGCATCAACTTGTGATCCTGCATCGATAACCTTCATTACGTCGTGCGTAAATAGAGCCAGTTGCGTTTCACACGAACGGTTCTTACGAAATCCGTGTTGGTTTGCTGTAATTAACTCGTTTTCATCCAGAAACTTCATAACGTTAGAGCATATGACATGCTCCAGAATTCTACTGCAGACAGATGTTAGAGATATGGGTCGATAATTCCTAGGATCTCTCCGATCACCTTTCTTGAAAACGGGAATCACCTGCGCTATTTTCCAGTCAGAAGGTACTTTTCTTTCTTCTAAAGATTTACGAAATATATCTGATAGAAATGGTTCTATTTCTTCCGGGTATTCCGAAAATAATCTTACTGGAATACCATCAGGACCCGGCGCCTTCCCCCACTTCTGGAGTTTTACTTGCTTTATGATACCTACACTATCAATTTGAACTGGATCCATCTTAAATTCTACACGCCGTGCAAAAGCGGGAATGTTTTCCATGTTTTCGTCAGTGAAAGAATTTTTAAATTCGGTGTTAAATACGGTAGCCTTTTCGCGGCTGTCATCAACTTCCCGACCGTCTTGTAGTAGAACTGACATATTGTTGTCACTACCACTAACTTTTTTTACATACGACCAAAATTTCTTTGGGTTTTCGTTGAGACTCTTAGAAAGTGAGTTGCATCTAAAGTCGTTAAAAGCCTCGCGCATCGCATTCTTAACATGTTCTCTTGTCTCAGCTAACTTTTCTAAATCACTCCTATACATCGTCGTCCTTGAGCGTGCATGTATCTTCCTTTGTTTTTTAAGTAACCGTTCCCATCCCCGATTGTCCTTTTCGGTATATGTAAGTCCATACCTTCCCTGACTATATGCATGAATCGAAGCCACATCTCTTCAACCGAGCCTCTTCCTTCTATAAAGGTAATGTAATTATCCCTCAAAAACGTTCTTAAACTCTCCTTTGGGGCCTTTTCGAACCTGTAAACGACCCTTTCTTTTTTTCTTTTTGCGCGTGACTGTTAATTTTACTGTAGCAATTACAGCTTTATGATCACTTATTCCCATGGTGGTAGAAATGTCCGTGAATAATTCAGGCCCATTCGTAACGAGAATATGTAAATGTTTTCGTTATCGTTGTTGCACCGCGTTGGTTCAGTGACGAGCTGCTCAAGATTAAGATCTGAGAAAAGGTCAAGAATAATTTCACAGGATGTTTTATCCCGGCCACCAGTAACGTGGACGTAATTATTCCAGTCTATATACGGAAAGTTGAAGTCACCTCCTAGTATTATTGCATGATCTGGAAATTGACGAGCTATATTACATACATTAGTTCTTAAGGCCTCAGCAATAGATATATCTGCATCTGGTGGACGATAGAAAGACCCTAATACAAGTTTTGTCCTAGCTACTTTTAGTCTCTGTGTTGTTTGTGACCGATCCTACCTTATCAACAGCCGTCTATATTCAATTCTGGCAACGAAATTCTTAATCCACGCGTACGAAGTCGCGGATATCAGTTAGTAGTTTATAAAACATACGTGCCATATTGTTACAGTCGGGATGTCTGGTGCAGAATCATCCATCACATGGGATATTACACAAAGATCCAAAATTGTAAGTAGAAAATCTAGAAATTGTTTGCATTTACATATTCTTAGTATCGGAGGAAGAGGAAAGGTACTCCGTATGAAATTTAATTCATTAGTCGAAGTAGGCTGAAAGTGAAGGGCGGAAGCAGTTCTTGTAATTCATCGTTCAATGCAAATGTTCTTAATATTATAAAATATTCATTAAATGAGCAAAATATGCATTTTGACCTAGAATATACATAATGTTTCTTTCCGTCCTGAGAACTTTGACTCGGTACTGCTGTCACCACGCATATTAATGTCAGCAGGGGTGTCTTTCAAAGCTCAGCATACTTAATTTGTCATGTCTCAGTTTCTGGGTGTGAAGTATCTAACATTTTGTAATTCTGCTATCTCTTTAAACTATTTCGTTATTGACGTTTGAAAGATTTTTTCTTTTTTATATATTTTGTTCTTTTCACTACAGTAATTTGATATTTTGTCGAATATTTCTGTCGAGATTGTACACAATTCGTTCTGAACATTTTGTGAATGAGTCCTCCTTAGACTTCTCCAACACAATACCTCGAGTGCAAATGGTGATTGGAAACCTAGCGTGGTAGGTGAGCAGTAACTGTCTTGTCTCGCATTCGGGAGGACTTAGGTTCGAACGCCGGTCCGGTCATCCAAATTTATATTTTCTACGGTTTCCCCAAAATCATACCAGTCGAATGCCGGAATGGTTCTTTCAAAAGGGCGAAGCCGAATCCCTACCTGTTCCTTGAGAAATCCTTTCCCACACACATTTTGATGCACATCCAACCACATAAATCAACTCTTCGGAATAAGAATCTTTACTTAAAAATTTTTTAATTACTCCATCTGAACACATATCTCATTTAGTGAGGTATTTCAAGAGTGGTGAGTTTGTTTTATAGTATCTAGATTCGCAGAATAAATATTCACTACATACTGGATGATAAAGAAATAATACCCCAAATTTTTAAGGCATACTTCCAAAACTAAAAAGTTTACCACTTTATTTGACCAATTACTCTGAAAATAACTTATAAAGTTAAAAATACAACAAATTTATTCATCTTCAGTGTGGCCTCAACAGGAAACCAGAAGAATATTCGATTTTCAGAATCAGCCCACACTCTTTCCAGCATGTCCGGTGTTATGATTTGGGTGTCTGCAGTTATTTCAGTTTGTCGGTGTTAGTCGGCAGTGATGTAAAAAAAAAAAAAAAAAAAAAAAAAAAAACTAGACCTATTATGTGTCGCCAAAAGAAAAAAGATCTCAGTATGCTCGTGGGAGCACACTTGCTAAGTCCGTTGCACGTTCTCTTCGTGTACAGTTCGCCGACTGGAACTTTTGGCTTTCCAAAGGCACTTTTTCATTTAACTAACAAAACCAACGTACGATAGTCCGCCTGTCTGGAGGGCGAATCCCGTATTTGCGACGACACTCTCCGAATAATTTAAATCTTTTATTTCTAAAACAGTACGTTTTCCGCTGTGGGATTTTCATCCCGATGCAAACTTAACCACAACTAACAAACACCCGTAGTCCACTGAAGGACGCTCCAAACAAATGAAATTTGGGAACGCCCACGTCACAGTAATTTGTAGAAGTGGAAATTTGAAGTATTCTTTTTCAATGACCAAGTAAATATGAGTAATTCTCCAATTTGAGAGTCGATGGTGCTCATGAATCGGCATCCCAATACACCGTCCGATAGGCATATTGGCACAGATAACAGATGTGAAAGGCTGCGTATTTAATGCACTAGATGCTGACATGTGGAATTTCGAACATATCAGACTTTGAAGACACCTGGACCACTCTGTGACAACAAGCGATAACCCAAAGTTAGGATGTGTTTGAAAAGCATTAATTACTACCCTGCCTGCCTTCCCTATCTTCTCCCCTGCTGCGAACGTCTTCGGTGCAACAGTTATCTTGGTTTGCCTTTTTTACTCCAGATCATCACTAAACTGTTATAGTAAAAATTTAAATTACAAGGAAAGGGAAAATGAGTCGTCACTCACCAAACTTGAAGGCAGCGAAACAAAGCCGTTGATCATTTGGTCAGTCGAATCATACTTTTCCCTTATTTTAATGGTATTTTTTTTATAAAATTGTATGTTGCTTTCATATTTTTCTCTCCTCATCTCATTTTAAATTCCTGTTCGGCATATAGTTTATATTATTTAATGCTATTAAGAACAAAACTTTTCTTCACTGTGTATTGCGAAATGTCAGTATTTTCAGAAAAACTGTACTTACCATTACTGGAATTTATCACTTGCCGAATGCCAATAAAAAATGATAAAAAAAGCCACAAACATATTTTGCATGAGTTCTAGAAACATTTTGGGATTAGCGTTTCTGGAATCAATGTTTCTTTAGAAAAAAATAATAAGCTATAAAATGCCAGTTTGGGTGAGTACATAACGAATTCGGGTGCGTGGTAGCTTCTGCTGTTCGTGACGCAGTTCGTTAAGGACCCCTGAGAACTGCCACAAAGTTGCAGCAGCAGCCAGCCACACTTGCCGAGGCGAGCCCGCGCATTCTCTCGCGTGATGGGCGCCATTCACGAGCTCCTGTCGCCGCTTGGCTGCCTCCCCAGTACATTCGCCCAAAAATACGGTAGGCCTTTTCCTCAACACCAACCCCCTACTTGCGATGCATTGAATTCACTTCTTTATAGCGGTAACAATATTTCATTTTTCGTGCTTGTTGGTTTAGCCATGTTTCGAAGCGTATTAGATGTGTATATTGTGTATTTTACAGGTCCAACAAACATGATCGTAACATCAGCATTTTATTAATATTATTGACTGCTGAAGTTGATGCTGCGGTCACAATTTCCCTTCTCACTCCCAGTTAAAGAGTTACGAACATTTCTACCGCAAATTCTTTAACTGTTCAAGACCACCCTCGATAATTTATTCTTGCCTCTTGTCCCATAATTACAAATAAAAGCTTGTAACTGAAATCAAATGCTAATAGATGACTTTTCTCTCTTCCCTTCTACCTGGTGCTACTAATTCTTTGCACGCTATTCATGAAAGTATCGTCACTATCGTATGCCGCGCTTCTTTTTACACGCCTCCTATCCTCCAATGACTCGCCTGGTGTACGGGAGGACACGCGTTCGATCTTCTGTCTAACCATTCAGTATTTTCGAAATCATTCCACGCAACTGCGGGAATAGTTCCTCCATAAAGACCATAACTGGATTTCTTCCAGTTCCTTGTCCGTAATTCTCTTCGGGCTCTAGTGAGCTCTACTTTGATGGGCCATATAGCTTCCTCCCCCTCGAAAAGGAAATTACTATTTTTTTCGCAACCCAATTCCTTCATCATAATCGTTATTAAGTGAGTTTTAAGATGGTTTTCACTTATAATAAATGCCATTATATTGAGAGTACGACCTTTCTACATGAGCCTATATGATTCCTATTAGTTTTTTTTAAAAAAAAAGGTGAAAAAAGAGATTTACTTTCAATGTAGCTATTACATAACTGATATAACATGCAATCACAATTCATCTGCAGCATAATCTAAATGGTGTTTTGCTAACGCTTCTGTTAAGGTCGGTTTTTCCATTATGACGATAGCTGACAGATCACATTGCATTAGTAAACGACATTTGTAATGTAGTATATTTACTTACGACATTCTAAGTACAAAAAAGGTTGTTGTATCTGACGTTTTTGAATTTTGATGTGGCATTATCTTTCTTGTGAGGACGAGAAATTGGAGTAAACTAAAATTACAAGTTAATAGCTTGTTAGTGATTTTAAATGTTCGCATTGCATTTGATCGTCCTAATTTTCGGTAGTTTTCCAGTTTTATCATTTTAATCAGAAATACGGTAGAATCATTATAGAAAATGCGTGTATCAGTGCACTGATTTAAAGCGAGTGATGCTTTATACCTTCATTAGTATGAATATTTGATTCTTAATTTTTCACTATTGTTGTAACTGAAATGGCTTATAGTAATTAAACATTGTTGTCTATTATTTATTTGACTTTTACTGCAGTTCGCTGAAAAATCTTTCATGAAGTATGGTATTGACACATTTCCACTGAGTACATTTTCTAAATATCTTTCTTTAATTTAAAGTTGTTTACCTTCTGATTAAGATGATTGTTTTCAAGTTTCTTAAGACTACTTCACTGTGAGGGAATCTTACAACGAAATCGTAGTGTGGGTAAAAATAATCGTTGATGATTCTTTACAAAATATCTTGTAAATTCACAAATCTAATATATAAAAATGAATCTTTGTTTGTTCGTTTGTTCTGTCGGTCATCTTCTGTGCCTTCCAATACCATTCATCCGATTACGATGAAACTTGGTGAGTTGTTGTGAGCGTGCCTGTGACGATTTCTGATATAAAAAATAATAAACCTTCCCCTCTCCCCATTTACACGTTATTTTATATAAACCCGCAGTTTTATCGGATTTCGATTACTCTCCCCGTTTTGGCGTCCCCCACTCCCTTTTATTTTTTACAATGTTCTCTATACATACCAATAGTTTTTATCCGATATCGATGGAGCTTTTTCACGTATATTTTAAAACAATCGAAAACATACTTTTTTTTTTTACAAAATCCCAGCTATCCTCTCCCTTTACCCCCCCCCCCTCTTAATTTTTGCCAATGTTCATTACCCTACCCGCAGTTTTTATCCGATATCGAAGGAGTTTTGCACAAGTATACTTCAGAATAGAGGAAATTATGATTAATCCGCGATTGAACAAAAGTGGGTAACGGAGAGTGCATTGCCCCTATCCGAATGTGTAATAGTTTGGAAGGGATATACGGGATATGGCAGGAGGCGCCCATGGGCTATTTTGAGGAACCATCGGGACATCAGCCTGGAGCGATCTGTAAAAGCCATGGAAAACCCAGATCAGGATGGCCGGAGTGGTTTATCGAAACCTACCCCCATCGGTTTCTAAATTTTCTTGCTCCTTAAATCCTTCCTATCCCATTCCCTAATCGCTCATGGAATAAATGGTAATAGAAATGAATCGGTTCTGGCCCTAATTTCTCTTATTTTCTGGTCGTTCCTAGATATAAATGTTGCTGGTGGTTGTTTGCTGTCATTCCGAAATAAGTCAGTTGTGAATTTTTCAATTAGTTTCTGTCGTGAGCAAATGTCGGTGTTCCAGGACTTCCCAACCTAACCCCCTCAACATCCCACTTACGCTTTCTCCCCAACTATATATACTAGACTTGCAACGAATAGTATATTCGGCCATACGCCGAATACCGAATATTCGGCAGACTTCCTGGCCGAATAGCCGAATATTCGGCATAAGTATTTGGCCGGAGTGAGCCAAAATCTGTATTGCTGTGCTTGTCTCTCGCCCGCCTGTTAAAGCAGAGTTACCTCCCACCACTCTGTGCCTGTTTTAACAAGCTTGAAGTATGGCCTCAAGTATCAACGTTGGATTATTTATGACATTACTTTTTTCCTTAAGAATAACATCCAATGAGGTGTGAAGATGAAAAAGCTTTCTTAGGATAGTACATAATACGGGATAAGCAATTGGTATAACCTTCTTAAGACCGAATTGCTGATACCACTTTCTGAACTGCCCCCTACATAGTACGATAGTGATTACTTGGATCAATAATCTTCTTGTAGTATGATGTGCCATTCTTCACTATATGGATCGATAACAGAGTGCAGTATTTCCGTAGTCACAACATTCTTATACCTCGTTTTTAAGTCTGTGAGAAGGGCATTTAGACTAAATGTTGAATATAGGCCGAAACGTCATCATCCTCAACATTTATCAGTTACAAGTTGGAGAACTTGGAAGATTCGTGGCTTCCGTTTTGTTTGAATATATTAATTCTGACAAGAAAACCTAAAATTATGGCAATGCAGGGTTGGCCTCAGTTCGTTGTTTCATTCATACTGTCCAATTAATTGTAGTCGATTGTCTGAAAGTTCAGTCAGAAGTGATGGAAATGATAGCTGCAGGAAGGAGGATCGTGACTCATTTCAATCATTCCGGTATTGCGCAAGAAAAACTGTAAGGCAGTTGGGTCTCCCCGAGCATGAATTGGTGCAAGATGTCAGTACGCGGTGGAATTCCACATATTATATGCTTGAAAGGCTAACGGAGCAAAAACGGGTAATTTCAGTGTATCTCACGGACTGCAATATTGTCAACTTGACTGCTGCTCAATGGGAGGTTTTAGAGCAACTTTTGAGATTACTACAACCATTTGAAGAACTAACAAAAATCACCAGTTCCGGATATGCATGCATTTCTGAAATTATTCCTTATGATGTTGCTCTAAAGCGATATTGCAATAAAACTAGCACATCAGAGCTAACAGCCAACTTGCCAAGTGAGACTTGTCATGCAACAAGGGTTGAACGAACGATTTGAAGACATTGCCACAAATAAAAATTATTTCTCGGCAGCCGCTTTGGACCCTCGCTTCAAAATGAATGTTTTCACCAGTCAACTGCAAAGAGAAAAATCAAGGCAGTATATTTTGATCGATGGTCTGAAGACGTACTGTGAAACAAGCAGCGACGGCAGCGCGAATTCGTCCCCTATTCAGTCCAAGAGGATGACGGAAGAGTCGGGTCACAGTCAGAGTACACACTCATCTTTTATGGATTGTTTTGAAGAGATTGTTACAGAGAAAAGTACGATCAATGCAGGGACATCACAAGAAAAAAATGCAGATGAAACTGAAATTGATGTTTATTTAAATATTAATAGTATATCATAGCATGATAATCCGTACATTTGGTGGCAAGCAGGAAGAGAGAAATTTCCGTGTTTGACAAAGCTTACAGCAAAATACTTGTCCGCGCCAGGAAGCAGTGTTTATTCCGAGCGGCTTTTCTCTGAAGCTGGAAATGTCTACGAGAAGAAAAGAAGTAAACTACTACCTGACTATGCAGAAAAATTAGTATTTCTGCATCACAATCTTTCACTCCTATATTTCAATGATGATTCCAGTGAATAGGTATTTAATATTTTTGTTTTGCTTTGACATCGTGTAAGTTTGACCATGCACGATTATTTTTTGTAATTGTAAGATAAATACATTACCATGCAATGAATCAACCGTTTTATTTTAGGCAATTATCTAACTAATAAAAATCCTAAGTATTCGGTATTCGGCCGAATAGTACCTAGATATTCGGTATTCGGCCGAATAGTAAAAAAGTGGCCGAATAGGCCGAATACCGAATAGTTGCCGAATATTCGTTGCAAGCCTAATATATACCTGTCGCGAATCGGGCGGCTCTTCTTTGGACCTTCTCTAATGCCTCCATTAACCCCTTTTGACGGGTTGATGGGGACCCCATACAGAACAACAGTATTCTAAGTGCGGACGCACTTGTGCTCTGTATGCAATCGATTTAACTTCCCGTGTGCACCGTTTTAAATTACGACCTAGAAATCGGACCATTATGATATGCTTTCCCAATTACCTTCTCGATATGTTTATTCCACGACAAATTATTACGAATTATTGTCCTTAGGTATTTACCGGAATTTACTGTTCTAAGGACAGTGCCATTAATTGTATATTTAGAGATAAATGATGTCACCTTTTTACTTATATGCATGACTTGGCAGTTTTTAACCTGTAACTCCAACTGCCAGAGTTTACACCACGCGATTATTTTAAAAATATCGTCTTGTAACAAAGCGCAGTCTTCCTTGGTTTTTATTTCACGATAAACGATAGTCTCATCGACAAATAGTCTTTTTCTTCCTTATTACGTCGCACAAATCATTAATGTATATGAGAAACAATAGCAGCCGTACCACACTCTCCTGGGGAACCCAGGACCTCATTTCCATCAGTGATGAACTGTACTCTGTGTTCTGCTCTTTAGAAAGTCTGCAACCAGTGGTCTTGTACCTACCGATTTTTTGGTATTTCTACCGATATGGAGTCTGTTCTAGTCGGTCCTACTGAAATGTAACCATTTTTCCACGATTTCTGAGAATAAAACTAAATTTACCCGATTTTACATTTTTAAGTTGGCAACTCATTTCGTTTATGTTTTACGATCGATCGATCATATAATAAGTACTTAGTTATCTTTTGCAAAATATTCCTTAAATCTTTTTGGGGTCTACCCCTGTGCGTTTGTACCCTAGATTATCGGACGTTTATAGGGGATTCCCGAGCTAGTTCGCTTGTCTATATTCTGTTGGTAATCATTACCATAAACACATGTTGTTAATAAAATATGCATCATGTTATTAAAGACAATGCGACGGGCAGTGCAGTAAGAGGCAATTCGCCGTATATGGTGAATTATTGGCTTTCAACGTGCGTTGAGATATTCCCACAGTCTACAATCTTGGTCAGGTCAACCACCCGCATCTAACGGAATAAGCCTTCCAAGAGTTAATATCTTTTTTTTAAAATAACTTTGTAAACGAATTGCAAATTACCAAGTCTGTTGTTTTTGTTATTTTGATCACGCTTTACTAGGTCTATTATTGACATGAAATAGTATTGATATTAAATTTTTACTAAAAATGGTTCTAGTTCTAAATTTATAATATATCCTGTAGTTTCCCTCTTATTTAACAAAGATAAAGTTGTTTAAAGTGAAATAACGTAGTAATGTAATGAAGTTTTAAATAAACTTAAATGACTTATATTTCATACTTTGACTTAAAAAAATACCCTCACTGCCATCTTCTGACTTCAATTTATACTATACGAAGCTAGAAAGGTGATATGAAAATCAAGCCCATCTTTGAATGCAAGTTGAAACCAAAATTTTTTCCCAACTTTTGATGAATAATTTGTCATCCAGTTGCGGCAACAGATTGCCATCAATTTGCTGCACAGTTTAACGCCAAATTGGTAGCAAGTCATGAAGTTCCAATCTTGGTAGTAAAATTGATGTCAAGCTGATAAGAAATTCTTCGACAGCACCTCATGCCCGACAATATGCGGATAATTGCGTGGAATTATTTTTCATATACCAATTTTGGGTACAAATATACCGATATTAAGGGGCAGAACTACCCATTTCGCATTTTGACGTTAGAGACCACTGTCTGCAACCCAGTAGCCTATTTGTTTACATATGACATAATACGAAGTTTCGTAAGTAAACTAGTGTGAGGCACAGCACTATATTACGCACTTCCCCTCGCAACTGGACTAGAGTCTTCCGATTTCTTCGTTGTGGCATGTAAAAGCTTTTGCTTCCGGTGCAAACCCATTTTAAACACGGAAATTTCTTAATAATCTTCTTAGGAACAAATTGATTTAAACCGGTCAACATTATTTCTTTAAATTAAACCAATGTTTCTCAACATATGTATTTAGCGAGTATTTTTCAAAAAAATTCTCTAATTGATCAACCATACCCGCATCATTTGCCTTATCGAAGTTTGTCTTTATCATGTTTCAAATTCAGACTAGATTTTAAAGTTTCCAAAAAACACCCTGGGATCACTTATACCATCCTCTATACAAACTAGTGATGGGCAAACCGATTCTTTTTGATGAATCGTTTGGAATCGATTCATTCCTCGCTGAGAATCGATTCTTTTAAACGACTCTTCGATTCTTTTCACATGATATTTTGAATGACGAAAATAGATAACGAGTTATTAACCAACAAGTTGGAAATGATTAACAAATTCTAACTAAAATAATAACATTTGTTTTTGATAGTTAAATTGTAAGTTATTTATTGCAAAAACATTTTATTATTTAAACAAATGAAAACACTAATTTTACAATAAAAATGATTCAATTTACTTATGAAAACTACACAAGTTTTTTTATTGCTATTTACAAAAAGCATTTTCGTTAGTTTTTGTGATGTGAGCCGACTTCTCTTTTCAGTCATTAACTGTCCAGCTTTCGAGCAGGCTCTCCACTAACTATTTGAGCGCCCTTGCGCAATACCGATTACGCCGCCCCCTGTCTAACTACAACCAGTGGTGGATCTGGGAATTTTCCGAACCGGGTCAACAAAATGTGAGATTGCCACACTGTGAAATTTTCAAGGCTTCCAGCTAATTGTTGTCAAAACTCATTACTGATTCTAAGCCTTGTTGCAGATTGTAATTGTCGATTGAGATTGTTGATTTAGATTGTTGATTTTATAGGTGGCATGTTTGTTACACGTCTCGCTAGAGGGCGTCCATAAACCACGTAGATCGGTCTTGAGAGGTGGGTGGAGGGGGTTGGAAGGTGGGATTCCGAGCCAGGCCAAATAGCTTTTCATTCATATTATTTGTCACACTTAAAATGAGATACAGAACACTCAACACCATGTAAATATTTATTTCCGTCATGGAAAAAACTACGTGGGGAGAGGGTGGTTAGAGACATAAGCCACGTCGAGTTACTTGGGGGGAGGGAGGGTTCACAAGAAGCCAAAATGGAGCTACATGGTTTATGGACGCCCCTTACATATGCTCCAATTTTACTCCATAAATTTGGCAAATTTTTTGAATTTGCCGGATGGTGCTTTTCTTAAGTTAAACAGCGTATCACTAACATTTTACCTACAAACCAATAAATCAGTGTTTGTTTAAATGGCATAATTTAAATTTTATATTTATTTTCTTGGTTTCAGTATTAGTATTTTGGGGGACGTCCAGAAATTACGTGAGGCTATTTTCCGGAAATCTAGACCCCCTCCCCCCCCTCCGTGAGACTTGGTGAGATTTTGCCGGACCCCCCCCCCTCCCCGTTGGTGATATTTCATGAGATTTTCACGGAACCCCCTCCCCCCAGTTGTTCGACCAGGAGAAGTTTCGAGACTTTTTTTAGCTGTCGTGCTCCCCGAAAGAATGATACCCCCTCAAAAGCCGGTTTTTGGCCCTGTAAACTGGTATTTTTTACGCTTTTTTTAGTTCTACACTCGTTCAAGTTCAAAATTTCACGTGAGATATCCGTCGACCCCCCCCCCCCCTTGGTGAGATTTCGTGAGATTTTCCGGACCCCTTCCCCCCCTAAAAAGTCTCACGTAATTTCTGAACGCTCCCCTATATTCATCGACGGCATTGTTCCCCAACGTCTTTTCGTTTAACCTTTTTCCTCGTAGAAACCTCACCAGCTGGAACAGTATATATGCCGCTTCAGCACCTGCTAATTTTTGTAATGGTCCAATTCATAAACTTCGTTCATTTCTATTGCAAAATGTTTGCATTATCCACAAAATTAAGAACTGAAGAACAACTAAAACACTGATGAAGTTCGTATGATAATAACCGGACGCGCTCCATCGCAATTAAATTCAGTACTTGATGCATTCGCAATTTGAAAAACCCACGCAACATGGGAATAGCAGATGGCTCTGAAATCGGTATACTTTTCCCTGTCCTCAAATAATCGGGAAACACTTTATTTGTGGTAAAATATAAAAGTTATAGGACGTATAATTCATTGATAATTTATTTGTAAATCTAAATCTGTGTTGTGGTAGCATCTATAACAGTCTGGAAGGAAACCAAAAACTTATAACTAGTTCCAAAAACACTAGAAAAATGTGTATTTAAGAAAGTAAATTCCTAAATTTAAAAATACTTTTTATTTCTGTAATATATTTTTAATTTTCCTGTTCCAAAGATAAATATTCTTTATTTCCTTACAAATAAGTAGCCAAACCAAGAAACACGCCGTGGGAACTAAGATTGTGAATCGAAAGGAATCACGAGTTACGCAGATATCAAGAGTTAAAAAGAGCCGAATCCATCGAAGAGTCATTAAGACAGAAGTGAGCCGAGAGCGAGTGAGCCGAGAGTCGTAAACATTATCGAGTTAACGACTCGGAGTCGACTCAGAACCTGGACGAGTCGGTGAGCGATTGCGCAACAACGGCTCAGCTCCGGAGCTCCCTCTTAACAACTCTTGAGTGAACCGTGACTCTTCCAAGTGAGTCGATTCCGCAAACGATTCTTTTAGACGAGTCGACTCTTTGAATCGATTCACGATTCTTTTGCCCACCTCTAATACAAACTATACCTACAATATCCGGAACGCTTATAAGATAAAGATCCGAAATGGACCAGGAATCTTTGTCACACCGTGTTGGCTCTTTGACCATCTTTTGAAGAGATCTTTCCGTGAATGATTCTAGAAACGTTTCGGCTATTAACCTTTCTCTTCCACCTGACCTGAACGTACATGTGTGTGGAACCGACGGTAGGTAAGAATCACCACCCATGATCAATATATGTCACTGAATTTTTTAGAAATATTATTAAGTGAAATATTCCGCGTTCACCAAACCAGAATCCGGAGGTCGATAAAAGGAACCTGTTATAAAATTTAAATTTCTGCCAATTTTTACTTTCACCCATATTAACTTGCAAAAATTTTCCGTTTCAGTTACGACAGAGCAATTAACGCTTTTATTGACGGCCAAGAACACACCCTCGGCCATTGAGATAGTTCTCTGTTTCCGAAAAATATTGAAATGAGGAGCAAATACTTCGCTAGATTCAGCCTCTGGCGGCGACTAGCTTTTAGTCCGTAGTATTATATCGACATCATTATTCACAGCTACAGCTTGGAAATTAGCTACTTTCCCTCTAAAACTCCTGCAGTTTGTGACCATTATTCTTATGAGTTATGGATCGTTATTTCTGCAGTGTAAATTCTCATTTTTCGCATATATATTCGGATGGGAAGTAGGTAAAGTATTTACAGCTGCAATATCCTATTTTCTGGCTCCATCACAGCCAGGACCAAGATCTTGGTTAGCGGTACATTCTCTTCGTTGAACTGAAGGAACGTCGGGCCTCACGGTGTTCCTAAAAAATAATTCATATCAAGACGATTTCATATTTTTGCATCCTCCTTGGTCGCCATTCTCGTTGTGCAGTGGACGTCCAACCTGTCATGCGTCCCAGGTTGCAACTATCATCGGTCGAAGGTCGACGAAGCCCCAGTTGTTTCTGGACTCAGCTCGTGCAAACTACAATTCAAATTATAAATCTTCCACCACACGGCCTCCCCACTATCGATGCGCAGCACGACACTACGAATGGAGAACTGCAACGGTACTGAATTTTCCCGCGCTGCTTCATACGCCTTCTGGCCCATCTTGTCCATGGATTTAACTATATCTGCAATAGAAACACGACATAAGTCATTAGTACCGCAGCTACCCTTAACTGACGGCAGTTTGATTCTCTCATCGCTTTTAGAATGGCCTCCGTGGCACTGGTACGGTTGCTCCTGGAAGACAAACAGAATGAACGTTAGTATGAGGGTCTGCGCCATTCTCGTAAGGGGGGGGGGGGGGTCCATACGACCCCTAGTTGTTTCTCTAGACGTAGGACATAGGCAGCAGCCAATGATAAGTAAAACTTTCCCTGTCGTCGTTCGGGGTCTGCGAACGTTTCTTCCTTGCTGCGCTTCTGGGGCATTACTACGATCCACACGTTGTCAGACGTTTTCTGCAACAGGAACATGACAATCCACACTATCAAATATTGCCCGTTCTGTTTCACTAAGTTCCGGAAATTCTCCGACGCACTGCCTCTCCACGTTTAGGATGTTCCATAACTCCGCTTGAAGAGATGCCATGTTAGTTAGAATTGCTTCCAGAGCCAGATGCCTATTGGAACACATTTCACAAGCCATCTCACCTGAAACAGCCAAAAACGGAGCTACAAATAAATTAAACACAAAATTCGGCAACTGCTGCTAATGGCTGCCGAAGCTCAACTGGTTCACTAACTAAACAGGAACTATTCAGAGATAAAAAAAAAAGTTATCTACCACACTGTAAACCAAACACAAAAGTCGGCAACTGCTGCAGAAGCTTAACTCCTCCCCCCTGTACCCCCTCTTAATTTCCACTGCTATTTATAGACACAAACAGTTTTTATCCGATTTTTACGAAACTGTGTACAAGTTACTTTAAAACAAATAGAAAATGCTGTCTACTTTTGGTTTGCAAAAGCTCCAATTCCTTCCACCCCCCTACCGGCCCCTTATAATTTCCATCGTTCTTTACACAAAACTTTAGTTTTAATTCATTTGGATGGAACATGGCACATGAATATACATTAAAATAAACAGAAAAATACTGTCCACATTGATTTGAAAACCAGTGCTCTTCTCCATCGAGATTTTTGTGCTGTGGGATACACAAAGACGTAACAAACAAACACTTTGTGCCGTAGGTGACTCCTGACGGTTCCTTTTTGGTGCAAACGATACTCATCGTCACGCCACCACTGGTAAACGAACATGAGGCGAGATAACGCGCGCAGTAAATCTACCGGCCAGCCCCGGAGCCGATCTGGATTCCCAGTGGTAGCTGCAGACCTGTAACACCAGATTTATAATCCCTCTGCTCCAGATTCCGTCCATGCAGTTCTCTCCCTTAGCGCTATCTCGTTTCTCGTTGGGTGCTACTATGCTTCTCCTGTTTCCATATGTTGTGACACGCAAGACTGATGTTCAGTTGAAAGTGGGGAAAAAATTTCACTACCTGGTTTCTGTGTTTTGTCGACGTTCAACAAATTACTTATGAGACTTTTCGAGCTAATAAATTTTGTCCTTGTTTGTATACCACTGAAGATTTAACATACTACCTAGCTGACAGTGATAAATTTTCTGTGTTAAGAGCTCGTAAGTAAAACTGTAAATTCTTGGCATTAGTGTTGTTGACCTGTTTTATGGGAGCACCGATTAGACTTAATATGGATCGATTGGTTCGACAGCAATATTGGATTCAGTTTATCGCGTCAACGAATATTGGCTCTACCAATTAATAATTTTCTGATATGAATGACCACATTATGAAGTTCCTCTCCGATGGCAACAAAGTTGGCGATAACAAAGTCAGCTGGCAGCTGATGATGAGGATGTGAAGTGAGTCGCGGGGCAAGGTTAATGTGACTTTGAGCCGCCAATTCAGTGTGAGAGGTTGCACTCGTATGCTGTTTCCATTTCTTCTCAATACCAAATTACTTTTTTTTTTAACTGCTTTACGTCTCTCAACAGCGAGGTCTTTAGAGAAGGGACCAAATTACTATCGCGCTAGTTGGCTTTACTATAGTTCGACTCGATGTAAATATTTCTTTTGTGTACTGAACTCGTTTATTGTTGCACCTTTTACAGCATCCACGTCCACAAATTTTTGGATATGATTTCAGTCGAATTAAATTTGAGTCTTCTGTTAGTGGGAAATAAGACTCTTCAATTCAGCAGATGTCAACGCACTGGTTCTGAAGATATTGTGTCCATTTGTTATCTAAGGATAAACAGTGAATCGCTAGTGAAACGTTCCATTTTTGAATGGCATGAAGTTGTTAGAAATATTTTCCACAGAATTTTTGTGCCAACGTGAGGTGCACGAAACTGTTGTATTACACTTCTGCCCCAAATATAAAGGTCGTTGGAGAGTACTAATGAATCGCTATGACTTTCAGTGTAATTTTTTTGCTTTTGACGTAGTCTGACATATAAGAAGTTATGCTACTTCTTTCGTACGAGTGGAGAAACTTGGATTAATTGATGTGCGCTTTTCCAATGTAATATTTGCTGGATATAAAAGTTCCTTATTTATGAAGCTGTTAGAACCTGTAGACACTCTCTTCACAGAAACATATGCTTCGAAAATTACAATCATCACTCAATCTGCTACCTATTCTCTGATTTTATGGAATTCGTTCTGAATTGGGTAGTGGTGGTAAGCAGCTGAAACCAGTGGAGTCTCCGAGGCGAATCGAAAGCGAATGAGAGATCGAATAGTCGTGCCCAGCTTTACTTGCTAAGCTTTACTTGATTATTTCAGCTCCACGCGCCGTTTTTTCCATTTGGTCAGCGCTGCTCAGATATTCCATCCGGTCATCGAGAAACTAGCTATGGCACGTACTCAGTACACGCTACCTTTATGTAAAAAGTGTAATAGCTATAAATGGTCCTTTACATTAGCATCGTCATATGTTAATATAATACTTGAAATATAATCTTCGCTGCCAGATGACGGCGTGCTCGGCCTTCGCCCTGAGGTGAGGCCCTAGGCGGGCACTGCGATAACCAGGACTGTAATTCAACATACAACCGAGAGACAAAATGTAATTAATACATTTTGACTAATTTCTTATCATTGTTTAACATGGTTTTGATTTCCATCATATTTTATATTTTGTCATTATTTGGAGGATTGGTCTCGATAAATTTGTCTGCGGCATAAGTAGATAGCAGTGAACTAGTTGTGCAAAAATACCTCACTGTTTCAGCTGTAGGTTTTTAATTTATTAGGGTCTTCGATTTTTAAATCTTTTCAGCCCCTTCTGTTGCAACCTTGTTGAATTTTTATTTTTCTCTTAGGCCACCTGAGGACCACGTGCCACCGACTCCCAGTGTTACATAGGTGGCCAGTGTGATTCATGAGAGAATCACGAATTTACGAATTGTAAGGAAGTTTATGTTGCCACCAATCAGCGAAACATGTAACTTTCCGTATTCTATATGGTAAGTGTATTGTTTGTGAAATGCGTAGTTTATGAAGCGGATATCGACGACCGTTCCGGCATTCGCCTTAATGAATGTGGGAAACCGCCTAAAAACTGCAATAAGGACGATCGGCACGCTGGTACAAGAACTCGGCCAGACTACCTGCTCCTTGTACTATTATTTCTTAAAACATTTTTAACTGTGTATGTGTAGGCTAGCTGTTAGAATAAATGGTCTTTCATAAAAACTATTGCAGTGGTAGTACTAATTTGGATGTTACCTTATCATATTTTCTACTGGCAGTTTCTATGGTTTTATATTCCTTCAGATCTGGTTAGTATATTTATTGGAACTGAAAAATCTTACGGATAGATTTTGATCTTAGAATTTTAATTACATTATAACCACCGAATAACGTAATGACAGAAACGGTATTTAAGTGCGGATATTGCGTAAAACATCTTTGAAAACTGCGCAAACATTATCTTCGCCCGCCATTTATAATGTCGGTGTAATTTGCTTCTAAATAGAGAAGTGAATGATCAACAGAGAATCTTTACATTTGTATCAACGCTGACAGTTCCTTCACAAATAGCATACGTTTGGAAAAAGTTATTTGGGACAGAAGAAGAAAGCGTGTTAGTTGCATCATATGGAGAAAATTCGATGGAGAGTCAAATGAAAACCTTAAAAGTGTAACATAAAATCGAAAGTTCCCGCCAGTAGTCTGTAAGTTAATACGCCTATTTGAAATAATGTGCCAAATATCCCCACGGGTGGCAGCACAGTGAAGATTCGCGAGCACCATCGCAGGAACGGTATAATGATGGCCGCTAAGGACGTGCACCAGGGAAAACACAGCGTTCGGTGAATGAAAGCACAGTACGGGGAATGGTGTAGGAAGTTCGCGAATGGTGTGACGTTTGTAGCTTACGCTCCGCGCCCGGGCCAGGCACATCGTGTCGTGTAACTCCTGACACCACAGCAGCAGTTGAAGCCATCATACTGGAAAACCGCCGACTGATATTGGATGACAGAGCGACAGCTGTAGACATTATTCATGGTTCAGCACGTCGCATTATGTATGATGTGCTCAGGTTTCATTAAGTGTCTGCACGATGGGTGCCCCGCAGCTGATTCCGAAATTGAAGCAGCGGCGTGTGAAGAATTTCTGCAGCACCTTTAACGCGACCGTGTTGTCTTCATTGCACGAATCGTCACCGGAGACGAAACCTGGGTCCATTAACATCAGCCTGAAACGAAGAGAGCGAACAAAGAATAGCCCCATTCGACATCACCAAAACCAAAGAAATTTCGAACACAGCCATCCGCAGGGAAGGTTATGCTGACCCTCTTTTGGGACGAAAAAGGCGTCCTCTTGGAGCACTTCTCGCCGCGAGGGACCTCTGTTACCAGTAACACATACACAGACCTCAAAAATTATCTTCGGCCTGCCATTAGAACAAAACGACGTGAAATGCTATCGACAGGTATTCTTCTGCAACACGACAATGCACAGCCTCATACAGGACGTGCAACGTTTGTCATCATCGAAGACAAGCGGTTCGAATGTCTGCATAATCCATCATACTCGCAGGCTTTTACCCCAAATGATTTACACATGTTTTGACCCCTAAAAGAAGCACTTTCTGGGACAAAATTTCAATCCGATGACTAGGTGCACCAGGCGTTGCACGAGTGGTTGTGTTGTCTCCCAAAATAATTTTTTTATAGAGGAATTCAAGCACTTCCGAAGCGTTGGCTGGTATGCTTATAACGTGGAGCAGACCATATCGAAAAATGACAAAGGTGACTTGTATGTGTGCACAATTAATAAAAAAAAAATTAAAAATATTTAGTTTTTCATTCGATTCTCCTTCGTATCCTGTGAAGGCTACATTATGTTTCGTGAATTGTTCTTTGAAAGCTAAGCCAAGGTTTTCTGCGAATTTTGAGCATATGTTCTAATGTTCTAATCTCAGATATATTTATTTCCCTTTCTTCCTCTTATCGGCAGATGAGTGGAAACACTTGTACCTGGTATTCGGGAGGACCCATCGGCTCATCAAGTATTCAGTGGTTTCCCTAAATCACTCCAGTAGATTGTCATGATGATTCCTCCAAAAAGCTATGGCCGAATTCCTTCCCGTTCCTTGTCCCCGGTCATTTCCCGCCTCTAATTGACCTCGATTTGGACGAGGCGTATTGCCCGCTTGGACTGTTGTAGAATGAGGTGTAATTTCATGGCTTAACTATTTCTTTTGATTTACTGCTCTGGTGCTTGAACATGGAAGCATAGAGATCCTCCTCTTTAACATATTAAGTGCTTGCTCTGGAAGATCGGAAATTCTGGCTTCGGATCACAAAGCTTTGGAAGGGAAAGCTATAATTCAGTACCCCAAGGATTGAGGTTGTTAAACCCTTTTGACTGGATTTACTCAGAAGGGGAGGAGGAAACGAAACTTCACGGACTGAGAGGGTATATGATTACAAACTCAAGTAAAATATATAACAAACTAGACGACCCGTGCGAAAATTTCGCGAATAAAATGCAATGAATAGTGAGGTTGAATATAATGTCACCAAGTTCAGTCATTACTCTTCATACTCCTACTTCATTTATCGTTTTTTGTTACAAATCGAGGGAGATAAATGGCTCGAAACACAAAAAGCGTATTTTAGAAATATTGACATTTTTGCGCTTTATGGGTCGAATTACGAAAAATTCCTTTCTTAGAATATAATGTTACCACGGCGGAAACCTTAGTCTTTAATACGATATGTCATTTATCTATATCGATTAGATATCAAGGGAAATATAAGGCTCGTGACACAAAAATACGTTGTAGAACAATTTATACTTTTTCCCTTTAATAGTTGAATTCCAAACACTTCTTTCTTAAAATATGATGTCAGCAAAGCTGAGACATTATTCCTCACAATCGTACTTGCTTTATCGATTTTGGATAGATATCAAGGGAGATAGTGGCTTGAGACACATAAAACGCATTTTAGAAAAATTGACTTTTTTGCCTTTTATGGGTCGAATTACGAAAAAATCCTTTCTTAAAATATAATGTTACCACGGCGGAGACCTTATTCTTTAATATGATACCTCATTTATCTATATCGGCTAGATATCAAGGGAGATAAATCGCTCGTGACACAAAAATCGGTTATTGAAAAATTTAAACTTTTTTCCTTTAACGGTTGAATTCCAAAAACATTCTTTCTTAAAATATGATTTCACAAAGCTGATACATTTCTCCTTATATTCCTACTTCATTTATCGATTTTCGTTAGATATCCAGGTAGATAAATGGCTCGAGATACAAAAAACGCATTTTAGAAAAATTGACATTTTTGCCTTGTAAGGGTCGAATTACGAAAAATTCCTTTGTTAAAATATAATGTTACCACGGCGGAGACCTTATTCATTAATATGATACCTCATTTATCTACATCGGTTAGATATCAAGGGAGATAAATCGCCCGTGACATAAAAATCGGTAATAGAAAAATTTATACTTTTTTCCTCTAAGGGTTGAATTCCAAAAACATTCTTTCTTAAAATATGATGCCACAAAGCTGAGACATTACTCCTCATAATCCTACTTCATTTATCGATTTTGGTTAGATATCCAGTGAGATAAATGGCTCGAGATACAAAAAACGCATTTTAGAAAAAGTGTCATTTTTGCCCTATAAGGGTCGAATTACGAAAAATTCCTTTCTTAAAATATAATGTTACCATGGCGGAGACCTTATTCTTTAATATGATACCTCATTTATCTATATCGGTTAGATATTAAGGGAGATAAATCACTCGTGACACAATAACGCATTGCAAAAATATTGATACTTTTGCCCTTTAAGGGTTGAATTCTGAAAACTTTCTGGCTTAATATATGACATCACTAAAGCGGAGATCTTAATCTTTAAAACGATACTTCATAAAACGGTTTCAGATAGGTATCCAGGGAGATAACTGACTCGTAACACAGAAAACAGCATTTTAGAAAAATTTACAATTTTTCCCTTTAAGGGTCGAATTCCGAAAACTTTCTTGCTTAAAATACGATTTAACCAAAGTGGAGACCATAAGCTTTAAAATGACACCTCATTCATTGATTTCGGTTAAGTATGAAGGAAGATACAGGCTTGTGACAAAAAAATACCTTATAGAAATAATATATATGATTTGGCTGTACGAACCCAACTATCAGCATGACGCTGAACCTCCTCTGGCCTGGATGCATACACTGATTCGATTGGATGGGTGCCATAAAGCCGTTGTATCCTCTCCTGACGCAAACTGACCTACGGCTGTTGTAACTGATCGTTGATATCCTGGATACTGACACTTGGATGGAGTTGATATCCGAGCTTGTCCCACACGTGTTCTATGGAATGCAGGTCAGGAGATCTTGCTGGCCACAGGAGTACCTCATCAATACGCATAGAGAGAACCGCGATTCATTGCTGAACACAATGCGACGCCATCCATTGTTTCATTTCGTTTCCATTTTCCCTTATGGATGCTTTACGTTTGTGTGAGGTACTGTATCAACAAAACTAAATAATGATATACTTATTCTTGAATTTGCCGAAATGTAATCTTAACGGGTTCTCCGACGGATAGTGTTGTAGAAGGACGAGCTTTCGGCGCCTAGCTCTGCCGCCATCTTCAGGTCTGCTGTTACCATTGAGTTAAATGAAATGTAATCTTCACGGGTTTTCCATCGGATAGTCCTTTCGGCGGCTGGCTCTACCGCCATCTTCAGGTCTGGTGCTACAACTGTGCTACTTTCAGCAATTCTTGCGGGTCCTTTGTATCGTGAGTGCAGCAGGCGGACATTCCCTTACTGTTTGCATTGCTCGCTCGTCTCAGCGGAGGAAGACGACCACAATTAATTCAGCTGCTTAATTATTTATCGCCGCTTGGCGGAGCAGAGCGCTGGCAGTCTAATCTGATGATAGCTCGCCGAGCTTTCGTACGGATTTTTTAATTGACTTGTTCTAGGTCTTCCGAGAGCTACTATTGTCAAATTTCTGTTTATTTTGAATTATACCTTCTGCTCGAATTGTAGAAATCGTACACGAGAGCGAATATCTAAATTTATAAAATACAACCTCGGTACGTTTAATTCGAGAAATAGATGGAGTAAATGGTCTAAACATTCATGGTTTCACAAGTTTGCTCACACTGAAAGATAGTACGCTTGTCTTCCTGTGAAGTTATTTTCAATATGCGGAAGTCGTTTCTTCTGCGACCGAGGTGGTTATCAACTGTCTCCACGTAGATGTTTGAACTACTTCCGATATTTAAAACAAAGGAAGCAATCGTCTGTGACCGAGCGTGGTGGGTGAAAGGTAACGTTCTGGCCTTGCATTGGAGAGGACGCGGGTTTGAATCACCCGTCCGTAGATCCAGATTTGAGTTTTCCATGGCCGCCCAAACAACTCCAGGTGAATGCGAGAATGCTTCCTTCATAAGGCCATGGCAGAATTCCTTCCTGTTATTTGTCCCTAGTCCTTTCCGCCTCTAGTTACCTCGACGTCTACGAGGTGTAAAGCCATAAAAAATACATTTGTGCGAGTGGCTCTTTCTATTACTGACGTATAGCTGAAGCACTCCCGGTACACATGTACCTAAAAAGTTTTGAAATGAAATTATCACCATACTCGGTGACCCAGGCGTAATATATAGCGAATCGTTTTCTAAAACATTGAGTTCCTTCGCACTGATTATTGCTGACGCTGTGGCACTGCAGACGGCTGGCGTGCGGTAATGCGCTTAGCGTCGAGTTCACGCACCGCCTGAGGCGCCAGAGACCGGTTGGTCAGCGCTGTTAACGAACTCCAGAGTCCTGTTGAGACCTCATTAGCGGCCGCCCTTGTCTAATTAAGGCACACAGTGGCCCGTCCACGCTTTGCCGATACTCTCCTGCTCGGTTTACATGTTCACCGTCACGGCAGTTCCTCCTCATTCCTTCCAGAAATATCAAGAATGCAATACCAGCCTGTTTGTTGTATTCTCGAGATTTATGTCTATGCCAAGTATCAATAGCTGGTGCTGACAGATTAGGTTGAAGTTGCTGTTTGATAAGGCTCGGATGACGATGATCTTTTGAATAAAGTAGGCTCGTTTCAGATTAATATCATACTGTGTCAGATATTGAAGTTTTTTTTCTGTTTTCATGAATTTAGGCTACAGAGGATTTTTCCCCATTAGGAAAACGAATCTCGCCATATTTTTCACGGGCGAAAACTTCTTCCTTATGTGTTTGCATTACAGTACCGCTTTCTTTTTCCATTTATCCTTTGTGTTTGATTTTTGCCCGTTTTGAACAGTTTCGGATTTGATGCTTTGTTTGTCCAGAAAAGTTATATCCGCCGCTAAGCTTAAGAATTTCATTTCAGATTCCCCAATTTTCCTCTTGTTCTAATTTCGATCCGGGCAACCAGATTTAGGTTTCCCATGGCTTCCCCAAATTACTCCAGCCGAATGCCGGGATGGTTCCTTTAGAAGACTATAGCGGAATTCATTCCCGTCCCTTGTCCCCAGCCTGTGCTGGCTAATTCAGCCGTATCCTGATTACTGAGGCCATACATGAGAGAATAGTAATTTCATCGACCGCTTTTGTTGAATACATAATACATTGAACTAAATACTACGTCGTTGTCAATTAATTTAAAATTCAAATACAGTTACTTCATGTAAAGACATTTTTTTTAAAAAATGTAAGGTGTACACGTTTACTATTTACTTCATAATAAGAGCCGTAGACTTCTACTCAATTATTGTTACCAACCGCTTAAGCGCCATATCGCCGCATTATTAAAAAAAAAAATAAAAAAAAAAAAAAACACAAAACACTAGCTGTTGCCCGCAACATTCTTTACGTGAACTATTAAAGTGTAGTCAAAGCTGCTTATTTGCGCCGGATACGTTCCGTAAATATGTCGGGAATACAAAAACCGTGAATACGGAATAGTAATTTGTATGGAATTAAAGGGTATTCCTTCCAAGTTTTAAAAACAATTTTGATGTTGCGGAGTGATTGTTGCACTTTGAACTTGTTAAATCAACCGTCTGATGTTGGAAATCTTTTATTCGAATGTAGAGTGTGAGGTTCTTTTAAAATGTGGAAACACTCTATTTTAACTGCGGTCTTCTATCCTTATGGCTAATGCAGCTTCCACTTACATGTTACAATGAAATCTTCAGGCGTATACCGGGTACCACCTGTCTTCTTCACGCGTATACTGGTCAACGGACCAACAGCTAATCAGCCATCTCTGTTGCTGCCCTTCGACTGACATCCCTTCCACGATACCCCGGGCTTGATTCTATCCGATTACCACACTCCATCGTTGGCTGCTCATGTACATGCGCGAACGACGCTCTCTCCAAACATCACTAAGACAAAGGCAGTGGATGTATCAGCTAGTCAAATTTCTACAGTTTCCTTGACTGTTGAGTCTAAAAAATGCTCCATCCTTGCCAGCATTTTTTCTTCGTTAAAATCCGCCCTGAGGCAATGGTCACAAACATGCAGGACGATTCGATGATTTGCTGTACTTTGCTAGTCAGAGGCGGCGTTTATGCTCTTCACAACGGTGTAGTGGAGGGAATGGTAGCCAACGGGCAACAGCAGGCGAGATGACGCTATATTGTAGTAGAAGCGTTTGACACCGAAGTTGGCTCAATAGCTGTCTGTCCGTTGACCAGTGCAAATGGATTCACACTTGAGAAAACGAGCAGAGCTGGCCATCGAAATAACGTGTTTGAATGTGTTTAAGCCAAGGTGACGAAGTTCAGGAGGGATTTTCTATTTAAATTGTGTTATTTTTCGCAATAGATCATCAGATTTTAAATGATTTATTTCCGGACACATGCATAAAATCACTTTCTGTGTCACTTAACCGTTTTTCTTACAAGCAAAAGATGCTGCTGCAAATTTTTCGCAGAAGTCAGCGCGCTCCTCTTCTATCTTCAGTTGTAGGTATGTATGTTACTGTTAGATTTTCTATATTTCTTTGAGTTGTATGCAGGATATATGGTCATCAAAAATTTATAGCTTTGGATTCTGTTTTTAACGAGTTTTTTTTTTTTTTTTTTTTTTAGCGAAGTTTCGACTGCTGATGACACTTTCTTCCTATGGGATAGTCCGCTGTAATCTTTAATGGCTTGATATCCCTTAAACTTTTTCTTAATTTCCATTACTAGAAGGTTTTGCTGCCCCTAAACGTCCGGAATGATATGAGACTTTTAAGGTCTAGAAAAAAAGATCTAGGCAGTTAGTTTTTCGTAGACATGATGGAAATGAATGCAGCCCTTGGCTATATCGGTTCTTGCCCGTTTAATTACGAGCCGGCATCTTGTAGAGTGATTTGGAAACTCACGAACGCCATAAAGCACTTTGATACCAGAAACCAAGCAGTCAGTGCTTTTGGTGCTTCCAATCGTGTTGGGTATTTATGTTTTAGCATCACATCATATGATTTAACATATATTCAAGATTACGAGACTCGGTGTAGTGCAGCTTGGCATCGTAAATGCTGTCAGTGTTTTCTAGCTCTTAAAATTCTTTAGACTTGAGTATAATTGCTTTGAACAGTGGTTTTATTATTAGTTCAATTAAACTTTAAGGCAATTCTGGCATCGATAAAATCCGTTTAGTAATGGTCTTTAGCTAGTTCTTGGCGTTCTTAATATAATTTGGGTGGCCAAAATTTGCCGTTAACTCGTAACTGTGAATAATCTACAGACTGTTGTACAGGGAAGGAACAATGAGATTGACAAATTGTTGAAAGCTACTCATAATGTCTGCGCAGTAAGTACTTACGTTTTCTCTCGGCTCTTAGAACTTTAAATTGCATCAAAGGTTACTAGTTAGACATTGCTTGCTAAATTCAGTCCATTATTTCAATAATGACTCACCAGGAGAATTGTTTCTAAAATTAGTTGAATAATTGAACTGCGCTTTTTTTATTCACTATCTTGACGAATGACTGACGAGAATTGTTTACGGCTTTTCCAGTGTAGGCACTGAAAGAGTATAAAAGCGTGGTTAACCGCTTTTTGCCGAAATTGTCTAATCGTATTTGAAATCTCTTTATTATGTACATGTACGAATTCTTCGGAAACAAAACACGCTAATAATAATTACAACTCCCCCCCAATCAGAAATTAATAAACGTAAAGCTATCCAACATACTGTATTACTACGTCTCATTCTGGTTCAAAAGAGTTGTGATATACTGTGTAGTTTTCGAAATGTGAAATTCTTTCACCTAGAATTATGCGTTCGGTTCTTACAACTCTATAAATATCATTCAAGTAATACAAGACATTAAACACGATTAAGATAATCCATTTATTCTTCATTCCTGAATTGACCTTACGATTACTACCCAGGAGAGCGTAGCATTAATCGAGCTATTCACTTACATCGTAATTGTAAAGTTTCTATGTTAATTACTTTGCAAGAAACGCTATTCAAAAGTAACCCTTCTGAATCGTAGATTGTCTGATTTCGTTATGTATGTTTGGACAATTATTTAATGGTAATTTAACCTGCTCTGGTTTCCTGATAATGCTGAGTCTTCATCGCGCCTCTAGCATTTCTCTGCATCCTTAAGTTTTTTTTTACCAACAATTATTTTTACTGCTTTCAGCATTAAATTTTTTAATAATTATAAACTTTTTCGCCAACGCAACACTGAATAATCATTCCACTGTAATTATTTGATCCTAAATAGTGATTTTTATGTTTAGTTTATAGTTATCATATAACATGTCAATATAAAATGGTTTCTCCATTGGAATAAATGAATGAGCCTCGCAGTCGCTTAATGCAATTCAAGAATGACAGATCTTATTTGTTTCAAGTGTATTTTATGTGCAGCCTGTAAATATTGTTAGCTTTATTCTGCTAGAGGACATCAACTTATAGTATTATCAGTTTGAGTCATACTTGTTTCATATCAGTCGATATTGAACTTTTTGACAACTGTTACACCAGTTTATTTATTTATTTAGCTTATGGCCATTGCACAAAAATAATACAATTTAACATTAATTACAATTAAAATTCAAAATTAACATGGTGTAGCCAATCTAAAGCTTTATTTCATATGTTAATAAAATTTATCGGTGATCCCCTGAAGGCTCGAAGTGGGCAGTCAAATGTCACGTGACGGATGGTTTGTTTTTCCTTACCACAGTCGCATCTCCGTGAATCTCTCATTCCCCATGTATACAAAGATGAAGCAGATCTGCCATGACCAGACCTAACTCTGTTAAGAGCTGCCCAGGTCTTGCGAGGAAGGTCGAGTCCCTTTAGTGTCTGTTGACTGTCGAACAGGGAGTGCCATTCTGGTGGGGCTGAGGCTATCCACTCCAATTTCCAAGCTTCTCTCCCATTAAAATTATCAGTTATTATTTGTTTTACAGTTTTTACACTTGGATTTCTTGATTTAAGTCTCACAAACATATTATCCATGTCGCCATGGATCGGCAGATCCAAATTATGGCAGATCTTATTATATTGGGCAATTAGGAGAGTGTGTCGTCTTATTGTAGGCGGTTCGATGTTACACAAAACGGGTAGCCAGTACAGTGGAGTGGTCTTAGTACATCCGCTAATTATCGGCATTGTCTGGTTTAAAACTGTGTCGATATTTTTGACGTGGGCGCTATTTATCCAGACAGATGAACAATACTCAGCTGCAGAATACACTAGGCTAAGTGCTGATGTGCGGAGTGTAGAGGCGGATGCTCCCCAGGAGGTGCCAGTTAACTTCTGCAGAATATTATTCCTGGTTCTTAGTTTTGCTGCAAGGTTGTTTAGATGTTTATTGTACGACAAGGTGCGATCCATTACGACTCCCAAATACTTGGGGAAGGGGTTGTGTTGGATGGGAGTGCCATCAAGAAGAACGTCAAGTGAGAGATTAAAAGTAAGCCGTTAAGTAACGTATGTCCGTGCGGCACTTATCCGCATATTAACAGCATTATTTTCTCGTACCTAAATAAAATTTTCCTTAACTTTTACATTTGTTTCTTTAATACTGCATCTCATAGCAGTTCGGAGACTTTATTCTTAATTTACAGGTACTTATAAAATTGGTAAATTTAATTTCATCCTTATGTTTATCTTTGATGTGGCTTTACTTACCGTTGGCAAAACATAGCTTTGGATAGTGTTAGAGACTATTCATATTTATATTTCGAATGTTTACTGAACCATGTTGGCTGTTTTATAAAAATGATGGCTTATTTGTTTCCAGTACTGTAGCGCTATTGCTTTGTAAAAATCAAACTTGCAACCTATTTTAAATATCTCCGTCTCAGTGGTTCATAAAGTCAAAAGAAAAATTAAGGAGTTATTAATTGATCTATGTTTGTCTGACGTTAATTTCTTCATAAATCTGAAATTGTCTAATATTTCAGACTATTTTGTAAATGAAGGGTTTTGTGATAACTTTGGTTGTGGAGAAATACATCTGTGGAATGTAAACGGGCAACTTTTGTTGCTGTGTGTTTCGTAATATTTGACTGCAGAGGCAAGTTTTTGGCCGTTTTTTTGAAAATAAAGTTAGGTAGTGTTTATCTTAATAGAAGACACAATGGCGAATGTTGTGAGTTGTAGACAGGTCGTGTCTGACGCTCTGCTTGCCCTAATGAAGCCCTCAGAGACCGGCCTCCCTCGCCAAACTCACTTCCAACTAACTTGCCCTCATTGTGACTTTTCTCTGTTATTTGTTGTGAATCACTTTTCGTGGGAAGTAATATTAAAGTTGGTGAAAATTTCGCTATCGGCCAGTTCCATTTTCAGTACCCTTAACCAAAATTCGAGCAAATAAAACAATTTTTTAATGTATGTTGCAATCAGTTTTCCGCTTGAAGTTCTTGTGCATTGAATAATGTTGAAAATACGAACTGTAAAATTCTGTTTCGCTATTTTACATCATACTTTAATTATCACTGCTAAGAAACTTACTTAACGCACATGTAATAAAACATAGTTCTGAAAATTATTCTTCGTTGTTTCACCAATAACTCGCTAGGAATATTGTGTAATAATTGGTATCTGCAGGAAGTGTAATATTGTTAAAAATGACTACTGTTGTTAAAAATGGTACAGCTTGTAATTTTGACGTTGCCGTTGGATCGTTATTTGTAAATCACCGAGTAAACACCATGCAAAAGATTAGAGCAGAATTTCGAATACACTTCATCAGATTTATGCAGCGTTACTGTAGATGAGATACACTCCGTCCAAATTTTTTCCAGAGATAAAGTCAGTTCCCTTTTGGAAAATACAACTTGAAAGATGGAACGTGTTCAGTCAAAGGTGTGCGAGTTCTGGCGATTCTTGTTTTGCTACTACTCTTCCTCGAGTTAATCAACTTTCCTCACTCCTGTTTATTCCATCCATTTTCTCTAATAATTTTTCAACCCCGACTTCATATTCCAGTAATCGGTTCATTACAAACTGTTATTGATGGTCCATTCACTGTAACCAATCTTTTCCGGCTATTGACTTTTGCTGGGTTGTACCCTCAGTTCCTTTGTATATTTCTATTCTCCTTGTGTACAGATGCTGCTTTTTCTGTTGTATTTACAAACTGCGATAGACCCGAGCATTTATGAAACTGATTATATGGTATATGAAGTCTAGATGTGTGTGTTTTGTGGCGTAATTATTTGTCATGACATTATCCTATTAGCAGACGAACTGAATGATGATGACAAATTAACTGGACTATTATATTTTGCCATATAATGTAGAGTTTCTTACCGACTGCTCAACCCATCTGTATACTAATGCTTATCGAGAAATCCGGAGCGACTTAATCTACTTCATGTACACAAATCAAACAATGCCGGAGGAGAAAAACTGTTTAAAAGGCACTCGAAAATTATTGCCAGATGTTTTAACCACTGATACAACACGTCACTCTATCTAAGTCGGTAAAATTGCGTTTAACGACGATGTGTACGCGAATTAAATGAAAATGGGCGATATCAAATTTTAAAAAAGTTAGCAAAAAGAGCCTCCGAGTTCCATTATTCTGTTTACTCTCTTCGAAACAACCATATAAGAAAAAGGCGGTGAAATGACATAGAATGGAATGTCCAATTTTTCAAGCTTTAATTGTCGTAGAAATATTCGTAAAATTACCTGTGCCAATGAGTAAAATAATTAACTATATGTGGCAACCAGGAATTTTAAGAGACCAAATTCGTGGAACAAATAAGTGAATTATTACATTCTAAAGGACGATGATCCTCAGATTTGCAAGCGCCTGCAGTTCAAGGACAAATTCCGATGACGTCAGACTCTCGGCTGATTGGAACATACATCCCTGTTACGTCCTAACATTGTTTTCGCCCGCCTCGCATTCGGGAGGACGGCGGTTCGAATCCCCGTCCGGGCATCCAGATTTGGGTTTTCCATGGTTTCACCAAATCACTCCAGGCAAATGCCGGGATGCTTCCTTCAAAAGGCCATGGCCGAATTCCTTCCCATTCCTTGCCCCCATCCTTGCCCCCCATCCTCTCCCGTCTCTAAAGACCTCGATGTTAAAAAGAGACGTAAAGTAGTTACAAAAAAAAAAAAAAAAAAAAGTTTTCGCCCGTTAGGGAAGAAGATGCTCGCCATTTGTCTGAGTAGTGCCGAACAAAAGCACTAACATGTAGAGTTTTGCAATCTAGCTTCTAGATGTAAAACTCTATACCGGTTGCGACGTGCCCTTCTTAACGGAACTCGTTTGAACCTGTAATATCATGTTCAGTGTGAAGTCACTGAAGGAGCTGGAATTTGGAGACGTCACCGGAAATGACATCATTCAAAGAACTTAGGCGGGTGACGCCACGTAGAGGAGTATAATATTTTCACGGTGTTCAAAGATCATGTTAGCTCAGCCTTACTCAGTTCCAACTGCTGACACCGTTTCGACTTAACCAGGTAGATAAAAATATCGGTCCCAAATGGTTTATTGCCTGTACAAACAGTCAGCATTTAATTTCACATTATGTGGGTATTTTGGGTCAGCATTTTTTCAGAATCCTTAAATTATTTTAAATTTATGCTGCAAGTTTTGGTATTCGGGAGGATGTGGATTTTATACGCGATCCGCCGTTCAAATATCACAACAGACGAATTTTGTGATGGTTCTTTCAAAAGATCATGGACGAAATCCTTCCGATTTCCTGTCTTCATTCGGCTGCGGGTTCTAATGATTTCAATGTTGACACACCATATAAGTCAACGCAAGGAAAAAATATGTAGGTCTATCATCAGCCAAACCTAAAAACGCTCTTTCCACAGGAACCTTTTTTTTTTTTTTAACATGTCCTGTTAACATAGAACTGGAGTTGAATTCACATGGTAACATTGTTCTTTTGCCAAAATAATATTTTTTTAGTTAGTAGCAATACACATGTTTTTAAAGAAAATGGAGCAAGTGAAAAACATACATATAAAACTTTATCTACAATCATAAAACTACTTTTTCTACTTTCATACGTTGTTATAAATCAGAGTAATTGGGTGTAAGAAAATTATAGACCGTAATTTTTACTTAATATAAGATTTTGCATTTCTTACTGCCTTATTAATACTGATAGTTTTTACAAAATGTTTGGCTGCAAGGAATTGCATCAGATTCTACTTTTATTTTTAATTATTTTTTCGTCACCCGATTAAATGAAGTGTCATTTAAGTGTTTCCATCAAACCTCGATTGTATCCGCGCTGTAGTAGGCCCAATATTTTTTTTTTTTTTAATGAGAATAACATTATTAATTTGTCGAGATTAATTCACTTTCTCAACCTTTTCTTGAACGATCTGCAACTGCTAAGGTATTTCCAAAAAGAAATGAAAAACCGTGATATCTGAAAGATGTGTGTTTTGTATTTGCTGCACGTCCCTAGGAGAGTGGTTTGTAAAGAATGTAATATCTGTGAGAGCTCGTCTCGTCTGGCGAACAGGAGGCCGAGGATCGCTCGCAGATTCCGTTTGAGTCCGTTACCGCCGGTAACCCACAAGAGGGTTGTCCTTTCCCTCAGAAACGGAATTTCTGAACACACAACCCACACACAACACACTGACCGGCCGGCCACTTGGCTTCTTTTGTCGTTTTCATTACCAAGATAATCCTTTTGAGAATACGGTCTTTCTCGGCGTACCGATGTTCAGTATGCAAATTAAATTCAGCGTTGCTTCACGCTTTAGTGTTACGTACTAAAAGCGGATTCCTATGGATGTCCCTCCGTAGTCGCTCTACCTGTCATATGCATGTGACTCGTTTGCGAAAAACTTAAAATTTGTACATGGTATGTATTTCTTTGTCCCAAAACTTAATATCGTCTTTATATTCTAAGAAGATTACATAGAAGTAAATGGAATCGTTTATAAAAGTTATCTGTCAAACTTTGTTTAAAGCTTGTCCTATAGAGAAGTAAGATGATATTTCATTCCCCCCCACTGAGTAGTAGATATGAGAGCGGTTGTCATATTTGTCAGTGCTGGACCATTTTTGTTTACTAGTGTATCTCTATTTCCTGGGAACCTGAAATTTCCCCCCCCCCCCCAAATATTTACCATACTCTATATTTACCCAAAAAATACTATAAAAACGTTTCCAATATGCTTTGAAAGATGTGAGAAAAATAACCGAATGTTTTATGTTGAGGTTACTTAGATTGTTGATAGTGCAATTAATTCAGAGTTTATTGCTACATAATATACCTGCAATAAATTTGATTGTAACTGAACGATAGCGTTAGCATGTTAACAGCAAAGTGACGCGGTGTTTGGAGAGCCGTAGAGCAGGGTCCTCTTCGTAACCCGAAAATATGTCGGGCATTGATTGTTTGCCAAGTGACTGCCATCTTACGTACCCATGCGGGACCCAAATTTCGCTAGGCTCGACTCACACTTGCGTGGTTCGCTTATATATAATTTTAGTAGAAGCGTAATTAAGTTCCTTTCAAATGCTTAGCATTTGAAAAACAATATTTCATTGAACTGTTGTACAAATATTTAATCTACCTTTCGTTGACTGTTTATAAGGAAGATAGTTATAAAGTAAATTTTCGTGGTAGTATAATTAATTTGTTGCAACGGGCAGAGCAGTAGAACAACTTTCTATAATCTAGCCTGTAAACCATTTAATTATATTATGTTCAGAACTAGTATCACATGTTTTATCGGCATATTTGTCAGTAGAACTATTCAGTGCTGTCAGGCCAATTGGGCCACCTTAGACTTAGACCAGTTTTCAAGAGTAGATAACTAGATAATATCAATCTCATCCGTTCATCTTCCCGGATAATAGATTTTCCTCTCGGAGAGACTGACTTTATTGACATATTGAACACGTTTACAAAGTTTTAACTTTTGTATTTGTTCCTTCCGAGACTTGGCTGCACCAGACCTTTTCAGAAATTGTTTTGCTAAATCAAATGCTGAATTGTTAGCATGAAAAGCATAAGTCAACGCAGTTATTCCTGGAGCGTGTATTGGGGGCCTTTGTGGATAAATACGTTATAGTTATCTTTCATACATTTATGATTAATCGTTAATAAATGGAGATTTCAATTTGGTTTTATAAGGAGTGAAAATATGGATTTTGCAAGAATCTCGATGTTAGTTGGAATTGACAAAATCATAAAAGCAACGCTCAGAGGTACAATTAACCGTCATGAGCAAGCAAACAATTGTGTATTTACTTTTAAATCCATCTCAGAATTAATATGCAAGATATTTGGAAACAATGTACAATACAAGTTATGACGACCTCAGACATAGGTATCATAATACTGTGACTTTACATATCAAAAAATCATAGGCGTCACGAATGAACAAAATGCCATTCGAAAATAATTAGTTTTGGCAAATTACGCCGCTAGCTCAGGGGTTTTTCACTTACAATGTTAGAACATGGATCTATCCTCACAAAGGCGCTTAAGGGTTCTGTTTCACGGAAGGCACAATGAGATGTCTTGGTCGTAATAAGTTACTATTGCAGTTCTGCGTCTGATGTCTGTGGTGTTCAGAAATGACCCACGGGATGTGAGACTTGTTTCACAAGGCGGCTACAGGCACGTCCTAGTTGTAATGCGCATCATCGCATTACTGGTGGTGTCGACGTACGAGATCTGCTCCAGCCATCGCATCGCTATGCAAACCGGCAGCGTCAGTTTTCCGACACCAGGAGTCGGACTGCAGCAGTTAGCGAGAACGGTCAACTTTCGGAGTCCGCCACAGACTAACATAGAATCCCATCGAATGAAGCTCGTCGCTCTTCTATCTGCGAGGAAATTTCTGGCTCCGCCCTTTGCAGTCTCGAAGATCACATTTAACAGAAAATTCCCAGGATTTTAAGTTATGTGCTCATTTGGATTGGATCTTGAGGTTGGCACCTAATGTCACGTGATATCCCCGATATCTTATTTGCCCCGCGTATGTCGCAGAGGTCGATCAGATTCGGCTAAGTTCGCCCGGGTGAGAACGTATTCGGGTGGCGGGTTTTTACGTCAGGTCAGCGGCCTGTTGAGCTGCCCACCCAAAGGTGAAAACCAGTGATGTTCGGCAAAACCCTATATCTGCGACTTCCTGTCGCCATAGCTTGGGAAGGCCACGATTACCTTCAAGCCTACACAGCTCAATAATTCTTTAATATTCGTTGCAACAAGATACACTGAATGTTCTTCATTGCATTACAGTCTTCACTTGGAATCTTGCGTACTTTAGGAAATTACTAGAAAAAAATTATCTAGGTGGTCGCCCAAGATTTATGTAAATTACTCTAACATTATGATTTATATAATAAAAAATGCACACTAGAATGTGGTGACAGCGTAACATTATAAGCGGCATGGTCAAAACTACAGGGCCCCTGTGCTCTATACACCCCGGCGCCCATTGTTTTGCGGCTCCACCGACTGCAATTGCTTTCAAGTGGGCACTTGCAAAGCGCCGCTTTCGGGTTGGCGGCACTAACTCATTTCGGCGGTGCACAGTTCATCGTAGGACATTAACGTAATCGAAGCTATTGTTGTCTGTAATAAGTTGTAACGATCTTGGAGTGAAAGCTCACAACAAAATTAAACTATCTGGAAACTTGTTTATTCTTGCGAAAATGCCACTATTACCTACCTTACCAGAATCTGTCAGTATTATCTGCATTCTGTCGCTTATTAAATGAGCTCGCGAAGATTTTTATTTCATACATTTCATGCATCGTTCTATTTGGCGCGGTGTAAAAATATAGATATGTTCATCATCATTATCACATCATCAATATTTTCCCCTAAGGCAGGTTTCCATCGGTAGCTCTCCATGCTTCCCTGTCTTCTGCCGTCCACTTCAAAGAAACACGTAAAACTGCTCAATTATTGCTTTTAGTAACGTTGAAGATAAGGCAGTTTTTGGCATTTCAGTAGTTGTTTCAGTTTCTTCTCAACTGTACCACATGTGTACCAGTTCTATCGACATCCAATTTTATGTTGGGAATTCTTGAATTCCATTAAAGTCATTGCGGCAATGGATTTAGATTTTTATGTTAACATTCGTCTTATGACCCGGTAGCTTAACATGATAATATCCAAAATTGCCCTTTAACCTTACGTTACGATTCCATTAAATAATTCAGGTTTCTTTTAAATAATATGATGTACTATATCCGATAGGATTACCGAGTTAGCTTAGTTAGCCTCCACAAATGGCGCATTCTGTGACGGATCGAAAATCTTGTCATCTGGTAAGCGAACAATCATTCGGGATCTCCCGGCCAGCAATTCCATACTATGATTTGATTCTGAGCAAGAAAAAGAGTTGTCTTCCCAACGAGAACGACTCTAGAAAGAATTATCCTCTTCGTCTGAAAACTCTTCGATATTATTTGAGAATATGTGTATATTATAGCACCGAAATATTTATTATTTTCGCGCCAAAACTACCATAATATTAATTCGCAAACAATTTTCATTCTTAAAGTGCAGCGACGTAAGGGAGAGCGAATGCACTGCAATGTTCAACAATTGTACAAATCACAAGAACAGACGAAACCTTTCAAGCCATCTACTTGAAACGTCAGTTTTTGTTCCAAGATGCACTTCCACATCTGCAGTAAATCACAAAATGTAATAAGACGACTTTATAGCATAATAATTGGTATACCACATTCCGTACGACTAGTATGTCTTCGTTGGTTATAATATACTTCTACACACGTTCTTAAGTAATATTGCTCAAGGATAGTGTGCACAAATTTTCAGACCAAAAGGACAATTCCTTCTTGGGCTGTTCTCATTGCGGAGTTGTGAGTGGGCTTTGATGTAGACGTTCATTCAATATTATATACATTTTATAATTAAAAAATCATAATTTCATTACTTCACATATTTAATGGCTTAAAATGCTCTAAATTTGGAAAAATTCTTAAGTGCCCCCTACACACTTACAGTTTATCTGAAGGCAGTAAAGAGTCGGTTTATCATAGTTGTACAAACACATATTAAGATCTTAGACTGCAGGTATTGCGTAACTGTCAGTGTGTGGACAATTGAGATCGGGGCCTGAACTTCCAGCAGTTCACAGTTTACGATCTTTGAGTGAACATCCTCACGCCCAAAACGGGCACACACACGCAGTTCGACTGCAGTCACCGCGCCTGACGACAGGCCACAGATCATTCGCGCTGTTTAATCTGTTTTTGACTGTCAAGAAAATGAACAATGCACCGCAATTAATTTTCTCATTTATTGAATTATACTCTTATCGGCAATTTCCATGTTTGTGGAAGGTGAAAGATGAGTCATAAGCAAATAAACAACTTAAAGATGAGGCTTAGGGGAAATTAATGGATTTTTACAAAATGGAGACCCCTACAGAAACGACAGACATTATCAGGAAAAAAATAACAATTTTTGATGCGATTCTTGTGTTAAAATCCTCGAAGAAAATTTCAGATCTTCAAAACTCTGATCCGTCGACAAAAATCTCACCGTGGCTGTCAGACTTTTTTCTGCACTAATTGCTTGGCGCATTCGAGTACATTACTTTGTGATGAATGGACGAACTAAACTTAGCAATCTTAATTAATTCATTAAATTATCCATATACACTGATGAGCCAAAGAGACTGGTATAGGCATGCGTATGCAAACACAGTGATATGTAAACACTCAGAGTACGGCGTTGCTGTCGGAAACGCCTCTATAAGACAATTGGTGTCTGGCGCAGGTGTTAGATCGATTACTGCTGTTACAATGGCAGGTTATCACGATTTAATTGAGTCTGAACGTGGTGTTATAGTCGACGCACAAAATATGGGACACAGCATCTCTGAGGTAGCGATTAGGTGGGGATTTTCCCAAACGACCATTTCACTAGTGCACCGTGAATATCGGGTATACGGTAAAACATCAAATACTCGCCATCCTGCGGCCAGAAAAAGATTCTGCAAGAACGGGACCAACGACGACTGAAGAGAATCGTTCAACGTGACAGAAGTGCAACCCTTCCTCAAATTGCTGCGGATTTCAGTGTTGGGCCATCAACAAGTCTCAGCGTGCAAACCATTCAACGAAATATCATCGATATGGGCTTCCGGAGCCAAAGGCCCACTCTTGTACTCTTGCTGACTGCACGACACAAAGTCGCCTGGGCTAGTCAACACCGACATTGGACTGTTGATTATTGGAAACATCTTGACGAGTCTCCTTTCCAGTTGTATCGAGTGGATGGACATGTACGGATATGGAGACAACCCATGAATTCATGGACCCTGCATGTCAGCAGGGGACTGTTCAAGCTGGTGAAGGCTCTGTAGTGGTGTGGGACGTGTGCAGTTGGAGTGACATGGGACCCCTGTTACGTCTAGATACGACTCTGACAGGTGACACGTACGTAAGCATCCTGGCTGATCACCTGCATCCATTCATGTCCATTGTGCATTCTGGCAGACTTGGGCAATTTAAGCAGGACAATGCGCCACCCCACACGTCCAGAATGGCTCCAATAACACTCTTCTGAGTTTAACACCTCCGCTGGCCACCAAATACCCAGACATGAACATTATTGAGCATATCTGGGATGCCTTGCGACGTGCCGTTCAGAAGCGATCTCCACCCCCTCGTACTCTTACGAATTTATGGACAACCTTGCAGGATGCATGGTGTCAATTCCTCGCATCACTACTTCAGACATTAGTCAAGTCCATGCCACGTCGTGTTGCGGTACTTCTGCGTGCTCGCGGGAGCCCTACACGATATTAGGCAGGTGTACCAGTTTCTTTGGCTCTTCTGTGTATGACTGCCCTAGTTCAGGCAACAAAGTCATGTGGGAACGATTACCTCTTTCTTGCAATCTCTGTTTCATACAAAACCTCTTTTGCGTCACAGTGTTGCAAGAAATAACATATTACTCAAGATCGCAAGCGCACAAATTTTTTTTCGTAATAAAACGTGACCTATTTTGAACGCGAATTATGTTAATGAATCGGTGTATTTGAAACGCACAACTACACTCCATCCACGCAAATTCGTCGATTTTAAACCACATTCCGTTGGACTGATGTTTACAAGTTTAAGTCCATTGGCCTTAAGTTCACGAACTATAGTGAGTGGGCAGCAGTACAGTCCATGGCTTGTAGAAACCACCGCCTCCAGACAGTTTTTTTTTATGTGTGTGGCGCTTTGAGATTTCAGTCTACAGTTCATCACAGGCATCGACCTTCAGCTCGTCTGTAAGTGTGTGGGGTGCTTTAGATATCTTCGAAACTGTATCCAAAATTTTAAAAACTATTAAGTTGTTTTACACCTAATCGTACAGTTTTTTGCTGAGTATTGTAGAATGGAGGCTCGCTTTCCTCATCAGTGTTAGACATAATATATACTTATTTTTAAAAATTGGTACACTGTGTGTGATTTCATTTGAAAGTATGGAAAAGTATTTGGAATCGTTATGCTTACATTTATAGTTTTCGTCATTAGACTAATACGCTCTCAAAACAACTTTGTGGGTCAGTCTAAAATTATCTTGCTAACATCTGAAGCACATTTTAAAAACAGGTATTCAGATATAATCTGATTGCGTCTTTAACATAATATCTAACATTTTTTGAATACTTTCATAGTTATAGAAAGCGTAAGAAAGAGGTATTGCTATCTCCAAACAGCCTCTTTCTTTGCTCTGTGCTTATTTTTACCTTTAACCAAGACATATTATAAAATGTTTTAACCAAATCTGTATTTCTGGCTTAAATTTGGTATATTGATTTGCATTATTTATTTTACATGCTATAAGGCCATCATACGCAAATTTTATACTTTAGTTACTATTAACACTTTGACATACGATATAATCAAGATAATACCCCCATTTCGTTATATAGTTGAACATAATTCATGTCATAAGAACAGGAGACAGATGGTGCTGGCTTTCATAGCGATCGCTTCTGTATTGCGACGCGAGCGCTCCACACCAGCAAATTTGTAAACTCCTGCTGTTCGACGTTTCTCTGGCAGATAGCGCCTATGTTCTCTTGCGGACACCATACTGAAATATACTCCGGGAGATGTCGCCACCGAAAAACTGATTCCAGGAGTATACTAAACGGGAAAATCAAAATTGTAATCTATAACATACCAAGGTATTTAATGTACCGAATAGTGATGTAACTCATTACCTACTCCTTTCCATTTTCTTTTATTTTTTTTGAAATTTTTAGAACTTATGAAACAAGATGTTTGATTTAAATTCACAAATAGATTCAGATTTTAATGTAAAAATATTCTAATCAAGAGATGAAACGTTAATGAAAATTTCTAGACAGTGTAATAATATCTTTTAGGAAAGGGAGGAGAATACTGGAAACCTTTTTAGCCCAGCAACATAGATTTTCGTATAAGTAACGGAAATAAGAGTGGTATATATATATATATATTTAAATACTCTTCGTATGGTCAATTGTCATGAATAGGGGGAAAAAGAATTACATTGATAAAATCTTAAGAAAAGTTCTTGTTCCAACAACTCAAGTAAGTTCAGTAGAGAAATAAATTGCAGAATATTATTCACGCTACATAAATCAGTTATAAAGGAGTGAAAACTCTAACTGTTGAAGAACCTAAGCGTACCAGTATATCATGTATGAAAGAAAATTTTGAAATGTTAAGTTTTATACAAAGTCGTGGAAGATTTATTATCAAATTTGTATAATTATGTTGTTGTGAGTATGATCAGAGAAAATTATAGACAGTCTGTGGTAAATGTAGCTGAGCTGTGCTTAAATTCATGGTAATGTAATAGAATGATTATTTCAATTACCGAGTTGAATGTATGCAACAGCTAATTAAATTACCGTCCTTCTTTCACCTTTTAATCGTAGCTACTAGGAGTTGTCGTGGGTTAGTTCTAAACACAATAAGGAAAGCTTAAAAAATGTGTTCTCTATTATACGTCTGGAGGCACTTCGATTCATTAAAACCTAGCAATTCAGTCATCTCACTGTGGCTTGTATTAGAGAACTAAACTTTCTTCTTTGTTTTAAGAATCTGTTCTGTTCTGGGAGTGGATCGTCACATAGTCACGCTTTCCATTTTTTTCCTCATCAAACATACCAGACTTCTCTAAAATATGAGTATGTAAGTGATTTTCCGCTTGATCATGATTTATTAGAAAAACATTGGAGATGAAGCCATATGACAGAATACGGCCATGAACACAATGTCCGTGATATCATTGACCTTTTTTGGCAATCACATACAAAGTTGCAATATGCAGACAGAAGCCATAGTAAAGTGGTTGAAACTTCAGTTTATGACCATGATTTTGTGCCAGAAAGAAGCAAGGAAACCATACCAGCGAATGCAGTGATATAGGAAAGCGGTTTGAAAATGACTCGTCTATATTGATCTATTTTTCAGTGCCTCTAGTAAATTTTGAACTTATACCAGAATCATATATATTATTTCTATAAGGTATTTTTTTGTCACAAGCCTGTATCTTCCTTCATACTTAACAGAAATCATTGAATGAGATGTCATTTTAAAGCTTATGGTCTCCACTTTGGTCACATCATATTTTAAGAAATGAAGTTTTCGGAATTCGACCCTTAAAGGGCAAAAAGTCAATATTTCTAAAATGCTGATTTCTGTGTTACGAGTAGCGTTGCCAGGTGTCCCGATTTGCGCGGGACGTCCCGATTTTCGGGGGTCTGGGGACGCGTCCCGATTTACCCTCGATCGGGACGCCAAATGTCCCGATTTTTGGCTAAGTTATAAAAACCAATCATTTGTCGCAAAAGAATGAAATCGCGTGTCACACATCGAGACGCATCGCGCCCAACCAGCAATGCTATTCACGGTTCATGATACAACTGACCTCACTAACCAGCACATTCTGCAAAAAACAGTTTAGCATATCACATGGTGGCAAAAATGATATACCATAACACCAGAAATGTAATGTACACAATTAAAAAAGAAGAAAGTGTCTGTTTAACAATGAAAACATCTTTAACCCCGACAAAATGGGCAACCAAGAATCAAGAAGAAGAGATAAGCGCTTATATGCCATAAAGACATTCCACTCGGTCAAACACAGCTTTTTTTTGCTGTCGTCAGTCTTTTGACTGGTTTGATCCAATCCTCCATCCCTTCCTATCCTGTGCTAACCTCTTCATTTCTACACATCCCTTACAACACACGTCTTCAGTTATCTGCTTCAAATATTATAATCTCTGTCTTCCTCTACAGTTCTTACCTTCGACTGTTCCCTCCACTAACAAATTAACCAATCCAGCATGTATCAAAATATGACCTAACAGCCTGTCTCTTCTTTCTGTAAGCTTCTTCCATAAACTTCTGTTCTCACCCATCATTTCCAAAACTCGTTCATTTCTTACTTTGTCTGTTCCACCTAATATTCAGTATTCTTCTGTAGCACCACATTTTCAAATGCCTCAAATTTCTTTCTTTCCGGTATTCATAAAGTCCATGTTTCGCTACCGTAAAGTGCTGTGCTCCACACATAGAGTTTTAAAAAGTTCTTTCTAATTCCTAGATCAATATTTGAAATTAAAGGTTTCTCTTTTTCATGAAGCCTCTTTTTGCTAGTGCTATTCTGCTTTTAATATCATTCCTGCTTCGACCATCAGTTGTAATTTTGCTTCCCAATTAACAGAACTCACTTACTCTCCTATTGCATCCGATCATATTTAATATACTAGTGTTGGTATCATTTCTGCTACATTTCATCACTTTTGTCTTGCTTTGATTTATATTCAGTATAAATCTTCCTTCATTATTTTGTTCATGCCATTCAGTAACTTCTCAATATCCTCAGCCCTCTCTGCTAAAAAGACAATGTCATCAGCAACTCGTAGCATACTAATTTTTTCTCCCTACAAACTTATGCCACATGGAAATTTTTCTTTGACTTTCTTCATTGCTTCTTCCACATACAAGTTGAATATTAACGAGGATAGACTACAACCTTGTCTCACACCTTTTTTAACTGATGCATCTCTCTCGTGATTCTCTACTTTTTTTATAGCCACTTGATTCTTATATAGTTTATAGAGTATTCTTCTATCTCGATACTTTAGACCTGTCTTCTTTAAAAATTTTAACATCTTGTCACACCTAACATTATCGAAAGCGTTTTCTAAATCAGCAAATGTCATAAAAGTATATTTCTTTTTCTTGATCCGCCCATCAAGTATTAATTTTAAAGACAGAATTGCTTCCCTTGTACCGCGATTTTTTCTAAACCCAAACTGATCTTCACCTACTATCTCTTCTACTACCCTTTCCAGCCTTCTGTATATTATTCTTGTCAGTAATTTTGAAGCATGTGATGTTAGACTAATGGTGCGATAATTCTCACATTTGTCGGCTTGTGCTTTCTTTGGAAGTGTGAAGATTATATTTAAAAAAAAAAAATCAGTTGCAATTTCTCCTGTTTCATAACTTTTTGATATCAGCTTGAATAATCTTTCGATTCCTTCCTCTCCTAGGGATTTAAGAAGTTCTGCAGGGATCTCATCTATTCCAACTGCCTTATTTGCTTTCAAGTCATTCAGAGCTTTATTAAATTCTGTCCTCAAAACAGGATCTCCTCAGTCATCAATGTCGACATCGCATTCCTTTTCCATTACACTATTGTTCAAGTCGTTCCCAACAAACAGTTTCTCAATGTATGCCTTCCATCGGTTAGCTCTATCTTCTGAGCTTAAAAGAGATTTCCCATCGGCAGCTTTAATGTTGATACCCCTTTTCTTCATTTCTCCAAAATTATGTTTGATATTTCTATATGCAACATCCATTTTTGCTACGACCATTTCTTTTCTACTTCTTCACACTTTTCTTGTAGCCATTTTTCTTTTGCTATTTTGCATTTCCTATTTATTTGATTTCTAAATTGCCTGTACTGCTCTCTTCCTGCTTCATCCTGAGCATTTATGTACCTTCTCCTCTGATCCATCAGCTCCAAAAGTTCTTCTGTGATACAAGGTTTTCGGGCAGCTTGTTCCCTAAAGCCTAATGTTTCTTTACCAGATTTCATTATTTCGGTCTTTAATACATTTCATTCGTCCTCGGTTGAGCTCGTTTCAGAGTTACTTCTTAGACCTAAGTCTACCATTTCTGCAAATTTTTCTCTCGTGCTAGATTGTTTCAGTTTATTCACTTCCAATCTTTTCTGTTTATACTGCTTCCTTATTCACTTGACTTTCCGCCTGCACTTCATTACTATCAAATTATGGTCAGAGTCTATGTCTGCTCCTGGGTATGTTTTACAGTCTAGAGTTTGGTTCCTGAATCTCTGTTTTATATGTAATTTCAGAGGATTACCTGTCCTCGGGATACCCTTTGGGTCTTTAATGCAGTGGTTTCCTATTACCTTCTGAATCCCCATGCTGTTGATCATTTCTGATTCATCCGCCTTTAGGGGCCGTTTCCAACCCCAAGGGCAAGAGGGTGCCATGATCCGCTCCCTGCTCTTCCGCCCTCCTTTCGGAGTTCGTTGGCAAGCAGTGGGTGACTCCTTATACCGGGAATCTTTTAGTCGCCAGAGCCTCGTCCGTGCAAACAGGGTGCACCACGTGAAGGAGAGGTTGACATTTGGCTGGAAAAGGCTAGTATAGTCTCTCCCAAACCAAACACAGCTTATCATTTCCTTTAGACGATTGTGAATAAAAACTCGATTATACTTTGTATAACGATTTTAAAATTGCTGTGAAATTGTCACTTGGAAGAACAAAGGCCAGTGGGATTGCACATAATGGTTTAGGTTCGGCATCTACCCAAGAAGCGACCGAAGCACTTCAAAATGATACATTCTATAGCAGGGGTGACCAACCCAAATGATCTTGCGGGCCACTTTGGAAATGCATTATAACTCCGCGGGCAGCATATAAAATTATATATCCCCATATTAGATTTAGACCCACTATAGACATTTTTTTGGAGTGAAAAATTGAAACATAATGAGTCATTATTATTGTGTTTACAATTTTTCTAACATGTAAACATGGATGATACTAAACGCACATTTTAAAGAAATATAAAAAATATTTTGTAAATGCGTGATGAATCTCACGGGCCAGAAAAATGTTCAAGGCGGGCTGCGAGTTGACCATCCCTGTTCCATAGTGTTGCTGCAGATGCCTTCAATCACGGTAGAACAAAAATTGTAATACTTTCCAGGCCAACTACAAGTTCAAATACTTGAGTTTTATAAAAATTTAGTGACACGATTGAAGGAACCCAATATTGATAGTAAACATCTTACTAGTTAATATGCAGACAACGCAAATGTGAACAATAGGTGCCGCAATTCAGTTTGTCCAGTTACTGCACCATGATAATAATCAAATTAAAACAGCGGCATGTCCTGTACACGTTTGCATAACAGTGTAAAATATGTTCTTTGTATGAGTAAATTTTAACTGGAGAATTTCTCATACCTATGCCAAACGAGCTCAAGCTTTAAAACATTTTATGAGACGTATGAATCTGAATATTTTCTTTCATGGCATCAATACCGGTTTCAAACGCCGCAACTGAAAGGAAATTTTACCAGGTTTATATAATTTGATTTAAGGGCTTGAATAATCATTCCAGTATGACAGAGCTGAGATAAAAATGAAGCTCCTAAAAAAAGCTATCATAAAAGCAATGAAATCTAACACTAAATATAATTTTAATAAAAAATAAGTACTGTAGTCCTTATTGACAGAATAAATAAATACTAAAAACATTTTGATGCTTGTCGTAGTCAGCAGGTCTGACTGTTAATATAATGTGCGAGGTACCTATGATAAAATCATCATAGAATGCGGTAGCCCGTCATTTTCAACATTTGGCCCAAGTTACTGATTTTAGCGGTTTATGCTATGTACCACCTCGCACACGTTGTTAGTACAAAATTAATGAGATATAGTTTTACACTGTTTGATGCGCAACGGATAATAATTACAATAAAATGCTTGAGCTCTGGTTTAACTAAATTTTATTCACTCTTAACAAACCAACCTGCACTCTTTATAAAATTACTACAAGCATTCCAGAACATAAAAATCTCCACGCTAACTTTTAAGCCGCCATCACAGCTTCCTCCTCCTTTCTCTTTTTTTTTTTACCACACTGGTGCCAACTTCAAGCAAACAAACTTACAACATCTAATATTAAATTACCCCAATGACTATACATACTACTACGCTGTGAAAACCTGTGATACATTAACTTACAAACTTATTTACAAACATTGATTACAATATTATTTGTCATGTTATTTCCAAGCAATGGCTTGTGAGTGGGACGTCACAAATGTTTAGTAAATAGATTCATAAGCTCATATCATATGATAAACAGATACCTGCAGAAATTACCCCTGTCCACTATATTATAAAAATAATGTGAATTGTATAAAATTGTATTTTTGGAGGGTTGTCCCGATTTGTAACCCCTAATCCCGATTTTTTTGACCTCATGTCCCGATTTTTAACAACCTGGACCTGGCAACACTAGTTACGAGTCATTTATCTCCCTGGATACCTATCTGAAATCGTTTAATGAAGCATAATTTTAAAGATTAAGATCTCCGCTTTGGTGACGTCATGTATTAAGACAGAAATTTTTCGGAATTCGACCCTTAAAGGGCACAAATATCAATATTTTTCCAATGCGTTTTTGTGTCACGAGCGATTTATCTCCCATAATATCTAACCGATATAGATAAATGAGGTATCATATTAAAGAATAAGATCTCCGCCGTGGTAACATTATATTTCAAGAAAGGAATTTTTCGTAATTCAAACCTTAAAGGGCAAAAATGTCAATTTTTTTAAAATGCGTTTTTTGTGTCTCGAGCCATTTATCTCCCTGGATATCTAACCAAAATCGATAAATGAAGTAGGATTATGAGTAGTAATGTCTCAGCTTTATGACATCATACTTTAAGAAAGAATGTTTTTGGAATTCAACAATTAAAGGGAAAAAGTATAAATGGTTCTTCAACGCATTTTTGTGTCACGAGCGATTTATCTCCCTTAATATCTAACTGATATAGATAAATGAGGTATCATATTAAGGAATAAGGTCTCCGCCGTGGTAACATTATATTTCAAGAAAGGAATTTTTCGTAATTCAACCCTTAAAGGGCAAAAATTTCAATTTTTTTAAAATGCGTTTTTTGTGTCTCGAGCCATTTATCTCCCTGGATATCTAACCAAAATCGATAAATGAAGTAGGATTATGAGTAGTAATGTCTCAGCTTTATGACATCATACTTTAAGAAAGAATGTTTTTGGAATTCAACAATTAAAGGGAAAAAGTATGAATTTTTCTATAACGCATTTTTGTGTCACGAGCGATTTATCTCCCTTAATATCTAACGGATATGGATAAATGAGGTATCATATTAAAGAATAAGATCTCCGCCGTGGTAACATTATATTTTAAGAAAGGAATTTTTCATAATTTGACCCTTAAAGGGCAAAAATGTCAATTTTTCTAAATGCGTTTTTTTGTGTTTAGATCCATTTATCTCCTTGGATTTCTAACCAAAATCGATAAATAAAGTAGGAGTGTGAAGATTAATGACTCAGCTTTGGTGACATCATATATTAAGAAAGAATGTTTTTGGAATATAACCCTTAATGGGAAAAAGTATAAATGGTTCTACAACGCATTTTTGTGTCACGAGCCATTTACCTCCATTAATATCTAACCCAAATAGATAAATGTGGTATCATTTTAAAAATTATGGTCTCCGCTGTGGTTACATCACATTTTAAGAAATGAATTTTTCTGAATTGAACTCTTAAAGGGCATAAATATCAGTATTTCTAAAATGCGTTTTTTGTGTCTTAAGACTCCCTTGACAATTAAACAAAATTGATAAACGAGGTATGATTTAAAAGATTGACGTCTTCGTAATGTCTTCGGTTCCGTTACCACATTTTAAGAAAGTAATTTTTAAAAATTTTAACAATAGAGGGCAAAAGTATTAATACTTTTACAACGCATTTTTCTGTCACGAGCTATTTATTTCCCTTGATACCAAACCGAAATCAATAAATGAGGTATCGATTTAAATATTAATTTATCCGCTATGGTCACATCATATTTTAAGAAAAAAATTTCTCCAAATTCAACCCTTAAGGGGCAAAAATATCATGTCTCAAAACTTTTTTTTTTTTTACCTCGCTTGACAAATACCGAAATCTATAAATGAGGTATCATTTTAAAGACCAAGGTGGTTGCTTTGTTCACATCATATTTTACAAGTAAAAAAGAATTTTTTTGGAATTCGAACCTTAAAGGGCGAAAGTATCAATATTATTTATACAACGTATTTTTTTTTATTACAAGCAACTTATCTTCTTCGATACCTAGCCGAAATCGATAAATGACATATCATTTTAAAAATTAAGGTCTCCAGCCAGGTAAAATCATAAATTAAGAAAGAATTTTTCGGAATTTGGTGCTTAAAGAGGTAGCGCGTATGGGACTGTTAAGACCCAAGTCCCTAGATTGCAATAGCGGATATCACAGAAATGTCAAACTTGTTTTTAATCAATAAGTAGCTTTTCGGATTTTTTTTTTTTTTTTTTTTTTTTTCTGTTACGGAAACACTGTCGTCTTGCTACACAATTCCTATGTAAACATTTTATTCCCACAGCAACAAATATTTCAGATATGTGGATATGTTGTGTGCATTTTGTTCAGGTTGGTTTTCTTCTGTTAAGGTCAGTAACAGTTTGTCATAAATACAGAGTGTTTTAAATTTTCCTAACTGTTTCATAATATGTTGTAAGTATTTTGATGCGAAGCTATTACAGTAAGAAAAACAAAAAAGTACGTTTCTACTCATCATTATATTACAAGCATTCAACCTCACTATTCATCGCATTTTATTCGCAAAATTTTCGCACGGGTCGTCTAGTTATTTTATAAAATCCAAGACCGAGAGAAATCAGATGACAGACAGACTAGGGTAGTTACTCGGCCTAGTATGCATCCATTAAATTAAATTTCGAATAGCTGCTGTAAATATGTGTTTAATGCTGGTGTATTATAATAATTCAGGGCACCCTCTTGCCCTTGGGGTTGGAAACGGCCCCTAAAGGCGGATGAATCAGAAATGAACGACGGCATGGGGATGCAGAAGGCAACGGGAAACCACTGCATTAAAGACCCAAAGGGTATCCCGAGGACATGTAATCCTCTCAAATTACATATATCATGATGGCTTCTTCCTGGGTAAAATAGTCCCCCAATCGGATCTCCGAGTGGGGACTGCTCAGGGAGGAGTCATCAGAATGGATAGAAACATTCTACGAGTCGGAGCGTGGAATGTTAGAAGTCTGAATAGGGCAGGCAGGTTAGAAAACTTAAAAAGGGAGATGGAACAACTTAAGTTAGATGTTGTTGGGATTAGTTAGATTAAATGGAAGGACGCACAGGATTTCTGGTCTGGGGAACACAGGATAATTAGCACACAAGTTGTCAATGGAGTCACTGGTGTAGGATTTGTCATGAACAAGAAAGTAGGGAAACGGGTGAGTTATTATGAACAGTTTAGTGACAGGATTATTTTGATGAGGTTAGAAACTAAGCCCGTCCCAACCACATTAGTACAAGTATATATGCCAACGTCA